>CM059996.1:5296654-5943791 GCA_030463065.1 Aphidoletes aphidimyza
AGCCTAATCAGAGGAAAAACTTGGACACCCCTGGAACAATTGGGTACTGATCTGAAATGTCGTCGCATAAAAGCTCAGAACTAGGATGAGACACCAGAATGATTTGTTTAAAATAACCACATCATGTTGAAAGCGAGAACACGTCAAAAATTGAAGTCTAAATCTGTAAGTAGTTCACGGGATGAAGAGGAAAAGCAAGAGTGATTCAAAGAAAGAAGTTCTTTCAAAGAACGATAAAATAATTGATTGACAATCATACTCGTATTTCACTAGCATACACAAAAATCCATTTTTATTTGGGAAACAAGTGCCGAATAGTAGATGTGTTTTTGGGTGTATGGGCGAAAATTCAACGTAACAAAAGTAACAATGACAAAGTATGCGAACATTCTAGCTGCAATAAGATGTGAATTTATTCACCATTATTAGCTTACGATAACGAGTTTGAGTTGAGCCAACTGTTCCACTCCTTTCACTCTGAGAGCGAGAGAGATTCTCTCACACTGTTTTTTTCCATCATTATTTCCATGACCTCAGAGCTCTGCTTTTCTTGTTGTTAATCTAGACAATTTATTTCAACTAAAAACCCAATATCACTCACTTACTCAGTTACTTACTTTTGAGCGGTTTTATTAAACAAGTATTAACCAAATTACGTTCGCTTCGTTACTTTCGGGTGTGGATTTTTTTTTTGCCATCCTCGTGCAGCTTCTTTGTTCTTGCTGTGTGTGTGCTGTGGCGTTTTGCGAATGTCATTCCAATGTTGTTTCTACCGTTTGTGTTGCGCGAGATTGTGTTCATTTTCGTTTTCGTTTGGCATGAATTAGTTTTCAGAGTTTTATTTGAACAGCAGAATGAAAAAAAAACCAAGCACAGCACACATTGTTCTAAACAACTTCGAAAACTTCGCCGGTTAGCTGAGTGAATCAAATGCAAGATAATATTTAAAAAGCATTTCGTATGATGAAACGCACAAAGCCCAAGTTTGGGACAATGAAACGAGAAATGAACGTTTAAATGAATAATTTTTTTTCTCTTCTTTTCTTCTTTAATGAATTTCACTTTTATCCTCTTCCTTGTGTGCTGCCAGCACATTTTTTTTCACTCTCTCCCTGTCTAGAGCAGTCAAGTGAGAATAAGAGACTCTCAGTTGAATAATAGCAACAACAACAAAAAAAAACCGATTGTGACACACAATGCAAATTACATCATTATAGTATTCATTTTGAATCCACACCATCAATGTGCTTACGCTCCCAAACAATTTCAATATTTTATTCATTTTGGTGGAGCTAACGCGTTTTTTTTTCATCTTCTTCTTCTCTTTACTGCAAACCATTATCATTTGGGTGTTCGTTTGCTTTCTTCTTTCTAATCGAGCTAGAGTATTTACAGCTCAATAGCTCATATTGCCCGCATAGCGTGTGGGCTCGTACTTTCTCGTCCCCGGTCTCTCTTTTTTTTTCATCTCCCCCGTCTGCGTTTATTACTTGAAGTCATTGCAAATAAAGTGGGATTACAAAGCGTAGTAACAGATGTTTAATCAAACATATCAAATGAACCTAATCAGGAAAATTGGAGGCCCAATCAAAGTGGGAGGTTGAATAATTTGTGCTTTTAAGGGTAATCCAAATGCAATTGAAGAATTGGTTAAACAATTATGGATAAACGATATAAATACTTACCATTTTTAAAATCAACATATTTTAATTAATTTGATAGAAAATGCATGAATTTTTTTTTTTGTTTTTTTTTTGGTTTTCTTGGCCCAAATTTTAAGTCCCGGGATTTATTTATTAAATAAATCTAAAGAAAATGAACTGATACAATAACCATAACACAGTACAGTGTAGCAAAACCAATATTGATTGAAATCGTTGAATTTGGTATGTGGACGGGGTAAAGTGGTTCAATTTTGATGTAATCTCTTTTGCATTGCTTGCTTCGGCCAACAGAGCAAATAGTTATTAAATAGGGTGCCCATTGCCCATGTCTATATGGACATTGGACAGACTATGGTTCGACGGCTCACCATTTAAGATTGACTGAATCTTGCAAAGATAAGAAAATAAACTCGTCTACAAATCGATATATATCAACACCAAATATATGTCTATGGTCAATGGCTAAGGCTATGATTAGAATTGTCGCATTTAAGATAGAAAAAGAGCAATCGATTTCTATTTTATTCATTACTATGTAGGCCCCAGGGGTTTGAATTTCAATCATTGCTCCATTGTTTTATCTCCTTATTGAATTGAAATTCGAAAAATGAATTTGAATCATTTGGTTGTTGTTTTATTACGGAAACGCAATTTCTCGAATTCAAGACGATTAAAAATGATGTTCGGTTGTTTGGCAATGACTTCGCATCAATCTGTCAATCAGTTAAAATCAGGGATTTTCCGTGTAAAAATCGGCTCATTTCTATACATTGAATGGATCAAGACAATTGATATGGGTCGTAGAGAAGAAATCTTTTTCGTATTTCAAGTAAATGTTTATTAATCATTGAACCAGTAGACACTGGACCAAGAGACACCCTGTATGTGTATCAGTTATCGTTCATTCACTCTCGATAGATTCATTCCGCAAACACATTTTCATCAAATATTGACTTGACGGTTCAATCACAAAATCACTGTTAACGGCAAATGATTTAGAATCGGTGCTTAAGTTTATCGCATGGTTGGAAATCGTTACGATTTTTATATATGTAAGTAGTCGAAATGGTCAACAACAGAAGTAAACCATGTACGAAAAGCAAAGGAAACAACAACAACAACAACAGAACAAAAAAAAAACGTTCAAGATTTATTATTTTCAAAATGATGGTTCATGACCACAAAAACTTATTTATTTGCTGTCAACACATTAACATCGAATGTTTGCCATAAAACCAACGTAAGGTCTTGGTTAAGACTGAACTACTTGTGTATCCATAGGCGCCTATTGAAATGGGAAATAGAATTTTGTTATAAAATAGTTGGGAAATGATATGAAGTGCGACGGTTGAACCGTTGAACATTCAACCTGCGGTATGGCAAAACAAAACAAAAAATTTACTTGTCTATAGAACAAATGTTATGGAATACACACAACAACAACAAAAAACACCAACAAAATCACTATTCGAATGGCAAAAAGCAATCAAAAACCCATAAGAAATTAAATGAGAATGGGATGGTCAGTTTTGATGGCTCCTCGTTTCGCTATAAAGATAAATAAAATAGAATCGCACACACACAACCACAACCAAAAAAAAAATATTATGGTGATGAAAAGATCTTTTTCCATTCGTACCATTCTCACTCATAACAACAGAACCATGGCATCACATCGCATCGCTTGAAATCGATTTTCAGCAACAACAAAAACAACAAAAATAAGAAAATGAAACTGAGGCCATAAACCTTCGATCGAAATGAACAATACAAGAAACAATCTATTTGTATTTTTGATGTATAGAAAAACCAAATCTCTGCAAATGAACACAGTGTACTTGAGTGTCAGTGCCATCAGAGACTTCAGAACGTACTATCGTCGAATTGAGAGAGTCTTCACCCTCCTTCAAAAAATGATAGAAAAAACAAACAAACAAATATACTTGTAAATAAATTTGAGGCTCTGAGAAAACAATATAAATGATAACATTTCGAAAAAAAAAATAAAAATAATAATTGCAACAAATGTTTTGTTGTCAATAAGTGTCTGATTTGTGTCAAACTCATACCTCAATAGATGGACCAGTGGAAAGATTGGCCGATACATTACGACATAGCATTGTTTGTTGAAAAACAAAAATCTCACATAGAAAATCTGATTATTTCAGCCTCTGCTTCTGTTTCATAAAACAGAATTATTGACGGCCCACTGTGGGCCGCATTTTTCACACTCAAACACACAAACACAAAATCAAACGGGAAGCGTACGAACAAATACTGGGATAAAATATTAAATATTTATGTGCTTCATATTTATCTCTTACATTCAATTTTGTGCATTTGCAATACACATTTGCCAGACAAAGTGCTCATTCATGGGAAAATCTATTATATTATTGAAAGAAAATCCCGACTCACGACTCCTATTTGTTTCAGTTGTCTCTTTGTGATGCTCTTCTTTATCATTTTTGTTTCGTTTGTTTGTTTGTTTCAAATTTTATGACATTGGCAACTGAAATGGAAGACTCATGAATTGAATGGAAAAAACACACACACACACACACAAACTTTGGAAAGAGGCCATAAAAATAAGTGCGAGCGGCGCAAATCATTCTGCATACGAACAAATTTACAATCAAAATTCAAAGAGACATATTGACAGAATTGACTGATACGATAGAGTATGATTTTCGCCAACATTTTCGTTTCAATTTTTATGTCAGAGTTATTTTTTTTTATGTTCGAAACTCTTCGTTTGCATCACATGCCAATTTTATGCCATTAACTATAAACTAGTATATTGCATGCATAGCAGCTCCTAGTTTCTGTGTCCTTTCTATCGTAAAAATATAACAACGAATATCAAAAAGCTGCAACAATGATATACAATATCACAGAAGATGTGGTTTTCCAATACGAATATTTCTTTTCAATATCTACTTTTTTTATTTCCTCAATAAAATTTTCGGACATATCTCATTCCATGCAAAAAGGATACACACAATTGACATCCGTTGAACTGATTTCGAACAATTTCGAGCTTTGCCTTAGATCAATTGTCAAGTCGCAAAAAAGAAAATGGTATTAAAATTGGGATTTAAATCACATAAACCGATGCCAATTTTTATTGAAATTTATTGATGATATCCATTGAAAATTGAGGCAAATTCTGGAATTGAACTTTGGAACGTATTGCATCTTATGATGCACGGATCTGTTGCAATTATATGAATTAAATACGAAAATTATGAAACTGATAACAATATAAATAGGCAGGAACAACCATAGAAGCTGATATTTGATCTATAACAGCATTAAACATAATTCCTTGCTGTTTTTATATTTAATCATTGCAGCTAAGCTGCTATGATATCGGAAAATCAAAAAACCGTTTTGTAGAGCAAATATCTAACCGATTTTTACCCTTATTGAATATAAAAACAATCATCAACGACGTTTCTTCGGAGCGCTTCGACAGTGCTTGAGAATTCCAGAGTCTTAATTCCAAGTCCGCAGTCTCAAGAAAAACAAACAGATTGTGTGTATGTGAATGATATCGACCACTGCAATCAATTTTGTTCCAAAATGTTCTATTCACTTTGGAATTCGCATCGTTCGGTATTTATGGATAAGTGAATGGAAACCAAACATCAAAATGTGAGCACCCGCACATATTGAACGACAAACAGAGCGCGTTTTTGTTGTTGTCATTTTCATACTTTTTTTCATGATATTTCATGAAAAATTGAAGCTGTCAGAAAAGAGAGAATGGAAACAGACCGCTGCAAAGTGGAACTGTTTTTATGACAGGATTGCATTCAAAAAAATCTGTTGTCTATCGATAAACATCTCAATCCTTTTTGTTTTTTGGTTGAGTTTCAATTTTGCACGATTATTTGAATGATCGAACGAACGGGAGTTGTACGATTTAAGCCATACGTAATTTGTCTTTTTTTTTAGTATTTTTCAATTTTTATTTACGTGAGTAAAGCCGTGTGCTGGATTGTTTGTAAATGGTTTCAAAATTTCATTTCATCTTTATATAGTACTCGTTATCATGCTTCAGTTTGAAGAACTGGCAGATGTTTGTGATTGTTAGACTTACTTTCGGCTTCGTTATTGATAGGCATCAACAATATGATTGATAAAAACCATAAAATATTGCGTTGGTCTCGTCTTCTTTTATATCGCTCTCTTTAATCTTTGCACATATAATTCCGTCTACATTTCGACAGTTCTAGTTCGAAATCACAACCGAAAGAGATGAATATTTTTGTTGAAATTCGAATAATCAAAGACCTAATGAGAACAACAATTGCTCTTCATTGCAAATATAAATTGATAGTTCGCTGTTTTTATTTTTTGTTGGATTTATCAATTTTTCAATACTTTCATAAACAGATCCTTTTATATGAGATCGCACTCATTTTTACCGGGTTACATTTTTCTCTTAGAAATACCATATCTCGATGTTTCGTGATATTCTTTTCCAATTCTCTTGTGCATATATGCATATGTCTGATATGTGATTTCTCTATTGGTATGAAGTTTCAACTCATATTTGAACAAAAGTATCACAGTTATTCGGGTGTTTTCCATAGAAAAATTTACTATGCATCATTATGGGTACAAAGATATGAGGATAAGATCAATATGTTAGTTCAATAGCTAAACGCATTTAGGAGGTATTTATTTGAGGAACTTCATGTGAACCTCTGGATTTGTCAAAATGTCTAATTCAGGGCTGTGTACCCGTTGCGAACCGGAATTTTCGGTACGGTACGCGGTACGGTACAAGAAAATTCAAGTACCGGTACAAAATTGTGTACCGGTACAATGTATGCAAATATGTACCGGTACAAAATTTGTGTACCGGTACAATGATTCTAAATGTTCGACAGCATGACTGTGTACCGGTACAGTGGTACTACATTTTTTGACCGGTACAAATGCAAAAATTGTACCGGTCTACAGTTTTTGTACCGGTACAAATCCGTACCGGTAGGAATTTTCATGGTATTGAAATTTGTACCAGTACTCAATTGTACCGGTACAAAATGTCATGCCGCCGCAATATTTGATTGTTATACCGGTACAAATTCGTGCCGGTACACATAATTGTACCGGTACACATAATTGTACCGGTACAAATTTGTACCGGTATAATAATTATGAGGTACAAACTTTTAGCCGGTACAAAAAATTTGAACTTCGTACCGGTACAATTTCAAGAACTCGTACCGAAATTATCTTTTGTACCGGTACAATTCAGAAATGTTGTACGAAAAAATGTACCGGAACTGTACCGGAAATTGTACCGGTACATAGCCCTGATTTTAATTAGTCAGGAGAAAAATAAAATTTCATATCAATGTGGAAAAGTCAAGATTATGAATGTTATTCAATTCATTTATAAACATAAAACTATAAGCATTTAAACTTGTTCAGTTTCTTTTTATTTTACAATATTTTTCTATTAGTTACAACATTTTAATAGGCAATTTTAAGAACACCATCAGCTGTTTTTTCAACAGTTTATAGGTTTAAACGTTTCAAGCTTAACCAGCTTGATCTTCACTTCCACTAGATGGAGATTCTTATGGAGATAAATCCGATACACCTTTACCGGTTTTATCAAGAGTTTCAGAAGTTCCCTTGTTTGGTAAACCTTCTACTGCCTTACCAACATCTTTAACAGTTTTATCAAGACCAGCAGCAGTACCTAGAATGATTTAAATGTTAAATTACAACTTCAATTCTATGACTTTTGGATAAAATAGAAATAATTATTATTATTGGTTTGGTGAATTAATGCTTACCAGAAATCATGACAGCGACAATAGCCATGAAAATTGCGAAAAGTACGGTGAACTTCATTTTTTTTAAATTTGGACTTCAATTGAACGCTTTGAAAGATCTAAGCAATCTGATGGATACTCAGTTGTTCAGTTGCCTTTTATAGCAAACTGACGCGAGTATCGTTTACTGAATAAAACTATATATGAATGGATAATTATTTTATTGCTTGTTTGTTTGTTTTGTTCGCATTTTATTCGTCAGTATAAATTCGTAAGAAGTTATGTATCGAAAATGATGTCAACAAAAGATAATATCAACAATACCTTGTCAAGACCTTGGGGAATGAGACCAAATATTCCAAATGAGAGTAAAATGTTCACCCACAACAATACCAGTGCTGCAAATTGAACCGCATCATATACTGACGACTTAGCGTAATAATAAATCGCCTATTTGCGTTAAATCATCTTTGGTTTTACTAACAAGCGCATGTCCTGTGAAGCCGCGTGCGCAGCATCTTTACAACGTATCAAAATATTTCTCTAAGAAAAATCCAATTAATTGTTCAAGCCATATTGAAGCCACGTTTCATAGTATGAAATTCATACCAAAGCATACTAGATGAAGCCGAACTGACACTGAATCCATACCAACAATGTATATAATTTAGGCGTCAAGTTAGCATCATTTAGTATTGTTTGGTATGAAACATGGCTTGAACATTTGGTTAAATTTTTCTTAGAGTTATCCCTTTGATGTGAAATAAATTATTTACCAATTATGTTCTCTTCTAACACATGACTTAGCTCGAGGGGAATTCAACACTCAATATATCTAGTGATATTTAGTATATTGACAGAAATTTTCGTTTTTCAATGTATCAAATATTTAGAAATATGGGACGTATTTTTGGATATTTTCAGTTTAACGCCGCCATATTGGTTTTTGTGTGGTCGCCATATTGGATTCATGTCAATATATCGAAAATATCGAAAAAATTCTATACAAATCGACATTTATTTAGTTTATTTCTGTTTATGCACATAATCTACTTTTATTTCCGTGATAATGAAGAGTATGAAGCCCCTTGACTTAGCTTCATGATCTTTGATATATTGAATTTCTATCGCCATTTCAAAGAAAAAACAATTTAGTGTTGAAAATTATTCTGAATCATATTTATTTTTCGTCGAATTGTCAACTGATACTATCATCAACCGGTTTATTTTCAAGGATACCATCTTTTCTTTTATTTATGATTCTAACAATATAATACCAAAAATAAACACGGGTTTAAAAGAAAAACAAATTATAAAAGTTTGCTCACAAAATAGATTGTTATCTTTAATAAACTTCTGATTGCGATAAATGTCTCCAAGGAAATAAAAGTTCATTTACAATATACAGAAAGAAGGATTTGAGTGGGAGTACTCTTGACGTTAGAGTAATCGGCTTGTTTACTCTGTTTTCTATTTCTTTTACTCCGACATCAGTAAAATGAAACACTTTACTCTTTTTTCGTTCTAACATTCTCCTTAGGTTTGACCTAAGAGTACTGCCAAGCAATTTCCTCTAGGGAAATCGCACTCTCGCAACTGTGAACCAATGCGACCAATATTATATACACCACTGTGAATGTTCGTGTAAATGTCATTGTGTTTGTCAAGCGAGCTGTCAAGCGCAATTGGTGTATTGGTATTTGTGTAAATTGGTTTACATTGGTGATACATTGGTGAGTATTAGCGCATTGGTGTTGAGACAAATATTGAGGTAAATTTGGCCAATGTCACCAGTGCGATTTCCCCCTCGGCAATTTCTTCTTTCTGTATATATCATATATGATATCCATGTCGAGTCAAATGAAAGCGTCTTTTATTTCCTTGAATACAATTATCGCAATTAGAAGATTTTTTAAAGATAAGAATTATTTTGATCATGATCTCATTTATCTGATGTTGACATCATTTCCCATATTTAACTTCATCCGAATTTATACTGACTAATAAAATGCGAACAAAACAAACAAACAAACAATAAAATAATTATCCATTCATATATGGTTTTATTCAGTAAACAATACTCGCGTCAGTTTGCTATAAAAGGCAACTGAACAACTGAGTATCCATCAGATTGCTTAGATTTTTCAAAGCGTTCAATTGAAGTCCAAATTTTAAAAAAATGAAGTTCACCGCACTTTTCGCAATTTTCATGGCTATTGTCGCTGTCATGATTTCTGGTAAGCATTAATTCACCAAACCATTAATAATAATTATTTCTATTTTATCCAACAGTCATAGAATTGAAGTTGTAATTTAACATTTAAATCATTCTAGGTACTGCTGCTGGTCTTGATAAAACTGTTAAAGATGTTGGTAAGGCAGTAGAAGGTTTACCAAACAAGGGAACTTCTGAAACTCTTGATAAAACCGGTAAAGGTGTATCGGATTTATCTCCATAAGAATCTCCATCTAGTGGAAGTGAAGATCAAGCTGGTTAAGCTTGAAACGTTTAAACCTATAAACTGTTGAAAAAACAGCTGATGGTGTTCTTAAAATTGCCTATTAAAATGTTGTAACTAATAGAAAAATATTGTAAAATAAAAAGAAACTGAACAAGTTTAAATGCTTATAGTTTTATTCTTATAAATTTAAGATATATCAAATTCAATTCAGAATGGGAAAGGAACGAAGCAGATGTCAAGGTTGTTATTGAGTGAACAATTGATAGTACTTTTCAATACTTTTCCAACGAATTCTCAACCATCGAAATCGGTCGACCCGTTCAAAAGTTGTGTATGTGTTCCCATAAAGGGAAGGTTTTTCCTGAAAATTAGGGTTTTTTTGGTTGGGTATGTGGGCTCACTTTTTTCAGCCGGACAAATATTCGCTACTAATCTTCTGCTGAATCATATATTCAGTGCTCATTTAGTGCTATTTAGTGCTATAGTCAGAAAAATTAGTGCTCCATTTTTTCGACCCCATTCAACTACGTCAATTTTTATAGCAGCTGCTATAATGCTGAAAAGCTATTTTCTCGAAAAGTTTCAATTCAAAATTAATGTTTTATACATCAACATTTAGTGCTCAATTAGTGCTTCCCAAATATGATTCTCATTCACCTGAGATCAATTTATAATACCTGATTTTACCTGTCCAATTAATTTTTCTCACCTGTTCAAAATTTCACCTGAATAATATTTTAGTGCCTAATTAGTGCTCTCAGAATGTATATACCATAGTTCGGAAAAACATTTTGTTTCATTGATTTTCTACAAAAGAATTTGTTGTATTTTGCATTACTTTGAACCAGTTTAAAAAGTTGCGATTTCGAAATTATTATCCGCAATTCAATAAAACATGTACTAGAATTCAGTGCTCATTTGGTGCTTTGCTATGAGTCAGGGTACAGAATTAGTGCTCCAAATTGTTCACTCTATTTGGACAGATTTCTATATGTCGTAGTCCGTATATAACGACCCTGACTCATAGCAAAGCACTAAATGAGCACTAAATATATGATTCAACAGAAGATTAGTAGCGAATATTTGTCCGGCTGAAAAGTGTGAGCCCACATACCCAACCAAAAAAACCCTCATTTTCAGGAAAAACCTCCCCCTTCTGGGAACACATACACAACTTTTGAACGGGTCGACCGATTTCGATGGTTGAGAATTCGTTGGAAAAGTATTGAAAAGTACTATCGATTGTTCACTCAATAACAACCTTGACATCTGCTTCGTTCCTTTCCCATTCTGAATTGAATTTGATATATCTTAAATTTATAAGAATAAAACTATAAGCATTTAAACTTGTTCAGTTTCTTTTTATTTTACAATATTTTTCTATTAGTTACAACATTTTAATAGGCAATTTTAAGAACACCATCAGCTGTTTTTTCAACAGTTTATAGGTTTAAACGTTTCAAGCTTAACCAGCTTGATCTTCACTTCCACTAGATGGAGATTCTTATGGAGATAAATCCGATACACCTTTACCGGTTTTATCAAGAGTTTCAGAAGTTCCCTTGTTTGGTAAACCTTCTACTGCCTTACCAACATCTTTAACAGTTTTATCAAGACCAGCAGCAGTACCTAGAATGATTTAAATGTTCAATTACAACTTCAATTCTATGACTGTTGGATAAAATAGAAATAATTATTATCAATGGTTTGGTGAATTAATGCTTACCAGAAATCATGACAGCGACAATAGCCATGAAAATTGCGAAAAGTACGGTGAACTTCATTTTTTTATAATTTGGACTTCAATTAAACGCTTTGAAAAATCTAAGCAATCTGATGGATACTCAGTTGTTCAGTTGCCTTTTATAGCAAACTGACGCGAGTATTGTTTACTGAATAAAACCATATGAATGGATAATTATTTTATTGCTTGTTTGTTTGTTTTGTTCGCATTTTATTAGTCAGTATAAATTCGGATGAAGTTAAATATGGGAAATGATGTCAACATCAGATAAATGAGACCATGATCAAAATAATTCTTATCTCTAAAAAATCTTCTAATTGCGATAATTGTATTCAAGGAAATAAAAGACGCTTTCATTTGACTCGACATGGATATCATATACTATGATATATACAGAAAGAAGAATTTGAGTGACAGTACTCTCAAGGTCAGAGTAATCGGCTTGTCCTGTAAAGCATCGTGTGTAGAAACTTTGCAATGTATCAATATACTTATCCTTTTGATGTGAAATAAATTATTTACCAATTATGTGCTCTTCTAACACATAACACATAATTATTGCTATCTGTTCGGACTTAGAAATAAGAAAATACTTGTACAAATCAAATGAATTGAAACCTCAAAAATAGCAATAAGTTGAACAAAATTATAATCTTTCAAATCAGGAATGGCCGGCATTAGCTTACCGTTGACATGTGAATATTCGCAAAACAAAATCATGATTGTAAATAACCACTCATTTTTAAAAAACATGAATTTTAAATTTAAAAAAAATTATTGCTATCTGGGAACAGAGCCCAATTTGTATGAAAGCACAATTGTGCCTAGAATGTGACCAATACATAACCACATGATTTAGTGTATGGAAGAATGCTGCGTGCACAATTGTGCTTAGGAATTCTTGTACATTTTGTACAATAATTTAGCACATTTTCGGACACAATTGTGCTTCCATTCACCAAATTAAACCAAATATCATCAAGCATATCAAGTGTGCATTCCAAATAAAGGGGAACATGCACATATAAACAGACACATTATTATTTCTTTTTAAATTAAAAATCATTTTATTTTTCGTCGAATTGCCACCGATATCATCGTCTACCGGTTTATTTTCAAGGCTACCATCTGTTCTTTTATTTATGATTCTAACCATATAATACAATATGTACCTAAAATAAATATGGGTTTAAAAGAAAAACAAATTGTTTTAGTTTGCTCACAAAATAGATTGTTATCTTTAATAAAATCTTCTAATTGCCATAAATGTCTCCAAGGAAATGAAAGTTCATTTAACTCGATCTTTTTACAATACCTATCATAAAAATGTACGGAAAAGTGACCATATTTCGGAATACAACTCTGAAATTGCAATTTCAGCATTGATATTTGTATGTTATCCTTCCTGATTATTTGCGCATTTATATATCAATCGAAGCAGAATTTTGTTTTCTCTCTGATTACTAATTTCAAAAACCATAAAATGTAGTTTTCATTTATTTTTTTTCATTAAAATATGTACAACCTCTAAAACTCAAATTTCGGAAGTTTATTGTCCATTTATCGAACCGCTAATTTCGGAACAGCTTTCGAATTTTCGAGGTGAAACTTTCTGTGCTTTTAGTTCTGTCAACTTTTGGCACATTAAACGCATTTTATGGAAGTAGCGCTCAACTGTCAACCCAATATAAACAAAAAATAATCAAAACATCAGAAAACAAGATTTGTTATGATTTATTTGCTAAAAATCTAAGTGGATTTTCGGAAAAGAAATATCAACCTTGTTCACAATGATTCAAAATTTATTAAGAAAATGTACAACAATCTGTGTTAGTTTTTATCTTTGGAAACTTGGCTTTGAAGTTTGCTTATATTTTCTTGCATTTTTTCGAGCTTCGCTCTTGCCTTCTCCAAACGGACAGCTCGCCGATTTTTCTTCTCAATTTCCACGGCTGCTTTCTTCTTTTGTACTTCTGTCATCGCCTGAATGTAATCTGGTGATGAAATGATCGGATTAGTGGATTTGCGATGAGTCTGTTGCATGGTTTGTTGTATTTGAATGTTTGGAAGAATATTCTCTTGATTAAACAAAACATTGTCTTCGTCGAACCAAGAATGAGATTGTGTTTCTGCAATTATTTGTCTTATTTCGCTCGTGATATTTGCATCACATTCAGAGCCGTCATCCACCTCATCATCACGATTGGTTTGATTGCTTAACAAACATGAACTGTTTGGTGAGCTAAAAAATATAATAAAATACATCAAAGTTTTCTGCATATTTCAGTGTACGATTTAAATGCCGCAAATATATTAAATTTACCTCAATGCAGTTGATTCATTCAACATAGGAAATCGATCGCTGTCCGAATCTTCAGCGTCCGCATGTACACCGTCTCCAACCAAATCAACGCTATAATCAACATCTATTAGTTCGAACGTTTCTTCCATTGAGTCAACCAAACGGTTGTTTCCAGCAGCTTCCCACAAAACAAATAAGTTGTACGACTCTAAATCACCAGTCCAAACACCAGCAGCATTTTTAAATTCGTCAATTTTTCCAGGAAAATTATGATTGATCAACTTTTCTAAATCAGCAATGAAAGTCATTTGGGTGTACTGTTTCGGGCGGTTGTAGGACGTCGAATCATTTACATTGCTTGGCAACTGAGAATAATCAAAATTATTCGCACCAAAAGGATACAGCGCTGTCTTTGAAAATGAGCTCTTTAAAGTATCAGTTTTAATGCATTCTTTTAAACATTCATCCAATAATGCAACAAAAATTGGTTTGGGCATACGCTCCATTGCTTGATTTGCTCTTCTGTAATCCTTAATAACAGCTGACCATTTACGCTTGGTGGGACCAAACACAACAACATCCATTGGTTGCAGTAAATGTGTCGAATTTGGTATTAATGATACCAATATTATGCCATTTTCTAGACAAAACTTGCTTAAATCCAGTGACCGATGGCTTACATGACCATCAACAAATAGAACAACTGGAGTTGGAATTTTGTTTTTCTGTAACCATGGATAAAATGACTTCGTTACATAATCAAAAAAAATGTCACAGTTCATCCATCCAGAATCTGATACATTTGCATGCCATCCATTCGGCAAATACGTGTTTAATTGGTTGGGTAATCTTTTGCCTGCAAAAATTAACAAAACTGGTGTCGAAAGACCAGCCGCATTCCCTAAAAATACAAAAAAAAAGTTTTATGAAAGATTTCCGATATTAAATTTTAATTAAATCATTTGAAATGTGCAAAGTTTTCTCGAAACAAATATAATGCAAAGAGCTAATTTTTTTTTAAATCAACATGAATATTTATACTTTATTCAATAAAGTGGTTCAACAAAAATAAAATGAAAAATGACATCTTTTTTATTTGATGTGAAAATGTGCACATAATTTGCATTCACTTCGTGTGTTAGCTAAATATTGTTTTAAAACTTAAATGATTTTAAACGTTTAACACGAAGATTCAAAGAGATCCGTAAAACACCAAAGAATAATTGTTGCTAGTTTTTATCACCACGTAGTCGATTGTTGACCAATGAATCAAAACGGCTTGTCCGTGTTTCGTCAAATAATGTTCGAACGCCGAAGAGATCTGTAATACGCAAAAGAACGCTATATGTTAGCACTTAATAAATTAAATACAATTCTATTCGTGATTTACCTTTCATTAGAGCCAATTTTTTTGGGCCGATCGCTCGTCCAGACTGTAACTCGTCCTGGCAAGCTACTTTCATCATCGTTTCAACAAATGCTTTGTCACCATTCATCCCATTGAACTCTTTGTCCTCGTTCATTCTTTTCAGTAATTTCAAAATGTGCTTTTTGAAAACAATACCAGATTCGATGTACTTTCGATCACCGGATTCCTAGATGTTAAGAAAACAATGAAATCAATATAATCAATTGAGTCAAATGAATGAGAATTTTATTTATACAATGAGAATCGAAAATAATGTGTATACTTACATTCAAATCTATGAATTCATTATTCAACGAGAAAGTGAAATCAGTATTAAACTGAACGTTGCTGTGAGCAATGGAACTTCCAATCTGTTTCCCATCACGAGACGCTCTTGCAATCAACACTTCGACACGATTCTCTTTTTGATTAGAGCTGAGTGGGGTGTTTTGGGTGGCAGTTATTTTACTGGCATCCACTGAAGCTGACGCAACAACCACTTTATCCACTCCAATAAGTCCTTTCTCGGTTTTTTTGGCCACATGCGAAGAATTACCCGTTTTGACGGTCAACTGATCACCAGAATTACTGTCATTTCGCTTATAAATCATTTTATTGTGCGACTTTAGGTGCTGTGTCGCTACAGAATCATCATTCTTGTCGTTGCTTTGATCTTTTTTTTTTGTATGATTCGAGTTGTGTGCAATCATCAAATTAGTGTCAGCTGCGGCTGAAACAGCGACCGTTCCACTCACATCAATTTCATTCAAACTCGAACCAATTCTATCGCCATGATTTGAATTGTCCGTGCCACTTTTTTCGATTTGTTCAGTTACGACTAAGGTAGCGATCGACTTGTTTGTATCAATTTCATTCGAACTCGAACCAATTCTATTGCCATGATTTGAATTGTCCGTGCCACTTTTTTCGATTTGTTCAGTTGCGACTGAGGTAGCGATCGACTGTTTTGGATCGATTTCATTCAGAGCTATGTCACTTGTTGAACGCTTTGAACTGTGAGCACCATCAACTGCAATTGATTTTACGGTAGCTTCAATCGTAGGTGTCACCTGCGCATCTTTTTCGATGATTTGGCCTCGATCCTCGTTCGTTCGAATGTCATCACCAGCAGCCAACAATAATGCAATTGTTTCAGAGACCTCATCTTCTGTCAAGTCATGTACGCCCAAAGTACCAATGAAATTATTGAGGCGAGTAATTGTACTTTGCATTTTGTTCATTCTCTCAACCTTAAATTCAATTTCGTTATCACGAAATGTGCGACGTTTTTTTTCCGAATAATTGACTGGTGGTACGTTTCGCTTGCGTCTGTTGTAAAAATCAGCGAAGTGTTTGTGATCTGTGAATTTCAATAATAATTTTAGTACGATGTTTATAATTCTATCGGAACGTATTCATAAACAGTTTTTATTTATGTTACTTACCAAATGATTTGAGAACATAGCCTTCATAGCAAGCGTCATCGGTTTCATTAAAATCTGTGCTGATTGGCAGCGAAAAATTAGCCGGCTTATCTTCAAGCGAATAAAATACTTTACGTTTATCGTAACGAGTCACGCCAATGTTGAGAAGAGAAGCGTTCTTTGGATATTCGATCCATTCTGATTTCACAACAATTTTTCGTTGTAAATCTTTCAAGAGAACGACCGAAAAAATGGTATTCATTTTTGAGAGTTTGCGGTTTTGCAAAACGATGTTGTATGTTGCACGCTCTGCTGTTACAATGACATTTGACTCAACCGTGTACGGTTTTGGCGCACAAACTGGACAAGTGCGTTTAATTCCGCCATTTTGTTTTGAACGCATTTATTAGTAAATATGAACAATTTTAAATCATATTTTATACGTTCGTCGTCATTAACTTTTAATAATATTTATTATGGAAAACTTTGCACATATCAGATGACAAAAAACACAATTAAAAATAACTTACCACCAATAAGAGCGGTATAGCAGTCTTTTTCATTGTCCATGGTTAAGTTGTACACATTCTTTGTGCCTCTTTTTACCAACACTTTTCCCAATTTCGGATTAACACAAAATGATGTTTCATCAACATTGAAGATTCGGTTTGGATCATCCAAAACATCTTGGCACGTAGATTCCAAGTATTCAGAAACCTGGAAAAACCAAATACAACTTCAACTCAACGAACACATTTCGTTTTTAACATTATTACTTTTGTAAACCATTCTCTAATTTGATTTTCAGTCAGTGAGAATTTTTTTGGCGACATATATTGTGGAATACGCAACGAAATATCTTTATTCCGTCTTTTAAATCCTCTAAACCACTTTGGGCCAGGCTCCCAACCATCGACAATTGAATGACGCTCATTGTATCGCTTCGCTTCAAACATTAACTGTGCTGAATTGATTGGAAAACCTGAGTAGGCCAAATATCAAAGTTAAGTGATTGTCTTAACAACATTTTTCACATGTTTACCGATTACCTGTTTGAGCTGCCTCGAAAATCCATTCCTTCAACTTATCTTCTAGTGCAGTTCCAAGAAAACACGGGCGTCCTACCACTGGAAGTTGGTCGATTATATCGTTTCGTTGGCACCAATCCCAAAGTGTTGAAACTGGTACATCATATTTTTTTGCTGCAGCATACAAGGTCATTGAACATTCCTTTACAGCAACCCAGGCACTTTTCAACCGTTCAGATTTTTCTTTCGATATTTTGGTTGAAATATTTCGGTTTTTCTTGGAAACTTCAATTCGAACAACCAGTTCATGTTCAGACTGAGTTTGACTGGATGGATTTTCATCATTTTGCTCCATATTTATAAATTATTTCCAAAACCAATTTGAAATTAAACTCGTTGTAGAATCGTGAAATTATTTTTGTTCACTTGTCAGTGACAATTTGTCACTAATTTGATTCACTTTGTATTTTTTGAAAATATGTAAAACATAACGAATAAATTCGACCGTGTTGTTTAAATCATTTTAGCAAGTGAAACTAACTGGCGTTTTTTGGTACATTAAACTGACACATCTGTCAAATAGAAAGCTAACACAGCCAAACTTTAAATTGAAACATCAAGTGCTTTGTATTCCGATGTTTGGACCTGTTGCTCATAACGGATATTAATTTCGGAAATTGCTTCAAAATAATATTTCTTTATTTTTTTTTCGTTGGATTTCCATATAATTTGAAAAGAATAAACCTTTCAAAACGTTCAAATAAAAAATCCACCTTAGATACTGTTATTTAATATAGATATACGATGTTAGATATAACCCTTTCGAGTACGGCATAGTGGAATTATGTGTGTTGATTCAAGCAAAAACAAGACGCCAGTTGATAATCTTTTATTTGGAATACTATAATTATTATTTTTGTGTCAAGTGAATACATATTTTGAATATTTAGTTTTCCGCTGTACAATACACTCATTGAAATATTGATTTACAGGATTGTTAATCAATAGATAACATTTTTTGCAACGTTTCCGAAATATGGATATGGTCCGGAATATGGCCACTTTTCCGTACGCAAAACAATGTCGCATTTTATATTTCATAATTTCACACTTTCGTTAATTAATCACTGTTCAAGGGGAGAAATATTTACCATTTTTACAGAAGCCGAGTCGCCCGACCTTACCGTTGCTCTGTGCACTTCCCAATGAGTGGTGCACCCAGTCATCACCTGAAACTTATTTTCTATTGTTGAAATAAAAAAGATGAATTTGAACTTTATGGATTTTTATTTGTACTCTTTATGTTTGCTCATTTCAATTTTTGTTGAGTGGAAAAAGTGGCGCACTGCCACTGGAAAAAACCACTCGCTCATGCTCATGCTCAATTTTGTTTTCTGAACTGCACTGTTCAGTGGTTGGCTCATGACTAAACTGGATTGAGAATGCGCGAGCCGTTGTTCCCGCTCGCGTTTGATTGAAATGTGACGCATCGAACGTCGTTCGGTACACTGCCCGGTCGAGATTGTCTCGAAATGCTCTGGTTGTGGCTGCCCGGGTGCCGAAAATTTCATCGAAATTTGGTAGTCAAAATCGATGTTGATTGTGAATACAAAGCACACTATTGTGCTTTTGATTGGGGCACTTTTTGCACCCACCGTCTGCGCATGCCTGCTCCGAATGTTGGCCTCTCAAACAATTTGCACAAAGTCCTTTTTCTTTAACAAAGGCTAACTTAGCACGATAGCCTTGATCTCCAAATGTTGGGCACCGGTAAAGGTGATGAGCTCCTTCGCACCAGGGGCAGCCGAAGCAGCTTGCCATGGTGTTTCTCAGCGCCGTGTGCGCGGCACCGGCACTTTTGTATTTCTTTGGTATAGAACCTTTTGATGTATCAACTGGTTCCCATGAATCCGGCTCTTTTCGCGTTGCACCACCTGCACTTTGCGGCGATTGTCCATCGTCTTTCGGGTCCCAGCCCGAATTCAACATTTCCTGTTGTGTGGCCAAAAATTGACGCAAATCTTTTAGCGCCAATTTTGCACTGACCGCGATTTGGTAGTTCCACAGCACCTTTGTCGTGAAATTAAAGCTCAAAATGGTTTGAGCCATGATTATCGGTGCAAATTGGCTATATTTGAAACCCGCACTACGCACTCGCTCAATTATAATTGATATGGCGCGCCGTAATTTTTCAAAATCACGGCCTTCTGCCTTTTCTGGCAGTTTCGGCAGCTCACGGAGCTCGCGCAGAATTTCATTTGTTTCGCCCAATGTTTTTGGATAAAATGCTGGCTCTTCTTTTTCTTTCATTGGCGTTGGTGTTGCAGTCGATGAAGCACTTGGAACACCTGAGTTTGCATCCGAAATTGCACTTGAATTTGCTGTTTCTGTTGAAGCACTTGATAGCACGCTCTGTGCGTTTTGCCCTTGATTACCAACTTCTGATGCGCTTGAAATTGGTGGCTCATTTTCTTTTGGCGATTGCATGGCTTCGAAATCTTCGGTTTGCTCAGCGTTTGTCAATTGCTTGTCGACATCCATCGATTTGGCTTGCTCAGTTTGTGCAGATTCATCAGCCTCTGCCAACAGCGCTTGTTCTTTCAATTCTGCAATGAATTGTTGCTTCACCAAATGATACTGTGTTGACAGCTCGTTAGTCAAATCGATGTTGAAAGTGCGCCATTCATTCGATTGTGTTTCAATGCTCTCCCTTAGCTCATTCCAAGAAGCCATCAATCGCTCGTATTCACCTTCCACATTCGCGGTTGGCATTTTGAACTCTTTTAGTTCTTTCAACGCTTTTTGCGCGAATTGCACCAACGGATCACTTGAATCGGCCATTTTTTTTTTGTACGGAAAATATTTTTCCCTTTTTGCTCTTAAGAAATTTTTTTTTTCAAATAATGCGCTTTATTGTTTCGTGGCTTGGCACTTAATTGTTTTTGCACTTTGATTGTTCGCTTTGGATTGCTGTACACTTTTGTGTAAATTTCACTGAAAATATTCACTTGATTTGAATTCACTTGATTGGAAATCAGTTGTGAAAAGGTTTTCTTTTTGAATCGCTCTTAGAGTGAAACTTGCTTCTGCACTGGTTGAATGTTTGCACTGGAATGACCAAATGTTTAAGATGTCAATCGAATCGATGCTCCAAATCAATACAGCACCGCATGCTCATCGCACTTAAATCGAAATATTGTGTCGTTTCCTTTGCTTCACTTTCTTCGCACGAAAAGGGATTAACGGTTGTTGCCTCAACAAACGGACGACATTTTCTCACCAACGAGTGTTTGCACTCGTTACGCTCTACGCCCAACAAGGAACCAAGCAACCGCATGCGGCTAAACGATACAGTTTTGCACAATCGAAAAAAAGTGTTTTGAAAAGGCACTGGTTGCTTTGGTTTGTGCTGCACATCGTAAATTATGAAATTTATTGCTCTGCTTGTTGTTTTAGGATTTTTTGTTCTCTCAATAAATACTGCAGCGACAGCATTTGTGTGGCCCGTTATAAATGCGCACAATCGATGCGATTGTTTGTGATGAAACTAATGTTTCGGCTCGAGAGTGATTTGAATTGTCAACTCATGATTTTTCATGCTCGTTCTTGTTTCGATGCTCGTTGATTTGTTTGGATCGAAATTGCACTGTCGATATTTACCGTTGCGTGGCTCGAACAACGAGATGAAATACAAATGCTCTGTTCCTTTTTGAAATGTGTTTTCGATTTTTCTCGTTCTTATCAACATTTCGTGTTGATGAGAAAAAATTGAGTCGCTCGCTCAGCACAATGGATTTATTTTGCTAACGGACAATGTTTATTTCATTTTTTCAACGCACATTGTTGATAAAATGATTTTTGAGTTTTGTCACTCTCATGGCCAACTGTCAGCGCTCTTAGTGTAAATGAGATTTTAAGCGACGGTTTTTTTTTTTGTTGTGCACACATTTCGGTTGACAATTTGTACAGTCACATTTTGTTAGTTGTGAATTTTGCTCTTTTGATTTTGATGATGAAACGAGATTTGTTTAAACGATAAATCTCTTTGTTTACTGCGCTTCGACCGTTTCTTCGAAACCACTCGAACGAAAACAAATCGATGTGGTTGTTATTCTTTTTTCAGCTCGAATCATCACATGCACAGCTCGATAACGAATTTTCGTTTTGTTCAAGTGGCTCGACAGGCAATAGACAGAGTTTTTGTACTGCACGTGTTAGTTTTTTCTTTTTGCCTGTTCTATCGCTCTTAGCAATCTCTATGATCACATTACGCACTAAACCGTCTTTACTTGGTAACAGTTTGCACACTTTGCCCAAAATCCAATTGCCTGGATGTAAATTTTCGTCGTGAATGAGAACCACTTGACCGATTTTAATGTTTTCTTTCTCTTGAAGCCATTTCTTTCGTGGCAACAATGATGAGAGATAATCGCTATGCCAGCTCTTCCAAAAGCACTCTAGCATTTTCTTTTGTTCATTGCGAATTCTCTGTAACGAAAAATTTGTTTTTTCTGGCGCTGATATCGGTGGTGGTAAAATAAAAGGTTCACCGATAAGAAAATGCGCTGGTGTTATGCACTGCACATCTGATGGGTCGTCCGTTGGCGCATACAACGGTCGAGAATTCAAAATCGCTTCTACTTGCGTTAAAAATGTCATGAAATGCTCATAAGTGTAGCACTTTGCACCCATCACGCGGTTTAGGTGATGTTTAGTGGATTTAACCGCAGCCTCATAAATACCACCTTGATGAGGTGCGGCTGGGCTCATGAATGTCCATTTTGTGCTCATTTTATTTAGATGCTCTATCGTTTCAGGTGCACTCCAATTTTTAAACGCTATTTTAATTTCTTTGTGAGCGCCTACAAATGATGTCCCATTGTCGCTAAAAAGACGATTGCAATGGCCGCGTCTAGCTACAAATCTCTCAAAACAAGAGATAAATGCGGCTGATGATAAATCGGTGACTACATCGATATGCACTGCTCTGGTCACCATGCACACGAAAATCGCTACCCAACATTTTCGTTTAGCTGCTCTCGGTTTATTTTGCTCTCTTAAAAGAAATGGACCGGCATAATCAACACCGGTGATTAAAAATGCACGATTTCTACTAATGCGATCTTTTGGTAAATCGGCCATTAGTTGCTCTCTGAAATTTTTACTATATCGCACACAATCAGTGCATTTTTTAGAGAATCCTTGCAGCTCATGCCGCAATTTTGGTATCCAATAATTTGCACGTATATATTGCATCATCAATTGCGTCGCACCATGATGTGTAGCTCGATGTGCACTAATAATAATTAGCTGGCTCAATCTTGATCGAGGCGGTATTATTATTGGATATTTGGTATCGAATGGAATTTCAGAACCACCGATTCGACCACCCGCACGTATTAGCCCATTGTCATCCATGAAAGATCGTAAATTTAATATTTTACTGCTTTCAGGAAATTTAGACGATTCGCTCTTTTTATTTTCGAAATATGCACATTCTTTTGGATAGGCTATTGCTTGCTCTCTGCGTATGAAGTGTTTCATCGCCTCTCTTTTCTCTTCTTCTGATGGCAATTCAACAAATTCGATCAATTTGCCTTTCAAATTGTCTGCCTTTATCGCACATGTGGGTTTTGGACGTTTCTTTAGACGACAATTGCGCACGAAACGGATCACATATGCTAGCACACGAGTGATCTCACCCAAATTTTTGGTATATTCAAAGAGAGGTACTTTCTCTTTGTGTTTGTTTACGAATATTTCCAATTCATTTCTTTGAATGGAAACATTGTGCACTTTTAGCTCTGCTCGCACTTCAAGTGGTATTTCAAACGCACCAATGTCAAGTGGCTGCGGCCACTGCTCTTGTGGCTTCAAAAGCCATGATGGACCGTGCCACCATAGATCATTATCTACAATTTCATCGGCCAATAACCCTCTGCTCACGATGTCAGCAGGATTTTCTTTTGTTCGAATGTGTCGCCAGTGTTGCACTTCACTCGCTTCAAGAATATTTTTCACACGATTTGCTACGTACAATCGAAGTTCGTGCAATGGTTTATTCATCCATTGCAAAGCTGATGTGTTGTCGCACCATAAAAAGTATGGCACATGTTTCAATTCCAACGCTTCACGTACGGTCGAAAGTAATTGGCTTAACAGCTCAGCTGCAGCCAGCTCTAGTCTAGGTATTGATACCTTTTTGAGTGGCGCTACTCTAGATTTGGATGCGACTAAATTGCTCTCGATACGGCCTTTTATATCCACGGCTCTGAGGTAAATTGAACAGCCGTAGGCGTCTCCTGAACTATCTGCAAATCCATGGATTTGTAGTTGCACTTCATTGCCCATTGCAAGCCACCGGGGTATTTTTATTCGCTCGAGGTTTTTTATGCGCAACCAAATTAATTTCCATTGATTTGCGATATCCAATGAAACGGTATCATCCCAATTTAAATTTGCGCTCCATATTCGTTGCATTAAAATTTTTGCTTGCACAATCACGGGTGAAATTAGACCGTTCGGATCAAACAATTTACTTATTTTGCTCAATATAGTGCGCTTGGTTAATTTTTCGTCCAATTCACTCTCCTTTATTTCAAAGGTAATCAAGTCGGTTTTTGGGATCCATTTTAAACCGAGAATTGAGGTTTGATTTACATCATCGAACGAAACTGATGACGCACTCTCACCTCCAAGCTCTTGCACTAATCGCTCACTATTCGAATGCCATTTGCACAGTTCAAAGCACGAATTTCCAAGCACCGCTTTTATATCTCTAGCTAATTTTATAGCTAAATCTTCGGTTTTCTCGCCTGTCGCACAATCGTCCATGTAAAAATCATTGCGAATTGCATGCACTGCCTCTGGAAATTCGTTTTCCATCGCGTTCGCTCCATTCAGCATGGCTTGCACTGCCAAATAAGGTGATGAAGCCAATCCGAAAGTTACTGTTATCAAACAGTATTCTTTCAGTCGGTGGCGAGGGCTCTCTCGCCAGAAAATGCGTTGCAAATTCCATTGTTCGGGCACGATACCGATTTGCAAAAACATTTTCTTGATGTCTGCACTTATTGCGATTTTGTGCCTTCTAAACCGCATAAAAATTTCAAATAAATCTCTTTGAAGTTTGGGCCCAACAAACTGCACATCATTCAATGAAATGCCCGATTTGGTTAAGCAGCTCGCGTCATAAACCACTCTGAATTTGTTGGCAGAAAATATGCCGTGGTGGGGGATATAATAAACCATTTCACCATTATCTGGTTCTGTGGTTGCTTCGATCATGTGACCGGCTTCGAGTCGCTCTCTCATGAATTCGACGTATTTTTGATGAAATACTGGATCGCGCGCGAATTTTTTCTCTAACATAAGAAAGCGCCGCAATGCGATTTCTCTAGAACTGCCAAGCTCTTGCACATTTGGTTTAATTGGTATAGCGACCACATGTCTACCAGATTGCTCTCTATAGTGTCGTTCTTTGAACATTTTCTCAGTCAATTCATTCTCAGCATCCTTTGCTGTGCACAACGGTAAATCCTCGAATTGCCAAAATCGTTGAATGTTTTTGTCTAGCTCTTGCAAATTCGTCACATGAACCGGCACGGTTTTTATAAATTTTGCGCAATCATCATATATAATGTCACCGGCTCGACCTGATATAATATTGCCCATTATTGATTCTTGGCACAGAAGATTTCGACCTACCTTGTAGGCCACACCGTCGATTATGGCCGAATACACTTCAATATCCAATAAAAGAGGCACAGCATCGGATTTCCAAAATAATGGATCCGCTAAAGGCCCTTCCAACGGTTTCGATAGCACGTTAATTGGCACATTTTCGCTCGGATAAATTGGTGCCCATTTGCTCGATTTCGGAAGCACCCAAAACATTGTATCTAACGCATATTCATCGTCATTTTCAACGAACCACGGTTGAATTTGTGCGTTGAGTTTGGCCTTTATACGAACCGATTCATCGGTTACTCCCACCAATTCTCCATGCGCCGGAGTTGTCTTTAAATCAACGCTCTTTATTATGCTCTGTCTTATCAAATTTGCTTGTGAACCCGTGTCACACAATGCTCTGAAAATACCAATGAATTTGTTGTTAGCAAACAGTTTGACTAACACTGTTGGCATCAAATGGATGTGAAAATTCATCGGCGTGTCAATTGAACGATCCAAAGCTAGTCATGAATGTTTCACAGTCGCTCTGCTCTTTGAAACGGATTTTGATTTTCGGCTAAATTGCACGGCGTTCGCTGCTCGATTGCGCGGATTTTCATTGCACAATAAACTGTTGTGCTTTTGGTTGCACCGTCGGCACGCTTCTGAACGGCAATCGCGACTTGAATGAGAAGTATTCAAGCAATTGAAACAAAGCTCAAACTCTCTGGCAATTTTCTTTCGCTCGGTTAAATTCATGTTCTTGAATCGCTCACATCGATGCGCCGGATGTGGGTTCAAATTACAAATTTTGCAAACCTTTGCATCGGTTTTGCTGTCATTCTTCTTTTCGAATTTATTTTCGTGAGAAGTGCTTGGTTTTGCACGTTTGGATTCCCAATCTTTGCTCTTGTTATTATTGTTATTGTGGGCGCGTTTTCGATTGTCATTGAATCCCTTTCGCTCTGAATGCTGTGCGCCAAACAATGCTTTCGCTTGGTTGTCCAGAAATTGCAACATTTTGCCAATTGTTGGCGTGTCTTCTCTCTTTCGCTCTATTTCCCAAGCTTTGCTTGTCTCTGTATCCAATCGATCGTGAATACCGTGCACGAAAATCAGATCGTAATAATCGACCGGATAACCTAACGCTTTCAATTGGCGCCGCACTTCGTGTGTTACGTTACTAAATTTTTGGATCATTCCACCTGATGGATAATCTAATTTTGGGAGATTATAAAATTTCCACAAAAGCTCTTTGCTCGTCTGGTATTTTAATGCGAATAGCTCTTTCAAACGCTCCCATGCCTCATTGTAATTGGCATCGGTTAGTTGCCATTCACCAAGCGCTTTGGCTGCTCTGCCCTTAAGAGACCTTTGCAAATATTGAAATTTGAAAGCTGGTGTCACATTCGGATCGTCATGCACGGCTGACTTAAATCGATCGTGAAACCCTTGCCATAGCATTAAATTTCCATCGAATTCACCCCAGGTGTTTTCTTTTTTACTGCTCCCACAATTCAAATAAATTGGTTGCAATTGCACTTGCTGTGGATTTGCCTGCTTTTGCACTTGCGGCACAACAATTAGCGGACTTTGCTCAGGTGGCAGCCGATTGTCGTTCGGTTGCACTTGCTCTTGTTGCTCAATTACCTGGTCTTGCAATTGTTCATTGTCATTTGGATCGCCCTGTCCAGGTGGAAGTGGATCGTCTTCCAATTCATTGGCACCGTTACCGTCGTGAACATTCTCTTCTTCACTTGGCGCTCCGTATTCACTTTGAAAAATTCGCTCCTCCAACAAGGCCTTGGTTTCCAAATACATTTGCTCTACTTCGTCGTAAGAGTTTTCCAATTCTCGCAACTCTTCTTCTCTCTCATTTTCTCTCGCGCTTTGCACTACTAAATTGTGATTTGTGTAAAACTGATTCCATGCCTCTACCATATGATCTAAACGAGTTCGCACATCTCGAATGTATCGTTCTTCAAAATCTTCACTTGTGGCAAATGTGTGTGCACTTCTGATTGTGCGTGCACACGAACTTCTTGCTGTTAGTTCGGCCATTTTTGTGATGTTTTCACTTCAAAATCTGTTAAACGAATGATTAATTGCTCTTAGTAAATCATTTAAGCCGTTCGCACAAATCACAGCGGGCCGAACTGACCGTCGGAAAGCGTCACTGTGTAACATAAAGGCTTGCTGCGCCGCATTGAGAGAGATTTTTTTTCTCATAGAACGTCTCACGTTCGCTCTTTCTCATTCGCTTCTTACGCAACACAATAAAAATATTCAGCTTCGATGCCGTTCGCACGGCTATGCTCTCTCTCTATGCTCTCTTTACTCACCGTTCTGTTTGAGTGTATGTAACATGAATGCTTCGCGCAGCACACAATCGTGTGTATACAGTTCTATTGCGATTCTCTTTAGTCGCATTGATTATCGCTCTTGCGGTTTCTCCGCTCTTCTCTTTTCTTTGTTTCATCGTGAAACGACGACGCGCGCCTCGCACAGCGCACGTATTGTTCAATCGATCCAACCTTGTTGAATTTCGATTTTGCTCGATACCTTTACGTTATTTTTTCTCTCTGTTTCGCTTCGAAACGTTTGTGTGTGCCTCGCCACAGCACACACATTGATACAAGCGGTTCAACCGCGTTGAATCCAACGGCTTGTTCTCATTTCACTAGAACCTTTCGTTCTCTTGCTCTCTTTCGTTTCACTTTGAAACGTTTATGTGTGCCTCGCACAGCACACACATCGAAACGAGTGATTCAACCGCGTTGAATACAACTGCTCGTTCGCATTTTACTTGAACATTTTGTCCCTGTTTCTCTTTGTTTCTTTTTGCACAAATTTATGCCAGTTTCTCCTAACTGAATTCTACAAATTTTGTGCGGTTGCTCTCAATTTCTCAAATTGCTCTAAATGCGCGAATACACGCCGGTTTCTCTTAACCGAATTCTGCATATTCTTGCACTTTGAATGTTTTTTTTTTTTCACATTTTTTTTTTCTTTTTCGAATATTCAAATAATTTCTCTTTTCGTTGCTAGCTAGCTTGTGCCACTGACAGTCGCCTGAAAGTAAAGAAAGAAAAGCAAAGAAAAAATATGGTTATGGAGAACATTTTTGCGTTCTCGATTTTTCTCTCTTTTTTCACTGCTGCTCACTGACAGCTTCAAATTCACGAACACTTGCAAAAAAATCACTTCTTTTTCACAAACACTTGCTCTAAATTTAAATTAAATTGCTCAACATTTTCACTTTCAACTGACACAGAGCAACGGGTCAAAGCGACTCACTTTCGGCACCAATGTTCAAGGGGAGAAATATTTACCATTTTTACAGAAGCCGAGTCGCCCGACCTTACCGTTGCTCTGTGCACTTCCCAATGAGTGGTGCACCCAGTCATCACCTGAAACTTATTTTCTATTGTTGAAATAAAAAAAGATGAATTTGAACTTTATGGATTTTTATTTGTACTCTTTATGTTTGCTCATTTCAATTTTTGTTGAGTGGAAAAAGTGGCGCACTGCCACTGGAAAAAACCACTCGCTCATGCTCATGCTCAATTTTGTTTTCTGAACTGCACTGTTCAGTGGTTGGCTCATGACTCAACTGGATTGAGAATGCGCGAGCCGTTGTTCCCGCTCGCGTTTGATTGAAATGTGACGCATCGAACGTCGTTCGGTACAATCACATTTTCATTTGAATGAACATCTTGATTATCACCAAGGCTTTGCAAAATGTAAACATTGTCACAACAATGGTTTTGAAGTCTATATTTACTTTGACATAAATTCAATTATGATTTCGGTTGCTCTAATTCAAAATATCAACATGAAAATAAAAAAAAGAATATACTAGCTGAAACTAGTTCAAATAACCAAAAACATTATTTATCATAATTCAAAATACAGAATTTCTTTTAATTGTAAATAGATATTTCAATTTTGTTGTTGGATTTATCAAATTTTTTATACACAAAATTTGCTTTATCGAGATTTGCCATATCATGATATTTTTGGCATGACGCAAATATTCCAAAATGAAAAACAAGCAATAAATCATTCAGCATTTTTCCTACGGTTCTTTTCGAACTAGAAAATTTGCTTGCATAAAAAAATGGTCGGCCAGAACATTCGTATGGTTGAATTGACCTAGACTGACAATGGGTCACCAACGTAATAATTCATCAATGAATTGGCATATCGTTGATATAATATCAACATGTGATGGGTTATTTTCACTTGAATGAAAGATTTCAAGCAATCTTCGAATTCATAAATTACAATTACTGTATCAAAATTTCAAAACAGACACACATCATCCGAGTAAATTGGTGCGCCATTTTTCACCAGAGAATACTGATCTATTACACTATATACACAGTAGTATACCTATAAATACAACCTGAAACTGAAAAGCATGAATTATGCACGATGTGATTGCATTTCGACGTTAACTTCATAACGTTCTTCTAGCAACCAGTATCACTATTCGGTTTACCCATTTCCATTGGCACACACACAACACTTATATGTGTTGATGTCTCCAGCGCAGCTAATCATTATACACGTGTATTGTACATGCTACCGACGAAAACCTTTCGAAACGATGCGTTTCTTTTTCGTTCAGCATTCTGATTTCCATTAAAATGTATGGGCTAATAAATATTTACAAACCATCAGATTCAGTAGTTAGCACACATTTCAAGCCAAATGTAATTACATTCTGGTAAAATCTGGTGCGTAGACATTTGGCACATTGGCAAAATCCCATAAAATATCTAAGCAATTTTACACGTGGGATTTAATCGTGTCTGCAAAAATGTTCGGTAAAAAGATGATGCAAAAAAAACGTGCATTATATTGTCTCGTATGGGAGGAAACGGACACAGTAATGGTGAACTGGAGACACACTGTTCGAGTATCATTAATTAGTATACGAATGATACATTTTGTTGAAAATATCGATATGCAAGCTACTGCTTGCTACTGCTAACGTAGCACCATTAATGACATACGAATAATTGTATATTGATTCAATTTTTCTTGAGATAACTCCGCAGTTTCAAGTTGAAAAATTGTGTTTGATGTAAATACATATCAAATCTTTACACATGCACTTAGCTCTAAGCTTCAACCAATTATTTTCAGGGAAAAGACGATGTGTGGTGCTATCAAATATGTCTATCGAAAATCAGTAAAAATACCTTTAAAAGTTGTCTCCTTCGGAGCTTTGCTCATTCAACACCATACACCAGATGCCTAACTCAAGTATATCGATGCTTTCACTACGAATTATGATCGAAATTTCTGCAATTGATAAATACTACCAAGCAAAAGGTAGACTCGCACACATAAAAGACGACACAGTTCTAAATAAGAACAACAACAACAACAAAAATCCATTCGCACACAAATTACCCTTTTGAAAATATGTGTTCTGCAGCAAATGTCTATAATTCATATACACTTAAATTGAATCGAAATGATATTATTGAAGTGAGTGCATGAGAATAAAAAGCGACAGTTATTTTTGTCAAAATGTTGAAACGTTGTTCCAGTTTTACCTTCGCATCAATTTATTTGTGAATGGCCGAAATTTAAGAAGAACGAAGGCATCGGTTAGTACGGAAATGGTTTTGTTTGAACGGAATTTCATTTTAATCGAGCTTTTTTTTCGATACGAAAATGTTAGAGTATGTTGAATTTACTGTACCAAAAACCGTGTAAATTTTCATCGGTTGTCGGTTTCAAAACATCAATTTATCTTACATTAAGCACTCCCACACACTTGATTAAAATAAATTGTTCGTATGGCAATTTTGTGTGCTCACAAAAAAAAACGAATTTTTAACACATTGTCATTTGTCTGCAGAGATTGGTGACGATACATTAAACATTATACAAACTGCTTCCAGTTTTACCATCAAAACCACAAATGTAGCCGCAATAACGAAATACAGTTAATGCAAAAATGGCACAAAATGACAGCAAACCATTTTATTTGAATCGCAGTAACTGAATTCACATGTTTATTACGACTAGACGAAAGATGTGCAAATACCCTATCTGTGTGAATGTGTGTGTTGGGCTAATGAAATGCGCTTACTTCAGCATGTTTGAAATGTTTTTAATGTTATTTTACGTGAAATAACTAAATACATTTCATTGCTTGTGTTGCACGTACAATTGTACGTTCCATTTACTTCAGTTCAGGGTGGGCACGTAAATAACGAGACATCGAGACACTCTTTAGGAAATGTTTGGATGATTTTTTTCAACTGAAAGTCCGGATCTTGTTTGGCACATGCAATCTAATTGCAATGTAAAGCATGTTTATTTAAAAGAAATCACTTGCTTACAAGCAAATCAACAACAAACATGATAGCTTCTATTTAAACAGAGAATTATTATTCTTTTTTGTTTTTACTTTTCTCAAATAATTTATGGAATTTAACAAACAGCAAAAAATATGTTGAAGTTACAATGAAAAAAAAACAGCATGCATTTCAATATGCGTTTAAATGAAAATCTGAGAATGTTAAGTGTTTTTTTTTAAATATATTTCAGAAGCATTGTTTCTGTCCTAAATGAGATTTATGGCATCTCTGCATCTACAGTGCCAACGCTACAAACACACAACGAATAAAAATCAAAACACATCGAGAATCAGAAACCTCATATAAATTCCGATTCAATGTTTTCGCGTTGGTTTTTCACAATTTTATTTTACTCATATGTTTTGATTCGTTTTAAAATGATGAACTGTGATACAAATTTATACATGCAAACTCTATGCCAATGTGCAGTGCATTTATGATATTCGAATATGTTTTGAGGTTATTTTGGGGTTTGTTTTTATCTCTAGTACTACTAGGCTAGTAACAATAAATAAAGCCAACACTCCAAAATGGTTGATGCCATGACTTTTTATGGGTAAAGAATCGTAATTGTGCTTCAAGCATATATACACATTAAATAGAATAATGGGTTTTGGATGAACAATTTTATCATGCCAATCGAGCAAACTCTTATTCGCAAAAAAAAACCATGATAAATGCGGTCTTTTGAACTTCACTTTGTATCCAAATTCGTGCCAATGTAAATAGGGAAATTCGATGAACATAACTCGAAATGTTTGTGGCAAATCCCTTCCTCATTAAACAAAAAAAAGTTACACTGGAAAGACATAGGTATACATAGATGCAGTTCATATTATTATTAATCATTTATGCATGGATTGCAATTTTAATATCTATTTATTCGAATCCCATATGAAAATCGACATTGAATCATTAACCGTAAACGGCGGATATAGCACAAAGGAGAGGGAGAGAAAGAGAGGCACTACCATACGTACCTCCCTCTCACTCCGCTCCACGGGTTTACGTTTTCCAGCGAAGCTTCGCTGTCAAAGCGAATGATTCGCTGTTGATTTTCTTGTGATTTGATATGTATTTGTAGCCATCAGGCAAATAACTTTAGTAGAAATGTTCGTGGTGTCATTTAACATATCATACATGACATCCATGTCGAGTCAAATGAAAACGACATTTATTTCCTTGAATACATTTATCGTAATTAGAAGATTTTTTAGAGATAAGAATCACTTTCGTTAGCAAATTACTTAATTTGTTTTTTCCAACCCATGTTTACCATGGATTAAAAATGAAATTACGATAACCTCGAAAATAAGCCGATAGTATCGTTGGCAATTCGACGAAAAATAAAATGATTTTCATTAATAATCTTAAGATATGATTCAAAATAATTTAGAAAAATGAATAATTTCAAGTTTGAAAATGCGATTGAATTTTTTGATATCAAATATCCCCACAGAAAAAGTCTGGAGGCTTTAAATCACATACACATACCCAACCAAAAAAACCCTAATTTTCAGGAAAAACCTTCCCTTTCTGGGAACACATACACAACTTTTGAACGGGTCGACCGATTTCGATGGTTGAGAACAGGGCATACTATCCAATAAATTTATCAGCTTGAATATTTTTATTAAATAAATTTATTAGATAAATTTGATGCGTCCACCGTATCGATGCGACGCTCCAAAAGACAAACAATGGATTCCATTGATTGAGTTACACGAGACATTCAACAAAACTCAAGTTAAAACTAAAGTTAACATCCAAAATTCTACTTCGGGCTAAATTTCTACTTCGACCAAAACATTACTTCGACAAAACATTCAGTGTGACTATCAATGGAATCCATTGTTTTTCTTTTGGAGCGTCGCATCGATACGGTGGACGCATCAAATTTATCTAATAAATTTATTTAATAAAAATATTCAAGCTGATAAATTTATTGGATAGTATGCCCTGGTTGAGAATTCGTCGGAAAGGTAATGAAGAGTACTACTGATTGCTCACTCAACAACAGCCTTGGCATCTGCTTCGTTCATTTCGCATTCTGAATTGAATTTGATATATCTTAAATTTATAAGAATAAAACTATAAATATTTAAACTTGTTGAGTTTCTTTTTATTTTACAATATTTTTCTATTGGTTACAACATTTTAATAGGCTATTTTAGGAACACCATCAGCTGTTTTTTCAACAGTTTATAGGTTTAAACGTTTGAAGCTTAACCAGCTTGATCTTCACTTCCACTAGATGGAGATTCTTATGGAGATAAATCCGATACACCTTTACCGGTTTTATCAAGAGTTTCAGAAGTTCCCTTGTTTGGTAAACCTTCTACTCCCTCACCAACATCTTTAACAGTTTTATCAAGACCAGCAGCAGTACCTTGAATGATTCAAATGTTAAATTACAACTTCAATTCTATGACTGTTGGATAAAATAGAAATAATTATTATTAATGGTTTGGTGAATTAATGCTTACCAGAAATCATGACAGCGACAATAGCCATGAAAATTGCGAAAAGTGCGGTGAACTTCATTTTTTTAAAATTTGGACTTCAATTGAACGCTTTGAAAAATCTAAGCAATCTGATGGATACTCAAATGTTCAGTTGCCTTTTATAGCAAACTGACGCGAGTATCGTTTACTGAATAAAACTATATATGAATGGATAATTATTTTATTGCTTGTTTGTTTGTTTTGTTCGCATTTTATTAGTCAGTATAAATTCGTAGGAAGTTATGTATCGAAAATGATGTCAACAAAAGATAATATCAACAATACCTTGTCAAGACCTTGGGGAATGAGACCAAGTATTCCAAATGAGAATAAAATGTTCACCCACAACAATACCAGTGCTGCAAATTGAACCGCATCATATACTGACGACTTAGCGTAATAATAAATCGCCTATTTGCAATCATCTTTCGTTTTACTAACAAGCGCATGTCCTGTAAAGCCGCGTGCGCAGCATCTTTGCAACGTATCAAAATATTTCTCTAAGAAAAATCCAATTAATTGTTCAAGCCATATTGAAGCCACGTTTCATAGTATGAAATTCATACCAAAGCATACTAGATGAAGCCGAACTGACACTGAATCCATACCAACAATGTATATAATTTAGGCGTCAAGTTAGCATCATTTAGTATTGTTTGGTATGAAACATGGCTTGAACATTTGGTTAAATTTTTCTTAGAGTTATCCCTTTGATGCGAAATAAATTATTTACCAATTATGTTCTCTTCTAACACATGACTTAGCTCCATCATCTTTGATATATTGAATTTCTATCGCCATTTCAAAGAAAAAACAATTTATTGTTGAAAATTATTCTGAATCATAATTATTTTTCGTCGAATTGTCAACTGATACTATCATCAACCAGTTTATTTTCAAGGTTACCATCTTTTCTTTTATTTATGATTCTAACAATATAATACCAAAAATAAACACGGGTTTAAAAGAAAAACAAATTATAAAAGTTTGCTCACAAAATAGATTGTTATCTTTAATAAACTTCTGATTGCGATAAATGTCTCCAAGGAAATAAGAGTTCATTTACAATATACAGAAAGAAGGATTTGAGTGGGAGTACTCTTGACGTTAGAGTAATCGGCTTGTTTACTCTGTTTTCTATTTCTTTTATGATATAAATAAGTTAAATAAAACATATTTCTTTTACTCCGACATTAGTAAAATGAAACACTTTACTCTTTTTTCGTCCTAACATTCTCCTTAGGTTTGACCTAAGAGTACTGCCAAGCAATTTCCTCTAGGGAAATCGCACTCTCGCAACTGTGAACCAAAGCCACCAATGCGACCAATACGACCAATATTATATACACCACTGTGAATGTTCGTGTGAATGTCATTGTGTTTGTCAAGCGAGCTGTCAAGCGCAATTGGTGTATTGGTATTTGTGTAAATTGGTTCACATTGGTGATACATTGGTGAGTATTAGCGCATTGGTGTTGAGACAAATATTGAGGTAAATTTGGCCAATGTCACCCCCTCGGCAATTTCTTCTTTCTGTATATATCATATATGATATCCATGTCGAGTCAAATGAAAGCGTCTTCTATTTCCTTGAATACAATTATCGCAATTAGAAGATTTTTTAAAGATAAGAATTATTTTGATCATGGTCTCATTTATCTGATGTTGACATCATTTCCCATATTTAACTTCATCCGAATTTATACTGACGAATAAAATGCGAACAAACAAACAAACAAACAAGCAATAAAATAATTATCCATTCATATATAGTTTTATTCAGTAAACGATACTCGCGTCAGTTTGCTATAAAAGGCAACTGAACAACTGAGTATCCATCAGATTGCTTAGATCTTTCAAAGCGTTCAATTGAAGTCCAAATTTAAAAAAAATGAAGTTCACCGCACTTTTCGCAATTTTCATGGCTATTGTCGCTGTCATGATTTCTGGTAAGCATTAATTCACCAAACCATTGATAATAATTATTTCTATTTTATCCAAAAGTCATAGAATTGAAGTTGTAATTTAACATTTAAATCATTCTAGGTACTGCTGCTGGTCTTGATAAAACTGTTAAAGATGTTGGTAAGGCAGTAGAAGGTTTACCAAACAAGGGAACTTCTGAAACTCTTGATAAAACCGGTAAAGGTGTATCGGATTTATCTCCATAAGAATCTCCATCTAGTGGAAGTGAAGATCAAGCTGGTTAAGCTTGAAACGTTTAAACCTATAAACTGTTGAAAAAACAGCTGATGGTGTTCTTAAAATTGCCTATTAAAATGTTGTAACTAATATAAATATTGTAAAATAAAAAGAAACTGAACAAGTTTAAATATTTATAGTTTTATTCTTATAAATTTAAGATATATCAAATTCAATTCAGAATGGGAAAGGAACGAAGCAGATGTCAAGGCTGTTGTTGAGTGAACAATCAATAGTACTCTTCAATACCTTTCCGACGAATTCTCAACCATCGAAATCGGTCGACCCGTTCAAAAGTTGTGTATGTGTTCCCAGAAGGGGGAGGTTTTTCCTGAAAATTAGGGTTTTTTTGGTTGGGTATGTGTGTGTGTGTGATTTAAAGCCCCCTGAATTTTTCTGTGGGGATATTTGATATCAAAGGTTTATATCTTACATATAAGTTAAGGACTCTAGCTGAGCTCAAAGCCAACATCCGACATGAAATAGCTGCTGTGTCGGCTGGAAAATTGGTCAATGTGATGGAAACTGCCAAAACATGGCACTTTGCGTCATCCAAGCTAAAGGCGGCCATTTACGAGAGATTTTTCGCAATGTCTGAATTTTGAAGTGACATGATATCGATAGGAATGAACCCTAGGATTCATTTGAGGCCAAAAAAAACCCAAAAAAATGTTTGCGAACCCAAATTTCGGCCGAAAATCCAATCCACGAACACTTGTTTGCAAACAAACTGTTCGTGATTAGATTTTCGGCCAAAATGGGGGTTCGCGAACATTTTTTTGGGTATTTCTTGGCCTCAAATGAATCCTAGGGTTCATTCCTATCGATATCATGTCACTTCAAAATTCAGACATTGCGAAAAATAACTTTTTTAACTTTTTTCTCGTTGTTCGTGGATCTTGGTTTTTGTTCGTTGACAACACTAATCAAAATCCAAGATGGCGTCTTGAATTCAATTCACGGTGTATTTCAAGAGTACTGAACAATTGGCCATGAGATAACGCTTCTGTGCCGTGTTCAAAGACATAACACAGTGACGGATATATCTTAAATTTATAAGAATAAAACTATAAATATTTAAACTTGTTGAGTTTCTTTTTATTTTACAATATTTATATTAGTTACAACATTTTAATAGGCAATTTTAAGAACACCATCAGCTGTTTTTTCAACAGTTTATAGGTTTAAACGTTTCAAGCTTAACCAGCTTGATCTTCACTTCCACTAGATGGAGATTCTTATGGAGATAAATCTGATACACCTTTACCGGTTTTATCAAGAGTTTCAGAAGTTCCCTTGTTTGGTAAACCTTCTACTGCCTTACCAACATCTTTAACAGTTTTATCAAGACCGGCAGCAGTACCTTGAATGATTCAAATGTTCAATTATAACTTCAATTCTATGACTTTTGGATAAAATAGAAATAATTATTATCAATGGTTTGGTGAATTAATGCTTACCAGAAATCATGACAGCGACAATAGCCATGAAAATTGCGAAAAGTGCGGTGAACTTCATTTTTTTAAAATTTGGACTTCAATTGAACGCTTTGAAAGATCTAAGCAATCTGATGGATACTCAGTTGTTCAATTGCCTTTTATAGCAAACTGACGCGAGTATTGTTTACTGAATAAAACCATATATGAATGGATAATTATTTTATTGCTTGTTTGTTTGTTTTGTTCGCATTTTATAAGTCAGTATAAATTCGGATGAAGTTAAATATGGGAAATGATGTCAACATTAATAAATAAATAAATGAGACCATGATCAAAATAATTCTTATCTCTAAAAAATCTTCTAATTGCGATAATTGTATTCAAGGAAATAGAAGACGCTTTCATTTGACTCGACATGGATATCATATATGATATATACAGAAAGAAGAAATTGCCGAGGGGGAAATCGCACTGGTGACATTGGCCAAATTTACCTCAATATTTGTCTCAACACCAATGCGCTAATACTCACCAATGTATCACCAATGTGAACCAATTTACACAAATACCAATACACCAATTGCGCTTGACAGCTCGCTTGACAAACACAATGACATTTACACGAACATTCACAGTGGTGTATATAATATTGGTCGCATTGGTTCACAGTTGCGAGAGTGCGATTTCCCTAGAGGAAATTGCTTGGCAGTACTCTTAGATCAAACCTAAGGAGAATGTTAGGACGAAAAAAGAGTAAAGTGTTTCATTTTACTAATGTCGGAGTAAAAGAAATAGAAAACAGAGTAAACAAGCCGATTACTCTAACGTCAAGAGTACTCCCACTCAAATCCTTCTTTCTGTATATTGTAAATGAACTTTTATTTCCTTGGAGACATTTATCGCAATTAGAAGATTATTAAAGATACCAATCTATTTTGTGAGCAAACTTTTATAATTTGTTTTTCTTTTAAACCCGTGTTTATTTTTGGTATTATATTGTTAGAATCATAAATAAAAGAAAAGATGGTAACCTTGAAAATAAACCGGTTGATGATAGTATCAGTTGACAATTCGACGAAAAATAATTATGATTCGGAATAATTTTCAACACTGAATTGTTTTTTCTTTGAAATGGCGATAGAAATTCAATATATCAAAGATCATGGAGCTAAGTCATGTGTTAGAAGAGAACATAATTGGTAAATAATTTATTTCGCATCAAAGGGATAACTCTAAGAAAAATTTAACCAAATGTTCAAGCCATGTTTCATACCAAACAATACTAAATGATGCTAACTTGACGCCTAAATTATATACATTGTTGGTATGGATTCAGTGTCAGTTCGGCTTCATCTAGTATGCTTTGGTATGAATTTCATACTATGAAACGTGGCTTCAATATGGCTTGAACAATTAATTGGATTTTTCTTAGAGAAATATTTGATAAGTTGCAAAGATGCTGCGCACGCGGCTTTACAGGACATGCGCTTGTTAGTAAAACGAAAGATGATTGCAAATAGGCGATTTATTATCACGCTAAGTCGTCAGTATATGATGCGGTTCAATTTGCAATACTGGTATTGTTGTGGGTGAACATTTTATTCTCATTTGGAATACTTGGTCTCATTCCCCAAGGTCTTGACAAGGTATTGTTGATATTATCTTTTGTTGACATCATTTTCGATATATAACTTCCTACGAATTTATACTGACTAATAAGATGCGAACGAACAAACAAACAAACAAACAATAAAATAATTATCCATTCATATATAGTTTTATTCAGTAAACGATACTCGCGTCAGTTTGCTATAAAAGGCAACTGAACAACTGAGTATCCATCAGATTGCTTAGATCTTTCAAAGCGTTCAATTGAAGTCCAAATTTTAAAAAAATGAAGTTCACCGTACTTTTCGCAATTTTCATGGCTATTGTCGCTGTCATGATTTCTGGTAAGCATTAATTCACCAAACCATTGATAATAATTATTTATATTTTATCCAAAAGTCATAGAATTGAAGTTGTAATTTAACATTTAAATCATTCTAGGTACTGCTGCTGGTCTTGATAAAACTGTTAAAGATGTTGGTAAGGCAGTAGAAGGTTTACCAAACAAGGGAACTTCTGAAACTCTTGATAAAACCGGTAAAGGTGTATCGGATTTATCTCCATAAGAATCTCCATCTAGTGGAAGCGAAGATCAAGCTGGTTAAGCTTGAAACGTTTAAACCTATAAACTGTTGAAAAAACAGCTGATGGTGTTCCTAAAATAGCCTATTAAAATGTTGTAACTAATAGAAAAATATTGTAAAATAAAAAGAAACTGAACAAGTTTAAATGCTTATAGTTTTATGTTTATAAATGAATTGAATAACATTCATAATCCTGACTTTTCCGCATTGATATGACATTTTATTTTTCTCCTGAACAAGATGGTTCGCTGCGCTCAGCGAACGAAAAAAGTCAATTCTATCTAGTGTAAAGCCGTTTCAAAATTTTAGAAGGGTACCGATCGCTGAAGGGGGGGGGTGATTGTACCCCTCGGACCCCTGGTGAGAACCTATGCTTTCAATTGCTGCAAACTTTTTGATTTTATCTTGAGCGGTTGTTGAGTTACAAGCAAGAGCGTAAAACATTTTCAATTTGACAAAAAAGAATTACGAATTCTTAAAATTTGACAGTTTTAAACAATGGATTTCATTGTTATTTTTCGATGTCAAATGCATTTCCCAAGTAAACCATGCGGTTTCAAGGTTTTTTTTTCAGGGTTATGAAGGTATGAAGTTACTAACATCATCTTTGAACATTTCACACAGATCTCAATTGGTACATTTTTGAAAGAGCTACAGCTCAAGTTCATCACATTTCAGTAGCAACAAAATGTGAAATTTTCGAAATTTGTGGTTGAGTAATTTGATATTTTCCACCGACAAAAAAACGACAACATTTGTAAAACGTTTTCTTTTCGGACTCAGAATATGTATTTTATAGCAGCCATAGGTGATGTTAAACGTACTTTGAAATGATTGTTTTGGGACCATGCATATAGCAGTCGACCTCACTCATATTCATTCTAATTCCGTTCGTTAAGCTAAAAATGAGCAAATAGAAAATAGCAGTTCACTTGAAATGAAATAGACAACAAGAAGAAAACGGGGTGAAAACAAAAACACGAATGAAAAATGCGATGTAACACGTAATGAAAACATGTTGAGTAAATGCACATGAAAGAGCTATACTATAGCTGCCACAATGGCTGAATAATCAAAATTGTGGCGGTTTATATTTCGCGTTGACTACATGTAGAGCATTTTCCAGTGATTTTATTTCGAAATGTGGAAACCGTAATGTTCACATCTAAATGCATAGGCTCATTACAGTTTGCCATAAATTTTGGGCGATGCTCTCTTCAAATTTTGCTGAATGCATGTTCTCGTATGTTTGTATCTCTAGTTCCCTTCGGTACAATTTTCGGTAGCTAACTTTCATCTGAATGATTCGTACGGCCTCACATTTGGCTGGATTGTAATGAGTTTGGCCTTATAGGTCGGATGCTCGAAAACGACATAAATTCTCCGAACAGTAAAAGAGTGAAAAGTGAAGAGAAAGAATGAAAAAACCGCCCAACGCACACACAGACACACACACACATAATTATGAAATTTCTATTGCCATTTATCGCTCAACTCAGTCATTAAAATCATACTCATGGCTCAGCTGAGCTGTGTATGTTTATTGTTGCATGTTACACGGATGCCATGTGTGAAAATTCATGAAGCTAAATTAATATGATCCATGAAAAGTGAACCGTTCATTTTACTAAATGATCAAAAATGCAAGTGACACAGCAGCGATGGATGCTACTCTTTTTCCACATTTTGACATTGTCTCTAAATAACGATGATCGAATGTGGAAAATGTAGCAGTGCGGAAATTTAAATTAAGGTTAACAAATGGTTCCACATTTTTCTTCATCTCGTTTGTTCTGGTTTGTATTCTGTATCTGTGTGTGCATGTGTGTGTCGTATGTGTCTTTCCATCGTTTCGGAAAACGAGCCGTTCGTTAGATGGCCACTATCACATTTCGCCTGGAAACGATTTTTGTTATTATTATGAACATGAATGTCAACTAACGTCTATCGGATATTCTATTTGTTTTAGTAGACTGACTTTTCATTTGCCCATTCATTTGCAAATATATGGCTAAAGCAAGATAAACACACACCACACCACACGAAATAAAAAAAAAAATCCTGCCAAACACGAAATTCATCAGTGTCAATTAAGAGGCATTTTTGTTCGGTTCATGTAATTCAAGCTGCGTAATGACACATGATCGCAAGAATGAAATGCAACTGACGTTTGAAACTGATATTCGATATAACATGTAAAGAGCCGGAGCTGCGATAAATATTGATGATTGTATCGATGTACATAGTTAAGGTTTAAGCGATCGGCGTATATTAAATGAATGTGAATCCAATCCAGGTTTCACACCATTGAACCAGTCGATACACTAAACAAAATATGCATGATTGCCGTTGTTATTATTACTCTTCAAAAAAAAATAATGTATATACACAATATACGCAATCTCCGGATCATGATGAAAAGACCGCATTCATGTTCGGCACTTGATATGATTTTTTTTTTTGCATAAATCGATTTTTTGTGTGTGTGCTCTTTTCTGCTTGGAATATTTTTCGATAACATCTAAAATGTTTATAGGAAAGGAATGAAGCTTGCCAGTGCCAACATACTTTATCGTCTCAGGAAAAAAAAAAACACACACACACACCATATCTAACAATTTTCTTGAAACGTCAAAGATGTATAAAGAAAATGGTATTTCATATTGCCTCAAAGATATTACGTTTATACAGGCACACGTAAAATTCGTACACAAATTGTGAAATACACAGAATACACAGAGCGAAGATGAAGAGAAAGAAAAAGAAAGAAAAAAATTGGTTCAAGTTCAAAGAAAAATGTCATCATTAACAAAGTTCTTTCGTTGCGTCTTTTGAGTTCTCTTAAAAGTGCGGACGTTCGTGTTCGCTTCCATTTCTCTCTCTCGTTTGATAAACAACGATATTTATTATGTGAAAGAGTACTTTAATGATATGCTGTTTTTCTTCCATTTAAAAGAACAAATTATGTGGAATTTGTGGAGGAGGGAGGAGGAGGGGGTGAGAGCGATTTGAAAGTGAAAGAGACCGTTGTCTCGTGGCCCGCGTTACACTGTCTAAAATTTTAAACATTGCAGCAATATTGCTGCTTGTATACCCTTAAAGCACTTAATTGATAATAAAATTCAGCATAGCCCATTTAGTCGAATAAAAATCCATTTTAGGCATCATCGTATTTTAGTGAGTAGCGATTTGACTGATTACGATGCTAATATTTATCATGGGCCCCCCCACATCATTTAGGTGGAAAAATGCTCTGGCAGAAAATGCCCAAGTCAAATCGAACGTAACATTTGCTAGTTTAAAGTTTTATCGTCGGCCATTTACTATATTTATCGATTTTTAAGCTGATTTGTGGTTTTGCTTATCTGTTTACGCATTTGGGCTTTCTGTGTGTTGTTGTTGTTGTTGTTTTTTTAAATGAATAGCATCTGAAACCCGTTTGAATAACCTTTAACACCATTGAAAACCCGTAAAATGGTTGTAAAATAGTCGAATAATGAGTACGAAAATTAAGTGGATACAAATAATGCTGTAAAATTGACGATGCTGGAAAGAGCGACATTGAAACGCGGATATTTTGCGCCTGCTCAAAAGCACCAGCAAACATCAAACTGTAGGTATCAACTGCCACTAGACAATTTAACAAGCATAAAACATGCTATTTTTATTTTTCCACCACTCAATTCACACTCAGGGCAGACAGTAATTTAAAAATTCCGATTTTTTTTTTCTCAACATTTGCAAGGGTAATCTCGAGAATCGAGAAATGAACTTTGGACCTTTACCTTTGCCATTGCAAAAGCTTTAACTCTAAAATAGAAGTGTTTTGCTCCATTTGGCTTAGCTAACGGCTTATATTTACATGTTGTTTGTTGAGCATTCGAAATGGGTGTAAATGTTGATGTGTCAATGGATGGACGGTGTGTAAGTTTGGCACACATTGTGTGTTGCTATTGAAGATAAAGACCTTTAACTCTGTTATACTTTGACGAAAACGGTTTTGAATGTGAAAATCCTCCAAAAAAAAACACACACACACACACACACACAAAATTCCAATTCAACAAGCTCAAGAATTCACAATGATAATGCAGAAAGCAGGTGTTTTTTTTTTATTGCAATTGATATGGCAAAATATTTTACCATTCTTGAATACGAAGCTCTAATTTGGAAATGGTTGCAAAATTCTTCAATTTCCTTTCAATTCAGTCGGCAAGTACTTTTTTGTCACGGCAAGTTACACAGCTGATTTGAAGCAACGGTGCTATTACTGTTTGCTTCACATGTGGAAAAGAAGAGAGGCCACTCGAAAAGTATAGTCGGTATTTCATGTACACGACACACGGTGTTAAGCGAACACACTTAAATCAAACGAACAAATGCTTGCTACAGACGAGAGAATCCATGGACAAAACAGGCAAAACAAATTGTTTGTGTTTGCTGTTTTTCTTTGTGTTTTTTGTTGTTGTTGTTGTGAGCCATCAGATCCATGTGCTTTGGCTTCGGCTTCGGGTGCCATACTGTCATCTTCACGCGGTCTCTGTCTCGTGCGCATTCGCCATTGTTTGAGCAACAGAGACAGACACACACACACATATTTCGATTTTCACTGAAGTACACACTGAGGCAGGCTACTCTTTGCCTTCCTTTTTACGTGTTCTCGAGAAAAAAAAATTATACATAACAGATTTCCAAACGGGGCACACCGTATGTTCATTAGATACTGAAACGAGAGGATTCCACAGCAGTTGGACAATCCGCGTGCCCTAAAACCATGTTTGCCTCTCGTTCGTCTTGTTCCACTTTTACCCTGGCTTTCGGAATCATTCACTCAAACAATTTTTATTCTCTTAGCCACTTGACTGTATCGCACTTTTCTCTCGTCTACCGTCAGTTTCAAAACGGATTCGTAACAGCGAGCACATGTAATTTATTGCAGTGATTCGCTTTTCCGATCCTTTTGTTATTACGGCCAATTGATGGAATACCGTTTTTTTTTTTTTTTTTCAAAAGAAGGGAACATCGGCATAACCCATCATTTCGTTCAAATCATTTTATGTGTTTGTGTGTGTGTGTGTAACAATTGGTTGGCAACATACAGTGCAAGTGACAATTTAGTAGTCTATCAATATTTTCTACTTTATTGAGTAATCAGTAATTTATTTGTTTTTATTGGGTGGAATAATCGAAATGGCACGCGATCCATTCACATAATACGAATTGTTTAGTGCATCAGGTAAAATTTGTGCACATTCAGCCATTGTTATACGCGGTATTCAAGCGCTAATTGTAATTAGTTCGTGGAATTTCAACAAATGGACATCAGTTTGTTGTGCGTGAAAAAACTGTGTTTGCTATTTTATTGTGGCGTATCACATGTTTCAATCGTATTTTTACTCTGATCATTTTAAAATTTAGCAAACAATTCAATTCATAAGACCATTCGATAATTTATTTTGTGAAATGTTAAAAGTGTTTAGGGTTGATTGTGCCTTTACGCGCGTCCTTAAAACGAAATGTTGTTCATTGCCGAATTCAGAGAGAAAAGAAATCACATAAAAAATAAAGATAAAGGTTTTGAATAGTGAAGTTTTTGAATAGAAAATAAGAACACAGGACGAAAGTATGTGGTTTGAATTCCAAAATAAAAGAAACGCATTGATCTTCGACCCCCATCGAAGTGTGTAAAGTTTTAAATTCACACGCCAAAATAAATGCTAATATTATGGTTGCTTTGAGTAGCAGCACGATTGAATGGATATATCGATAACCGATTGAAGGAAATCATCTCATTTTCTTTCATTCGATTTTTGCCCCTTTTTTCACTTCGTCGAATAAAATAAAAAGGGTTAAGGTTTACGCGTTCCGGATACGCACAATAACAAATTGGCTTAACTCAACATTTTGTGAGATTTAATCGGTGTATAGCAAAAATGTGTATCCCTTCTCTTTTTTCCAATTGAAAGAAGATGATTTGATGGAATGAAGAATGATGCTAAAGACGAAAAGAGAATCGTCGATATTTAATCATCTCAAGAGTGATTTACGCTGAATTAAATTTGTAATCCGACCGGAACGAGACAGACATTTCCTTTTTTTTCTGTTTTGGCGGTCTGTTTGAACTTGAATGTTTATTGATAAATATATATAAATGTTGCGGACGAATACGGAAATGCGTACGTTTTCAGACTGGGGTTTTTAACTGTGATTTGGGTAAACTTGAAAAGCAACATTCATTTTCCGCACCACACATCGTCGGAATGAAAATCGGTTGTTTGGGAGGGAGAGGTAGCGGAGTAGAGTGGGATTGGTACTTTAGTAAGCAGAAATAGCGATTTTCTAATCACACTAATGGCAAACTGTCAAATTACCATTATTTTTGTATGTTATCTGCTTTGCTCGTGACCCGTGAGATATTGCTATCCGTTACTACACGTTAGAAATACATACAAGGATCGCAATTTGCCATAGTAGTGGTGGACCACCACTGGTAATAATTTGACAGTTCACCACCACCAGTGTATTTGAATACAAATTTTACTATTTACATTACTCAGCTATTTCTACAACATTTTATATTTATAGTTGTGCATTTCAATGTTGATTTAAGAACAACAAAAAAAAACGGGGAGAAAAAAACCAGAAAGCTGGCTAATGGTGTCGCTCAAGCATATTTGCACGTTGCATAGTCTATCCTGAAGCCATAAATTAATTCAAATTGAAATTACCAGATATTATTGCATTGAAAATGTCCAAATATGTTCAGTAATGAATCTTATGAAATGCAATTATGATTTGAAAGCTGATGTGAATTTTTGATGTATTTACTACGTTTGCAGTAACATTGAAGTGAAAGATGTTCATAAATTTTAGCCAACAAAACCGATGTCAGCGTCACATGTATGCATTTAAATGTGAATCCGTTCTTTAGCGGTCATACTAATAACAATATAATGAGAGATGAATTTTACCATTTTCATTTTTGTGAGCAACCATTTGTGCCAGTGTTGAAATGATTTTAAAGCAAAATTCTTGGAAATGGGAACGTTGGATTTTAGCTAGCTTACTACAGTTACTACATCGTGCTAAGCCAATATTTTACCCCCATTCATTGTGGTGTATAAAATACGAATTTCATGTCTTTTCTGCACACGAACCCATGCAGCTTATCTACTTTGAAATGAATTTGAACGACTCTATTAAAAATGAATTTGTCTGCAATGCCATTCTCGTTTTGTCTCTTCACATTGTTTCGCGAAAAAGCATAAGAGTGTGCTCACTGCTCACCGTAATGCATTTTACTGAAGAAGTTGGCGTTATAAAACCGAAATGAAATCCTATCAAATATATAATATCATTGGTGCATTTGAATCCTATTCTTGTGAATGAAACATCCGTAAAATGGGTACATTTATTATGAACATTGTGATTTAAAATAGGCAAATGTTGAAATAGCTACCAAAGTAACAACAACAACAACGAAAAAAAAACGTGGAGTACAAAATGTAAATGCGCCTCACTTAACGTGAAAGAGCAAAACATATCCTCAATTAATCTTAATTTTTCATTGTTTAATAGCGACAAAAGCCATATGCGTGCATCACCATAGACGCATCACATGGCATTTAATGAAATATTTTACGACGTATTTGCCGTAAGCGATGTTTTTCAAAGCTTCAATGAAAAATGAACTGCTCTAAATGCTGCTTCAACTTATAACCCATTTATTTTAATTTACTTTCATAAAGATAACAGAAAAAAAAACAAATTTCATTGCGCAAAATAAAATCAGTGCGATGATTTAATTTAGCCGTGTGATGAAACTGAATTAATCAGTTAATTATATGTTAGTGTTGTAAGCCTTCAACTTTCAGTATCACTTTGGCAAAGGTAATTTTCTTTTTCCATATTTCGAATTGAACGATTGATTTGAAAAACATGTTGAACGAAATATTTCAATAGCATCATGCAAATGAAATCAAATCGACATGAACAAATTTCAAAGAAAAAGAAAAATCTCGAAATTCAATTAATTTACATAATTTTAATTCGAATTTATGATGAAAAATAAATCGTTTCACACGAACATTGTCACAAATGTTACGTATCTGGTGTATCTGTATTCACATGTGCAGTTACCGATTCTAATTGTATGTGTTTGCACGATTTCATCACATATTAAATGTGCTTATTTGATTTGAGTTTAACATTTAATCATGAAGTTTGGACGTACATCGCACCGCACATTGCTTAACACACCAACAATCAAAGTTGGCGTCGCGATCTCATTGCATTCCAGTTTTATATGAATCGATAAAATTTTATCACTTTTCCGAAGAAATGGAAACCATCTTTTCTCGAGATGGAAACTTTTAATAATATTTGTTACAGGGTATAACGAAATTGTCTCTCTTTTGACTTTTGGCCATACATGTGTATGTTCTTGGGGTGGGCGAGAGAGCAAACACGAAATTTTCGACGATTTTTGCTTAAGTTTCGCAATTTATTCGCCAATATAACAAGAATTTATTTTATTTTCTAGAGGAAAAAAAAAAGTTTCTCAATGCATCCCTGTCGGTATAGAGTGTAATTTCATAGAAATGATAACAATTTCGGTCATGCGGTGTATAAAAAAAAAAACATTTTCCTCACATTTGTTGATGTTGAAAATATACTTTGATTGTACGATATTTGAACTAAGTGAACGGAGCCAGGTTTATTGTGATGACATCCGGTGAATTGATCTTTTAAAATGTAATTTTTGTTGTTGTTGGGAAAAAAAAGTTTGTTTTTGACACTCATCGAATCTTCCCGGGATCCTATTTTCTTCCGTTGGGATGATTTTGATTGTTACCAATGGGGCCGAACATTCTGAATTGCTTATGTTTGCGCTTCACTATTTTGGTATGTTATGGTGAGAAGGTGTCGCCAAATGGCCAAAGAGCATACCCAAGAGCAGACAATATTTAGCAAGTAAACAAAAATATTTCCGAACGGTAAACACAATCTCAATGGTAACGTTTATCGTGCAGGGGACTTTATCCAGGATATGTAATCGTATCGAATCAAGTTTTTAGTCTGTTTCGATAAAAATATCTGTCTTTTAAAGATTATGTACAAAAATATTCGTGTTTACTGATTTTTATCATGTTCGGAAATCTTTGCGTATAAAAAAAAACAACAACAACAACAACTGTAAACAACCATTAAAAATGTCTTCATTGGAATATGGCACGTAAATAAACACATTTGACCTGAGCTTCATTGCGGTACCATCGCAAATTAAATCGAATTCAGACTTAATAAATCAAAGTTTATAACCATTAAGAGGAATATAACAGGAATATAAAATGTGTAACATCAAAAAAATAGACTGACGCGAAATGTAATTCAAACTTAGAATGGTGCACGCAATAAAGCAAAAGACGGCAAATTCACTTGCCAATAGTTTCATCCCATAATGTGTCAGCACTGCCCTCATTTTTACGCTAATAATGACATTATGACTTCCACATCACTCGGCGAAAAAAACACAAGCAACGTGCCCAAAACGTGATTCCGTCTAACGAAAACACACGATTCTTTTCAGTTGAAAACAAACAAGTTCATTACTTCGAGGTTCATTATCGCTCTAAGTTGGGTGGTATATTCGTGTATATTTTTTTTTATCTGGTTTTTGTATTAACATTGATTGCGTGAACGTGTTGATGTTTTTCGTGGTTACGGAATGTGTCTGCTATATGTGGCCATAGCATGGCAACATGTACTTTAATAATAAAAGCTAAATTGTGTGTGTGTGTGTTTTTTTCTTCTCTTTTTTTTTGATATTTAATCCATAAAATGTGTTGGCTGTCATTTATGTCCATGGCGAATTTTCATGTAACCAAATCTATTTCTCACAAAAAGTTAACTAAATTGTCCATTTCCATTATGTCACAAAATGTTATTCAATTATATAAAATGTTTGCATTTGACGGTTAACTTTCAGTGGGGCAATCGAAAATTCGCATTTCAAGTTCCGATATGCTGTTTCCTGGTTTCCAAGATAATCAAATGAGATTGTTGTCACACGTTTTGTTGTTGTTTTTGTTTGGGACTAAACTCATCAAAATGATATACCCATTTACCTAATGTTTGTTCCATCGTCTCGAAAGCTTCCCAAACATGTTTGGCTATGATCGATACAAAAAAGGCTCGACTTCAAAATACTTTTGAAGTTTTTTTTTTGTGTGTGACGGGATTCATATTTCAGGTTTTTTTTATGTATATTTTTAACTTGGAGTCATGCTTCACTGGAAACAGCCAGTTGCTTTCACTTCAGAATACATTGACTCTTGAAATTATACACACATGTTTATTAGTTTATTTACTGAGCTGCAAAATAGCCATTTAATTAAAAATAATTACACGACCTTGTTGAGCAACTACGAATTTTTACAGTTATGGAATGTAAGCGGAAATTCTTTCAAATTATAAGGAATGTTACGACATCAACTTCCTGAATTGTTGGCGTGCACCAATCGTTTAGAAATAGAAAAGTTTTTCAACACATCAGTCCGATTTTCAACACACACACACACACAACAACAACAAAAAGATTCGAAATGATTTCGACGAAATCGTATATTGAGCACGCAATTCCCAAATAGCATGCAACTTATGTGTGTAATACCTTTTCGTGTACAACTCGATACACCAAAAACCAATTATGTAGATTAATTGGAAGCGAGAAATAGCATATATCCGTATTGGTGGCCAATGAGAAGTGCTTTTTGATTACAGATGTGGGCAATTTTGTAGCAGAAAAAAACCCACTTGATGGCAAAAAGCAACTGGATCATTTAAAAATGCGTATCGCTTTGGGAAAAAAGACCTGCTTTTCATATCACAACTAATTATATAGTAGATATCAAACCAATTGTTTGCCATTTTCCTCCCCTCGGAAAATTTCCTATTAAGCTCAATCAGGGACCACCCATCGTGACGATGTTTGCCAGTGCTTCATCAACAATTAAAATGTCGGTGCTCAATTTATGGTCGGATACTTTGTACACGCTCATCGATTGTGCTAAGAATTTTGATGAGCTGTTTACGTTGTGTGTGCGCGCGCGCGCGCGCTCGTTCGCTCAGCCTCACACACACACACAAAATCGAATTGGAATTGAGTCGACTACCACTCCATTTAGGAATGGATGTTGAATGAGCGATTCAATGCAGATAATACAATATTTACTTTATGATAAAAACCAGTCTATTCTCCGTTGTTGTTTCGCCCTTGAAAGTCAATGACACTTACAATTTCGTAAATGGTTAATTGGTGGAAATTTATATTCCATGCCATCATTTCATGATATTTACTTTCCCGGTCCCACATCGACAAAACGCCCGAAATTTTTATTGAGCGTCATAAATGAGCAGCTACTATCATATCTAATTAGAAATTAAGCGATTTCCGGACAGCTGCAAACAGACACCCACACAAAAAAACAACAACACAACACATCTTGAAATGTTCGTGTAAAAGATTGGAAATGAGCGTATTTTTTTTTTCTTTTGCAAATTACAACCACTTTTGTGTCTTTACAGCAACGAAAACATACGTTTTTGAATTACGATTATATTTAAGCCGATTGCTAACATTCAAGATGTATATTTTTGTTCTGGTTGCAAGTGCTACACGTTTCAAATCTATTGAAAAACAACAACAACAGCAAAAAAAAACTTCTGATGCGCCATACTGGTGGTTAAGTGTGTTGACTCGATGTTGTTGACGACCAATTTTTAGACTAAACGCACTTCAACTCGAAATTTGTTTGTTTTCATCAAACACCCGAATGCCACAATAAACTGTTCGGTCGAACAAACTTTTGGGGCAATTTGCATTTATTGAATTTTGGGATAGGTTAAATGGCTCTGCGCACAATGTAAAATATCAAATCAAAATCAATCGTGAATGTAATTATAATGTGAGTGAAATCAAGTTGGGCAAGGGATTAAGTTGATGAAAGTGTTGCAATCGGCAATGAATGTGTGTGTGTGTGATTCATGTATGTGTTGGTAATTGATTACATGATGGCATTCACATCACTAGTATACATATTGATATAGTGACATGCCATTTCAGGCATTTCGGTCACGCTCACATTCATTATCATTCCGATGAAATGCAAATGAGAACCGAATCAAACCGTTTTTCTCCCCATTTTTTTCTCACTCTTTCGATCATCAAACCTATTCCGCTCAATCATTTGATTTTTATCAAACTAACCGAGTGCTATAAACATCTAAATTAGTATATTAAATCCAAGGGGATTGACACCGATAACAATTACATTGTCAATGCAGTTTAACAGTTCTCAGATGTATTTCATCTTTGTGATGGATATAACGATTTGATACTATCCCCTCGATTAAATCCCATATACAGAAGAGATTAGTGAATTTTATTTCAAATTGTTTTGGAAAAGAGCCGTCGGTGTTGGTTGGGGAGAAGGCGGTATTTGTCCAAACATACCCAAAACATTCATGCTAATGATATTTCTATTGTGGTTGTCCCTAGTCAAATAAAATTCATTCGCACATCTCACACGTGCACCATCAAAGGGACAAGTTGAGTTTTGCTACTTTGTAAATTAAATGCAGAAGCCATATCGGCTATATTACATTTTGAAACATGTTTTATGCCAAGAATTTTAGAATTTGACAGTCATTCTGACGAGTGACTAAAAGACTAAATTAAAATTCTTTCATGTGTTCATCAAATGAATGCAAACTTCTCTTTAGCTCGAATTGTAATAATAAGACCATTCAATTATGTCGAGTATTTAAAAGTTGGAAGAGTAAAAGTCTATCAGTTGTTTAGCCATCATTTATTAATTCATCCTAAACTAAGCCTGACATGAGTGAGATGGAGTTGTCATTTTTATGCACTTCATGAAATGTAGAGCATTATTCATTTTCTTATTATTTTTGTTCGAAAAAAAAAACGTATGGCGCTGAACCATTTCTGAGCACACCATCGTTTGTGCTCCTCTCGATGAGCAAACAGTGACTGTAGTCGGTATCGCTCGTTATTTCAGAGATATGAATGACCTATATTGTACAACAGTCATAGATAAGAATCTATTGGAGCGAGAATTTAGAGCGAAGCAATCTCTCTTGTTTAGTTTAAATGCATCAAGTTCACCCGTTTTATCAGTTTTATTTCACTGAATCTACTGTGTCATTAATTCGAAACACTTTTGTTCTCATCAAAAACTTGTTCTACTTGGAAATTCCAAGTCTAATAAGTCCAACTCTCTCTCTCTTGTGATAAATGACCGCAGGATAGACTCCATTCCATAGGATGTAAACCATTTTGAAATTATGTTAATAGCGTCGCGCTATTTTTAGTTCAAATTGGGTGTTCAGGGTTAAAGTTTCAATCTTGATGGCTGGCCGATTTTGGCAAAATTCTCTTACATCTAACAATTTGATGTCTTCTCAGACACGATGACAAAGATCGATACATGCCATTTTATTATTCACTTTGTTTATCTGACACGATTTGCACATAGTTACAATTCATTTCTCTTGCCATCTTGTATTTACCATCATTTTGATGCAAAACAGTAAAATCGGAAACTTTTCCAATATAATATTTATCTGAAAATGCTATCATCGCTCCGAGCCCTCGAAAACTCTAGCCCTTTTCTCTTCGATTTTGGTTTGATCAAATCAAAAAACTTTTTACCAAAGAAAAGCCGAAAGCAACATAAAACAAAAGTAAAACTAGTAATACCAAAAACCACAACTTTCAATTAATTAAAATATTATTGGGCTGTATCGCGATACCAAGTACAGGATCTCCATTTTTATCGTCGACGTGTCTATTACCACTTAATAAAAGCAGTAAATTTAATCAAATGCGATATCCCAAGCACCAAGAGTGGAGTTGAAAGAAACAAGAAAAGCTGTGTGCCAAAGCCACTCACACGGTACTCGGTGCTCTTGTGCACACTGCACAGTGTGTGTGTGTGTGTATGTGTGTGTGTGTGTCTGTGGGTATTGGTATGGCCAATGTTTGCTTCAGAGCAAGTGCTCAGGGGACGATGAACACTGAACATTGAACACTGTGTTGAAATTTAATTAATTTGTATTTGTGAAAGTAGAGCGATTCGTAAATCAATTCAGTTACGAAGTTTCACTAACCCAATAAGTTGCTTTATATGTGCATGTTTTTTTGTGTGTAAAACATTACATTTATTGCCGGTTTCAAGAGCTATGTCATTGAATTATTTCAGGCTAACACGTTGAGTGTTTGCCAAAGTTTGACTTAACTTTATGTTTCGATTCGACTGGAAAATTCGATCGGAAAAATGATGTAAACATTTATAGCAGGAAAATACAGACAATTACAGACAAATAAAATTGCTTTATTTTACACAAATCGAAGAACGTTAAAAACAATCTGATATCGTACATTTCATTCCGAGACTCTCATAGTGCATTTTGCTTCAACATAAACATTCCATTATTGCCACTTAAGTATGTTGTCATCTGCCGGTTCCATTCAAGGCCGTTGACAAATGGAGGTTCAAGTGGTACTAAGAACTAAAGGCGCTCGAGTGCCCGGTTTGAAGAATTTTCCTGCATTTTCATAAAAAATATTTTCCAAAAATTAAGAAGGCGCAATGGTTTGGAGAGTGCATTGAAAATTCGAACCAGGGCGCCAAAAATGCTCGAACACATCCTGGTTCCAATCGTTGACTAAACTGCATCGTTCGAAATTAAAGCTCAGAACGAAACTCCATGAAACAAATAGAAGAGTAAAATTTCGTTCAAACTGGAATTGGTGACATCATATTCGGGGAAGGATGTTTAGTATTTCCTTTAAATAATCAACTTCCCAATATATTTTAGAGAAATATCCGCGCAAAATTGAATAAATAAGCTTAGAATCGTTGCGGAGACACTTGTCAGTTGGGTATGGGTATTCGCTTGTCGTAAAACATTTTAAAATTGTGAGCTTTGGTTTTCTAAACCCGATCGAACAGTCTCGCTAGAAAGTAGTGTGTTTAGTAAACACTGTTTACGTCAAAAATATTTACACGGTAAACATAAAGCTTCAGAACAAAAATAGCGGTTGTTATTGAGGCTGTCAAAATGATTTGAGTGCTGTTCATTTTGGCATTGGTGTGTAAGTTGCATGTGAAACAATTTTCTTTTTTTTATACTGAAATATGTTAATACACATGCATAATACATCTTGGCTTCACACAAAAGCCTTGAAAAATCGGTGGAATTTGATACTGATGCGTATTTCTTTTTATCGTGTAATCCAGCTTTTGTGTTGTTGAATGTATGAATATATGAATAAAAGTATGGAATTTTGAATACGTCGACCCTCTATCGTTAATTTTCCGTATACATACATTTCTACGTAATATGCTTTACAAATGAAGGAACAACAACAACAACAACAATAAAAAACTGAAATGTAATGCACTGCGATCAAAATATGTAAGAGAAAGGCTCTTGCATGTTTGACGTCGCGTATAATTTATCTTTGATCAAAATGAAACTGAAATTTGTGTTGAATGAAAATTGAAAATATTTTAAAATGAAAAATCGTTTCGCGCACGACGTGAATGAGAATGAAATTAATATACTTCATTTGACACTGAAAATGGCTAAATGTATTCTATGACAATATTAATATTACCTAAGCACTTGATAACGATATGAAAATCCAATTTTTTTATTTTTATTTTCCATGAATAGCATATATTCGGGTAACGTTTCCGCCACTGTAAAGTGCTATTCATATGTATGATGTGTCAATTTCAATGACATAATGTTTTATTAGATTTTGTACACACATTATTTTGGGGATTCAGGTCGAATCTATATGTAAATAAAAACATGAAATGATAACATGTTTGCTGGAGATTTTCAGCTTCCAACTCCAATATTGGATACTGAACAACATAGAGCTGAATAATCTCAGCAATATGCTTCCGCAAATTTAAGACGAAACACTGAGTGTGTGTTATTTCTTGTTATTTTTCACATGTTTTCACACACTGGTTTCATCACACTATATGGAGAGAATCATATGGGAAATAAATCAAAACACTCAAATCAGCATAAATTGCTTCCATATACGAAAATTTATAATTACTCGACGCTATAGCAGCATAGCTGTTTTGAGGCTCCGAAAATGAGTCACGTCCCATATGCTAAGAGCCTCACTCATTTATTGGAGTTGGGCTATTTTACCATACATGTTTCAAAGATCAGCTCTTCAATAAAATCTAGTTTTATATTTCACACATTGACCGCGCTGGGTTTTTCTCTTTCTTTTAGATGGAACTTTGTGTTGAAGTGCACATGCAAAATTGTATTGAGGAGCTTTTCTCGGAAATTTCATATATGAAACAAAAAGAGCTAACGAACAAAAAAGTTGACTGTTTTTCGGAGCTCAAAACAGCAGTAGCTCTGCAACTAATATGCCAGCAGCTGCTCTGCTAATCCTGTTGTGCCATGTCGATCCTCTTTTTTGAAGACTATTTAATCCCATGAATGTTACTTGAATTAATGTAATCTAATGATAAATGCAAGCTCGCATAAACAGTGTATTTAGCCCAAACATACGTTAATACTGTTGTATGTTTTAAAATACATCCCTCTGTGAATGCGTAGGAGGATTGTTTTCGGTTGAAAATTTTAACTTAAAATTGTATTTTACGTCGATTATTTGTGCTTTTCTGCTTCATGTGCTAATAATTTGTTCGAAAATGAAGAAACTCTTTGTAATTTTGCTCTTTTGGTTGAAAAATGTTCAGACAGGAAATGTTATTTTCAGACTTGAATAATAAGAAAATCCCGGACAAAACAAAGACACTGCAGGGATCTAGCAGTGAGAAAATGTATTGAAAGTTATTTCCTTAATAGTTCGACATCATTGGACTGGAATGAACTAAAATCAAGTTGTCGTATGTGAACATAAAGTGAATGCTGGCATCATTAGAAAGCATCTAGAAATACCTTAATCGTATACCATTTCAATCATCATTGAATTATTCAATAGCTGCAATTTGTTACAAAAGTGCTAACGGCCGCATTTAAATATCGAATATTGGCTCATGGCAACGCAGAGCAAAGTTACATGATCAATTGTTGGCTCAAATTGTTCCAGTAAATTATATCGAAGTGATAAGAAATTGCCGCATATTTTGTCACTAAACGTAATTAATATTTGATAGAGACTTTGTCACATTGTGATGGGTAGTCGAAGGATAAATTGTCGTTCGATCGTAATTACTTTGTGTGTGTGTGTTTTCGAAAGAAAAACTAAATTAAATAATGTGATTAAAAATTGATGTGTTCATCGAAAATGAAGTGATAAAATAAGTAAATGTTCTCTAAGCATGCTGCCAACACACGTTTATAGTAGTGCAAATTCCCATGGGGCGGATATTGAAAGAGGCAACAATGCCGAAGCGGTAAATATTGTTTAATATATGTGAAATGCATTATATTTTAATGTAGAAAATGTTCCCCAGATATTTGCTTATACAATTTTCAAAGTTTCCGCGCAGTTTCCGAGTTCATTTTCTTAGTTGAGGTAATTGAATTGATTTACCAATTAAACGTGAGTTTCACTTGATTTGGGTGATTAAATTCATTTTAAAAAAAAAATTGAAACAGATTTGCAAACTGTTAAAATCCCACTCTGAAATGACTTCATCTCTTGAAACGAAAATTTAATCAATTTTTATTGATGAAAATTGCAATTTTCATGCAAGGAAAATCAAGTGTTCACGCTCAAAACAATAACAACATACCATTATCACGTGTCTGAGTATGTTGCGCGCATAATTTCGATGCATTAGAACGTTTTTGCCACTAAAGAAAGTCAACATTCTAATGAACTACTCGTTTAGCTTGTACAAGTCGATGTCAAAACCAAAATCCGCAACCCACTGGAAATCTTGAGCTTGTTAACAATCTTCTACTTTCATAAGAAGTTTCTCACTATTTTTAATATGTCGTAATTATTTTTGATGAACTTGGTGCCGATGGAATTTTATCAATTGAAAAGTTATATGCGTAAAATAACAGAGGTTGTCAGAAAAAATTAATAAGTTCATTGTGAAAACAGTAATCTCATCGCTAAAGCTAGGAGAAATAATGGGATTCCCATGTTTTTTGGATCCTTCGAAAATGTTGTGTTTTTTAATATCATTTTCAAACTGTTGAAAAAATGACAAAAACTTTTCTTCGACTATTCCTGATTTATCGAAATACAATCAAATGGCCGAATGTCCCGCGGTCATCAAATATACTTCTTATGACTTCTATCCAAATTCTAATTGCTGCGAAAATATTCGATGGAATGTTTGTTGCGCAGTTTATAAAATTCTTTCATCATTAACTCATTCAACCATTGCAAATTCCATTAAATTGTGTTTTCTGTGTTTTCCAGATTTCAAACTAGCAACAAATTATTGAAGCACGCTGTTGTTGTACGGCGAGCATTTATTGAGCAATATAAATGAGTGATGGTGTTTTTTTGTTTTTTTCATTTTGTCGCGATGTGGTCTCCGGTCGGCTGCTGCACACATCTTTTGTAAATTATAAATATTTGATTAAAATGCTATCCACTTTTCAGCAGTAGCTTTATGCAAATCACGTTACGAGCTGCCACATAAATAATGCACAAAATATATACCCGAATCTGAATCCGAGAATTTGCACATACGAATGTCAGACTATTCATTTGTTTTTTTTTTCGTTGTTGTTCACGTTGTTGGCACATTCCGGCCCTATCTTAGTGGAACCCAGTCGACGTGCCCATATTATGGAAGCGATTTTAACGCTTTACCACAAATCCATGTAATAAATTATTTCTTTCGGTTTAAATGCTCTGTGATGCATAAATGAAGCATTTAATAAACAGAACACACACACACACACACACACACAAAATGAAGAATATTTTGGTCTGTTTTACGTCTCTCAAATGCGACGTTATGTTATGTTTTTTTTTTTTTTTTGGTATTCTTGCCGATAAAAATCTTTAAAATTAAAATATGAGAAACCAAAGTCAACAGAAAAACCAGAGAGTGTAAAAGATTTCTCATGAGATTTAATTTGCTAAATTGAACTAAAAAATTTATTTTTCACTCTTTCCTCCCAATCCGGACCCCAACCCCACCCCGTCTCCCGCCCCATCCGCTCACATTAAAAATTCAATGGAATTCGTTGACATTTTCACCTCGTCGCTTTATCATTGTTCCATAAATAAAATTGTTTTTTTTTTCACCTTTAACGGCAATACATTCAAATAGATGGTGTATTTGGTGTTAGCGCGATTGCTTTCGACGAATGACCATGGTTCACTGATTCTATCACTTGTTCTCTCTGCCAACAATTTGGTCGGTCATTTGTGATTGTATGAGTATTGTAGATGGGCACTTTCTAACTTGATGAAATGCCCATGTTTGAGTCCATGTTGGTTTAATTGTATGGAAAAAAAGGCTTTTACTTTAATTACTAAATGTGAAGAAATGTGAAGAAATATGATGAATCAAACAAGGACAGTCGTTATTTTTGATTTATCATTTAGCCATTGACCAATGTGCAAATTATGGCTATGCATATAGCCCATTTTGTCCATGGACAGTATTTTGTTTCCATTTGCGTTTATGGCATTTATGGCGTTTAATAGCAGTTTTGTTGATTATTTTAGTTCACAAAGCTTAATAAACAAACATAAAAAGTAAATTGTCATTGTGAAGCTACTGAACCGCGTTGAAAATTATACGTCTGCATCAATCGTTCTGGTCAAAGGCAGAATGCGAACAATCAATTTTTGATAGAATTTTTGGTTTGAACTATACCAAGAAATGTCCTCAGATACATAAGACGAATACACGTGGTGATTCTTTTTACTTGGTCAAACGGTCGCTCACCTTTTTTCCAATTTATTTGTATAAATGTAAATATTTATGAATCGAACCCTCATGAAAAAAACACACAGATACCACAACCCTGACCAATTCGCAATTATGATAGTGTACAACAATTAGTGTCACAATTGATATTAAGCAAACAGTTGGTTTTTTCTCGCTACTCATTCCGTTAATGGTTATTTCTCTTTTGACGGATATTTTCAATTGCACTTACCAAAAACTCTGACCGAATTTTTAAAAAAATCCATTATTTGCGTTCATATTTCTACCGTCTATCACACTTACTCTCACCCCATTTTCCGAACATATAACAAAATTCACCACAACACAACAAATATTAATCTTTATTTATTTCCATATATTATGTTGATTATGTTGTTGATTATGTTGTTTGGCCAGCGCGAACCACCGAATCAAACAGACACATATCGAGCAATGATAACAACAAAGAAAAATACAAAAAAATTCACTGCGAGAAATTAAATGTGAATTGAAAATGGCGTTTGGATACAAATTACCTTATTAACTTAATGGATTTTGTGGTTCTGCTTGTGTGTTTATTCATTTACATGTGTTTGTTTCGGCTTCTAAACTGCACTTAAAATCTAGTTAATCAAAAACAAAAAAAAATTGTGTCTGTACAATTTTGCGCTTTTTTTTGCACGGTATCACATTCAATGGATATAATTTGGTGTTATTTGATATCTTGCAATAATTTTATTCAACATTAAATTCAATTAAATCATCTACCACTTCTTTTTATCCATTTTAGTGGAAATGGTGAGCATATTTTCAATGGATATATGCTGGAAATAATTGAATTTGCGAAAAATTACATACCATACAAAATGTGCAATCAAGTGTTGGGGTTTTTCAATAACAGGTGCTCATTTTTGAACGATGGAAATTCAAATGAATGAAATTATGCACAATTGTGTATCCACTGGATAGATCCCACCCGTGTGTCCCATGTACTCGAATTCAAATCGAGTGAATATATTTCGCACACGATTCAGTATTTAAATGTGGAAAACGAGTGAAATTCGAGTGAAGACTTGCATCTCACACGTTTCCAATGTTCAAATACAGAACCGTGTACGAAACGTTATCACTCGAATTCAATTCGAGTACAGTTTGTCCGCCGCATAAGCTTTACTGTACACGAATTGAATTCGTGTGAATACGTTTTGTACACGGTTTAGTATTTGAACATTGGAAACGTGTGAGATACAAGTCTTCACTCGAATCTCACTCGTTTTCCACCTTCAAATACTGAATCATGTGCGAAATATATTCACTCGAATTGAATTCGAGTACATGGGACACACGGGCAGTGCATCAAATATCAAAATAATGAAAAACCAACGTTTTTTTTGGGGGGAATTGGTTTGTTGTTTCTGAATTTAATACTTGGGAATCATGCGATTTGAAGGGATTCATTGGGGAGGGGGGCATATCTACAATGTATTGTAGAATCGGTTATTTGTTGTCAATCTGGTGAATCCAGTGAATCTTTTCTTGATTTTATCATGAGAATCATAAATTCAACTACATTTACAAATATTCATTCGCACACATTCTGCAGCATCAACTGTAATATATGAAGGAATATATACAATAGGGTGTTCCGTCACGTGAAAAGGACATGCAATTGGTTTTTGTGCCAAAAGGAAATGGAAAAATACAGCACATGAATTGTCAACATTGTATACGAACTTCGTATTATGAAGGTAAAACTTCATCGTCAATCTCTCCGTTCAACCGCACCTGTGCTTCAAACGCACCCTTAAGGTTCCTTCTGATGATTGTGGGGCAAATGTTAACACCTTTCAGACTAACCAAAACTTGCTTTTTGCTCTGTATCATCATTTGCAAGGAAACCGTATTCAGTTCATTTCTAGAATTTTCAAACTTTATGCCAGAGATTTAGTCAGAAATATATTTGTACTGATTCAAACATAGCTCCCAACGATATTGGCTACATTTGTATTTGACACACTTTTGGCTTCAATCATTGTAAAATATTTTGAAACCAGTAGAGATGAATTTATGCAAAACGAAGCAATTTCTTTTACGTTCACCGTACTTTTCGTGAACTAAACATGGCTGTATAAAGCAAACAAAATGAAGATTTCATTCTGAACTGAACACCGCATTTGAGTTTCATGTGTAAACACAATACCATTTTAGATGGACATGAACGAATATGATAACCCTATTGAAACTCTTGTTCCGCATACATACAAGTTCATGCAATGAATAAAAAAAAAAAGATATCATGTTAATAAAAACCTAGGCACGTACGGAATACATATTTTGGTAAACATATCGTGCTGTCGTACATGTCGGGCACATGTTTAAAGCTGTTCGATTATTTGGCTTTTGCTATTTCAATGAAACAAAATTGATTTAGCCACTGATCACAATCAATCCCTCTCAATTCAATTATTGAGCATCATATGCACTCACAGTGTGTCGATGGCAACATCGATAACACTGTGGTTCGTAATTACATGACATTGTCTAAAATGCTGGTAGGGATTTTGATTTTTTGTTTGTTTGTTGTTGTTTGTTGTGCTGCAAGCCAATTGGTTGGAATTTCGGCTCTAAAAAAAATTCTATTTACTCAATAAATCTAGTTCAAAAACCCTTCATACTCTGTGATGTTTATTTTTAACCACCAATAATGTTGAAGTGCATATTTCTCGCATGAAAATGAGATTCTGAGGCATACTTTAAACGGGAACCAAGGGATGACTTAATTTGCACAGCCCAAAAGAGAAAACAATAATTTTTTTAAAAAAAATGAAATGGTTTTGGTGTAAATGTCCTAAGAGTAAATCAATATAAATATTTATGGGCTTTCTCTTAGTTTTTTTCTTTTGCCAGGGTAGATGCGTCAAAGACATACTATTTCTGTGAATCAGACACGTACCTGAAATTTATTGGCATTGAGTTGTCATTAAGAATGCTGCTGAAGTAGCATAAATCACCAATTGACATTCGCATAATAAATAGCAAAATATATTTTAATACTTTCCTAGATCCTTTAGTAAAGGACCTTTACAATTCGAATACTATGCCTGTTAACATGCATGTTCAATTGAAACGGAGTTTTCTTTTTTTGAGCTGAATTTGAGATTTTTCCATTCTTCATAAGTAGATACTTGAATGCCTATGTCAAAAATGTGTGTATCCATTGAAAAGTTCCAATTATAAAACTCTTTTCAATCAAATATGTAAAAATGCCAATTTCGATTAGGCTTTTGACAATCGCAATGTTATAAATATTTGCGTTATGGAATTTGTGAAAACTTTTCCAATCATAAAATGACATTTCAAATAACAATTCCATGGAAACATGTTTTTTTTTCTCTCTCTCATGTTGCGGCTTTTCAGTCTTTTCAAACAAAAATATTTTATCATATTTCCAAATATTTGTTCAATTTATTTAGTTTTTCATCTGAAATTGTGTCAAACATAAAAGAACCATACAGAAACATTTTGAATGCATACTCAAGATGTCAACGCAAATGTATTTTGTGAATGCAGGCATCGTGTTTTGTGAGAATATAGCCGAGTAAAATCTCACTTTGTGTTAAGTCAATAACTGTTTTTTTTTTTTAAGGAGCCAATTTTGTGGCAGATTATACGAAAGTTTTTCCGTTTACTATAAATAGATCCGTTTGTCCAAGTTTCCTTGGAAATGTTGCTGCAAATCGCTTATTTCACTGAAAATATGGAAGATGATTTGTTTTAAAAGAGTAAACTCAGTTTACATTTTTGAAGTGTTACATTTGTCATGCTCAAAACTTTTGTGTCAAAAGCGAACAAAGACAGAAGATGCTGAGAAAAAGTTTTTATTGGTCTAAGACCTCTCCCCTCATTACTTTCACATATACTTGGCTCTTTTTCAGTGACAGTGTAAATTGTAAATGTGTGCCTCTTATGTCTGTGTCTGTGTGAGTGAGTAAATGTGTGTGTGTGTGTGTCGTCTGCAGTTGATAGAAAAGTTTGAAATGTTGTTTGCTTGAGCTCATTCTTCTTGTTGAACTTAATCGCCTTGGAACGGTCTTATTACAAAGTCTCACTCAGCAACCAGCCGCTTTCATATAGACAAACAGTAACTAACCGTCTGTTCAGTAATCGATATTCAAGCTTTTTATAAGCGCTGTAAGAAAGTTTTGATTGAAACGACACTTTGGACTACAAAAACGGTGAAGTTCAATTTTAAATAAAATGAACCGGTGAGGATTTAAAATCGTTTCAATAAACGAAATGAATTTAATTTATAAATAAATAAATTTTTCAAATGAAACCGTAACTAAAATAAAGTATTTAGTCTAATTGATGTTGCATAAGATCATCATCAATTTTTGTTCTGTTTGCACATTTTTCTTTGGGTTTTTAGAGAACAGTTATTTTTGATTGTACAGGTACATTGCCCACTTTCATCCTTACCACTTCATATGCTATGATTGAAATGTGTTTTTGCTCTGTTTATAACGCATCTGCCAGGAGAATACAATTTAATTTCTGAATTTCAAATGATTTCAAACGATTTTTCCATCCCAAGTGTTTTTGATTGCTTTGCCTGACGGGGCTCTGACTGCACTTAAACATGGAATGTTTTCATGATATCAATGCAATTAGAGTGCAAGTAATACCGATTACTTCTATACTTTACGAGATATTATTCGTTTGATGTTCATTTAGTGTCGGTATTGCATTGGTATTTACCAAAAATGTCAATTCCCTTTCATTCTGTATAAACCATTCATCAGTTGCTTTTACTGTAGAACAATGATACCTAAATGCACAAAAAACTGAATGAATTACTAGCCATCAGAAATTCTTTGAGTGCACATTTGTATGGACGTGTTGAAAAAGGGAATCTGTGGCCCATTATTTACTTTGTTCTTAAATCTTCTTACCGCGAGCACTTCTTGTAATAAATCATACTTCTATGAGTAAATGAGTATACTCAACAGAAGCGAGAGATAGTTTTCATAAGTTTAAGAAAAAAAAGAGCCATGAAAAATAATATTGTTCTTGTTCAACGAAGCTTAAAATTATTCAGAAATAATTTTCCTTGAAAAATGTTATAAGATGAGCCAATCGCCTCATTATTATTAAATTCCCATCAAGTAACGGATGTTCGCGGATTATTTTCAGCCAAAATTCATTGAATCGGTGGTCATTTCCACCGAAATTGATTTTTATTCAATATTTAATCGATGCATTTTCATTGTTGGTTTTTCATTCTAGCTCATTGTTGAAATAAACAGTCAAGTCGCCTTATTCAGAGATTTGCTCATTCATATTGGTCAATCGAAGGACTGTCCAGAGTTGCGTGAAAAAGTGCGAAAAGTTCGTCGATCCTGTGTTGAAGCCTGCAAACATACGTCGCAACTAATAATAACACAAATCAAAAGGTATGTTTTTACACCGTTTTCAATTTGCTTGCATAAAATAAATGGGGTTGTTGTTTGATTTTCTTGAACCTACTTGGCTTCCTGAATTCAACTTATTGTTCATTTTATCATAACGCATAATTACTTGAAATTGTTGCTCTACACTGCAACGTATACGTTGGATTCCTGTAATTATAATTTTCATGTTTGAATAAACTGTGAACAGTAGAGCGTCAAAATGTAAGAAACTTGTTTCATTGTTTCTGCTCTGAACAATTCAACCGTGAGTCTGAGAAAGAAATAAGTCAATTTTAACAACCAAATGGCGATGAAAACCATGTTTCTTTCCATATTTTGTTTTTTTTTTTCGTTTCTACTTAAACTTTTTTCAATTATTGTGTACAATTCAGATTCACTGTTGCTGAAGTTTTGGAATTGTGGATTTTAAATATTCAAGACCATTTTTAGCTCGTGGCTAAGTCTGTACGATGGAATTGTGTGCACTAAAAAAAAAAATCGATTCTCAACAAAAGTAGTATTTTGTTGAGTGCTATGTTAAAATCAATGTGAACTTGTAAATAACAACACCGCGTCAAGATTTATTTTAAACAAATTGTGGATATTTCATAAATATAATAATCCAATTTATATCTTTCATCTGGAATCAGAGCACTGCATTTAAAGTCTTAAAGTTTTTTTTTTGCATCTATCTTGAGATTATGCGATAAATTTAATATTTTAACAAAATTAACTAACTGAGAAAAAAGAACAACAGAATTTGCATCATTTGTTAGGTATGCATGGTTTTATATAAGATACAGTGGAATGTTGAATTTCATAGAACCCACTGAAATATTTGAATCTCACCAAATGTTGATTCTTTCGACAAAAAAGACTTGAGTTCACACAGTCATTTTGTATGGTGACACCTTCCTACAGACATTATTATATGCACCCCAAGCAACATTTGTCGTATCCGAATAACCATATCACTAGATCCGGATTTAGATTTCAATCAAATCATTTGATATTGATTTTGTCCACTTAAACATTGAAACTGGGATTCAATTACAGGTGTACGTCCTAGTGTACGTCACTTCACCTGTAGCTTATTTTAGCTTTATAGCATATTCGAAAGTCTCGAATCGCATCATATCTACTAAATATCCGAAATTCTACGCTGAAATGTGAATTGAATAGGATTATACGCAAATATACGCTGCAGCGTATAATGTAAGCAGTTTAAACTATTTGTATTATTTTTATACCATCATCCAGTGTCAAGCTACCAAGCGGTAATATATGGTCATTGAATTTTCGGCTTTCTTTGAACAATACAAAGATAAATTATCCTAGATACAGAAACTCTGTTCAGTTTAATCTCGCCTGCATTTTTCAATGATTGTTGAATGAAAGAGTTCCAGCGAACATAGGGACTGCCATGGGAAGGCTGTTCAATTTTCAAATGGGATTGCAGAGAATGAATATAAAACCCGAGCAATCAACTGCCATGTCATAAACGCATGTGAACGGGAAATTAAATTTACATAGAATTACTATCAATACAAATGCCACTCATTGAGAGATGGGACGCACACGAGAGGAATATTCAATTATGGTTACAGATCTGTTGAGTCAGATTTGAGACCAAAAAATGCGTTGAAACCCAAGTTAAACTCAAACCAATACATGGTTTGGGAGATAATTTCTCAATTTATTTGAAGGGAAAGGGCGGTATGACTCTTGATTCAGGAGCCCTGAAACAATACAGTTTAAACAACAATTATTTATATGATAAAAAATCAACTATAGCCAATTGTCTCCTTGAAATTCCATCGAGAATATTTAAGTTTTTTCAATTACAGAATATTGTCATTTCAAAAAGTGAAATTTTACTTTCTTTTCTATTTCAAATGCCATTAAAAATCCAAAATGTTGGGGCCATTTTTGATTAAGAGAGGAACCTAAGCTCAGCGAACAATTTTTCTTTGCTAAAATATTCAAAGCAATTAGCACCGCCCCACCAACAGCACACACACACAAACAACATTGAAACTATCACTTTTCGTAGTGTTTCAATAGACATCCGCTTCAGAAACGTTGTTTAAACAAACCATACCGCAAAACGAAATTATATGCTTCACCATTGTTGGCACAGTGTTCAACATAAATTCAAGTAAAGCACAAAATGAGCATATAATTTTGTGTCATAGTATGTAAATTTATGGCTAGAAATGGGTATGGTGCAGTTAAATGAAGCTAAGTGTAAGCTTCCATGTTGAATAGCACCATTTAATGCCAGAGAGCTTTACACACGAATTGGACAAGCGTGCACGCAGTAATTACAATTGATGTGTATGGAATGTTTACCAAGTTGTGTATGTGTGTGTGTGTGTGTATCAAGTCCATGTCTAGTCGACATTGTTGACGGTTTATGAAACACCGAAAATGTCCATTAAACCATACAACGCCAATCTATTGCTTGATGCAATTTGAATTCATTATCTAGACGGAAACAGTTCGTTGAAGCGTTGTTCAAGCGTCCTACAAGGCTAAAAAACAACGACTTTTCCACCCATTTCATTCTAATTATTTGAAGCATTTTCACATTGTTCTATTAAACCGCACGGTAAAGACCTTTTTTCATGTGTACCGTGTGTACGCACAGCACATACACACACACACACAAAGACCGTATTTAGACAAGACGTCACTTGTCTATAACGCACGTACTATAATAAAAATAAGTGACTATCAATGTCCTTCATCACCATATAACAACCGTAAAAATGATAGTTCAATTGGAATGGTTTTGAAAGTTCTCAATGTTACACTAAAATACAATCTTCAATTATGAACAACAACAACAACAAAAACGTGCGCCCCGAGTTAATGGTTTGCATACAAACCATTTGTTGCCCTTCCATTAACAGTACCAAATATTCTTTATTAAACCCACACGGGAAAGAAAAACCACTCCGAAAATCATAAAATTCAACATTCCAAAAGGTCTTCTCACTTAATAGAGAAACTGACATTTTCGTTTATTTGTTAATTTGAAAGCAAAAGCAAGACAACAACAAAAAAAATGTGAGAGCTCCGAAAAAGGTTCGCTCTATTTTTTTTTTATTTTTTTTTTTTTTGTTAAACAAACGCCAAACATGTGATGAAATTTGGCCTAAACAATTGAAATAAAAGACAGGCACAACTACCAAACAAAAACTGTATCGCCTGTAATTGGATAGTGCACATAGAATGGTTTTTTTTTTGGTTTTATTCGATCGTAAATGTTTATTCCCCAACTGGCAATTATGTAAAGTTAACACAAATTGAGCAAACTAAACTCTAAATGAATAATTACGATGTCGAAACGCGACATTAGACACATTTGCCTGCATCACATTGAAACTCAAATGTGTGGCAGTCGAAAGTGGTTAAATAAGAAAGTAAACATTTTAAACCAGTGAAACTTGTTGATCCACCAATTAAGTCCGGTTTGTTTTTTCTCTATATTTTGAACGAGATTCCTGACCCACACGGTGTCATGCATTTTTAAATAAGGAATTCTCTCTAACTTAAGTTTGTATTTGATCTATGGACATTTTCAATTTCACAACACCCACAAAAAATCAAAAGACAGAAAAAATACGAAGTGATAGAAAAAAGAGAAAAAGGTATGCAACAATTCAGCCGTTTGGACGGCTCAAGCAATTTTCATTGGAAATTGTTTGAATCATTAATACTCAAGCTATTCACATTCACATAAAATGGAAAACAAATAGCCATTGTCTCTGCATAATGGACGTGATTTCGTTTATTTAATACATTAAATTTCTACAAGAAAAATGTGTGAATTTCATCAAGAGCTATTTCGATACAGCGAAAAGTAAAGAAACACAAAAATAAAAAAAAAATCGATGTTCAAACGTTCTTTGGCACTTTATCGATTGGAGCATTGAACATCGAATCGAATATTCATAGAGCTCCATTCCATTGGGGGGCGATACACACACACACACCGAAAAAAAAACAAAGTGAGCAATCTGAAACGAGCATCATTTGTACGTCAGTCACGTAAACGGCCCTTGTTAATATGCATAAATCTTTTTACTCCAACTCTTCTGTTTCGCTGGCAGAAAAGCATACTAGAAACTAACTAATAAATGGATGTGAGAGAACCAGCTAAAGGTGAACTCTATATTGTCATTCTAGTCTCTTTGTTTGATCATTTGTCCACACTTCATTTGTCGTAAATGATTTGCAAACAAAGAAACGTCATACTTCCCTTTAGCAACACGCGAAGAAAACGAGCACATTACAACCAACATTGTCACGTTTATCGATGCTTGTATTTTTTTTTGTTTTTTTTTTTATTTGTTCGATCGAGTTTTTTTTTCTCCTTATTTTACAGCCACTTTTTCTTGTATGTTTATCGAACTCAAGTGAAACGCTTCAATTCGTTTTATTGAATAAATCTTCAGAGGGTTTGCAACGTTTGCAATAAGCCAAATAAACATTATATTTCAAGCAAAATTTGTGTGTTGATGTATTACATTATTTTGAAATATGGTGAATTATTTGAAAAGTACTATTTACAAAAGTATTCTGCATTTCATTTGTCATTCAATTTATTGGAATGTAGAGTGAGATTTCCGAGATTGGAGATTTCTCAAATCAGCGCATTTGCAACATGAATGTGGAGTTTTTTTGTTTGCTTATTATGTGCATTTTATACATTTCATATTCATACAAGACACATTTTTTTTGTATCGTAATGAACCCCTTGATAATCACGGAAAAATGTTGAGAATCGAAATCTCCATATTCATTTTTTTTATCATCGAATATATACGTGTGAACGTTGCACTGATATGATTCATTTGGTTTGTCACGTTCTTCAGCATAGCATTCAACAAAATGGAACAAAACTAACCAAAGATTCATTTCGCGATCATAACGATTTCGTCATTGTATTTGAATATTATTTTAGTCATTCATGGATGACTGCAGACAACTGTCGCGTTTTATAAAACGAGAGTAAGTATATATACTTAAGAGATTTGATAAGTTTGTGCATAACAGTCATCGACGGTAAAGTAAATTTGAATATGAAATTTCATGTTGAAGTTTCAGACGGAAAACAGTAAAAACATCAAAATGAAGCTTGAAATTAAATTAAATTTAAAAAAAAAATTAAAATGTTCAATATTTGGGTAGAAGACACGATATCATGTGAAAGTTCGTCATAGGCTGTTCCTAATTGGGTAGATTAGATAATTGCGCGCTCTCATTCATTTCGATTAATGTCGGAGAATATTAAACAGCTTAATATCATGTGCTTTAGTAGTCTATGAAAAAAAAATGCTGGAAAATAGAGGGACACAAATAAATTTCATTAGAATAATTTGAAAGTGACCCCAAAAAATCCTTAATCTAACATTTCACCACAAATTAATGGTAACTTTCATTCTGTTTAATGATGTAAATGATTGATGACTTGATATAAAGCATCATAAATTACTAAACGCAATCTATCAAATGCCAGCCTGAAAAATTAAATGTTGAAAGTTATTAGCATGACAAATTTTTCGATGAAAACAAAAAAAAACCAAATTTTAATTACCAAAATGAATGTGGTGACTGTGATTTTTACTTTGGCTTCATAGATTGGATTTAGAATCACTTACCTCAGAAATTACAAAGCTCCAATTAACAGTATGCTTTTTAAGAGATACTTGATGTTATCTTGAAACCAAAAAAGCCAATATATCAACCAATCTGTATTAAGAACTTATGGCGCCGATTACTATGTAAAGATCATGAAGTGATACTTATCACTTTGTTCCAGTGGAAAGAAAATCCCATTCGTTTTACTTCAAGTGTAAAAACTTGATTTGGGTCATCATGATTCAGTGAAAATCATACACAAACTTAATCGCAATTATTATGTCGTTAAGTTGCTGTATACGTATGAACGCCACTTTGGAAATTACATCAATTGATGTCGATTAGTTGGTGCTTTGAAGTATTCGGATGTTTTTAATGACAAATATTAATTAGTATTTCAATGAGTCGATGTCAAAAGAAAGTTACATCAAGTATCCAACACATACAATTGCACGGGAAACGATAATTATTTCGGTAAATTGATTTCACGAAAAAAAAGGACATGCAACAAAGCCAAAAACACCATTTGATGATGATGACTAACGATGACTAAGGAACTCAAACAGACTTGACTTGGAAAATTGTCGTACGAATTTGAAACAATGAAACTAGACAAATGTCATGAACGACTTACGTTAGTTCTAAACAACAACAAAAAATCCACAATATTTGTTTCACTTTTCAAAAAGCTGTTCGGCGAAGTGTTCGCTGTCCTGAAATCCACTGTTGACTCATTTAATATGTTGATTCAATGAGAATGTCGCATATTTGAACTTTATTTAATTTACTGATCACTGTCAATGTTTATATCAATGACGAGCTTAATATGATATAATGTCCGTCGATCGATACCAAGTTTTTGTCGATTACAAATTTATTGAACTCAATAAAAGAAACTGATTTTTGTCAACCAACAAGTTTTCTGTCACTGAAGTTTTACTACTGAGAATTGAGCCTAGCTACTCAACATTTCAATAATAAGCACTTTGCTTCTAATCCACGGTCAACGTTGAACATTTCTCGTATTCACCAGAAATGTTATTTTGATTTATGTTCTTTCGACACTTTATGCTTGGGCATGTTGACATTTTGGTTTTTTCCAAAGATGCTTCCGGAGTAGAAATACATATTTCATTGTTATGTGTTTACCAATTTATCCCGTTTACCAATTTATCAATAGTGAAGAAAATAAACACAAAACATTTCGTCAAAATGCTCCATTTTATCAATCGGCACACTCTGTTTGTAATTGCTCTTGGGGGTGTATTCAAAGTTTGAGGAAATGTTTTTGTCTCCAACAATTCTGTTTCCACACACACGGGCATTCTATGGCATAGGTCTAGCAGGTTGAGTGAACAATGTACGTATTGTACAGATTCATATAATAAATTGGCTCTCTTAATTATGTTATTTGTTTCTCAAACGTTTTAATATTGTGTCGTATCTGTGTATATGTATTGGGTGGCCTTGGTTCAAAATCCAAGCTCAGTTTCAATGTTCAAAAGATTCTCTCTTACGCGAACAAAAACAAAATAATGTGTTCTAATCCAATTAAATTATTTCACATAAAAGCTCCTTATGAGATTTCTAAGTGACTTGAATCAAGTCTTCAAATTGTAAACGCTATCCTTCAGGTTATTTATGTCGCTCACATATTTATCGAATAACTCCAATTTCCGTTTTCTGTAAAATTTGATGGAATATCTTCTCTGGCAATTTATATTTGAATATGATTTACCATTGGACAAAAAGAGAGCGAAAAAAAGATTAAAATGCGTGACACGTTGTGACAATAAACGGTGCAACATTTTTATTTGTCAATGGCTATATCTCACACGCTCTAGCAAAAAATTTACTAAAAAAAAAGAAGGCTGCTTTTGAATTAAAGTTACCTACAGCTCATCGTACATGTAATTCTTTATGCATGATACAAAAATGTACAAGCAGAAAAAAAATTCCTTGTTTGGGAAAATATTCTCAATTCTCTAAAACGCCATCTATTTTAGGCTAAAATCACTTTTGGTGATAATAGTAATTCAATTTCATGCCAAACAATTCTCACATCTGAGATATTGTCTGCGAGGGTACAGCTTGTGGTTTGGTTATTGCGAAACGATGGATGTCTTCCACTGGAAGAGTCTGGCACCGCTGAGCTTAAAAAGAACGGAAAATCACTTGTAAAATACGAACGCCCAAATTTCTGTTTTCAATCCAATTGACATGGTTTGTTCACCTTCTTTCTTTTTGGATTGATAAACGAATTGACAACAAGTCACGTTGCTACCGCAATAGGGTAACAACAACACATTTTCAACTGAATACAAACCTGATAAGAATGACATTGAATGGATCACAGCGTCATTGTGATGTCAAAACAAAACGAACTCACTGCCATTTCAAACATCTGCAGGCAGGCGGAAAAGCAGTAAATTGGCATAATTGTTGTCCTTTTTTTTTAGCTTCGTTTTATTCACCATCAGATCTTTGTACTCAATGCATTCATCCACATTTATATTTTTTAATTTATATAGTCTTTATTAAACTAATGCCGTGGAAAAGTGTTATGCAGTTCACTTTACGTGGGGCTGAGTAACAGCCAAATCAACATTAACGTTGATCTCGTGGATCTATCTCGTGATATTCATTTTGTGTACGTAACATCTCCATTTAACTCTCACATTTCATACACACACACACACACACACACACAAATATGGATGAAAATGTGTCCCATCCACAAAAACCCCACTTGAACTTTTCTCCAAATGAAATTGAGCCGAACAATTTTGTTCAATGAAAATGTTGTTTTTTTCCTTTGTATTCTTTTCTCTCAAAGCATACACATTTTTAAATTGTATGCAAACATAAATTCTGAAGCATTCATGCAATTTGCGTTGAGCACATTTCTTTCTTTATTTTCGTACGTATTTTTTTGTTGTTGTATACCTTCTCTCATTTATTTGCTGCCATTTAAATATTGCAAATAAAAATGTACAGACAAACAATTTTTCTCTATATAATTTTTTTTTCTTTTTTGCATAAATGTTTGAAATACGTTTGAGGTAATTTTTGTGTTTTGAGCTCAACAACAGTTGCCAACAGGCAACCGTTATTCATCGCACGCATCAAATTCTGTTTCAGGGTGTATTATTACTATTGAGCTCATCTCGAACACTGAACTCTGATTCCAATTAGTTTTTGGTTTGTCTCTTTCACCACATTCGCTAATGTTCGTGTGTGTGTCTGTGTGTCTATAAAAAAGAAACATTGCGCAAATAAAATAAGTGTGTATTAAAAAAAAAAAGTCGCATAATTTTCCACCTCGTTTTTCTCACTTTTGCTCGCTCATGAGTGTTTTTTATGTCAGGAATTTTTTTTTTCAACATATATTTACATAAACATCAGTGGTGTGGATTTTTTGTTGTTGTTGTTGCTTATGAAAATAAAAAACCATAAATGGAAGTTACCACAGTTGTCCTTGGGAGAAAAAAAAACACCATTGGAATTAAGTAGTGCTACGTGATACTGGTAAAATGTTGCTAAAGCATTTGCCATATATATGACATTTTGAAGTGTCATTACCCACCTTTCGCTACAATATGGCATAATTTAAAGTAATAAGAACGTTCTTTTGTATAAAGGACATGGGTATGTGCATATCCATTCCAAAATGTACAATACGGGCTAATATCATTTTTTTTGCTCAACAATTTTTTGCTTTGTTTTGTTTTGTTTCGTTTTTTTCGACGAATGAGCGAATGAGCCATGTATACTCCAGTGAACAATTTCATATTCAGGGTTGAAGCATTTTTGATGATGTAGGTGTCTTAGTACGGTCGGCAGCCGATACAATTTTTTATTAACATGTTTAGAAAATTAGAATTGTAAGGAAGATGTATGGAACAAATTATGTACATGTACATAGTATAATGCTCATTAGTGGTGCTCAATTTACCACGCACATGTATGTAAAAAAAAGAGACGTGAATTGACATACTTCGGATGTGTAACTTCTACCCCTATAAATTGACGCCATCCTCAAATTCACATCCAAATCAAGTGACATCTTATCAGAGAACGTATTTTGCAGACGAATTAGTTGCTGATCACCATCAGAATCAGACCATTAGCGCTAATTTAAAGTGTCAATTGACGCTCGAGTGTGAATAAGAGACGAGTATACTCACACATTTGCTGTGGTTTTCTACCGCACCGAGGTCGATTGACACTTCAAATTAGCGCTAACGGTTAGATTTTGATGCTGATCAGCCACTAATTCGTCCATAAAATATATTCTCTAACATTTTACTTTCAACAATGCCAAAGCATCGTGCATAGATTCCATTAGTATGCGTAGGTTTACCATAGTGTCTGAATCCTGATGCAGTAAAAAAATACGTTGAAAATGTTCATTGGGACTAAATTTATTTGCGGTACGCTTGGGAAATGAATAACATCGTAATAACAACAGGAAGCATCTTTATTGTACGTTTTTAAAGAGCTCGTACATAATATTACTTTTGCAAAAGTAATCACTTTCTTTTTACATATCAAAATGTTATGCTCCCGAAAAATGTAGTGAAAACAGATTCATATTTCATGTGAAATCATTTTTACTGAAGAAATTGTTGAATATTTTTCATGTCACATTTGATTTTTCGTAAGAGAAAACTTTTCGTTGATTTGTTCATTAAAGTTTTCCTTTAATTTTTATTTTTTCAGCTATTTCAAATTTTATCTGCCAGAAAAAGTTTTTAAAATACTTAAGTCGAATTCGTTGAATACATCACATTTTAGTATAGCAGATCACAATGAGTGGGCTTGGTATCAGCTCAACAATACTAAAACTGAAAATGAAAATATAACACCGAAATGAAGAGATTTTAAGCTCGATTAAAGCGAATTCTGAATAGAAATATGTATAAATATTGAGAAAATGTTTTATATATTTTACGTAATATCCTTACAAAAAAAACCACAACAAAAATACATAAGTGATTGAGAGGCCATATTTTGTTTTTCGGGGTGTGATATATTTATTACAGGAACAGAATTGATGCTGACTCAACATATCAGTATTATGTCGACTTTAGGCTTTTCTAACAGCACCTGAAGTATGACAAAACTCCATAAACTTTTGTTGTATATCCGACATAATCCAGAAATATACAAGACCCATTCCAAAAGTAGTTAACTTTTCGGACCTTTTTGAAAATTTCCCGTACCACTTTAATGGAACGAAATAAATTCGGAGAATTACTTACCATTTATGTGAATCCACAAATGCAATGGTTAGCAGTCCAAATATAAATATCCAGTGTATTCATGTTTTGCACCATGAATTACATGCGATTTGATAAAACCAACAGGGGAATTGAAATAATGCGAATTTCATATCCGCACAAACATAAAAGAGGTGAATGCTTTTCAAATGGTTATTTCATTGAGCTGTTTGCTGCTGATGGTGGTTTGGAGCTGTTTGCTCATTTTTATGAATCAAATTCATTTTTATTTTTTGTAGGCTTGTAAACAGGAGCAAAATCCACGGGAAGCCATGAAATGAAGTTCCTTCAATAAACATTCATGGCAATTGATGGACGGTAGAGTGCATTCCACTCACCACGGGCTTGACTTTTTGTGTTGCTGACTTTCAGTAACTGAACCAAAAACCAAACCATTTTTCATCCGACACAGAAATTGCGCATGCATTTGGCTTATAAGTTATGACTATGCTTCGATTGCATAATCAAACAAAAAGTGGCACAATCAAAATAGCAGCAATAAAATAGTATTGAAAAGTTCAGTACATTCATTCTAAATGCAACAATGTAACGCACATGGTGTGAAATGAGTGTTCGGTTAATTGATTTCTACATCACTTTGTATCTTTTTGTGTGTGCTTTACTTGCATTTTTTTTTAAATTAAAAAAAGACTCTCTAGTTCTCGGTTTACCCTCCTTCACCCCCCAGTAGTGATAGGTTAACATTTTAATCGATATCGAGTATCAACAATAAATTCCATTTCATTTTTCAAAAGCAAACTCATTTTGCTACATATTGAATTTCAATGGATGAATTTCTGCAAGTGACTCTTGTATTCTCATACAATTGAGCAATGGAACTTAATGCACTTCCATGAAATTGCAACGCGAAACAAAACAAAGTGTTCGCATGAACAGAGTTACAGTTTTTCAAGTATCAAAACACAACAACACTTTGTTCCACATTCACTGGGGGTTGTTTTTGCTTGGTTTTACGAGAAAAAAAACCATTAAATTATGCAGATGCAAACTTCAGCTAAAGAAAACACACTTCAACATTTACTACTTGACAACAAATCTTGATGTTTGATTACAAACTGAAAAATGCTCATGAAATTCAATTAGGAGCGGTGCTGACGGTGGCGATACCCGGGATCTAGTTAGTGATGACATGGTTTATCACTTGCCATAGTGTTTAGTTAGTGCTCAGGAATGTACTATTTTATAGATATCAGATGGTGTGCCATATTGTGCAGAATAGATTGTGCATTGAAAAAACGTTGGCCCCAAGGTCACGAGCCTATCCTTTTTTCGAGTAAAACCAAAATTGCTAATGAGGCTGTCAAAAAAATGTTCAATATTTGTGGATTAGCAAATTGAGCTTTCTATGGTTGTCAAAGTAAGGAAGGGGCCCTATTCTGCTGCTCATTCCTATATTAGTTCGCTATGTTAAAACAGTTTCTGGATAGCTGGCGCTGCATTCAAAATTCCTCGATCAACTTTTAAATGAAAATCATCAAAGGATTAGAGTCTCTTCCAGTTGATTTTGAGGCTGAAAATTGTGTTATTGAAAAAATATTGTTGAAAAAAAAAACACAGTCCAAACATTTCGATTGCTTGGCATTCAACATTCATGGTGTGCCTATGATATTTTCAAGTGCTACCGCACTCATTTGCTGAGTTTTAAGCTCATAAATGCATGCATGGTGGGAAAGTGAATGTAGAGAGCACTTAACACATAACCACATTGCTGTTGACTACACAGTAAAAAATACAATGGTAAAATTAATACATTTAACAAAAAAATGCTAACACTGATCCACGCCACAATTAGCGTTTGGTTTTCAGTATAAAATGGTTGTTGTTGAGTTATTTTCCATAGATCAAAAGAATCTCAACTCGCGTGCAAAAAATGAATGAAAATTATAGAAGCATTTTTCCCGCTCAAGTCTTGAGTATTTATACCAGTCTTTTCTTGCAGCAGTTCAAAGCAATCGAATCAATCATCGTTTTTTTTTTTCATTTGATTGTTCCACAAATACTAAATAAAATCCAATGCTAAATACTTTGATTTTTTTTTACGCCATAAGAATCCACTGTGGTTGAGTGTGTTTTTATTTAGATTCATCTTGAAATGGACATAAATGATTCTGGAACGTATTCCCAATAATTCCATTTTATTAGCCTTGTGTAGCAAAATTGGTAGCGCAATAAGTGCCAAAATCTTCTTAGTTCAAATCAGAGCATCAAGCAATAACATCGACAATGAATTTTAATTTTCTCTTCTTTCCATTTCTTCGATTTCAGTTCGGTTCACGATGGAATTTTATCCGATAATCCACATTTAGTCCTGTTATTCTACTTATCTCAATTGTTTTTGAGGGAGCTGTTCAAATGCTATCGTCTTATACAAGTAGTGCCGATGGATATGTCTGGCTATTATGGTAAGTAGCATCTTTCTTTATATGTGAGTGAGATATTATATATAAAGAGAATCCCAAATTCCACTTCATTATTTTTTTCGGGATTGGTATTCGGTTTGACTAGACAGTTGTTTTTTTCTTCAATCAATTTTCTAATATCGTCCTTTGGAATGTTTTCTAAAATTGTTAAAAGATTGGCCCTAACAAAAAATGTTATAATATTGCTAGTCCATTGAATCAAATATTGTATGCACTACGTGGCATATAGAGATAGCAGTTGGCCGGCGGAGTCCGAACTGAAACCACGGCCGAAATGATGACCGACTGATATCTCTAGTGGCATATTAAACAAGTTAATATTTGAATCAGAAACCTCAATATATCGTCAAATTCCGAACCAATGGTTCAAATACCAAACTAATAGTCAAAATTCTTTTTTAATTTTAAAAAGAACCCAATTTGAATATTTCAAACAAAGGGCAAGAATCTAATGCTGAAATAAAGGTATTTTTTTTTCAATTCAAAAAGTTTCTGGACTATTTTAGACAGAATTGTATTAACTGTACAACAAAGTTGTTGGCCACAAAGATCATACGACGAGATGGTGTTGAACATCATCATCATGAGTACAATATGTGTGTTTTATCGTTTAATATTCGCCTTAATAATGTGCATACTATTTCTGTTGTATAATTTCAGATAATCGAGCCGGTCCATCGAATTTAGGAAATGTTATTAGTCAAATTCTATTATGCAAGCAAATAACTCCTGATTTTAATCAAGAAGAATTATGTAGCATCACTAAAGACTCTCAAGAAATTGCCAAGTTGCTGTCCGACATGCAAGAATATACACCGAACCAAGAAACATATTTAGGTAATTTATCGAATGTGTCGACATTTTTATTTTCATTCCATTTCCACATACTATGTACGTTTTTATATGTGTAATAAATCTGTCATTAACGCTCTCTTAATTACGTGTGGTTCCATTCCAATTTTTGTGTGAATGTGTGTGTTTTTTCTTTTCTTTTCTTTTCTTTCTTTATGTAACAGAAAAAGCAACAGCCATCGATGACGTAAATGGTCCATGGCCAGCGAAACGTCGCCGAAATTCGATTTACAAAAATATGGGCCTGCTGTGCTGCGTATCACGGCCAAATTATCTGTGAAATATATACATTCAATCTACTCACGTAAATCATGGATAATTATTTTCGTCGTTCCCGAATTAATTAACTCTCGTTTGGTTTTTACTTATTCATTGTGATTTTCGAAGTTAATTTTATTAACCGAAAACTTAATAAATGAAATGCATGGCAAATCGATTATAATGTATCAATAGCGGCACCTCTAGCAACCGGACATCATATGTGCACATTGTGTGTGTTACATTGTAAATGGTGTTTGCTGCGATTCGAATTGTGGTATAAATAAATTCGGTTCTATTTTTAACCACAACAGTTGCCACTACTAATGTGTTATCAATCACATGCCGTGCAAATGAATTCAAAATTTATTTTAAATTAGCTAATTTAGTCAAATAAATATGAAACACCACAAGAGATAACACAAATCTGAATGTTATTTTGTATTCAAAAAAAAAAAATGTAAATGAAATTGAACCAACATGAATGCGCTACAGAATTGCGTTGAATTTAGATTGATTGCTGGTTTGCCAGCATCGTGGCTGAATGAATGTGTGAATCTGATTGAATCAAATATCAGATTGAAAATAATCTATTGTTAAATGCTCAAATGAAGTGGAAAAAACTTTGATTTCGTACAGATCCATTCAAAATATTTGGTTTTTTTCTTGTTGTTGTTGTTTGCAGTGAACGAACAAAATAAACAAAAAAACTACAGAATAAATGGCAATTTGATTGTTGAAACAGAAATCAATTACATATTGAAAAATGGATTGTTAATTTGACGTGAAAAATGATTTTCAAGTGAATATCTGATTGAATTTTCACATCGATGTGATGAAAGAGAGAGAAAAATGGGTGAAAACATGAAAAACACGAAAACACAAAACCAAAATTGCACATAAAATGGCATACTAATTTATGGTTATGTAAAAACAGCAAACCACTCGAACAATTAAAGCTTCCGACGTTTAAAGTCATAAAATACCACTTGGTTTCCAGGCGGAATGTTTGAATTGAAATAATTTTTTTGTTTTTCATTTAAAATAAACATGCAAACTGTTTGTTCATTCCAGCGTATCGGTTGGAGATGAAAGTACTCTTATTTGTGTGTGTGTGTGTACGAACAAACCAAACACCACGAGTCAGTGAAAAAGCATTAAATTTTAACACCACATGCAAACATCCTTGTAAACGTGCACATTTCTGCCATGTTGTTGAATATGTATGTATGTATATGTTGGATAATGGTGCTTTTATTCACATCACCCTTTCGATTTCGACATTTTATCTGTGTATTCAAATAATACTCGCATATATAAATTGCAAACGAAAATGCAACAAACCACATTTTACATATTTTGTTTACAATATAAACTCCGGCATTCTGTGCGAATATTGCCCAGAAGATTCACTGCACCACACAGCATCACGTTATGACTTTTCAATCTGTGACACGCTTTTTCGTTCAAATGCAATTCAAATATTTATAAATTGGAAGTGTACCAAAGTCACCCCTACTGCCATTCATCGAACAAAAAATGCACCATTTTTTTTGTTATTTGATTTAATTGTTGTATTCGGATGTGTGTGTATATGCTTCATACGATACGTTTTGTTATGTTTCATAAGTTAAAACTGTTCAAGTTAAAACTGCGCAAGCAACATGACACAAGAATATTCAATTTGGCCTGCGGCGTCATTCGCTAATCCATGCATACCCAAAGTCACGTTGAACAACATATGGGGTGAGATGAATTTTGTATACTCGTATCTCGAATCGAGATTCCCGATGGTGATTGAGTTCGAAGAGGTAGGTCAACAAAAACAAAAATTGTTCGGATGCTGTGACATTAATTCGGTATATCGGTTTGTTGGTATCATCACATGACAGTGTGAATGTATGAAGCTGAGAGGTGTTGATATATCCAAACACTTAGACAAATCATTGTGCCAACAACAAAAAAAAACAACATAGACAAAAACAAATATGTTTTTCGCAGACATTTCATGAAATTAGCTGAAAGCGTTTTGTGTGCAAATGACAATAGCAGCACCCAGCATCATCAGCAGTGTTAGCTCTTTTTCGATGCATGTATTTGGAATTTTTTGCTCATTTGGTTCGTGAAATATCTTCGAATGAAATGTTGAGTAACTTCACAATTTGAAGTTCACACAGCTACAATAAGAATGTTGCTTCAGTTCGGTGGTGGTTTGTCTTTTTTTTTTCGTTGGTGTTTTTGCTGCGCAGAACTAGAGCATCAAGCTCAAAATTGGATTTTTATCTCAGTGAATATTTTCTGGTGTGTGTTGTTTCCAGTTATTTTATGAAATTAGCTCCGTGGCTCGTATTGTTGTACAATGTGCATCAGTTCTTTCCCGCAGAAGTGCACATATAGAAAATCATCATGCTTGAATGTCGTTAAATTCGCAGAACTTTACTATTCTTTGTATGCAAATTGCTATCAAATTTGCACACATACGAGCTCACATGAAATGCCACCACACATTCATACTCACATAAAACTTCGATAGCGAAATGGTTCCCATGTTAAACAAAAAAAAAATCATCCCTGGCAAGCATAAACCAATTTCGTTCCTTTTTCATTATTTCATCGCATAAATTTAAATGTTGTGTGTGTGTGAGTGTTTTTTTTTATTCGATTTTCCAAGATGCCTTCGTTTTTTTTCTCTCTCAACGCTGCACATGTTTCCATGGTATTTAAATTAGATGCAAATAAATTAAAACATATGTAATTTTTGGTTGAGGTGACAAAAACACAATTTATGCTCATGTGCCCATATCGTCGAATGCATTTGATATATTTGAAATATTATGTTAGGTTTGGTTTCAGCTTCAGCTTTGAACACACTCCACTTCAACATGTGCGAATCAGAGTGAAAAATATTATGCGATGGGTGTGAAAATGGGTGATGAGAGAGAGAAAAAGAACGGAACTCTTTAATTTATAGTGACATTGGATTTGGTGTTGTGCCAGTGACGACCAAAAAATTTGCTCTCACAGTACATTCCCATGTCACACATTTTGACAGCATGATAAAAATGAAAACCATCCACTTCTATGTCAGCACAACCATGGCGTCTGAACAACACCAACAAAACTGCTGACGAACAAAGAGGTAAAAGAAATATATATATATACGTTGTGAAATTCCATGTGTTTCGAATCAATAATGAATTGGGTTTTTGCCACCAGTTTGCTTTTAATTGATTAAAAATGTATATTCGCAGCAAAGTTGACGTTTGATTTGTTCTTTTTTCGTTTTGGTAAAAATGAAAATTGTTTTCATTTGTGATGCGATGCTTTGAGGTGTTGGTTCATTTCATGAACGGTATAAAAAAGTATACTGAAAAGGGTTCGGCGGAAAATGTCATTTAACAGGTTTTTTTACGACCATCTTATTGGAGACGATGAATCGTTGCCATTTCTTTGCCAAGTAAAAATTTTATGAAGCTACCACATAATAAAACATCGTAAACGACACAATCGATCCATTCCATTTTGAGACGTGGATACTTTGACTGTTCAAAAACTTCAACATACCTTAAGCATCTGGAAGTGCCCAAACACATGTTTTTATTTCGGTGAAACTCACAAAAAAAAAATATAAATTAGAATAGAGATTTTCCGTCAGTTGTCACCTATCCGTGTCCTAACATTCAAACCCAAATCGAAACAATTGTTTCTCATCGTCCTGATGCCGATGGGATAACAAAACAACAACAACAACAAAAAAACATTCTACAAAGATACTTGTGAACATTTTCTCGAATGTTTTTAGACCCTTTGGCAAAAGTTTTGTTAAGACGGCTCAAAATTATCACGCGCTTATTATCGGTCATACTTGATATTTCTTCGGTTGTCAACCGACTGTTTCCATTCGTTTTTATTTTCTTTTAAATCTGAATGTAACAATGTGCAGTGCATGATGAAACAACTGTTCGCTTTAAATGAAAACACGTGATTATTTTTTTGTTTTATTTGTATTACAATAAAACCGAATAAAAGAGGAAAACGTAAAAAAAACGCGCTGCATAAAAATCGTTTAGATGTGATACATGACGCATTTCAAGGGTTTTTCCTTGGAAATGTTTTAAGATTGGCTAGCAGCAATTTTCGTTTTTTTTTTTTTTTTTAACAAAAGCATCGGGAAATTGTAATCAGTTTCAAAATGGAACAAAACCGTGTACCATAGCAGCAAAACATTAATAAATGGAAGAAAAGGAATGGTCAAACTTTAAACGACTATGTGAATTCCATTCACTTCAACTCATTTCGCTTTGCTCTCATTCCAATATTTAAAGAGCACGCAAAGGACGCAAAAGGCACAAACAAAACCCAACCAAGTTTTTAAGTAGAACAAATGATCGAAAAAGTTTTTATGGACTATGAGAAATTGGAATGAAGGATTACGACAAATAAAAGAACTTTCATTTTAAGTGAAAATGAAACGGTAAAACTGATTTCTTAAAAAAAAAAACAAAAAAAAAATCGAATTGACACAATTGCTCTGTAGTGCCAAAGCGACAGTATAAGAAAAGACAAATTCTTTACACGCGACCGAGAAGATATCTTTTGTAAGAATTTGACAGAGAATTTTAATCATATGATTTATGACCGCTTATGACGATAAAAATGAAATAAACAAAATTCACGATTAAACTGCGATAACCTTTACAACTTTCCGGTTGGATTATGTTCATCGAATTAAAAAAAAGGAGGACAAAAATCTAGTTTCAAGTCAATTATTGTGTTATTTTACATTACATAACCAATTATTTTGCAGTGAATTGGCTTTTTGTATGCTTAGAACATGTTTCGAACGTTTGCAAATTTTATTAACCCTTAAGCCAACGAAATGTGTTCACGATAATTGACTCTGGCTCAGAAGAGCAGAATGAGGGAAATAAAGACAAGGTGATTCGATAAATAGAAACTACGGTTTCAATACAGCACATTTGTTTTTTTTTAACAAGTAAAATCAGCAAGTTGTTTATACTATTTGGCTTGAACGCTATCCAACTCAATGGCCAACATAAATATAGAAATTGTAATTAAAATTCATCGCAGGCACTTTTTCCTTTGACATTCATGCTTTCATAATAAACAAGTTTAAAAATAACTCCTCATAACAATCGTTTGTGTACTCTTGCTCTGTTCCTCCTCCTCCTCATCCCCATAGGAGGGAGATCGCTTTCTTTCTCTAATTCGCTCACTCGCTCGCTCGCTCGTCATCACCTTCACTAACGTTCATTGTGTGCTAACAATGATTTCCATTTGATTGGATTTCTTTTGTTGTTTGCAAAGGAGATACCAACAGCCCTCAGAACATTCCACAAATGGTATTCATTCTTTCTTTTTACTATTTACTTTGCAATTTCAAATAAACACGAAACAAATCATCTCATTCGATGAACTGCTTTGGCAAATGCAATTTGCTATTTATTTTGTTTTTTTTTCTCTTTCAACGTCTGAACTAACGACCATGAGTATACGAAAAGGTGAAATTTTCTTTGGCATTTTATCGGTAACAATGTCCCATCTATTCAGTGAATTCGAAACGAAAGTGATACAGGGTGTTTCTCAGTTAAATTACCTACTTTCACACAGAAATGTCTAAAAATATTCTACAAGAATATCAGTTTTCTACCTAGTAATCAATGGCAATTATTGCTGTAGCATTTGAATCAAGTCAGTACGTTAAATCATTGCTTTGGGTGTAAATATGCTAATCAGCATAATTGAAATCAATTTGTTTGCGAATGCGATGAATTGTCCAGGTAGCGCTAAACGACTACCAATACTACTAAACAAACGCCAACAGTACCGGACAGTACTGAGACAATATCAGCATCTACTGACGTGCAACCACCCAAGCAAAAGAGAAATGAGAGAATCTCAACTATACTCATCGGTAGGTGCAGATATTGACTCTGTACTTTTCGGTCCTTTTGACGTTTGTTTAGTAGGATTGGTTCTTTGTTCGCCCCTTGGGTGATTGTCACCCTTTGAACATTTTATACACAGTTGTATAAAGTTGTATTCTCAATTGCAATCGAATGTTGAATAGCCAAAGCAATTATATTACATATTATTTAGCTTATGTGGTTTCATTTGAAAGCGGAAACAAGTTTTCTAAACAACCAATTATTTGCATAAATGCAAGTTTTAATTCAAATTCCGTTTTATTTCTCAGACAAACTCTAGAAGCAAACAAACTATGATACAATGTACTTTGCTAACCACTTACCAGAACCGATGGTCTCTGGTGCAGCAACATCAACTAGTCTCATGACATTTGCAATCAATCCAAACATACAGTCAAATTGTTGTTGGTCATTCTAATCCGAGAATTTCAAGGAAGTGGAAAAATATTAATTGGAATTCTGCTAAATGACAGTATCACTATAGATTACCGTTATTTGTTGGTTTGACCAAGAGATGGGACTCATTTTCATGCTTCATTCATTATGGGTCACATTATATCTCAACTTCCACAAATCACAATGATAAACGATTCCAATTTTTTTTTCTCTCCACTATGATTTCTATTTGAATGACAATTCCAATGCCTGCATCTCAGAATGGACAAATGGACATTGGCTCATTCATTTAATTAATTAACTCAAGTTCAATGTCACTGATTGTGAGCTCAGAATGTTTGCTGATATGTTTTTTGTTGTGGTTGTTGTTGAAAACTCTATCGAACTAACATCAACTCAACATAATCAATCTATTTAGTTCCATTTGATGCTATCTTTGAATGTCACTTTCGTACTAGTCGGGGGAGAAAGACAACTATGTAACCATCATAAGTGATGCAGAATCAATATCAAAATAATGAAAAAAAGAACAAATCTAAATGGCATTGGATGTGCTCATAAATTACAGCAAATCACCACCGCAGATGACATTTGAATCATAAAGACTAAAAGCGCGCAGACAAAAAAAAAATGGAAACTAAAATGGCGTCACCGAAAGTGGCTTACTGAAGCGTTAAATTGAAAATTGATTTTCTGTCGAACGTTTGCAGCATTTTGTTTAATTTCACGTGGGGTGGTTTTTTTTCCCGAACTCCTTTCCGTCTCTCACCGGCTCAATTATCGCCTGTGACTTTTTGCGCGCGCGCGACCGCGTGTGTTCATTTCGATCGCATTCGTTTGTCTCCAGATCCACAGATGCTGTCAATTGTGTAGTCGAGTCGTAAATTTTTATGCGACAAAGAAATTAAATTTATGCATTAAGCTGTGATCTAATGAAGATGGATGAAAAAAGCTTGAAATAAAAGAGAAAATTACACATACATTGAAATACACACAGTAATAAACGTGAGCGGGCGCGCGTGCACACACACACACACACACAAGCAGACACATTTTAACTCGTAGTAAATGATGAGAACCGCTGCATTGCCATTACAAATCCAGTCTTTGTTACATTTTATGATTTTTATCTACACACGGAATCAACTATGTGCCGATTATTTTAATACAAATTGCATTTGATGACTTGGCTCGTTGAAAATCCAATGGTTTTTGCATCGACGTGTGTGTGTGGGTGAGTCATTTGAACGTTCACAACAAGAAAAAAATGTTCATTAGAAACAATTGCGATGAAAAAAAAGAAGAAACAAACAAATTATTTCGCATTGTAACGCTCGTCACCGTATGTGGTGGAGTTAAGTTAACTAAGCAGCAACTTTGTGGGTGTTTTTTTTTGTCTCTTTATTTTTGAAGTATAATTTTTTTGTTCTTGTTCAGACCGAATTGTGGTTTCGATGTTTTGGTCGAAAAAAATCGAAATAATCATATTGTTAGACATTCATTTTGGCGTAAAAATGTGCGAGGTTTTAGCAAAAATGCTTGGTCAGCATAATTTCGATTTATTTGTTTGGTTCTTGTTATATTTTTTGTTTGTTCTCGTCCCGCCAACCCCCGGTTATATATATGATGTTCGAAGAAATAAGCGATACGTTAAACACAAGTGTGTTGTAAGAAATAGCCCCGGATTAGGTTATTCGTTCGATTGAGAGGTGGTTACAGTAATGATGATTTGTGTTTCATATGGAATGCTGCTTGAAGCGTATGAAATGTTCAAATTTATGGACTATTATTACAATTTCCCTTTGGTGCGTGTTTGTGTGTGTGTGTGTATGTGCTCATTTTCTCTCCTTTTGGCTCATGTGTTTACTGTTCACATACGATTCAACACACACACACACACACACACACACACACAGCATGGAGTGTCGATGGAGCCTGCTGTCTTATTCGACTCATTTAATTCTCTGACACGTTCCACATCTGTAGAACGCTGTTTCCACACGTTAGCCGTTCGGAACGGTCCGAACGACTATTCGGTGTGGCACACATGTAACAACGTGTACATTTCATATTCGTCGAGCGCTATATGCTTTCTTCGTTGCTCACACTTCGTTACGTGTGTAATGAATCAAGTATATAGCGCTCGACGAATATGAAATGTACACGTAGTTACATGTGTGCCACACCGAATAGCCGTTCGGACCGTTCCGAACGGCTAACGTGTGGAAACAGCGTTCTACAGATGTGGAACGTGTCAGAGAATTAAATGAGGATGGTGCTTTGTTTTAGCCACTTATTCTTTTACACATTTGTTATTGATATTTAACAAAGAGTAAATACATTTCGCCTTTATTGCTCGTTTGCTTGTTGTTTCTTTTCTTCTGTGTTATTTGCGATGCGAGTTACACACGATGTATTCGGACCAGACTCTCCCACTTTCGTTGATTCGATGTTGAAATTTTATGTCGATTTTTTTGTGTGTGTTTCGTTTACACTCAGCATAATTTATTGTGTTCACATTGTGGCTGTTCGCCTGTAACACCAATGTTTGGATTACATATTATGCCTTGACAAAACGATGACATTTCATAAAAAAAAGGAAAAACCCAACCAACCAAGCAATTGCATTGAACAAATTCGACACACAACAAAATGTCTCGTAAAGCAAAAGAAAAATTCCCACATTATTTCTCCGACAAAGTAGCCAATTCAGCTCAAATTCTTCACATTATTTTGTTATTCAAAATTTATAAGCATAAAATAGACAAAAAACTGAAAAAAGCTTTGTCTGGCTTATTTTTGTTCGACCGTAAGCTTAACGTATAGAAGAAAAAAAAACCACACATATTTTGAATTGGAACCTGTATAAAGCATCCCGATAAAAAAAAAACAAGAAGAAGAAATCTTTTGAACTGAACGGAAAACGATACTTATACGGTCAGTAAACTTAAGGTCAACCATTGACTCGGCCACACATAAAAATGGGTCAAAACACATCCACTTCGGGGTTCTCACCCATTAAATATAATAGAGACGAGTAGAGATTTTGCCGTTGGCATATTGATATTAAGTATATTATTTGTAAAAGAATGGAAACACACACAAACAAACAAAAAACTGAGAAGAAATATAGAAATAAGAAACAGAAGAGAAGAAAAATAGAGACGGAACAACAACAAAAAATATATGAACAAATCCTCTTAATAAACGATAATAATAGTTACAGTTTATGGAGAAGAAAAAAAGAAAAATGCACATAATGTAATAGAACCAACTAAGGCGATATTTGTGTATATAGCTCAATGTAAACGTAGAGAGAAAAAAAAAATCAAATAATGATTTATGTTTTATTCATTCAAGCCAAGTTGTTTCTCTCTATGTGTGTCTCTTTCCCTGTTCAATACACCCACTACACCTCCCCCCCCACATTGTACAGTGTACACATGCACATTTCAAGTAATTCAAAGGAAAATCTCACAGCATTGACTTTTTGTATCCCACTTCTCAATTCATTCGAGTGGAAATTGGGATTGAGAATCTCATGTTTTCATTTGTCTGAAGCACACAAAGCAACTCAAGTGCTCATTATATTTCAACGGAATTTCCGTTTGTCCGTGTTAGTTTTTTTTTTTTTTATTCTGACATTAGATATGTCTGAAAATTGAATTTCAACAAATGTGAAATTTTTGTTTGAATTTTATCAACTTTTCCATATTCTCTCAATAGAATAAAAATAAATCAAACATTTCGTTTGACAATTCCAAACGAACTTTTATTAATTTTTTTTTCTGTTTAAATGTTATCAAATGACATTCCATGTTTCATATCTGTAGCATTTAATCAGGGGTTTATTATTTTTTTTCTTCTTCTGTGCTAAAAACTAAAACTACAAACTAATAATGTTAATATATTTATAAATAATAATATCAAAAACCATAGAAAATTCATACGAATTTCATCATTCGTATAAATTGAAATATTTAACTGTACATTTATTTCTATTCATAAAAACATATAAAATGATAAACACACGTATGGTATGCAGTGGACCAAAATCATTAGAATTTAATAATAAATGAAAACAACAACAACAACAACAAAATTCATGAAATGATATGAAAAAAAAAACAAACACCCAACAAAACACTTATGATTCGTAGATATGCAAATAGCAAATTAATAAAGAAAAGTGTACACAACCAAGTACAGAGTATAACTGTTTCGATGCATTTCGAAACAACAACATATATTTATAGAAAAAAGCACCATCAAGACCAAATAGAGAACATTTATGGAAAGCAAATGTGTCAGTGCACCAATTAATATTCATAGAATGCATTTATGTGATGGGTGTTTTAAAAATAGAGCAAAACCAAAACGCCAAACGAATGAGACAACGCCAACCGCCGACGGAACAATGGCAATTGGACAGGAAAGTGAAAATGTCAGGCATATGCAACACACATCAACATCAATAGCGCATATAGCAACCTGCAAAACAGTTCACAATATGAAACCCATGAATATGAGAAACGTTCGTTGTAATATCGTGTATCGAGTGCAACAGGCAGTTATAATAGCAACAACAACAAAAAAATGTAATCATTTGATTTTGGAGCTTCAATTCAATCCACTAATATGTCAGTAGTGACACCTTTGGTGGCCATATGCAAGGTGTCTTCAAAATAAATGAACTCTACATTTATTGGCAGTAGAATTGTCACATGTCATTTCTGGTTTTAGTATTTGTGAAGCAGCTTCATTTCATGTTTACTGTGTTTACGGTATCGCTCAAATATCAACATCAACCCACTAAACAGATTCATTCATTTTTGTGATATTCACGACACTATCCCACACATAAATAAAAATACCACCGGTGATTTGCACAGCCCTATGAAAATGGCACTTTAAAATGAAATTGCATGTTTTGCCATAATAAAATATTGATGTATTAAATTGCCAAGCTAAAAATATATATTTAATTATTAAATTACTCGTTCAGTCGGGCAGGAAATATGATCTTTAGCAAAAAAATTGAAAGTAACGAATGAACCGAGTTAAATATCAAACCATGGAGTTCATGGAGCTCATTCAATGGTTTCAACAAATTTGAACACAACATTTTATTTCTATCTATCTCTATCTCTCTCGTATCTATCTGTCTCTCAACCCGAAAATAGGCCATCAACAAGCCAATGCTCATCTATTTGCTAATAGTCCGTTTGTATGTCACATTCGTTCAAAACACATGTTTCAACATATTTAAACGTGTTTAATTAACTTAAAATTCATTTCAACTCTTCAATATTCCGTAGTGTTGCAAATTAACTGTCGAAATAAATGCAATTAGTAATTTTTCAATGTGTCATGAAATAAACCCAAATAAATGACTAAAATTGAAAATGCATTTTATATTGTAAATCACCTAACATTTAATTGATATTTATTAGTACATTATAGAAAAATATATAGTTTTCTAAAAAAAAAAAAATTATTTTAGTTGAACATTTAAAATTATAGTGTCCATGCGGAAGAAATTGCATCATATGAACACATTTCACAAATGTTTAATTTTATGAAGTGTAAATTTCGAATGGTCTCAATTCATTTTGTATTTTGAAATTCGGTCAGCCCAAAATCCACGAAAAGCACATGAAGAATTTGAATTAATAATTTATCGCACTTCACTATTCATATTTTACACTTCAAATAAATTGAATTCATTGTGAAAATCAAGAGAAAAAAAAAATTAACTAAACAAAAAGTCACACGAGAAAAATCAATCAATATCATCAATTATGATGAATATCATGAATTTGAATTGAAATTAATTTCATTGATGATAAATAAAAAAAAAAAATAATAATTTTCTAGGGAAATTCAAGTAAATCAAAATTTATTTATTTAATGTTACTGAATTAAACAATCAAACTGTGTAGATTTGCATACGATTATAAACTGAGTATGCGTTTAAATTTTCGAAGTAAGCCTAATTAATTAAACAAAAACATACAAAAACAAAAATAAATCGTATTGATGCAAAAACGATCAAACTAACAAATAAAAAAAAAGTCAATTAAGAAAACGCATTTATTGTACACTTAACTAGTTAATATTATTATAGTGCATGCACGTATGGTTTAGATACTTATGCTCGTCATTCACACCGACGTTCACATATTTCACCCATAAATCAAATTATACATATATATTGCAAATAAACAAATTATACATCCAAATAGAATTTTTTTTAGAATGGTTTTATTTCAAATTACAGTAAAAGGAACACCACATTGTCCTGTAAGAGGACAAAATGCATGATTTTCGTCTCTATGGAGGAATAATTATAATACACAATATTTGACATTTGGTCACAGATGTGGTGAGTCATTGTTAATATTCAAATATGTAGAGCAACTGTCAAAACTGGAAGTTCATCTGCGAAAGATACGAAATGCGTGCATTTTGTCCCTTATAGGGACAAAGCAACGATTTTTGACCTCTTCGAAGGAAGAACAATTGATCACTTTGTTATTATTGTGCAGGACCTGCCTCAATTTGAAATTGCGTATCTGAAATGTATGATTTCTTTTGATATATGTAATTTGTATCCGCCGACTTGTGAATCACAAGTTGTGATTGCAACAATATTCGTTTGTTTCTAAAAATTGGATTTCATTCATTTTTAATTACTTTCAAACCTATCAGATTTAAATCTGAATTCAGTGGATTTTATGAGAGACGAATAAATTTAAAGAAAAAAAAATCGAGAATTTATTTCTCACTTTAAAATGAAAGTTTCGATACTCAAAAATTAGAACCACTTTCCTCTTTTTAACCCACAATATCAATTTCTCCCGAAATTCATTGGAAATTCTCAAATTAAAAGAAAACTTTGTTACTTCAGCAATTTTTCGAACAATTGTTTTTCCTTTCATTTCAACGCAATTAATTTCATACATAACGACTTTTTCAAGGAAGTTGTTCTTGTTAAACAATAGAACACCTGAGCGAACAAAAAAAATCAGTTTTGTTTCTTCTTCAACAATTCACAACCTCGGCGAGTTGATTTTGTCAAATCATTTCCATTCTGCGTTTTGATAAATTTTTTTTGCAAACAAAAACAAAATTAAATATCAACTGTGACATTTCATATGCATAAAATGTCTAAGGAATACTAAATTCCAAGAACGACGTTACACTCCTTTGAATTAGTTTCTATGCAATGCAGTTTGAAATGTTTTTTCAAACAAACTTCCAAAATGTCAACATTTATTGATGTTGTTCGCTTCAAATCTTCCGCCCATTCGTATGACAACACTGTTTACATTTCTCGCCACCAGGTCACATTTAGAACATATTATTCAGGCGAAGAGTCAAACATCTGTGTATGTTTGTTTACAACATAATAAAAGACTATTTTGAGATGTTCGTCGCAAGCACACAACACAGGTTAGTATTGCAAAGTCGTTCAAAGAGGTTGGTTCTTTTGTGGCATTTTTGTTTCACTTAAAAATTCGTAACATTGCAGAGTGTTTTTTTGTAAAACTTTCAACTATAGACTGTTGAATAATTGTTGTTCCCCTGTAAACCAAATTATTGAATACTGCATTGATTGTTTTGTAACAGATTGTCCACAATTGAAATCAAATTACAATTATGTGATAATTGTTCACAATTTTTGTTTTTTGACAATTATTCAGACGGCATCAAAACTCTGTGTGTACACTGATGCTATAACATCACATAATCAAAAATTCGTGAGGTCATTGATCGAATGAATGCAGTTTTTTTCGACATACGATTCCACACAAACACATGAAAAGTGGACAAACTGGTTTGTTAATGAATTATCACGAATGAGAAAAGAAATGCCGAAAAAACGCAAACACCAAAAGCTACGAACAAAGAGTATGAATATGATCAAGAGAAGTTTGTCCTCTGGGCCCTAATTCTTTATCATTGTAGTTTTGTTTGTTACAAAACCGAAATCAGTGCAATTCAATTTTTGATGTAGATATAAAAATAATGAGAGAATAAAAAAAAAGAAAAACACAAAACTGATAAGGTTTATTGTCTCTTACAAAATGTTTTAACTCGTTTCTGTGTTGATTTAGTTGTGCTTGGTAAAGATGCGTCTCGTAATTTTAGACACAGCTGCTTCTGTAGGTGAATGGGGCGCCAAATATGTGTTAAAAAGAATCCGAGATTTTAACCCAGGACCCGACAAGTAAGCTAAATGCGGATTCATAATATTATGGATCGTGTTAATTTACATATTTTAAGCATAATTCATTCTTGATGAAACATTGATTTGCAACAGGTATTTTGTGCTTGGATTGCCAACTGGTAGTACTCCGCTTGGCATGTATAGAAAGCTTGTTGAATATCATAAGGCTGGCAAAATTTCATTTAAATATGTGAAAACGTTTAATATGGATGAATATGCAAGTGGGTGTCACTTTACATTTATGAAATATCTATTTCGAAAATTACAATTTGGTACAATTATTTGATTGCATTAGATATACCACGTGAGCATCCAGAGAGCTATCATTATTTTATGTGGAATAATTTTTTCAAACATATCGATATCGATCCGGAGAATGTGCATATTTTGAATGGTAATGCTCCAGATTTAAATGAAGAATGTGAAAATTACGAGCAAAAGATAAAAGATGCAGGTGGTGTTGAATTGTTTATCGGTGGCATTGGTCCCGATGGGCATATTGCCTTCAATGAGCCAGGCTCTTCTTTAGTATCACGCACCCGAGTCAAAACTTTAGCTCAGGATACACTTGAAGGTAAAATGCATCTATCATCATACATCAAACTGATTGTCATTCTAATTCGAACAAATCTATTGAATTTAGCAAATGCCCGATTCTTCGGCAATGACATGTCAAAAGTCCCAAAAGAAGCTCTAACCGTTGGCGTTGGAACAGTTATGGATGCAAAAGAGGTAGTGCTTAATATTTTGATTGCAACTGCAAAAACCATTTTTTTTTTTAAATTTAAATATGTTGAAAAAAAAACCAATTTCAGGTAATGATTCTGATCACTGGAGCACATAAAGCATTCGCACTGTACAAAGCCATCGAAGAAGGTGTGAATCATATGTGGACGGTGAGTGCATTCCAACAGCATCCAAAAACGCTTATGATTTGTGATGAAGATGCTACATTAGAGTTACGTGTTAAAACCGTAAAATACTTTCAGGTAATTTCAGTTCATCTTATTGAAATGTCTTTCTCTGTCACCTCATTAACATGCTTGAATTTCGAAAAAAAATATTTTCAACTAACTGCACAACACACGATCTTTGCATTTGATATAAGATAATGCTTTACATTTACATTGTGAATCACATGTAAACTAAATCTGCTACTCCAATTCTCTGTAAGCCAAAATATTGATACTAAAAGAGCTTTTCGAAAATGTGTTTCCCTTCAAACTAAACATGCACTTATGGTGATGGTATATTTGGAATTGATCTAACAAATCTTCATTATCTTCAATCAATTCAATCAAAATCATTATATTGATTCTCAGGGATTAAGCGAAGTCCATCACAAACTTGTAGAAAACGCCATTCAATAAGTTCGAGCTCAGGTGTTTCAAATGATGCAGATACAATTGCAAAATGTTCATGACATAAATATATCAACCGTATATATATTTTAGATTTCATTCCACATCATGGTCATTCAATGTTGTTTTGATAGATACAAAAAAAAGAAGTTTCAAGTTTAAAATACACAAATTTCAAATGACTTTATTCCACAGGGATTGATGGAATTGCATTCCAAATTGATAGCTGATACTCCATAATGTTAAATTGAAATACATTTATCTGTCTTTCCATTTGTAGTTTTGTTTGTATATGTTGACTTATTTTTACCTCAAGTATCGAATGTAAACTATGAACAATGAAATAAAATCAATTTTGATCAATGGCAAACAATATTATTTATTTAATTTTTTTCGGAATGAGCGGCCGGGATCGATATTTGCTGGCCAAAAAATACAAAATACAAACTAAAACAATAACAATACTCCAGCAGTAGATTGATATGACAGTTGTTTCTTTTGGCATGTCACATTTCGAAACTGCATACCTATTTTTCGCGAATTCCGCCTAAAAACAAACAAAATCAAATCAGAAATATATTTATGTAATGAAAAAAATTCTAGATACCAACGTAGACATATACATACCAACAGAAAACTTGGATTTTGTTTATTTCGCCAACTAAATGAAGCGATAGTAAACTCCTCCACGCCCCATGTGTTATTCAAACGGCAATAATGATGTGAATGACCACTGAATGCTACCAACGGATTGAGACTTCTCTGCAGAAATTCGGTCGCATCTTTCGATAAAACTTCCCAGTTTTCACGGTAAGCTTCAATTTCCGGTGAATCATGTTCACTACACACAGCGTCTGATTCACGAAATGTTGGGAAATGTTGTAGAACTATCGGTTGAGCATAAAACGGTAGTTTATCAATTGAATATTCACAGCCCTTGATGTTTTTCTGCTCGGCACATTTTAAACGATGAGATATACGTCGAATCTGATCTTCAGCCTCTGCACAAAAATAGCATCCATCTCGTGATAGAGTCATCGAATTTAAAAGAACAAAATGACTATTTTTGATTGTTATCAATGAATTATTGCTCTCATTGAAGGCCGTTTTGAAACGTTGCACCACATACGGATGCAATCTGTGGATGGGAATATGCTAAAAAGTTAGCTTAAAATGCACAGACTTTGATTTAAGGGTGAACAATTGTTGGCTACCTGTAATGAAATCCAACATCATGATTTCCAACTGCGCTGAAGACCTGAATGTGGTCTGGTGTACGAAAAATGTCCTGAAAACGTAACATGTATTTTTCAAAATGTTCACCATCAACCCATTGACCTTCATCAAAAATATCGCCCAAAATGAAAACTACGTCCGGTTGATGCAACCAAATTGTCGTTTGAAATGCTCGCCGCATTTGCCATTCACGACGCAACTTATCAAACCAGTGCCCTTTAAATGGACCCAGCAAATGTGTGTCAGCCAATAGCATTGCTTTGACGGGTTCGCTGATCTTTGACGGCCATTGACACTAAAATGGTTTAAAAATTCAAATGAAATCCTTATCATTCATTAATATGTAACATCCATATCATCTCACTTACGCGACTCAACACTAAATAGTAAACAATAAATTCATTATACAAACACGTAAATCCCAATATTGAAACGATTAGAAAAATCAATTGTTTTGCATGCATTATCTTTCATTATTTCTGTGATTTTATCAAGCGAACAGAGATGATTGTTAATTTTGGAACTGTTTTATGTAATTCAAAGTGAAATACTTTTGCAAAATCGACATTACACTTTATTGGATGATGCATGCATTTCGGTGGAAATGCAGAGGAAATGCTTGCTCCTTCAAAGAGTTCTAAGCACACAATTATGGAAAAATTAAAATTCTATCACAAATGAGATGCTTCAAAATGCAAAATGACTGAAAAACAATTCAATTTCGTCAATTCAATAAAGTATAAACAAATGTCGAATTTTCAAATGAATTTCGAACATAGATAACAAACATCATGTTCATGCACTGTACTATCGGATGTTTACATATCCACTGTTTCTGCCAAATTGGTTGGTTTTGACAGTTTGAAATGTCAGTATGACATGGATTCGTATGTATGCGTTTATCGATAGTGTAGATTTATATTCGAACAAAAGTGGTGTACGTGACCTGTCAATGCTGTTAATGATCTTCAATGGTTTACATTCAATAGTGTGCTTGCAAATCAAACGCATCATAGAAAATCGTGTAGCTAGCAAATAATATACGTTTTTTGTTTGTGAAAAAGGTGCCAGCGATAGTGTTTATAAGGTCAATTTAAAAGACCGTAAAAATCGATTTACATCGAAAAATTGTGAAGTTTAACTAAATTTTGAACGATGGATATAAATTCGAATACTGATGTTACAGAAAAAACGGACGTTGTTGTCGTAAAGGCAAAACCAGAACGTCGAATTTACAAAGGAACTGGAAGGTCACGTACAATACATAAGATTCCACAATCAATTTTGGAAGATCCACAAATAAATGAAGCTATTGAAGCTCTACCAAAAAATTATAACTTTGAAATTCACAAAACAATATGGAGAGTACGAGAATTAAAGGCAAAGCGAGTGGCTCTACAAATGCCCGAAGGTATGAAGGGTGGTTACTCTCAATGAAGATGACCTTTGACTGTTTGTGATGTGGTTGTTAATTGATGTGTATTCATTTGATATTTGCAGGTTTGCTCATGTTTTCATTGATCATCAGTGATATTATTGAAAGATTCACCGAGGCAGACACCGTTATTATGGGTGATGTAAGTTTGATTACCTTCATTAGAGGGTTATTTGAATACTTAAGGTTTATTTGACTGAATCAGCCTTTAATTTGATTTTAATAGGTCACCTATGGTGCATGTTGCATTGACGATTTCACAGCTAAAGCACTTGGTGCCGATTTACTTGTACACTATGGACACAGTTGCTTGATTCCAATTGATCAAACGTGTGAAATTAAAGTGCTGTATATTTTCGTTGACATTAAAATTGATACGGTTCATTTTATTGAAAGTATTAAATTAAATTTTGCACCATCGAAGCGTTTAGCATTTGTCAGTACAATTCAATTTGTATCAACGATGCATGCGGCCGCAAAAGAGCTTCGTGAGGCTGGTTATGATGTGACCGTTCCACAATCGAAGCCATTGAGTCCGGGTGAGATTTTGGGCTGTACAGCACCACGATTGCCAAAAGATACCGCGTTGATCTACTTGGGTGATGGTCGATTCCATTTAGAAGCAGCCATGATTGCAAATCCAACACTCAAAGCGTACAAATTCGATCCATATGAGAAAAAATTCACCGAAGAAGAATATGATCATTTGGAAATGCGTAAAAATCGAAAAAAAGCAATCGATCAAGCGAAAAATGCACAGAGATTTGGACTGATATTGGGCACACTTGGCCGACAAGGTTCACCCAAAGTGATGAAATATCTCGAAGAACGTTTGGCTGCACACAATAAACAAACATCATTGATTCTGTTGTCGGAAATTTTCCCAGCAAAATTGGCACTATTCAAAGATATCGATGCATTTGTTCAAGTGGCTTGTCCACGCCTCTCAATCGATTGGGGAACAGCATTTGAAAAGCCCGTTCTTACACCATACGAATTATCGGTTGTGTTGGGCGATGCTAAATGGCAAATTTCAAATGAATCAAAAATTACTGAAGATGAATCATATCCAATGGATTACTATGCATCGAAGAGTTTGGGCTATTGGACACCCAATCATAAACCAGAAGAAAAAATCATTTGTGATGGGAAAAATATTGGCAAAGATTGCTGTGGCAGGTGCAAAGATGGTACCGGAAATGTACCAGTAAATTCCAATGGCATTGTCATCGAATCCGTTTCGTAGGAATATTTTCTATGTTTTTTTTTTTTTTAAATAGGTAGTTTCTTCGCATATTTATGATTTTCAACCTATGAATTTAAAATTATATAAGAATAAAATTGTGTATTTTGTCAAATTTCCCAATAAAATACGTAAAATCGGGCATAAAAGAGATTTTATTTGTTTTATCATTGGAAATTTGTAGGGAACAAAATAGAAAATGATAAAAAAAAATGTACGAATTTTAGTTAAGTAGAGGTGGTGGAGGTGGAACTGCACTGAATGGCATACCAACTGGTCTTGGTCCGCCCATACCATGAACATTTGGATTCAAACGTGGCGGTGGTGGTGGCATCATTTTTGGTGTTTCTAAACGGAATGCAAATTGCAAGAAAAATTGCTTTGTATCCTTGTTATAGTGCGTCCAAAATTTCCCATCCGTTTTTTCCACTTCACGACTCGGCACCTTAAATGCAATTGTTTCGTATGGTTCGGCAGCGAACAATAAATATTGCCATTTACGATCTGGTGGTTCAATTTTCTGTTCATAGGCTGACATGAATCGATGCCGTGGTATGATATTATCCGATATTTCCGGATAATCAATTTGAAATAGTAGACTTTGTTGACCGTTCTCTGGAGCACGTTGCTTGGTTACACGATAACCGGGTCGACCAATTTTGACAAATTTTTTCGGTTCAACACGTGGCTTTTCTGGTGCCAGCATTGATGGTGCCTCTTTTGCTTCTTTTGCAGCCCGTCTTGCCAAATTGGCTTGATGCTTTTTACCTTGTGTGTGCGCCAAGTAGCTACCTTCATTATTGTGAAGGGTCAAACACAATTTACACTCGTATGAACCCAAATGATTTTTCATAAAATATGGATCTTTGTTCAAATCGATGGTCTCTAATGCCAATTGTCGCAGACGCTCACGCCGATCTCGATTCGTTTCCGACCATGATGCAACACCACCACCGCCGGTCTTTCCACCAGCACGATTCTGGAAATCCATGTTTGGTTGAATTCAATGTATTCCAGCCGAACAGTTTTGCCTATCAACAATTCAAATGATTGAAATTTACATTCAATTTGTACTTTCTGATTGATTTTTGTGTAGGAAATAACAAACGATTTACCTCTTGTTTATTCTATTTTGGCTGATTCTCTGTAAATCCGACAAACGTTTAACACTGATGTTCACTTGTAAATTAATGGCAATGTCAGACAACCATAAAAAAAATGTCAACTTAATAGTTCGATTGCGTTCCGAATGCATGCAATGGTTCACCCTAGGGTTCACCGCTCTTGTATTATACAACTAAAAAATGCAACAAATTAATTCATTGTTAAAATTTTGCAATGTATCATTTTTTCCATCATGAATTGTAAAACAAAATGGGTTTTACCTTTAAAATTAATAAATATTTTTAAGAAAATTGAAAAAGCGAGACATTTGATGAATGTGCATTCAATTGAAGCAATCATCATTGGGAACGCACTCCAAATGAATTTTTCTTTCATAAAATAGCATTCGACAGTTGGCAACGCTACAATCACTTGGCTTTGACATACCTTCATTTTTTTTTGTTCATTCACTTCAGATGTATTGAATTTATATATTTCGTAATGAATAGTCTTACAATAGCCTATTGCCTAGACACGAGCTGTTCATTTGTGTTTCAAACTTGAACATTTTGCAATCGCCTGCAAAAGTCCCCCATTCATTTCGCGAGTGTTGAGTGCTACAAACGGGGTTTTTGTCTGCTCTAAAACATTTTCGTTTCAAGAGCAAATTTATTTCTGAAATTTTTCCGATTAACACAAAAATCCAACAAAATGAAAATTTGGACATCTGAACACACATTTAAGTAAGTAATGTGCTCGATGCTCAAATGATGTGCAGTTTTTTCTTTTTGTTTCATTCAAATTGCCAATAGGAATTTTTGCGTGTTGCTAGGCGCACATGTGTGTATTACATAAACGAATTGGTCATCTGTTCACCTCACCTATATAAATACCGTAAATAGGAAAAAAAAAATGAATGAAAATTGTTTTAGATTTTCATATTTACACATTTTTATTTGCATTTCCTTGACATTTTTTCGAATTTGTGTAAAATAATTCAACGATATTTACCAAATATGTATTTAGTTGTGTGCTCTATTCGTGATTAATGGAACATTCCGATGTGCAAGATTAGTGCATTCAAATTGTGAAATTGTGAAATTGATGCACACTTATAAATAATCGTCAATATAGCAATATCAAATTGGTTGATTCGTTCAATTGTATTTAATGCACAGCAATCTAGATACCAAAGTCCATTTGAATAGTGTGCAGTGAGGCAAGTCCGTATATGTGCACGAGTTAAGTAGGAATAAAACTCCATTTTTATGTGCGCAGCTTTTTTTTTTTGTTTGCTTGCTAAATTAGTGAATGTTTCAAGTTCAAGTGTTCCATTGTTCGCGGTTGAAATAGGTTCATATTCATGTATTTGTAATGGAGAAAAAAAAATAATAACAATTCAAATCAAAACAGTTCCGTTTTAAATCAATTTGATATTTTATTCATGATTTATTGAATATGTTTAAATTAAAAGTCGCGGCCAAAGATATAGAAAACTAATACGCTCTATGTGTATGTTCCACAGCAATTGAAGTTCATTTGTATTGCGGTGGTTCTTTAAAAAATTATTCTTGACATCTAAATTTTACTCAATAAATAAAACTATTTTTAGATAAATAAATCGGTCACTAAAGAAAACAAAAAAACTAGAATTGTTCAGTTTATAATGCACGGTTGCACGGAATATTGATTGCCACAATACGGCGTAGAACCGGGAATAAGAAATACAGGCGTCATTTTACCCACATTGAAGTCCAAATGAACACGATTTGATTTTAAATAATTTAAAAAGAGTGGCTAGAAAAGCGCTTGCAATGTCATTTCAATTATTAGTTCATGAATTTAAAATTGTGTGTGAAATTGATTGTCTGAAATTGCTACAAAACTATCAACCTAGACTCCTATTGTATCTCATCAACAGAAACAAAAATGTGTGTGTGTTTTTTTTTAAAATGTTTTTTAATGTTTACAGTCATCCATGGGAAACGGTGGCACAGGCTGCATGGAGGAAATATCCAAATCCCATGAATCCAGCTGTGATCGGAACTGATGTGGTTGACCGCAAAGTGATTGACGGTGTATTGCATACACATCGATTAGTTGGATCGACATGGTACTTTCCACGATGGGCACAATCTGTAAGTTCAATTCGTCTTCTTGTTTTTTTTTTTTTTTTTTCGAAACGAAAACCGTTGCTATAATTAAACTAGCGTTGCTCTCATGCCCATGTGCAATATGTCAAGCATCAGTTAGCAATTGAATGGCAATCGAGTTAAATGACGTCGACAGATTTCGTATCACAAGTTTGATCACGTATACGACACATGATAAGCGCTTTATGTGTTGAAACGTGTTAGAAACACCATTAGGGGGGGCATAAAAAGTTCATTCATACCGCATTTTTGCACACAGTGACAAAACATGAGATAATACCGATTAGATACAGTAATTTGACTCGTGTAAATTGAGCCCCTTCAAAAACAAAATGAAATAGTGAACAAGGTCATTCGAGTCGATGAGCATATGAATGAAGAAGCGCATTCTTTTGATACTTGCCAAAAACTATCGACGCCGTGCTACTTTTTGTATGATGAATGGAATTTTTTTTTTTTTTACCTTCCGTGTTCATCTGTTAACTTACGAATAGAAAAAGTATCAGTGGAAAATTTTTTTATGACTAAATCAATGATTTTCGATTTGTTTTTTGTTTGTTTGTTTTTTTTTACAGATAATCGGAACGGCAAAAGTATGTTACGCCAGTGAAAAATCAGAAGTCGATCCACTCAAGAAACAAATGTCACTAAAAACAATAAATCTCACATTCGGCCGTCACATATCAGTGGACGAGGTACTGCACTATATGCCACATCCAAATGATCCAAGCAAAACATTGCTCAAACAAGAAGCAACAGTCAGTGTGCATGGTGTGCCGCTCAGCTATTATATGGAAGATATGATTACATCAAAAATTAGTTCGAACGCAAACAAAGGCCGTCAAGGATTAGAATGGGTTATTTCGAAAATTAATTTAGAGGTAAAATTTCGATTCAACACGTTCATAAAACAAAAACCAATTCGTGAAATTGGAAAATGAAAAATTCGCACATTTATTTATAAATATTGCAACGTATACGCACGTGTGTTTGAACATTTGGAAAAGAATAAAATGTGTAGTAAGAAAACAGTTCGTTTATTTTACAAATATTCGTAACAAAGTGAGAGTATGTTGTAATAACTAGAAACACCTCGTCTAATATGTGACAAACAGTTGTAGTTGGAAAACAATGAACGTTTTGTGCATTCTGCGAGGTGTTTTTCATAATTTTCCATTCAATGATTTTTCACAGTAATGAGTTTCTAACACAAATGAATTTTTATTTTATTCAACAGGTGAAAGGAATTGCGGATGCGGTAAGCAAAAGTACTGATGACATTATCCACCAAACACATAAATCACTCGACGATATGACCGAGTCGGCACGAAAAAGTATGGATGAAATGAGCACCGCAGCAAAGCATAAGTGGAATTTGTAGCGTTTTCCGAAATTTTTACAATTTATTTAACACCAACTCAAAACCGAAAGACGAGAAAACTGATTCAAATAATCAAAGCACGGTCAATGCTACATCACAGCCACCCAAACCTACATAATGACAGTTGATTTGATGAAATCTGTCAAATTACCCCATTGTCATAGAACTCTTTCGGCCGGGTTGTTCTGGCTTTAGCTTATGTTTATAATGATCAGGGTTTCCAATCACATCATCTTCATTCTTTTAAATGAGATACTCGAGTACAAATTGCAGATGGAATGGTCTTATGGACCACACGATTCGAGATTAAACCATCATTTTCATGTAACACAGTACGATGTTTAATATGTTGAAGCTGAGGTTGAGTTTCGAACGAAACGATTAATTTAACAAAAAAAAAAAAAAAGAAGTGACAAGAGGTGTAGAACATTAGAAAGCATTTTTTACTAAGTTATTAAATATTAGTTTATCATAATAGTCTTATCAATTGTATAAACTCTGGAATTATTGTAAGATGCTATATAATTTCCGAAATGTGTTTATATTTAAAAAAAAAAAAATAAGATAATAACAAAATGTGTTTCTCGAAAATATATATAAATATTCCTCTTACCGTTAATATGCATCAAAAAAGTTAGTTAGTTATCGCTTTCCTCTGTACACCGCTTTTAACATATGCTAAATTATATTATTATAAAATTAAATCATTTCTAAGAATGACATTTGATTCGGACAATTAATCGAAATAAAAATATTGTTAAAAGAAAACGCAATGAACTGGTGTCTTTTGTTTTAAATGATTTTTCAAACACACGCAATAACTTTATCAAAATCACATTGTTTTATTTCTTATATAAGAATGTTTGCCCATATTCTTATCTTGCAAAAGGCCATTGACACCTATTGGTATTCACTGAGCAAGTATTCAATTTTCAGTGTACGCCCTTGTGAAAAAAATGATCAGCTAGCCAGCCAGACGACTCTTAGGCTATAGTCGTTTGATTTGGGACAATAGACGTCTGAAATCGGATTGGAAACGATCGTTATGTAATTTAGACGGTTCCAGCCGACTGGAAATCAATTCGCAATCGATTGTTCATCGATTCCTAGTCATTTTCAAGTGATTGACAGCTGCCCGGCTAACAATTTGCGACTATATCGCAATGCGTTCACCTTGAGGAATGTGTAGCGTATTGCGAATACTTTTTGGGTAATTTGCGAATGCGTATGTTGTTCGCAAAGCGAACGGCTTTAGTGTAGCCGACGGACAATTTTGCAACACTAAAGATCTGTTCGCAATGCGATTATCCGCAGTGAAGTGTGGATTGTCCTCGTATAGCTTGCGGACTCGTATTTTCACGCAAATTGTTGGCCGGGTTGCTAGCTGATTTTTTAAACGGGTTTTCAGTCACTTTCAGTCGATTTTTTGTCAAAATTCAGCCGTTCGTCAAATGGCGATGTCCTAAAAACTCGAGTAAATTGCCACGAAATATGTTACCTCGTCAAAATGGTAGCTAATATGTCAATGGAGATCTAGTGAAAAGAGAAGCACTACATTTCTTAAGCAAACACGAATCGTTTGTAAGTTTTTTCTTTCATTCTTTTAAATTTTATTTCTATTTTTGGTTTGGTTTCATTCGTATGACATTATTTTTGTGTTTGTTGGTTTCAAATTTTACAATAAATTCAATCGTCTGTTAAATGAATTTAAACGATAGCGTTCTGAGTAATTGTAAATTGTAATTTTCAATATTCATTTCTCCCCGTTTGCTTGAAGGACTTTTAAAATGGAAAACAAAGACCCACTTTATTTGTATCTTCATTTATTTAGCACACTCGAATGGAGTGTTTTTGAATTCAAAATATTTTTGTTTAGTTATTTTTTTTTTGCAGAAATTTGCATACATATTGTTAATAAGAAAGTTTATATTAGCTAATAAAAAATCGTTATTTACTTGTATTTGCTTCATTTATCCATTTTTTTTAAGACAATAGAGTAAAGGCGATGTTTTTTTACGTTTAGATTTTTATATGTGTTTTTTTTTCAAATGTTATTTTGTTTTTTACTCATTTTACTCTTGCGATTTTCGTTCATTTTGGATGAGTGCGTCTGAATTTTTGCTTTTGTTTTTGTTTTTTTTTTAATTACATAACATTTTTTATAGCTTCAATAAGCTGTGAGCATTTTCAAGGGCGGTTTATGGAAAATTCGTGTGCTGATTTACTATATTCAAAACATTTTTTTTTAAATCTGCTTTTTGTTTGTTTGTTAAAAATGTTTTATTTTGTTTTTGTTTTGTTCTGCTTCTGAGCTCATTACATTTTATTTGTCCCTTTGGTTAAAGGAGATGTACGATGGAATTGGAAGATTTCTGCATTAAATCTATTTTGATGGTGTGGATAAATTGAGAAACATAAAATAGCATTTCTGTCTGATAACTATTTCATTGGTTTTTGTGTGTGGTGTGTGTGTGTGTGTAATGGATTTCCTTGTGGAGAAAAAACATTTTGTGGAAGAAAAGAAATTTGTTTACTCAAAATTGGAGTGCCCCAAAAACCAAAGGTAAATTCGATTAACAGTTTCCAAAATCAAAAATCAATTAAAATAAAACTGATGGATTTTGATGTGGTTTATTGCACCAATATCCAAAATTGGTGATGGACCATTTTTGTTGTTGAAAACTTCTTAGTTTAATTGGTTTGTTTGTTTTTTTTTTTTTTGCTTTACACAAATAATGACAACAAAGGAAACAGATTTACACAAAACACGATTAGAGGTACAAACACACAACAACCTCATACCATTATCCTTATTTAAATTTGATAATAATCGCATTGAAAACTAAACAATGTCAACTGAAACGACAGCTAAAAGATTCCAGATTGTGTGGGCATTTGTGTGTGTGTGTGCGTGAGTGAGTGTTTTGGTTCATTTCAACAGGAGATCTGTGATTTTACGTATGAGCTATATGGGCTTCGATGTGTAAGCAAAACAAGTTCTAATCTGGGCCAAATGCGTCGATGTGAGTCGAAATTCTCTGTCCACTTGCAAAAATTGATTGTTATTTTTTTTTGGTTTTCGTATTAAGGGGTGAGCTTCAAGCTTCGTCGCAAACATCGCCGAAAGATTAGAATTTCGAAAATCCATTCGCTATACAGTATTTACATTAAAAAGATTTGTAAAGCATCAGAACACAGAAGAGATGTTGGCTGATTATTCGAGGCATTTTTTTTTTGTAAAAATACCAACAACAACAAAAAAAACAAACCAAAATCACTTCCGGTTCTGATACCTAGAAATGGCATTTATTTTTAAATTGTTTACTTTTTGTCTAACTGTATTTTAAATTTGTTTGTATTTTCCATTTTCTCTTTTTTTTTCTTTATTTTTTTCACAAAAAAAAATGAGTTAATTTTTTCTATCTAGATATCGTTTCAAGTTTAAGTTTTTTTTTTTTTTTTTTAATTAGTTTCTAGTATCAATAGAAATTTGACTTGTAATTTTATTCTTCAAAAAAATGCACACGTTTTTTTTTTTAATTTTCAACAACTGTAGAAAACAGTTTAAGAAAAGGGGATGTAATCGATAGTTTGCTAGTTTAATTTAAATTCATTTCAAAAGGAAATTTCAACGACATATTTGTTTTTTTTTTTGGTTTTGCTTTAAAAATGATTTTCCGTTTGTTTTTTTTTTTTAAGCATTAAAAGCGATAAAAACAAAAAATGAAGGTAGTTTTTGTTTTGTCATCTATTTTGGTTTGATGCTCTGTTTTCTAGTGGGAATATCAATAAAATCAAAATGCGATTGAAATTGAAAAAGGGAAAAACATAAATTCTGGAATGAATTCCACCTGGGGCCACTGTGCACTTCAGTCACCCAGGTAACTTTGAACAGGTAGCAGTAAAAAAAAGAGAAACAACAATACTGAAATTCTGATTGGTTTTTGATTCAACAATTTCTTTCATTCTTCTATTGATTCCGTATTTCCTTCAGTTTCCGGTGAGAACAATACTTTTAATTATCGCACGAAAAAGGGTTTATTTATAAGGTTATTAATACAAATGTCATTTGATCACTAAATTCTATCTCTTTTGGGTTTTCCCAGCATTTTTTCGTCTATTTGTTTTGTTTTTTCTTGTTAAAGATGTTTAATTTTTTTTGCTGTTGTCATTTTACCGTTTCATTTTTATCTTCAATGCAATTTGGATATAGAAAAAAAAATCGATACGTCACAATTAAAATAATTCAGTGCAAGGCAATTGGTAGCTTTTATTTGTTTTTAAGTTAAATTATTTTATTTTATCTCGTTCATGCGTCTCCCCATTGTGTCAAATGTATGTGTGTGTGTGTGTTTTGCATTAAATTTTCTAACTGAGTTTAGAGTAGAGCTTTCCACTTGAAGATCTGTAAATAAGCATTGGAAACTATGTTTGCTCAAGCAATTTGAGTAGGTTCGATCGCAAAGATATATAGCATAACAAATTCTTATGTACGGCTTTTGAAGGGAAGAAAAATGGACAGTGTTTTTGTTGATGTGAATCGGACATTTTCGAGCGGTTTTTCGGACTCTCTTAGAATACCATAAACATTGGGTTTCAGATATTTTGGATGCAAAAGGACGCAAACATGAGTCAGCTCGACCGAACTTACCCGGAACCAAAATTTCATGACATTTTGAGAGATACCGAAAAAAACACCCAAAAAAAACACACAATTACCAACACTGCTGAATACTGATGAGAATTTGTAAATCACAAATTGCAAAAGCTGGTCACTTGAATCTCATATCAAAAATTAATTGATTTTCTAATCTCAAAAATTGATCATTCTGCATAATATCAGATCTTCAAATGAAAAGTGTGTAATTTTCGAATTTATCTGCAATGGGAGCGATCAATTGTATTGAGTGTGGCTTACTCTTGATTCGATGGTATTTTTCCAAGTATCGAAGTGGGTGTGACAGGAGAAAATGAAAAAAATTGGACAATTTAAGAGCAGTTGGACCACAGTCCATGGTTAAAAACTGCAAATGTTTGAGTGTGTGTGTTTTTTTCAAATTTCGAATTCGTATTTTACAAGCCGATTCTTTAAATCGTCTCAAAATAGATTCGCTCCAATTAATTTATTTTAACACATGTATTAACACATGCGTCGTATAGACATGGTACTAAGACTGCATTCGAAGTGAGATTTTGAAGCGACACCAAGCTCAATGGCGATGTGAATTGTCGGTGTTTTTTTGTTTGTTTGTTATTTCAGTGAAAGGGAAAATCGTCTGCATTTAGAAATTCGTCTATTGCATTCTGCATTCTGTTTGCTATAAATCGAAAGCTCAATAAGACTTATTTTTGTTTTTGTTTTACTTCTTATCTAGTACAATTATATTTACATTTTGGTTAAATTTGTTTGGTTTTATAGTTGTTTTCTGTATTTGGGGAGTTTTGGTTTTGAATTTGTCTGTCTGCATTGTTACGCGCTCGTAAGCTAACGATCGTGGGCAAATACTCTGTAATTTAATCATTTCATTCATTTTTTTTTTCTTTATGCTTTGACTTAAAAACAAATCTTTATGAATATGATTGTATTATTTGGTTGTTGTTGTTGTGAGAGAAAATGTATACAAAACAGTGACCGACATATAATCTCATCATCGAAATAACCGTAATTAAATCGTTTACAATTATATTAATTTTATTTTTTATTCGCAGCAGAATAATTTGTTTTCATGCTATCCTCTTGTTTTTAACTTTGTTTTATTTGTTTTTGTTTCTTTGTTTGTTTGTTTTTTTTTATATTCAAAATGTTATGATAAATTACTCAAATCGATTACTTATCGGTATAAAGCTTTTTTCTCAACTTTTCATTCATTTACTTGTTTTAACGATTTTTTATTTTTACCTATTCATTTAATTTCATTTACCTTCAAATTAGACTTCCATCATTTTGGGGTGCTATTCAGTTTTACAAACGTCTAGGATTCTCTGCGTAAAACTTCGATAACAATTTGCAAATTAGTTTTTTTTTCAGTACATTCATTCGCAATAAATTTGTATCTATTTTGAAAATAGATTTTTAGTTGTTTGTTTTTTTTTTTTGTTTTGGTTTAGTTTTGAGAAACTAATGACAATAAATTTGACTAAAAACTCAAATACCTAAACGAAGATAATGAATTTTTGCTTAATTTATTTCATTCAAGTGTTGTAATATCATGTCTATGCAATGAAATGGAAAAGTGTTTTAACCAAACGGTTAAATACACTTTGACCAATAAAAAGATGTGTTTTTGTGTGTGTGTGTGGTTGCATTGGTGGCGGTGAGACATGACATACAAAGTACTTCGGAGTGGAACAAGACGACAAATCGAATTAAACACACATATTTGTTTTTTTTTTCTTTTTCAATCCAATTGACTTCAATAGACAGAATCATAAAATCAAATGCAAAACAAACAAAAAAGAGTTTTTAATTGAAAATAATGAATTGACAAAATTAAAAATTCAAATTTTGAAACTTAAAAATAAAATCTATCCAATCTAGTGAGGTAATGTCTAATTGAGTGTGTTTAATTGCAAAATCTTTCATTGAGCACACATTTCTGTTTTCGCTCAATGGGAAATTCTTGTTTTCATTCAGATTTTGATTTTTGAAGATTACTTTGGTCAACATGATTTTTGAAATTAAAATGATAAACAAATTAACAAAATACATTAATTTCAATTGGTCAAATCCACACTTTAACATTGAATTCATTGATCATTTTAAATAGATCTAACTACTATTTGGATGCCAACGTAACACATCATTCTTATATGCTTTTTGGGCTTTCAAATGGAAGTTGTAACAGACTATCGGTTAACTGGATTTTGTGTAGCTGTGTATTTCTCGTCGGAATCCATACTCCAATCCAAGGTAGGAGAATATGTATCGATGACTTGCTATGCGCTTTCAAATTTTTTCTATAGTAAAGCATAGATTACTCTACACGGTGGCTCAAGCCGGTTAGTACCATCGAGTCGTTTATTTGAAATTATTTATTTCGAGGCTTGTGTAGAGGCGTGCTTGAAATGACTTTTTTCTGTGTCATTTTAGTTGTTTGGATTTGTGCGAAACGTGATATTGGCCAGACATCACCATATACGACAGTTGATGCGAAGTGTTTTTTTTTTTTGAAATCTCCTTTAAATTGTTGAAGGTATAGACATGTCACATCATGATCGTAGAATATAAAAGGATCATGATGACTTCTGGTAAAGTAAGCTCTGGTTTTTATTTGGTTCGGTCAAGGAGAAAACAACCACCAATGCTACCAAAAATTGGTCAGTAAACAAACGTCAACAGTTTCGGATAGTGACTGAGACAATATCTGCACCTACTGACGCGCGACCAGCTATCCTGTATGTATGCCTATTGAAGCCATGCAAAATTGAACTGATATCTCTATGGAGAGAAATGAAGGAATAACTTCTAGCACATCGGCAGGTGTAGGTATTGACTCAGTATTTGTAGTTGCTCGCCCCTTGGGTTCGATAATCTTTTCTCTCTCTCTCTCTCTTATTGATAGCCAATATCACCATTCTTACTAAGAATTTCTTAGCCAAAACACTTGATGATTTCATATTTCAAATATGAAGTCAATTTGCGAATGTATGCAGACCAAAACTATCATATGATTGACCACTTTTCGATGTTTTGCTAACACGTAAAAAGGCATTTTACAGTAAAATTGTATTTGCTTTGTACTTGACCTGATCCTGTACATTGCAATTGGACATTCGACACTTCTGCTGACAAATATGTTCATGTTCATTGAACGTTGTTCAATGTTATCAGTGTTCAAATTTCGGTGACAAAGAAGTGCGTTGACCAAAACTGTCACCATCTTTGTCAGAAGAGGAGCCAAACGATCTACAAAACATACAAAATATCTGAGACACTCTGTTCTGTGCAGCATACTACACACAGCGAATAACGATAAAACTTGCAGCAAGCACGATACTTTCGCATCCGAAAACTCGAACTTGACTTCAGTCTATAAAACCGAAAATTAGTTTGGCACACAATTTCTTTCTAAGTGTTGATGATAATTATTCTACACATTCCTATTCAATGTTTGATGTGATACTATCGGTATTGCTCATTTGAAGTATTTTTTTTGTTTGTTTATCATTGAATTGAACAATGTTACTTTAAAATGTAGTGGATATTTTTGTTTTTGGTACTTTAAACAACTATTAACTTCCTCAAACAGTCAACACATAAACAAAATCAAAAATAAAAACAAACCGAAATACCTGAGCAACAATAACAAAAGCTCAAAAATTCAAACAGTTGACCTGAACACAGTAAAACGGAGAAAATGCAAACCGTTAAAGATAAATAACAAATCTTCAATAATCAAAATCATCATCGTCTTGTGGCCACTCCTATATCCACGATTCCTACATGGACTGGAGTACTGTCCTGCTTCTCCCACCGCCACGATGCGGACTATAATCGTCAGCGGTTCGATCACGACGACTAGCCGATGCTAAATGTGATGATTGATTTAAAGGATATCGATCATCACGTTCGCGCAATAATTCTCTATCTTCATTTGTATGTCGGATGTGTGTTGTGGCGGGCATTGTATTTAAATGGCCTCGATTGCTAAGTATCTCATCATCATTGAGATCATATTGAGCGGCCAGCTCACGTTCACGTGCATGAATTCGTTCGCGATCTCTTTCAATGCGATCTCTTTCGATTCGTTCTCGTTCGTGCATCGGTCGACGGTTGTGATGATAAGATGGACCTGTTTTAAAATATTAAACCATCATTTAGTTTTATCTTTAAAGTGAGTTTTTCAAAATTGGATTTGTCAAACATAAAAACACATACACACAAAAGAAAAATGCAAACAAAACAATAGCTTTGCCTTTATAAAATCAAAAACAAAAAAACAATTCAACTTTGCATTTACTTTACGATTCACAAATCGATTAGACTGTTCGCTAAAATTTAGCCGATTTCTTTACTCAAAATTATTTATGAATAACAACCAAGCTACTAATTTTTTTTTTTTTTTTTTTTTTTTACAATTTACGATTACATGCTGTTGTTAAATTAAAACTACTGCCAAAGATTAATATTGAGTCAACCGTGGTTACTGAGCAAATCTTATTTTTATTTCAAATAATTTCCAAACTTTTTTTTTTATTGTTGTTGTTGTTGAATGTGTTAGTTTATATTTTTTGATTATCGATCAATTGCTTGTTATTTGTTGTATGGTTCATTTTACTTACACTGAAGCAAATCACTTTTATTAAGCCATTTATACTTTAAAAAAATTGATTGTTTTTTTTATTTCATTCGACGAATCGATGAATCGACGAAACAAAATTTACTACATAAAATCAGTGTATATACAAAATGTGTCCCCCAAGTGCCAGAGAATTGAACAAAGAAATATGATGAAATTTCAAAGTGTTCTTTGGTTAAGTTATAAGCGCTAGAGACATTTGAACTGCGACAGCTCCGGTACCACGCACAACACCCGGTGTAACTGTTTTTGAATGAAAACATTTGTTTTGGGGGGAAAAAAAAAGTATACAATTTTAACTTAATCAGAGAACATCACCGAATGAATGGATATCGATGAATTGAAAAGCGAACTGTGTGAATCAGATTGTTAGTTGGCTTGAGTGGAGCATAGTAGAGCTGTTGATTTGAAACGAATGCGGTTAGAATGTTTAGTTTTTGGTTTTTGAAGTGTTAGGAAGAAGAGTTAAGGCGTTTTAGTAAACATTGCTCTGGAATATGTGTAGTTGATTATTAGTTTTGGAACCAATCAAATGAACAAGCATACATTTGTTTGTTTGTTTGTTTTTTTCGTATAAAAACTAAATTAACTGACACGTTTTGGATATTGCTTTGGATTTTGTTTGGTATGTTTTTTTTTTTTTTTGGTTTGGTCTGGATTGGATTTTGAGTCTTTTATTGTTTTATATATTGCGAACCGTGCACACTGCAATTTATTTAAAACACACGATTTATGTCTTCCAGACTAAATGCTGAAAATATAGGAAATGCTAATTAATTATCATTGAATGTGAATGTACAATAATTGTTGTTGTTTCAAAGTGCATTGAAGCATTCAATGCTTGTTACATTCTAAATGACATCGATTGAACTCATATATTGTTTTTTTTTTTTCTTCTTTTTTTTTTAAATTTTATATACACATCAAAAGAATGGACTGATGTTTTGAACTTCTACTTACAAATTTCAATTTAACAACCACTGACTACTTAACTCAAACAACATATAAGGCAACATAAAAAAAATATATATTCAATTTTCAAACTGATACGAAATCTACGAATGAAATATAACATTTTGCCCTCATAAATAAGCATTTTGTTGATGAATTTACCTCGTTCTCTATCTCTATCTCTATCTCTATCCCTATCATTGCGACTTCCGTATTGTTCTCGCTCTGATATGCGTTTTTTTGTTTTAGTTTTTTTTTTTTTTTTTGAGCGAGAGAAAAAAGGTGGCGGGGGGAAATGAATAGAAAAAGAACAAATAGAAACACAACAGGGATCAATATGATTGTATTGTATTGATGTCAAAATATCATTTTTCAAATTGAATTAAAATTGTGATGAAACTGAGCAAAGGGAAAATGCTTTTGAACGAAAGATGGAGGTGGCTATTCTTAGAAGTATTTGTAGCTTCTGGTTTGAGAATTAACAAAAAAAAAAATTAAAAACACTTTTGCAGGAAAGGGAATTTGAGTTCTTGTGATGTGAAAAGTGATTCAGAGATAAAAAAAAAAACAACCCGTTGAGACTATACGCAAAATGAATGTGGATGTTCATACCTGGTGGTCCCATTCGGTCTCGGTCATCGCCCGTTGGCGACACCTCTTGTGATGGCATATTTCGAGATATTGTTGTTGCTTGCGTTCGCTCCGGTGGATGTGTTGCACGCCAATATGCCTAAAACAAAATCCATTTGATCACCATTTTAGTTACACACGAATTCCAGTCGAAAACCAGGTTTTTTTTTTATTTCAGTACCTCTAAATATTCGGCTATGTGTTCACAAGCATCTTCTAACTGATTCTCATCTAATATCACATCAAACATTTCTGGCGGACATTGACCCAATTTTTCAGCGGCTACCATTTGTACAGACAAATTTTTGGCCTGGGCTTTACCACGCGATTTGATTAAACGTTGTAATACCTGCAAATCAAACGGAACAGTTGTAGTTGAATTTCGGCTGCCTGTGACTGTGTTTGTGCCCTTACCTTAGTGCTAGTAATTTTTAAGTAAACTATCGTCGGTGCTAGTGAAGTTTTTGCTAATTGTGACGGATGATTGATGGTATCACAATCCAATACGACCAATTGTAATGTTCGTGCCAGCTCGAATATGCGTTCAATTTCCGCTTGCACTTCGGCCAAACCCGATGATCGGCTATTCGAACGTTCCATAATTGCACGCTTCGATGGGTTATTCATTAGTGAACGTTTTGCTAACGATATATCGGCCATCACACGTGTTATTATAATTCGACCCTCAAAACGATGCTTTAGAAAATCGAATAAAGCTTTTTGCATCATGTCAGTGACTTCGTAACCTTTTAAACTTGGACCCACTAAGACAACTGGTCGCATTGACGGCACCACATCGTACGGTGATGATGTTTCCTGTTTCTTGAAGAATGGCTTTCGTTTTTCTTTTGTTGGAGGCGTTGCTAACGGTGTTTTACCGTGTCGTGATGGACCCATTGAATCAGACTCGTCACCTGTTTTATCAAAATGGGCAAAAGCAGTCAGGTTTTTGTTTGGAAAAACATATTCATGTGATGTGTATTACTTTTCCACACAAAAATGAAATGTGATTTGGGAACAGTATTGATTTTGCCTCGAAAACTTAACTACAGTGCGCTTGAGTAAATCATCTCTAAATCAGGTTCAAGTTTTGATCAAAACTTATCTTTGATATTTTTTGATTTGGCCAATCGGTTCTGGTACCTCCAGTGTAAAATGACATCGTCGTTGTCGTTGTGTATGCGTTAATAAGATAATTCTTGAACGGAGTCTCAAATCCCAAAGTGAGCCATTTTAGTGCAGCCTGCATTCAAATGCATCTGCGTTGGCCGTCCAGTAAAAAGCCGATTTTCACATCTTAGACGTTCTTGGTTGTACTTGTTCATGAAAACTCATGAATTTTTTGCATTTAATAGATATTTAGATTCTCTTGATATTTTAGACATCGAAACAGTAACACAAAATGCATATCTGCGCATCGAAAATGAACAATTTTCAAAAATATACAAAATTCCCAATAAAATAAGATTGTGATATGAATGTATCTCAAGAAGCTAAAATCAAATCGCAAAGCGATGATGGCCAATTTGTTTAATTGTATTACCAGAAAGACAAGCATTTGAGTGCACATAAAACGTTCATACTTTGTATGAAAAACCACTATTTACCCCTCGTTTTCTTCGCAAAACCAATACATTTTCTTCTGATTCATTGAAAAAACAAAATCAATCGTTCAAAAGCAAAATCAACGTTTCATATCAGTGTGGAAAAGTGCCCGATTACGAATGTAATTTGCAATTTATTTCGAATAAAATTGATTCATTTCATCGAAAATTACCAGGTGTTGGCGGTGTACTTCCTCGTGATGCTTCTGCATTTGCACCTAAATTACCACTAGATGAGCCTTTTGTTGCGTACAATCTTGATGACCTAGCTGCCGATGCCTGAAAAAAAAATATAACAATATCATTAGACCCTTTCCGTCACCTGTGTCACTCCACCTGCTTAATATGTATCAACAAACGATAAACCTTACCTGCATTCGTATATGTTCTAATTTAACTGGACTAGGTATGAATCCAACATCACAGCCCTCTTTGACTAGTCTGCCGATCCACCAGTTATTGTCGTACTTTTCCTACAAAAAAAAAAAAAAAACACCATCATCACATGGAAAATATAATTAGTATAAGTTATGTATTCCCAAGTGCCCATGCAAATTTGGTTTTTTCAGGTGCGCGCACAAACAAGCACAAGACGCAGTGGCAGAGGTAACGTATGTAAAATGTGATTTGTAATTAGTTACCTTAATGTGAAGAAAGTCCCTAACATCAAATGATACAGCACTTCCATGTACGGGTGAGTCATCGTCAATATTACCATCGTATGACACATTTGTTCGAACTGCAAATGCCACAGGTTTATTCTGGAAGCAAACAAATACAATAGCAAAACATTGAGCATACAAAATTCAAAACAAAACCATAAACGAAATATTATTTAGTTTCATCACTAAAATATGTATAAACACCGGCAACACCATGAACAACATTTTCAAGTAGGCCGAAGATTAAGATTAAAGAGTAAATAGGTAATTTTGTTTGAAAAGTCACAGTTGCTATATGTCAATGGATAAAACATATACACAGTAACGGTAGTAAGTAAAATGCGAGTCAAAATGCGATTGCTGCATAAAGTATGGCGGTCACATGAACAAACAAAAAAAAACACCATTTCACAATGAATGTATAAGGAAAACATTACGTGTTATGGAAGTGCCACGATGTCGTTCGTAAATGTTGGATTAAAATGGAGAGAAAAAAAAGTTACGCATTATGTTGGAAGTAAAAGGAACGCTGCCAGAATCGCACTTTTGTGTGGAGTACATGTTTCCTTTTCCTTACTTTGCTTCGCTTTGCCTTTGTGACGCTGCTGTTTTTTGTTGTTGTTATCTTTCTTTGTTATTGGTGCATATTTCGCGCAAAGCAATGCACGAATGTGACATTTGTGTGTACACGTATGTACAAATTTATTCGACATTTGCACATAATTTATTCTAATCAAAATAATTTAGTTTGACGCATTAGGACAACAGCATTAAAGATAAAAACAACAACGACCGCGGTAGCGGTAATGACATCGCAACATAAAAACTATGCTGACGGAAGAGTTTAAATTAATGCCATATCTTTTAATGCGTCTATAGACGTTATATTTAAGTCTCTTGAACTAAGAGTTAACGTTTAAATTAACTTTTTCCCAAAATTACTATTCGTTATTCGACGACTTTTCAATAAATGGCACTTGAAAATTGTGCTAAAATTCTTTGAATGCATATAAATTTCACAGCCATCCATTGCACTGATGCTCTGTTCCAAAATATTTTGTTACTTATCGCAGTATATTTTGTTGTTGGCATAAATAGTTTCAAATGACGATTTATGTGCGAACTTTATACGACAATGTTCGTAAAAAGTAATTCGAATTGCATTTTGATAAAATAGCGGAAGCATTTGACTGGAATCATTGCAATGAAACTTACTCGTGCTTTCTCCAATTGGCTCAACGCTTGACGCTCCTTTTCTCGCCGTAGTGACTCTTTTTCCTCATCTAGCGAAAGATCAGACGAAGGCTGCGAATAATTTGAATCCGCTGAACCCTGCAAAATGCAAAAGGAAAATGGAAAATGTTTTATTAAATTGGAACATTTCACGGAATTCTCCAAAAAAAAAAAAAAAACAGAATTTCAGATGATATATTTGCAAAAGATAATTTTGTCATCTATCCCATAGTTAACCGGTGAAAGTGACACGTTGTAAATGTTCGGTTGTTCATTTTGACCATGACAACCAAAAAAAAAAACAACCGAAACTACTTGAGAAAATTTGGTCGTTGTGACGGAAAGATGAAAACCAACCTGTGTGAACAGTTTATTGTAGCCGCCTTGGTAAGCTGTATAACCAATTCCGAGGTTCATTCGCGATGATTCACGATTGTTCCCCGATAGCGAAGGGGTTTCAGATGAAGCCCTTTGAACCATGGGCCTATCTGCCCGGTAGTCTTCTTCGTAAGACGATATTTTGTTAAATTTTTCAAACCACTCACGTCACAAATTCGATTCGAATTTGCTAAAATGGTATTTTGGGTGAGGGGATTTGATTATTATTATTTTGTTGTTGTTGTTGTTTTTTTTTACCAAGCCACAGTCAACTGGCTGTGACTTTAGTGGTGATCACACTTTTTGTTGTTGCTCCCCGCAATTTTTGTTTTTTCACACAATTCTTTTATTTGACACGAAACAAATTCTCTGACACATTACCACGAACAAATTCAATTAGTATCTAGAAAATTAGACATGTGGGAAAATAGAAACATTGTTTTTTTGTTGTTGTTGTCAAAGTTGAACAATTAGCGAAATCGATGCAGATATATAAGTTCTCAGAAAACTCAGACATTCTGTGATTCATACCCAAATCTAACCAACCAAATCAAAACAAAACAAAAACGAAAAACAAAACAGAAGTTTCAAAGCACATCAATTTTGCACCAAAAAAAAAAAATTGTCGAAATCGTTTCCATGCTGTCGATTCAGAAAATGTATAACAACAACAAAAATTCTATTAATATAGTGGGGAAAAAAAGAGCTCAATGTGAGCAAAATTTCCGACCCGTCACAGTCATGCATATTCATAATATCGTGTTTATTGACAGCAAGTTAAACTCTCTCTCTCTCTCTCACACACACACACACACTGAATGGAATTCGCACAACAACAGCAGAACACATGACAGAAAACCAATCCTATATCTGTTCTTCTCTCTTTGCTATAATTTTCCACAATTTTCTCTTCACTCAGCAACAAATGAACACTGTAATGAGCGCAATGCGATAAAAAAAAATGTTCAAAATGGATTTGTCATACACTTTAATCGGAGAACAATTTCGTCTCATGCATTTCAATGAACATTTGAACATTCATGTGAATGTTCCAATAAATTCATGCATTTTCACGGCACGTAATGGTTTTTCTGAACTTTGCAACAATTTTTTTCTTTGTGTTGTCAACTGTGTTTTCATTCACACACATAACATTCCATTCCATTTTCAATAGCCACCCGGATCTTATTCGCTTTTTCAAAAAGCCTTTTTGTATGATTTTATCAAATTGACAATAAATTCTATAAATACACTGAACCAACTGCGTTTTATTTTTTTTTGACATTATCGATGCATTGCGACTGGATTTCCGCAACGGAGTATGATGATTTTACTGGATTTGGTTGGCAAAATCTCGATTAAACTGGACAAATTTCATTTTTACATGGCAATAATTTTGATGACACTCCAAATTCAGAGCATATAATTTAAATTCTATGAAAAACGAATAATAAAACAAATAACTGAGATTGTTTTTTGCCGAAGAATCTTCGGAATATCCTTCGAAGCAAAAAATCAGAAATCACCACAATAATTTACGCACCAACAACCAAATGAAGTCTTATTCGAAGTGCACGCGGCACTTTTTTTTCACGGAATCAATCACATGAAAAAGACGTCAGCGGTAGTTCATAGACCGACTTGTGTGAATGGATTGGATTTATACACTGAAAATATACGAATAGCATTTAATATCATTTGACTCATACAAATGAATATTTCGGTAATATAAGCGTCAATCGGTATACAATAATGTGGTTGGAATGCTTACTATAAAAATAACAAACCGATTCCAAATATAGAGCGAAAAAGCGGATTGGATGATGAAAATAATTTCGATCACAATACAATAATACATTTTCAATCACCAACAAACCAACAAAAATGATTGGACATTTCATTCATTGAAAGAAAAATACAGCATTTGCTTACGTTAAGCTAAATACATACAAATATCTTTTCTCTTTTTTTTGGATACATGATTTCAAGCCAACATTTTTGTGTGCGGCATTACAAAAGTCATTGGGATTACGATGTTGAGAAAAAAGAAGAAGAAGAAGAAGAAAAAAAAATACGTGCATTGCCGCAATGCCATTGCGTGCAGCAATATGTAATGGCAATTATTTTCTAGTCGATAAGTTTTCAGTGATTATTGAACAAATTCAATCAATTTGTTAAATTGAATTTAAAAAAAAAAAGAAGAAAAAAAAACGTTGAACAAAATTGCGTACACTTTGACGCATTGTGAAAACATCAACCAAGAAAATAGATTCAAGCTCTATGCTAGAGTATATGCTTCGGCATATACCATAGACATGTGTATTCGTGTTCGTTCTATACGAGACGGTGCGATTCATTTTCTTTGTCAGTTTAACCGCCAAGTCGAGTCATCACCACAGCCGTCGCCATACGGTATGGCGAAAGTGAAAGGATATTGACTAGTTGTCGCCCTTAGTGGTGTTCCACTTCGGTGGTGGTTGGTTTTTTTTTCTTCTTCTTCTGCCTTTCGTTTTGGTGGATTGTATATTGAAAGGTGCGTATATTCTCATTTGGGGGGATATGTGTGTGTGTGTGTGTGTGTGTGTGTGAATGTGTACGTTTGACGACTACCCTCTCATTTATTGTATTTTACTGTATCTTCTCTTCTGGCTAATAGAATTTCAACAACGACAAGCCAAATACAATAAGTAAATCAATTTAAAAAAAAACACACACGGTTCGTCTTTCCATCAATGACGTAGTTCATTTTCACATTTTCATCATGATTCGGTTTCAATTATGGACCGAATTGAAATTCTATATCAATACTTGACACATCACACCAACAAACGGCAAATTCGTCGAATTCATTGGACCATAATTTTGTTTGTCAATTGAATGAAATTTGTTTCATCAAACGTTAAACATTTTTGTTTTTCACTCGAAATTAACAAAAATCAAATTAGATTGGCCTTGATGTGAAATGATTATTGGTTACAATTGGAATAAGAATGAGATTTGACACTCCTATTTTTAACAACATATTCGATGTTCGATTAATTTTTGATACATGAATCCAATACGTTCGACATTTTTACACATACACACATACAACACCACTTTGTGATTCGGGTCCATGTGACAAAAAAGAAACCATCTCGTTGTGCAAAACGAAGAATGAAGAAATATTTGCAGATTTGTAGAAGGAAATGCCATAAAATCTATGATTTCAACGCTTTTTTCCTAACAAAAGGCTCATCAATAATTATCTGAGAGATGAGAATTAGCTGTTATCTTCGTTTCGTCAAGATTTACAGTTTTTTTTTTCTATGTGTCATCATTTTTTTTTTCTTTTCTTATCTTCCAAACTGCTAGCATGCGAACAATGAAAATTGCTGTTTGCTTTGAAAGCTTTTATTGTTTCTTATTGAATTTGCATGGATAAAATTGGCAGCTCTCAATGCAAAAGTTACCAATAGTCTATTGGCAATAGATTATTAGCATTCGAGTACATTTTGCTCTCAAGAATCAATCAATCGATCTATGTCAATACACAAATACACTTGGATCACAAGCCTCATAAGCATCTAGCTGAAGACATATCAACAACATGGTAGAATCATTTTTTTTTTTTTTGAAAATGATAGAATAATCAATAGATTATATTTATTTATGCCATAAAATGTGTGTGTGCATGTTTTTTTTATGTTCGAATTGACGAGATTTATTGCTTTCATTTTATTTGTCAACCTCAAAATGAGTATTTTTGTTGGCTCATTTCATTCATTCAATCGAATACACATAATATACACAGTTGACTTAAAGCTCAGGTAGATATTTCACAGTCACACACTTCTTTTTTTTTGTGTTTTGTTTCCAAAATCAAACTTAAAAACACTCCTATGCGTATGTATCGATGGCCAAAAAAGAAAATTCGGTTTATTGATGGGAAAAATTGTGTCAAATTCGTTGTCAGAAGCACTTTTCACCAATTCTTTCGAATACGACAACTTTTATTTTTTTCTTCATTGTTTTTGCGATATTTGTTGTGAATGAATAAAAAAAAAAAACTGAAATTTGTTTTTATATACACGAATCTCAATGAGATATGAGCACAAATTTTTACTGCATTTTTACAGGCACAAAATAAAAACTCCAATCTTTTTGCATATGCACAGACCCAAAGACTATTCAAACACATTCAAAGACTCAAACGCATTTTGATTGAGTTTTCCCATTTCGTTTTTTTTTCTTTCTTCCTTTCAATCAAAAAATATCCACCAAATATCCATTTACACCAGATTAAATACACAAAACAAAAATCACACAAATGAATTGTTGATTTTTTTTTATATACTTTAGGAGACGTAAGAAAAATGATTTTTTTTTTTTAATTTTAATTTCAATGATGTTCGTAGCAACACTTTCAGAGCACTTGGTTTGTAATAGATTATTTTTCACTCTCATTCAACCAATAGGAATTTTCATCTGCGGTAGTGTATTATTCATTTTATGCTTCAATACAATGACAGCGTGTGTGTGTGTGGTGCGCCTGTATTGATGTTCGATGTATTGCGTTTGGAAAATGTCTTTCATTCTGCCATGCCAAATGTCGTTCGGTTGCGCTATGTGTGCCATCGGTTTAGGTGTGTTCGTTTCACTTGTTTCTTTCTCTCGTTTGGTCGTGTATTTGTGTGTGGTTCGCATGCAGAGAGTGCGTGCGTATGAATCTATGCATGTTTGTGTACTCTCTTTGTATGTCTGTTTGGTTGCGTATCGATGTGTGTGTGTGTGTGGAAAACTGTATGTTAAAAAATGGCCATAGCATTGGTTTGGCATTGTGTCAATGTTGTTGTGTATTCTTTCCTTTCCAACACAAATACATGTGTGCAATGGAAAATGCGACGACGTTAAACATGGGAAAAATTGAGTCGAGCCTGTTGGTAGCCGTGCTCATTTGTTTTCATATCATTTTCATGTGTGGAAAATGAACCAGATGTCGCTACACTGAATCTTACCACTTGGCAAATATATCGGAAAATAAATATGAATGAAATCAAAGATTTAAAAAAAAAACAAAAACAAAAATGAATCTTCATGTTAGTCGAGAGTAAATTATGCTTTCAGTCACCTATTTTTCATTTTTTGCGTCTGAAGCTTATTTAAAGTTCTTATCTTCAATCAAACATCGTTGTTTAAAGTTTATCAGTCATTTAAATGCAAAAAATGTATGAGGAAACACGAAATTGATTTAAGAGTAAGAAAGAAATACGAACCCTTCTATTGCCGCCAATTCGAAGGAAATGTGGTTTATGGCTAGTAAAATTCTTTTGAGCTGTTCGATGTTTTTTCATGCTAACTCACTAATTTGGTTTTTTTCTGTTTTTTTTTTAAACATAAAATGCACCTTGCAGCGAATCGTGTTTATATTTGATGATGAAATGTAGGCCACAATGTCTAGACTATAATTTTTTTTCGCAGTGAATTAATTGTATCGATGTTCACTGAGCACGGACGACGACACAATCAATGTGATGATTCCTTCATAACGAATAACATTTTTTTTTGTTTCAAAACAAACTGACCCCAACATTTTAAGTCGTTCAAACAACATTGAAATATTTGGAAAATTTATGATTCATAACACCATTTTCCTTGAATGAGGAAGCATAATTTGGTAAACTTCGTATTTATTTTTCTCGTTCACTGATGATTAGCGAGCTTTGTGTGTGTGTGTGTGTGTGTGTGTGTGTATGTGTATTGACAAAATATAATTTGACTTTTCAGCTGTTAAGCAACCAATATCAAATTTCAAATTCACGTAATTTTCACCGTTCACTTTCACACATTCAAAATACTTCGTCGATGTATTCTGATTATTTCGATTCACTTCACATCTATCCACTAAATTGTAAATACTTTATCGTTTTTCTTTTCTCTTATCCGTTTTTTTCTTTTGGTCTTTTTTTTTATCGCTTATCAGTAATTTTAATAAAAATATGCTAAAAAAAAAAAATTAGTCAAAAGTGACGACAAATTGACCACTGCGACCGCTACGATAGCGAAAATAATAATCACTAGGATCGAATTTAAAAATAAAAATTGGTTCGTTTGTCGTTTCGCGGTTGATTCTTTACACTCGGCATATAGCACACAATATAAATATTCGCAACGAAACCTCAACTAATTCATTCGGCATTCGAAATTAAATGGTAACACACGGTGCACGCGATACCATATGGCCTACACCGCATTTTATTTTGTGTATGTATCTAATGAGAGCGAGATGGATAGAGATCGGGTGAAAATATCGCGAGCGAACGCGAGTACATTTTGTTCAATTTGCTCTCTCATTGACTGATCGCTGGCAAATATCGTGTGCTCGGACGATAATGGTTTGAATTCGGCTGTTTCAGTTTAGTTTTTTTTTTTTTTTGTACATTTGATGTCGTTAAGCTTTGCTGCGGCCCCAGCGATCGCTCGATAGTTTGTTTGTGTGATTTTACGAATATATGCTTTACGACAAAATTTGATACTTTGAAAGAAAAAAAAAAAGAAAAGCTAAAGCCAAAGTGGCTATCTCATCTCGTGCCATGCACTCCGCCTGCGCTCACTACACGCATTCACTTGTTCATTTGTTTGATCAATGTATTCACTCTTCCCGTTTGTATAGCTCAATGATTATTTAAAAGAAAAAAAAAACCATTTGTTTTCGATGATTTTGTGTGGCTGGTGGTTTTTTGGCGAAACAAAATGTCGTCACGTTTTGCGTGATTCTCGAGCGTATATCGCACGTGAAAAATTCTCTCAATACGATGTCAAATTTTAATAGCTTCAGCATACATCATACATATTAAACTGCTTCTTTTTACTTAGATGCTAATTTAATGTTTTTACTTCATTTTTCATTCGATTTTATTTCGTTTGAGAATTGCCGAATGAGTTGAGAATTGTTGAATGAGTTTGCTTGTTTATTTCGAATTCACTGATTTCCGGGCCATTCATTTGACATAGTTCACCTACTTCCCGATAGATGGAATCTTCGTTGAACATATGGAATAAGGTGAGTGTGAACAATCAGATTGCCTACATTTTGGATAATCGAATATGATATCAAATTTCACAGTTGCAGTTGAAACATTGAACTGTTCAATTTATTGATTTGGTTAAATCATTAAATGAATTCTTTTAAATTGATTTTTTTTTTAAAATAAGAAGCACATTAACGCATTCAATAAAGTATATAATTACATCAATGCCTCTTAAAATGAAATGGAAAAATCGGTTTACGTTAGCACTGGTTTTGATCTGTTTGCCCATTGTTCTTGCTTGCACAAAATGCACATGCGAAAAATTCATTTAATAAAACGGCAAAAATGGGAATGAGTTTGTTATTTTTTTTTCGTTTTTAGTACATCCAGTACATTTAATGAGTCGGCAATTATTTCATTGTACTCTATGAACACGGGGCGGTGTTAAAATATATTTCAAAAAGGTATGCATTATCCACAATTCGTTGCACTTTCATGCAAAAAAAAGAAAAACAAAAAAACAAAAACGGCAAGCATAAATATATGTATGAAGAAATAAACCGCTACACATTCAGTATTATATTGCACCGAAGCCATTCGGTTCTTTTATTCTCTAACTTTTGTCCATTAGCCGCATTACCACACCATTGATCTAGAAAAAAAAAAACACAATTTAAAAGCATATAGCGCCCTTTTCCATTTTTGTATTGCCATCGACTTGCCAATACGCTATATGTACGCTCTTTGTGTTTGCACTTGTGCTCACTTAAAATGCGTACATATGAAACAAAAGCCAGGTAAGTAGATTTTCTTTCCTTTTATTTTTTTTATTATCCGTCTGTTAAATACGGAGCAGTTAAATTGAAACAAGCTGTAAGTATTTATTCAATAGTGTTTTCTTTTTTTTTTTGGTTCGTCTTAACATCATGACTCGCAACTTTTTGCAAGGTAATAAACAAATAAAAATGCATTTCAATTCCGTCAAGTTTGTGAGCATCGGCAAATACTTTGGCAAAAGAATACAGAAATTATTGCATAATGCCGATAGGATCCAATAGATTTACGTGCAATAAAACAACGAAGGTAAAACTAGATTTAAGATTGAGAACGTTTGTTATGTTGCGTTTGTTGTCTTCACAAATGTTTTGTAGAATGAACATGAACATGTTCTTATCGCGCAAATATTTTTTCCAAAACCCACTTTGAACACGAATGGGCGCTATATCATCGTTTCATCAAAGTAATTAATAGATTGAATAAAATATTTGAAATCAATTACTCGGAATATCTATAAATCCGATTGAAATTAATGCTATTTAAGTGTCTGTTTGCACATGTATAATGAAATGATATACCTTCTTTAGACTTCCCAATGATTTTATTTAACTTAACGTTGAATTCAACATTTCAATCACACGGTGTGTGATTGATATCATATTTCAAGCATTAAACAACGTTTTTATACCGTTTAAACTACACAATGACGCATATGAACTGTACCATCGGCTGCTTTCGGATGTGAATTGCAATGTTCTGAATCAAGAGCCTCCGTGGCGCAATTGGTTAGCGCGTTCGGCTGTTAACCGAAAGGTTGGTGGTTCGATCCCACCCGGGGGCGAATTTTTTTTTTCTCAACAATTTTTTTATATTATTTTATGAGAATCACTTTTTGGATTTTTTTTGGGGGTTTAAATGTTTTGTTGTTTTTTTAAACATTAAAAAAATGGTGAAAATAGTTTTAAACATTTTTTTGATTCGAAAGTCTTTGTGATTTGTGAGTGTAGAAATGCTAATTATACTCAAAAGTGTTCATTACAAAACATTTATTGATAGAAATTACATTTCAAGTCTAACATCAAATGTGCGTCATCACTCAAACACTCACATCATTCTTATCAATTTTTACAGTCAGTGTTATTTTTTTTTTTTTGGTCAAATAAACAGTTCGTCTATGCTTTTAAGGAGGCTGTTTCAATTTGATTGTTACATGTGAATGTGCACAGCGACGTGTGCTACGCGTACAAGTTCCATCAAATTATCTCATTCTATGAAGAAACCAAAAAACACAAAGTATAGAGTGACGCATAAAATTAAAGTGTAAGGCATTTCATGATGAAAGGAATTCAAAACAACTGCTGTGAATTGTGAACGATTCGTGAAGACGTGGAATCATTTACTCTTGTTAATCATTTCGAATTTTACACGTTTTTTCGAAGTGTAATTTAGATACTTGTTTCTCCATTTTCGATACCAAATAATAATAAAACTGAGAGAGCAATTTCAAGATGTGTGTGTGCTCTTTTGAGGATTTTTATTACACCATACATTTAGTATTGATTGCAAAGCAACGATCAAAGCAAGGCAAACTGTATCAATTTTTATGTTGTTTTTGTTTTTTTTTGTTGCATTGATTTTCATGTCAATGACTGTTGATGGATACTGTGTTAGTATTCCAAGCATGGCACATTTTGAGAATTGCTGCAGTTCTTTGTAATTAAAAAAAAAATTGTTTGCTAATAAAACATGTTCGCATTCTTTCAGATTCTTTTCGAAGTAAAGGAATGTCGTACCCATCGAATAACACTATTTGATATGATCCAGAAAACGTTTTGGAATCCAGAAAACGTTTGTGGAACTATCATGCAGAATTAATACTACATTTGATTCTAGAGTCTACGAGAGTCCAAACGAACATCTTCAAAGTATTCAATTTTGTCTGGATTCTATTCAAATATGCCCTGACATTAGAATGTGTCATATGCCATTCGAAGTGCGATCGAGAGCGTATTTGTTGTGTTGTCAATCGAAATGTGATTCAAAGTCAAAATGAAGTTTTAACAAAAATAATATCATATCAAATCATTTCGAAGTGTAGAAAATTCATTTTATTTCGCAAGCGTTACAAAGCGATATAAACACACGCAATCACAAGATAATAAATAAATATGTTGGGTGGAATATTTTTAGCCATTTGAATATCGAATGAAATTTACACTACGAAACTGAGCCAGCCTCTGAAATTCAATTGGAGCACTCGAGCACTCGTAACCGACAGAAAAAAAGCCGTTAATTCCCACCCGAACAAAAACAAAATATGTGTAAACTTGACGATAAAAAAAAAAAATCTAAATGTTTTTTGTTTTTGCACAGAGAATTTGTTTGTTACCACTAAATCATTTGCCATATTAAAAGTGTCAAATTATAAGGTTTTAAATTAAGGTTTATTTTGCTCCAATTTAGACGTGATGATTCAAGAGAAAGTGAAATACAAAATCGCACGTGATTTAACGAGGTATTTTTTTTGATGAAATGGATCGATTACGACATGCCGGGCCAGGAATACAAAAACAAAAAACACATATACAAACGGGAATATTCAGTGAATGAGCATGCCACGATGCAGCGCGGAAAATTACTCAGCTGAGACTATCTGGTGACATAATTTAAAAATATCAGGAAGATAAAAATGTTGCATTTTGATACGGGCGTTTGTAACAAACTGATACACGCACACAAATGTCACCATCACCGAAAAAGCCACTGAAATGTTTTTCTCGCATTTCTACACACACACACACACACACACACACACGGACACATTCGACACGAGTGACTCGGCGAATCTGGTTTCGGAAAACAAAACATTTAATACAAAACACCCATTAAAAGTTAGTATTCATTTTGAACTTAAAACCAACGATGCTTGTCGATTCACATTTATTTTAATTTTTTTTTTTGCTGTTTAGCTCAAGAAATACTGGCGTTCAATTCTCGGTGTGACGAAACACGAAATTTTCTTTTCTCTAAATACAGATGCACTAGGATAGATGCGATAGATGATCGTAGTAAATGTGTTGATTTTGCTATGGCTTTAACACTCAATTCGGGGCCGCAAGCAATAATAAATATTCCAGTTGAAATGCGTAATCAAGACAATTTTGTGTTAAAAATAACGTAAAAGAAAAGAAAAAATTCCTTCAAATGAAAATGATAGAAAAGTGTCGGTGTGCCTGGCTCATGTTAAGCGAAAATCAACACGAAAATGTTTAAAATGACGAAAGTGAGCGAGAGCATCGACGGTAATCCAAAGCATTGATACACACTCGTGTGCGCACTCGGCCTCTCACCAATACAAATACCGTCACCGAGTTTTTATTCATTCTTGAAAGATTTATTAATTTCACTGGTTTTTTTTTTCTTTTGAAATTCATTTCGATATGAATTGTTATTAAAACACGAGCAATAAATTTTCAGAGCTGCTAGAAAGCAACACAAATGACAACAAGCGCTGCAAATCGGCTTCATACGCTAACAACAGCCTCCGTCTAAAAAAAACATACACACACACACACAAATAAACGCTCGCCAAAAATGATGAAGAAATTAATGAATTCAATGGAAAGACGCTCTTCGTGGCGGAAAACTCAAGACTTCTTAATCGTCCAGTTTAAGTTGTTGTTGTTTTTTTTTGTTATCGTCATTCAAAGGGCTGTACTTGATATTCCAAGAAGATTCACCAACAATCGTCCTTTTTTTCTGAATAAACAGCGCTTTTATTAATTGATTGATGTAGTGATTGTGATTGTAAATCGTAAGAATCAGCAAGTTGTTTGATGTCGTTTGTATTTTTATTTATTTACCTCATTAGGGTAGTTCTGTTGCTGGTTTTTTTTTTTCGTCGTCGTTGTGGTTGTTGTTGGTGTTTTGTCAACATTCATATTTTTGCATTCGTCTGAATGCGTTGACGAATTTTTCCACCAAAACAATTTCCTGTGCGCCCATTTCATAATGCGGCCCAAAAAATAATATGGCAAATTGCAATTTATTACTGCTATCGAAATTTAATTCGTTTTGAACTGCACTGACTGTGGGCTATGCCACAGAATACTGTCTGTGTAAGACGGTAACATTGGCAGCACGCGCATTCTTTTCAAATTTGTACGACATTTTTTTTTTTTTTTTGTATCAATTTATGTAACCATTGGAATATTTCATGAAACAATAAAAAAAAAAGAATCAACAATCAACTTAAACGGATTTTTATATACCGGCCAAAGAGATACGACAGACAAAACGCCGGTACGGTGAATGTATGTTTTTGGCATGCACATGTTGTTAGAATATTACGCGTATTAGACGACGGCCGCCAGACTCGTGAATCATTTAAATTGTGCTGATGTGCACGTAACATCTGCCATTTTCTATTGTCTAAGCTCAGCACAAAAATGCAATGGGTTGGTTTTTGGTTGATTTTTCGTTTTATATTTTATCAATTCCATGTCCGAAAACTGTTGTTTTTCAAAACGATTACATTTTGTTTATTGTAATCGTTTAAACTCTTTTTTTGTTTTGTTTTGGTCTTATTTGTTTTGATTACTTGCAGCATTCGTATTTTAAAATAGAATTGGAAAAAAAATCAAACGTGAATGCGTCTACACTGCAAAATATATTGGTATGATTTAACAGAAGCTCAGAATTTATTTTAATTGAATGCAAAACAATTATCATTTTTTTTTTTTCAAAAATCAACAATCTTAAGATAAAGAATTCTTTAGCGCGAAATAATAATAATAATGAAAATAAAAAAAAAATCAACAAAACCGTCGAAATAAATGGGTTTTAAATGTACGTGTTATTTTTGATGATGCATTCATTTTGCCAACACTTTCACACAAAGATCAAACGGTCGTAAGGTCTGTTTGAGCTGTCACACAATGTAGTATGTGAGCTGAATTCCGAGATTGTTTATTAAATGTACTTATTCTAGAATTACCGCCACACATTACATGTGTATCATCGGATGCACAAAAATGAATGCACTTGGCGCACATGCAAAAGCACTTAATTCGCGCACGTTCGCCAAATAAATATTCGCCAAGTGAACGCAACGCAATGACCGACCAAAAAGACCGTAAATAACATATGAGCAGAGCACCAGAGAGAAGAAAATGAATGTGAAATGTGGAAGAAGAAGAGAATTCAAAAGTGGGAAAAATAAATTAATCGCCGAATTATTTAAACATGAGCTGTTTTGTGGCGTCTTTCCAGTATTTTGTTTGGTCCGTTGTTGTGCTGTTCTTGTCGATCGGCTACGCGCGATTCCGAAAATGAAAAGAAGAATTAAAACCCGACAAGCCAACCCAAACAACAACAAAAAAACCAACAAGCAAATAAGAAATTGCTTTAATCAAAATCGCGTACCCGAATTATGCGTTTTTTTATTGTGTATGTGCACGATTAATCGCACATCTTAAATGCGACTGTGGGCTGTTTATTGCTCTCGTTGTTTTAATTCAATACTCGTGTTTGTAGACGCAACCGCTTAAACAAAACGAAAAAAAAAGACGAGTACCTGCGATTCATTTGCCAAAAATTTACATCTCACAAAAATTGAGAGAAGACAAACCAAACACAAAAAAAAAATCAAAAAGAAAATAATTCAAAATGTAATGGATAAAAGAAGCATTCGAATAATTCTCATACAATACGTTCTTGTTTTCTTCATTTGCGAATCAAACGACTACAACGAATCAACGGAACAGGGAGAAACGAGCAGAAAGGAAGAAAATATGCAGTAAAATAAATAAGAAAGACAAAGTATAAACACACACATACACACACACACACTCACCAGGACTATATATTGCAAATAATGAATACCAATTGTGACCGTGACCTTGAATTTTCACTCGTTTTAATTAACATCCATAGGAAGAACGCAGTTGTGGGCATAGCGCTTGAAATGCGTTTCACACATTGATACGGTTTCCTTATGTTCGTACTGAATTTGTTTTTTTTTTTGTTTGTTTGTTTTATTTGTTAACCATTTTTGGTGTTAGTCACATTATAACACGGAATTGGAGCAGATTTCAGATGGATTTAACATAAATGGATTTTAAATAAAGGTTACGATAGTATTGAAATTGAACTGCCTTAGTGATCTGATGATGAAATGTGTTGCGAGTCACAATTTGCGTTATATTTCAAATATTCCTCTGAGACTGAAGATGATTGGAATTTTTCAATCGTATTACAGTGCTCCACTTCTTTAATCTATTCAGAACTAGCCCTTTTGAATCTCCTTTTACTCCAGCCAGATGATTATAGTTTAAGAAACAAGAAGAATTTTGTGTGGAAAAAAAAAATCAAGTCAAATAATGTTATTCCATGATAAGAGAGCAAAAAAATAGCATTTTCAGTTAGATTCTCTAACTAAATTTACTTTTCATATCCTCTTTCTGTTGTCGTTCGTTATGCATTGCGTCGAGAGATATTGCATATTTGTATTTGTATTCAAAAGCGTAACCACCGCATCGTGCCATTCAGCCAAAATGTGCGATCGGCACCACATTCGAATTTTGTCTTGCATTAGGTTTTTGGGTGCATGTGTAATATTTAATATGTTTGTGTTGATCGCATGGTTGAGTTTTTGAAATTATTTCGCGACCGTATTTCTTGGAATTTGCCAGAAAAAAAAATGAACAGAAAAAAAAATGGGGAAAAAAAAATAGCCATGCATTTGCTAGACATTCGCAGCACTAACAGAAAAGCGGCAAGCACCAAGTCAATTCAAATGGTCTCTGTATTGTTGTGTTAGTTTTTATTTTAAAATATATTTCTGCGCTTCTCTCCCGACGATGATGATAATCGTAGCATATTTCAGTTCCAGTCATTCGGTTTCTCCTTTGCTTTTGTTTCGATTCCTTTTTTTTTTATCTCGGTCGCATGATGGTTCATGGCGAAGGACTCACAAACCTACCAAAAAAAAAACAGCAACAACAATCGCATTAGCACAACTTTTGCAAACAATATCGCTTACACGGGTCGACTGTTGTTGTTGTTGTTCAAATGGTATTACGATATTTTGCAACAGCCGAATAATATTCTTGTTCTCTATTTGACGAAGTCGCTTCTTAAGTACACACCATGCACATTGCGTCTGTGTATTCAGTTCGTTTTCGTTTTATGATCCAAATTAACAATTTTCGGCGATTTCCTACGAAAAAGTAAACGTACGGTGCATCGAATGGCGGTCAATTTTCAAGCGTTTTGTGTGTTTGTGTGTATGAGTTTGTGTGCTCTTGTACTCTCTTCACTCCTGTTTAGTTTGTTTGGTAGAAGAGTTGTCTGTTGTTTTGTGTGTGTTTTCGGCAAACATTCTAGCTGTCTAGCGTCGAATGACTGTTATATAAATACGTATAAGGAAAACTAATTTGCTGATATTGCCATACATATGCTTCGGTCTCGTGTTTTTTTTTTCTTTTCTTTTCAAAGTCATGAAGCTATGGTAGAATCCTTTCGGTTGCTTTGTTAGTTATTTATGCTCATATTTCATGCATTTTTATTAATCGGCCTGTTGTTGTTTAGATGTTTCAACTGAATGTTGCACATTTTGCGTGGCAAAATCTGTCGTTGCATGTACTCTTGGCGGTACATAATTGCGTCGCAGAAAAAAAAATGACAGCCAAAAAATTAGCCCAGCACCTTACAATTTAAAATTGACTGGCATCGGCCAATTAATAATTGTTTTGAGCCAAATTCGCCCATTTCGAGAAGAATTCTTCGTGAATTTAGTTGTTTCGTTGGTGGTGATTAAATTGCCGTTTGAAAAATTCATTGAAAATCTGTGTGCTGATTAGTTAATTTCCCAGCCAAAAATTTAATGATTGCGATCACGTACATTCGATCCTCCTACAAAATCTGTAGCCTTTGTTTTGAATCTGTTAAAGGTACCGTTATACTGAAGATTTAAGACAGCTTTCAAATTAAACAATGAAAAGGATCGCATGCCGCTTTCATTAATGCGAACACGCAAACCGATGTATTCTACTACACATTCCACTACAAAGCAATAGAACGTGTATTCAATCGAAAATAATTGGTGCATCTCAAACCCCTCGAGTATATTGATTCGATGTTTTGTTCGATTGTTTTTTTCTTTTTGGGTTTTTGTTTTGTTTTAAACAAATTTTACAATTCATACGACGCATTATTCGGTCGGTTCTTAAAATTCTGGATGGATTCAAGGTCAGTTTATTGTGTTTTCTCGAAATTTAGCAATAATGATCAAAATCCCGTTCTCTTTGTTCGCCCATTTCACATAGTTTTCCCATTAACATTTTACCATTTTCGTATTGATTTGCATTTTGCGCGAAAGTCAAACGAAGGATATAGCGCACCGACGGATGCACATGCAAACATAACCATGCACAAAATTATAGGTTTCGTGCATTTGATTTTTCAATTTTTGTTTTATTGCTGCACGATCGACGAGCGTTTGTGTGCATACGATTTAAGCGAATCTAAAATAGCGTTAATAAATTGGTTCAAATGGTATAGATGACGAAAAATTAGTTTGGTAAGAGAATAATTTTTTTTTTTGTTTGGTTGTTTCACCAAAACCATTTTTTGTTTCTGTTATGTGCGAGATTATCGTTGGTTTCATTTAGAAATTGCTCCAGAAAACGTTTGAAATGTTACATACTCGATCAAATTAGCCTCAAGCGGCTTAAATAACGGTACTTAATTGCTGTCTGCATAACGATGTATTGCACATTCGATCCGTTCTAAATTTCTACACGTGTAACGTTCAGCTCTAAAGTCAGTTTGACTCAAACGATCGTTCTCATTCTTTATCGCAAGTGGCCGCCTACTTCATTAGAATTGAAGATTTTTTTCTTTTTTTTTTGCTCTAACCGAATTTTTTCGGTTTTTCTCCATTTTTATGAATTCCCCAACATTGTTATTTGGCCATTCTGTAGATTCCAAAATTTTATTATGTTTGCTTGTGTCGGCCTGCCCATTGCCCATTGTCGATTGTCTTTTGTTGCAATTTTCGGTTTTCAAACTGCAATCAATCGGCGAGTATTTTGCTGAGAATTGGTTGCGGTCAATATTTGTTGCCTATCATTTTAAAATTTATTGATTTTTGGCCATTGCCGATGGTTCATTTTATAAAAATACGCAGAAAATGTCATTTTATGTTCATCCCTTTTTTTGTTTGCGAAATCGCATCGTCCTTTCAAAGTCAAAACACAAAAAAACTGCCAGAAACTGACCAATTCTTATTGTATTTGCGAAGCAATCGAAACTAGGAAGGAAGGGAAAATGAGTCACAATCGAAAGGAAATAATAAGCTGGCCACCTAGCTGGCTTCACCTATTGGCTTGATGGAGATCAGTCGTATGCAATGTATATAATGTTGATGATTTTATGTTTTATTGAAACCAAATTTCGTTGCTCCTTTAACTAATTCAATGTTGAAAATGTTCACATTGAGATTTGAATATGGATTCGTTGGCAAAATCGCTTGATCTTCAAATTCAAGAATGATTTTAAATGTGTTTTATTAAGTCCATTTCAACATTGGCGCTGTACGTTTGATATCTTTGTTGATAAAATAATCATATTTTGTGTATGTGACAATCAAATTGTGAACAAACTGTTCTGGTGATATTAGGCTAAAAGCAGCAAAATTTCATTTGTCCCAAAATAAATGTGTGAGATCAAAATGATGTCATAATAAAAATCTCAAGTAATAAATTGCTAGATGTTTTTGTCACACTCGTTTAGTATTTCAGTTCATATTTTTTTAATTTTTTGTTGCACTGCACACGGATGACAAAGCGAAGATAGAAAAAGAGAGAGAGAGAGAGAGAGCCTTCATGCATCAGCGTGGCACAGTGAAAAAGTGAGAAAAATCAGTTGTTATCCCAATATGCGGATCTCTTGGAGTACTTTGAATGGTGTAACCGTGTGATGCGCGCATCATATTTATAGAATTTGGGAATTTATATCAAACTAAAGCATTACAGCAGAAGCGCAAACGAACACCGCGTTTTTTCTTTTCAAAAAGAATTTTGTCAACGAAATAACAATCGTAAATCGTGCAACAACTTAAATTGAAAAACATGTACGCTTCGCGCCCGGTGAAAATGAACAAGAGAGAACAACGCGGATCTAAAGAAAACGGGAAATCCGAATTACGAAGCGATTGACGAAAGAGAAAAAAAAAACACACACACACAATTTCAAATGAAATCTCATGAAAATGAGGAGATTTTAATTTTAGTATCGAAATAATCACGCACTTTCAGTCACTTTGATGTTTTTCGAGGGCTTGAATTTAGAAGCTGTTGACTTTTGTCTCTCTTTCTTGTGTGTGTGTGTGTATCTTATTCAATGAAGTGAATCAGTTTCATTGGATCCGTGTCGTTTTCACACTTAACTGCTTTCTCTACATATTATTAGCAACTCTCTGTAATAGTTAGTTGAAATAAAATCTTCCGAGATTTAATGAAAATTGATGATAAAATTTCAAAAATAAAGTTACCAAACTAAACGAACGTGTAGAATGGAAGCGTAAAATGTTCTCTTTATCATGCCACCGACCTATTGACTTGAGCATACGTCTAAAAATATAAATCAATTGACATTTACATGGTGATTGATATTCTTTCATCAAAATCAGGATATGTTCACACCAAATGTAATGTGATGGCAATTTCAAAAATGTTTTCATTTTCACCGAACGAGTGCGCATCGATGTGAGCGGGTGTGGTGTTTTTTTTTTTCGTGGATCTGGCTATTGCGTGGCCAGTTTGCGATAATCCAAATAATATATAGCGTATTGTGTAAACATCTACAGACATTGTCACTTTCATACAAAATTTATTATTTTATTTTTCGTGTCGTTTTCGATTTTATTGTTTCTATCATTATTATTATTATTCGGATTGCTGCGAATGTTATTATATTATTTGGGCTGTTTGTCTCATGTTTTGCTCATCTCAGGGAAAAATCACACATTACAAATTGTCACACATTATTTTGCGCCATGCATCAGATCTATTCATGCGCAAGAAGAATTGGACTCCCCGGCTACCCGGAACCGAAAAAAACATTCAGAAAATTGAGGATTTTTGAGCTCAGACTCCTCGCCACGTCTGTCATTTTCAAATGTCCCCTTGAAATGTCGAACCTCGCGCATGTATGATTAGATCCTAATACTGAATGCCTTTAAGTTCCCTCGATACTAAATAAGCAACTCGGCACCCGAGCTGAAGGACTGGGTTGTCTATTGAGTATGGAAATTACAGTTTTTAAACTAATTTCAGTGTTACAGGTTTCCAAACATCAAAAAACATGACAAAAACCATTGGCTCAAAAAACTGTTCCGAAATTTTTACTTGAGATTCACACACAATTTTCCTCGTTGACTTATAATTTGATACATATTTTTGAATAAAATGTACGCGCGATTGCCATCCACCATCACACCATCGCACATTTTCGCTGGTACACAGATACACAATGTGAAATGATATTATTTATAGACTAAACATGTGTCGTTCATAAATATTAACGATCGCACGCTGAAAAGAATTGTAGGCAATACCAGAATGAAATAGCCAGCGAAGAAGGAGAAAAAAAAGTGTAATTTCAGTAAGACGACAAAAAAAAACAGAATAAATATGTTAAAAATAAAAATATTCATTCGATTTTGCTTCACTTCAATCCACGGTATTTTTCTTTCTTTTGCTTGATTCAAGACAGTATTGTTGTTTTTTTTTGTTTCTTTGTCATCATTCTAGTCCGCATCAACTGTTGATCACTTTCTATGCTTATCTCAATAGCTATGACACACAATACGAGGAATGATATGATGATCTTGTTTGTTTTTTTTTCTTTTTTTTTTTGCTTGTGTAAACTTCATAATTTTCATTCTTTTCTGACGGTGAAAATGAAAGGCTGTCCTCTGAAACAATGTCGGAATTAAATTGAGTGAAAATAAGTTCGATTCGGTGTTGGTTTTTTCTTTTCGAATTTCAAATAGCATTTAGATGCTTTGACTGTGCGCTGTAAAGAATTTTCCTCTCGCACACAGTTGCGCCGCGTTTGCACGATTTTCGTCGCGTTAAAATTAAACTGTATTTTAACCCAATTAATTAAATGTCTTTCAACACATTTGATTCGATAAACATGGAGCAAATGCAATAGGATCACAAAGCAATCGTCAACCGTTGTCGCATACACACATTGCCAATGGAAATGTATATATGACACAAATTGAGAAAGAAACATTTCAGACGCGGGCATAAATTGTTGACTTTTAATTGCCATGAAATATGAATTTGTTCATGTGCCCGTGCGATAGAAGGAAAAAAAAACAACAAATCCACCAAGAGAGACTGTGACTTCATCTCCTTTCATCACATTCATGAGTTAAAATTCTGATTCAAATTCGGACGCACACACAACGTGATCAATTTGAATTGTTTTCAACTGAAATATTCGGATTATTCTTGCTATTTCTTTTTTACTCGGTAGATTGAAACATCAACAGAAAAATAAATGGTTGATTTGCCATCATTTCGAATATATTGAATCAATTTTTTTCCTCGACAACATGAAAGTCACTACTCTGTCCCTTTGAAGGACAAAATGCATATTTTTCGTCTCTATGGAAGATGAATTACCAATTCTAATGCTAAAAACTGTGTTTGATCCTTCATAAAGACCAAAATCGTACATTTTTCATAGGATTTTTTCATCCAAAAGTACAACGTACCGATTTTCAACCTCTGGTTAAGAAAATTGACTACTTTTTCTTCTTGACTACTTTTTTATGCTCAAGATATTACTATTTATGTTTCATTTCAAAAATTGACTTAAATAATCCATAACCCAAAACAAAACTAATCATTTCATTGAAGATGCAGAAATACATTACGAGAATAAATTGAATGTTGCACAATTCAACATGAACAGCTTCTTTGCATTAAACAGTACTATTTGTAAATTAATTGAAAATGCCTGACCTGAAATTCAATTGATATTTTGGAAAATTAAACAACCGTCAAATTGTTTTCTCATTCTCAAAAACGTAGAATTTATTTCAGTGAATTGACTAAGTAGCTGTTGAAATGTCCATTTTGCCAACAAAATAGTAACGTTAACGGATGTATCTTGTTTCATGGTTTGATCATCAAATTTAAATGCACACCAAATAAACTAGTAAATATCCAAATGGAATAGCAACCAAAAATTGTTCAATATATCACAAATGCGAAGTAAAACACACCATTTTTAACAAAAAAAAAACAACAACAACAACAATAACAGCACACAAATGTAGAAAAAAGGAGTAAAAAGAGTGACGAGTGAGTATGCAAATGTTTACACGTTTGACTAATCGTTGAATACATTGGCTGGCAGATGCTCCGCCTACCCGAAAAATAATGTATTTACGCTGTTACATCAACTGCTGTACTCGTTTCATTTCATTCGTTGGCTAATGTGTGCGCCGTAATTTCATATGCTACGTGGTTGGTGTGAGCGAACCAAAAGTGCTCAATTTCAGTGGCGCATTTATTAAAAATACACACAAAGACCAGAGAGAAAAAAAAACCAAAAAACAACCGAAACAAAAATTCACAATCGTCATTTTTCTTGTCGTGTGTGAGTCTCTCTTTTTTTTTTGGTGGTGTCTGCGTTTAATTAACGTTTTTGAATCTATTATTATGTAAATAATAAATTCAAAAAATACGTACAATCTAACCAATAAGCGTTAGCGTGATCAAATGATTTGCATTAAAATTTCGTGTTATCGTTGCCTTCACTTTGGCATTTACTGGACTCAACACAGTTTCAATTTTAATTTTTGTTGACCACATTTGCTTTAGAAAAATAAAATGACAAACAAAGCATTAATTCATCGAAATATGTCATTTTGTATCTAGCATTCGATCATATTCATTCGCCGTTTTTTTGGAGATTTAGTTGGCGGAATTCGATGGTTTAATTGAGCGCATTGGAATAATACACAAATTCTTCTTTATTCTTCGAGAGAGAGAGAGAGAGAGAGAGAGAGAGAGAGAGAGAGAGAGAGAGAGAGAGAAAAAGGAAAGACACACATCTACTACATAGAAATTAATTTAACGTACCTACTGAAAAGGTCAAGAGCACTGACGCACGAACCGGTCGCACAAACACCAAACACAATGAATATATGATATGAGTCAACCCTTTAGCATCTGCTATGTAATTTATAGTGCACATATTCTGATTGTTACTGCCTTACCGCACACATGCTGAATCCATTAATTTTTTTGGAAATTCTTTCAATGAAATGAAAATCCACCAAATTTCAGCTTTAGTTTCAGGGTTCATGAACAAAAAAGACAAGAAAATATCATCATCATCGGTGATGTTAGAATGTATTTAGCTAGAACTGTGTAAAAACATAATGCCTACGATCAATGACTTCCATTGAATTATGATCGGATCTGTCATTCCAGACATGACATTCTGAGAATTGGTATGAAACATTGATTTGGCAATATTATTTCATTATATCATTATATATTTATGGAAATTCTCTTCAAAATCAATTTAAACAAAAATGAACGCCACATCAAAGTAACAATCAAAACATTTGCACATGTTTAGAAATTGTGTCGATTTTCAAAGCACCGAAACAAACCGTACTTATAAAATCATCGATATCCACATGAAATCGTACTACATTTTAAATCAGTTTCTTATGCTAGTTTTTTTTTGGTTAAGCTTTAATGAATGCATTAAAAACAATGTGTTTCATTTAATAATATCGGACCCAGTTTGGTTATATTACTAGGTAAAGAATAGCGTTTGTTAAGCAATAAATCAATCGACTTCGTATAATAATAAACTTCAATAATAAAATATAGACCAAAAAATAACAAAATACATATTCGCTCTACCTGAGAACTCGCATTCAATCTTCCAAAAACCGAACACACCGCAATCAAAATGAGAGCTAGGGACGAACAACATCGAAATTGTTTGGTTTTTTTTTTTGTTGTTGTTTTTGTTATAAAACTGTTTTCCAAACGAAAACTAATTAATAAATTAATAACGAGAGAAAAAAAAAATGCCAGAAACATTTAAACAAGGCACTAACACAAGAGGATCCATAGTGCAAATAAAAAGTTTTTATACGTTCTTTGTTTTTTTTTCTGGTTTGTTGTCGGAATTGAAAGGAACAACAAAAAAAGAATAATAATTTATTATTGAACGGTTCTGTTGGGGGCATAAATCTGTACAGCAGCGAAGAAAAAAAGAAAAACGGCAATCGCATGAAATTCGACAGTGTCTCATTGAATAAATTCGAATTTTTTTGGCAATTGGAATATTCAAAAGAATAACATCAGCGTTGTGCGACATCACACGGTTAATAGTCAGATTTCAAAGCAACATAAATACGATGGTGGCTTAAATCCACTATTTGAAATATTGAAACCATGAATCTCTTCTCTCTCTCTCTCTCTCTGCGTGCTTTTTGAGGTATTTCGGTGATTTTTTTCATAGAAAACGCTGTAATCACATTATACGTTACCCACTTTGTGTGAATCAGACTCTAAATAAGCGTGTCGATTCGGTAAAAAAAATCGAATAATCGAAACGAATAAACATTCTTCCATTATTTTCTATCGATACATCGATGTGAATAGTTTCTAACTCTTTTTGGTATTTTTTTTCGGTTGTTGTTGTTGTTGTTGTTGCTGTTCATTCCATTTTCTTCCATGAATTAAACGATGGATATTGCCGGGTTTCTTCAGAGTCGCGTAATTTATTGTTCGCCGATAATAAACTATTTAGTGAAGAATCACAAAGGCACCAGCAATAGCACAAGCACAACGACATCGAACAGTTGAGCAAGAGTTAAGTGACTGAGTGAGAGAGTGACAGGGAGAGGGGAACAGAGCTATGCATACGTATATAATTTTTTTTTTGTGAAATTGGTTCCTCTTTTTCATTTAATAAATACCAATTCGTTTGAATATATATTTTTTTCTCTTCTCTTGTTTCTGTTGGACTGTATTTTTTTTTTTTTTTTGAGTAAAAGACATTAAAATCGACAAAAAAAACCGGTCGGTTTATGAACGAAAAGATTCACCGATATTTCACATATATGTTTTGTTCACTTTACGTAAAGTGAAGCGCGGTCCGAGTATTTACTACGTAGATCAAAAAGACTGTAAGAGACTCAAAAAAAAAACAACCAAAATTGAAACTGAGCATACAGCAATAAATGGTACACGATATACAGCGAGAAAGACAGAGATAGAATGCTCTATGTGAAGAGAAAATCGAACAGAAACAACAACAAAAATTATATACATCGAATAAAATAAATTTTATTGCTTCTTTTTTTGGATATTTTTACTTTTCGGGTAACAAAATTCCGTCCGGCTTTGTTCTGTGTGTCATTCGATTTTTCGTGAGCATGGAACCTTTTTGTGTGTACTCTCGTAAGCGCGCATTTGTAACCTACGATAAAAAAAATAATAATAATATTATTTCATTCTTTTTCAATAATGATTGTTAATTTTGATGCCGACGTGCCGCCACCACATGACGCTCTCTTTCTCTTTTTCTCAGTGCACCACACTTTGAATCGCTTACATACTTTCAACATACACCAACCACCCAACGAATTATAAACAACAACAACAACAACCAAAAAAACAGAAAATCCCGAAAAAATCCAGCAAAAGCAGCAAATACAAAATTACAATCGGTGTGTTTTTTCTTTGGTCTGTTGTTGGTTCGGGGTTTATTGAGCACATTTTCGAATTGGAATTGATTTTGAACACTCAACTTCTTGTTGATTAGCGCAATGTCCATGCCCATCCTCTCTTTAAGCGTGTAATGATATTCAATCGATAAATTCGAGGGGTCCATTGCCCATAATAAATCTAAAAATAAACATTTCTTGTTTAATTCCTTTCCCATTCTACCTTCTTTTTTCACGGCTGCACGATTGAGGTAAAATCCAAAAACTATTTTACGAGAAGAACGAAGAGAACGAAACACATCAAGTAATAATGAGAATGAGCACACAAAGCAATGTGATCAGTGTCGAGAGACAGAAAACGAAAAAAAAAAAAACAACAAAAAATTAACCATTTGAAATGTGCCGAACGAGAAAAAATAACACCGAAAAGAAATTTCAACAATTTACATATTTAATTTGTTGCAATTGGTTCTTATAAGAACCATACGGATTTGATGGCTCGTTCGTTATCGCTCTAGTCTATAATCAATTGTGTAATGGAACCATTTACTAGGCACCTGAAGTCAGGTTCAGTTGCGTTCCTATCTAATGCACCGGAAAACGAATGATCATCATCTGATGGCGTTGAACATTTCGTTCGAAACTCTCAAATCGAGTCATTGATTACCTTGGGTCAAACACATTTCGATTCAATTCGAAAAAATTTAATGCCAAATGCGCTGAACAATTGACAATGTGTGCAACAACAGAGCTGAAGGCTCCGAAAATCCTCTTGAATACGTGTTAATTGTCGCTGTCATCCAGTTTAATCGTACAACACCATCTGAATCATATTTAATATTCTGCTAATACACCATTTATCTAACTAATCATAATGTAACTGATATCAATCCATCAATCAACGAACCGACAAAAAAAATGATGATTTCAACTTTGATGCCTTTTTCATTCACATTTACCTTTTGATGGCTCTTTCTTTCGCTGTGTCGTCGATACGCTCTCTCAAATTATAGATCAAATTATGTTGAACATTTTGACACGCAGCTTTTATGATGATAATCATAACAAGTCACACACAAATAAAGCGAAATTAGTCAAATGAGTATAATGTGATTTCTATAGGCATCGGTTGAGAGTCTTGGGATCGCTGAAAAACGGTAACCAAAAGGCGTTCACAAGCAAAATAAAAGCCAACGATTGACATCAAGCGAAAAAAAAACACAAACAAACACACACAACAATCAACCAGAAAACAAACGAACGCATCAAAACTCAACAAGTTGTCTTCGCATTTCTTATTTTTCCCGTCAAAATCAAAGAGACAAATTCAAGCCGCCACCGCATTGTCGACCAACCATACAAAAACTGTTTATATTTACAAAAGCAAAATTCAGTCCTCGTGTTTTGACGCTTTTTTTCCCGTCTCTCTCTCTCTCTCTCTCTCTCTCTCTCTCTCTCTCTCTCTCTCTCTCTCAAACATCTCTCGTAGCGTAGATGAACATGCTCGTTTATTGTTGGTCTTTTGTTGTTGCTAAACACTTGACTAAGCCTATAATATGCTGTAGAGAAGACATTTAATCATCGGTAGGTGGCAAGTGCCAACTATCTGTTTTCATTCATTTTCTTCATTGTTATTTAGTTCTTTTCTCCCTCGTTCCCTCTCTTTCTCTCTCACACCAAACACATCTAAATGCCTTGTCACAACGGATTCAGAACAATTCTTCCAAATATTTTTTGATGCGTCGTCAATCGAACGACTGATCACATTGTTAATAAATGGTTCGTCAAACTGATGACATGCACAGTCAAAATCATTCGATTGATGTTGATCAAATGAGTGAAATGAAATGAGGAAGATGAAAAAAAACTGTATGAAAAGAAGAGCCAAACACCTTTTTGATGGTGTCGATGGCATTGAATGCATGAACTAAACGAAAATGAAACGAAATCGAAGGATTTGATTAATTCGTTTTTGGTTTTGGGTAAACAAACGGCTGACGAGGTGCAAAGTAGACGTTTTTTTTTCTCATCTTTCTCTCTGTCTCACGATTCAATGAAATCGATGATGACTCTGTTATTTTTGGTGTCGTTTTCATTCAAAAATGTGGCGCTTAAATTCAATCATAATTAAATGGCCTGTGTTCATATAAAGATGAGATTGAAGATGAGAAAATCAATTTCACCGGAAAACACTTTGGAATCACTTCAATCCGGTGAATTCAAATCGGAGAATCAAGCGGAAAAACTCGTCTTATTTGAAGGACCACCCACAAAAAGTCACTTGACTACTTCTTCAGACATTTTTGAAATGACTTAATGAATGTAATTATTTGCGTTCGTGTTGAACAGAAAAAATGTCATAATTTCATTGGTTTTATTATGACAACAAAAAAATGGATTCGAGAAAAAAAATGAAGACAAGGCCAATTCGATGGGAATTTAACGTGAATCAGTTTGCTTCACAACCACAAGCTTCATTTGAATAAATTAATAACATTTGGCTTACATTTTTTTTCGGTACTATTTCATTTAAAAACATGTAAGCATTTGTTTATCTACAAGCGTCCGAAATGCATGTTGCGAAATCTGTTGACAGTCGTTTGCTTTCAGTCTCAATTTTCAGGCTTCAACCAGTAACGCACCTCATTCGTTGAAATTGTATGGATTCAATACATTCATGTCAAATTAGAGGACGCAACTGTTTTAAATTTCAAACTATGATCGAGAAAAACAAGTAGGGCCGATCTTTAAATCATTCATTGCGTTCCTTTTGCATTTGAACATCTCGGGAAATGTGTTTTTGAATTGGTAGCAAAGTTTCAATGCCGAACCAAAGCAACAACAACAACAACAACAAAAATATTATTAATTTCTCTGTTTGTCCGTTTTCAGGCGCGCATTCATGTCAAATTGTCAGACAAAATAAGCTCGAGCACTGAGTAATTGAAAGTGATACATTGAGCATAGCGTATGACGTAAAACACGCAAAAAAAAGCGCCTGAAGTGAGCGAGAGCAAAACAATTGGAATATCAAAAATATCAAATGATTTTAAAAATCGAAAGGCAGCAACAAGAGAGCTTTAGAACATTAATAAGGGGATTAGCGTGCGTGCGCAAAGTTCACATTCTTGAGATACACACACATTTTATGTTTAACTTTGAAGATGGAAAGGACAAGCAGACAGACAGTTGGAACAATGTTGTTCAATGTGTCTGCGATATGAATCCGAACAACAAGACACTAATCAAATGCACACACACACATTTTTGCTGCTTTTTTCTTACAATCGAAATGTGACTAATGCAAGTGATGCGAATATGTAAACGGATGCTTCAATGTTGGTAAACAGCAATGGTATACCTTCAAATGCGACCATATGCACAAACGCACTCTAACAGAAAAACACCAACAAATTTTGTTTTCTTCTCGCTTCTTCTGGTTTTTTTTTGGTGTGGTTTCGCGTTGCTGTTGCTTGATTTTTCGCTTACCGCACTTACACCGTACTACACAATGCCGAAAATCCCGGCATGCCAAAAAAACAAAACAAAAAATCGGATAATTTTTGAATTCGCGAAAACAGACACATTGACCTTGATTTTATTTTTCACTCTGCAGTGTATTATGCGTTTTGTTTCTGTTTATCGCGTCTCTTCCACTCGCATTTTCGTCGTGAGCAGACGTTTGCATGCATTGCTGTGTGTCGCTGTTGCTGCTGTTGCCGTGGGTGAGTGTGTTAGTGCTCCAAAACGATGTTGTGCAGTGCAATCAAATGTTGATGTATTCAAACGGCGACGGACGAAACGAAACGTACGAAAAAATTCACAAACGAAACTGGATTTTTGGTGTGTGTTTTTTTGTCGGAGGAGAGACGGGAGGGGGGAGGGAGGGAAGCATACGAAAACGGTAGGACCGATACATAAACGGGACGATCAGTAGACAAAATCACCAAACAACCTATATTTTTGTGATGCGAACGGAAAAAGAACACATTGTCTTCACTGGAAATGTGGCGGCGTTTTTGCACACACACGAGAAAAAAAAACTGAAACATCGAAACCGCTACATAAAATCATAGTCTTCGGCCAGCAGTCGTCTGTAATTCACCGTTTTGTTGTTGCTTTTGTTCTTCGTTTTTCGCATGTATTTGCCGTCGCTCTTTTTCCCGATAATTGTAATACCAATCGAATTGGGCCAAAATATTTGCCGTCTGCGCTCTCGTATTCGAATAGATAATCGAGTTAAAAAAAAAAGCTCACACATTTATTCAGAATTTGGCGTTCAAATATGTCGTTTTACCTAAATGTAAGTCATCCAAAAAAGGCCATTTTAAGGTGTTCATTCTTTGATCCCTAACGCTTTTCAAGTGGCTTCATTTATGGAACTAACCCACTAAGAGCTTGCAAAGAAATTAGTATGAATTTTTCAAAGACAAAGATTAATTATGAACGTTGTCTTTTTTTTTGTTTTTATTACTCAAACGCAAGAGTGTGGTGAAAAAGGCAGCGGAATTGCAATGATCGTGTATAAACCGGACGAGCAGTTGCAGTTGGCAATGAATTGCCAAAAAAATAAAAAAAAATAACATTAACCAAGAGGAATTCGTTCAAAGTCAAGGTTAACTTAATAAAACCAGAACGAATGCGTACGACTAACAAACATAAACATTGAGAGCGACAGAGAAAAAGAGGGAAAAGGAAAAAGAGAATGAAGCAACAACAACAATCAAAAAACAGTGTGCAAAAAAATGCATCCGCGACATACGGACACACGCAGACATTGTGAAATTGTGTACATAAGTAACAAGCGAAAGAGTCATCGACGAAAACCGAATGGCAAACATTTCGGATACTCGGCATTCGGGCGCACACAGACACACACTGCATATGGGATATCATAAGCGAACACAAACAGCGCCCCGAAAAATGCAAGAGACATAACACGCGCGTGCACTCACACACAAAGCGGCTGTGAAGCTCAGGTTCACACCGACATCCAAAATAAATGGCAATAAATGATGCAGGCCGATTATTTATCGACACATGCTACAATGTGTTTTTTTTTGTTTACTTCATTCGTTCGCTTATGCTTTTATATCCAACCACACATGTAATAACACGGGTTCTATGGCGGCTATAAAAGCCTGAACGGAACGCCGAAAAACCATGAGCCAGAAATATCGTTTCTGCGATGTGCGACAGAAAATGCGATGAGACCAACTGGAAATATTTCCGAGAATTTCGTGAAGAGTGCACAAACAAATTATATTCGAATGATCGCGCCTATCGCGAAACAAACAGCGAAAAATTCAACCACACTCTGTGCACACAAACACTAAACGCCAGCCAAAACAAAATCATCAAATTGCACAGCAAATGCGCTCATCACACGTAATACCAATTTTAAGCCGTGCAAATAATGAAGCACAAATTATGATGTACGAGTGTATGCTGTGTGCAGTGTGTAGCAATGTGTGCATACGAAGAAAATGATGCGAAAATTAGTAATGATGGTTCGTGGCCGCACTTAAGGTACGTGCTTAATGCTTACGAGTCTGTTTATTTTTTGGCTGGTGTCATTCGATCAAGAGAATCTCTTTAAGAAGTTGAAATAGACATGAATTAAGAAATCAAAATGAGCTCAAGTGAGAAAATACTGAACATCGTATTTTTTTTTGTTTGGCGCAAATGCGTTGTTGATCGTTTTTTCCGCTTTCCATTCTTACGCTCACAATGCAGGGTGACTCGAGGTGCTGATGTTTCTCAAGTTTTTCATCAAATTTTCCTTCGGAAGAAGATCTTTTAGCCACCCTGTAGGTAGCGTACAGATGAGTCAGTTGATTCGGCAAATATTACACTGACGCATTAACCGGTGTTCCATGGCAGTGCTCTGCACGTAAATATCATTGCATTCAATTCCATCTACATCGTTGGTTATTCTTTAACATTGCGCCGTAGCAAATGTTGCTTTCGTCCACACCGTGAGTAATGTCAATACCATTTAAGATAATGTTCAAGTGCATTGCACCTTTAGGTTGTTAAAAGCCACAAAATGATGCGATAAATGATTCATCATCGATTTCATGTTAAGTACGGCTAAAATTGTATAGTATAATTTTGCAACTGAAGAATGTTGAGGCATGAAGTTTCCGTTGTATGATGAGGAATTCCCTTTTCTTTATTGCATCAGTAATTGGCTTTAGCATCGAATGAATGACTAACTTCAACAAGAGGAAATGGTTTGATTATACAAAACGTACATTGAATTGCACAAAGTTGATAAATCAATACTTGAGTCATCGTTACAAATTATTTGGAATATTTAAAACCAAAAAGAAACACGTAAATGCATTCACAAAGAAGTGGAAACAAATCAATAAAAGAATCGTAGACCTCAGAGTTTACAATCTCAATCAAGTTTAACCGAAAATTGTTGAACGAAAGCAAAAAAAAAACATGAAATGAATAAAAAGACACTTTTTCATTATGAATGGAGTTTTAAATGAGTGTCATTTAATCAATGGGGCTATAGCAACATTTAAGCAATGGGCTAATTATGATTTTGTGTTGTGTTTTTTTTTTTTGTTATTTCTGTCGAAATCAAGAGAAAAACCGAATAAATGCGTGAGAACGAGCGAAAACCCGAAAAATATTTCAACGTCCTTAGCCACATCACCATGATTGCCATTTACCAATGTTTTAGCTTTTAATTGGTATATTTATACGTGTAATGTACACACATGTGGCACACATGAAATTAGATGAATAGTGTAGAAGTGTGTGTGATTCATCGATAATTTTCGTATGAACAAGTTTGTTTTTTCCTCATTTCGATTTTGTAGCGAAAAATAAAACCAAACAACAACCGAATTTGAATAAAATACCTACTTGGTAGATTAAGGTGATTGAAATTCACTATTTTGTCGATGATCACACATCCAAATTCTCTTTTACTAAATTTAAAAAAAAAACCAGTCACCAAATGGTTGCTGGGCTCTATTGACAAACCATACCATAACACATACAATTGAAATTGTATTTTATACTTCTTTTTTTTTTTGGTAAAAAAAGCTACAATTTCAAGATACATCGTTTTTTTAAAGAGAGACACTGCGATCTCTGATTCTGAGACGAATTACGTGAAAGCAAACAGGCGAATGAGACAAAAGCAATGGAATGGAAACCAGTTTTTATATTTATTTTTTTTTTCGTTAATTTTATTTCATTTATTATTCGAAATCCAACAGCACTGTAGTCACGGCAAACACACCAAAAACCACCAAAATCTATACATCGTCAAACGAACTTAAAAAAAAACACACACAAAAATTACCATGAGAGTGATCGCCTTTATTGCGCGCACACGCACTCACACAACCGCACCGATATCGACAATTTATTGGGCATCATATTGATTTTATGCTTAAAATTGAAACAATTTATTCTTTTTTTTAGTTGTGACTTCTTTGCTTTGCTTTGTTGTTCGGTTGTTTTCTTCGTTTCTCTCTCTGTCGTTTGGAGATCTTTATAATTAGTAAAATATTGTTGAAGTCCGCGATATGTCGACATATCGGTGTAAATGTTTCTATCGAAAGCAATAGATGCGCTGGGCTAACCATCGAACCGCGCCAGCCCCCTTTTTTTTGTAGATTTCATGTTTAATTCATTGTATACCGGGCAATTCCGTAACTTTACAAAAAGATTTATTTCGATAGCGATTTTGAGCTATTCATTTAGAAAGAAGACAACACCAAAAATAATGAACACACCAACATGTTTTTATTGGAATGTAGAGAGAAGACCAAAAACAACAACAACAACAACGAAAAAAAAATCGTTGCTATTTTTATTAAAACGTACATTTAAATGCATCCGGATTCATTTTTAACTCCCGATGTTAAGAGAGAAAATTGAAAGAAGCAATTCCATGGTATTTTTCTTTCAGTTGATCCATGTTTAAGGCGCGCAATATGTATTATAGATAAATGTGGTGTATTTCACCGTGCAGCTGTTGTTTTGAATGAGTTCAAATGAATATTCGATAGTGTCGAATCGACGCGAACACACACACACACACCAGAGAAGCAAACAAAAATTAGCTCTTGTCTGTTATTTCGGTGTCATTGTGTATTATGCATCTTTTAAGAGTGAATGTGCACACACACGGGCACACACACATGTTTCATCAATGAATACTTACTGTTTTATTGTTTTTGTCACTGTTTATTACTGAACAGTTTGTCTCACCCGCGGTCCTCCGTCACTTACACTTAAGACATTCACTCGCTAATACTTATTTGTATGCAACGCCCAAAAATTAACCAAAAACAAAACACACAAATGCCACAAGCACACGAGACAGACAGAGAGAGAGAACAAACAGCCACAAATTCATCCAATTAAAAAGTCACGAATCGTTAGTTTGCGCTTGCAGTACGCGATTCACATTATTCGTGGAAACGATTGTGGCAAAAGCGGCAAAACAAATGAAACAATGTGATTTTTCTCTTTCTTTCAGACGTCGTTTTTTTTTCCGATGGTATTTCAATTCTTATCATTGATGCTGAGTTTCACTCGTTATGGCTCTTAATTTTTTTTTATTTTACAAGTATTTGGTTGATTTTAGTTTTATTATGGTTATAATTATTTGTTTTAGGCAAAAAGGAAATCGCAAATCGCTTGGTTTTAATCACCCAACATTAAATGAGATACACCAAGACCGACACACTTTTGGTTGTGGTAACATTTTTTGTGGCTGACTCACAATTCCATGATGCACTACATCGAAATTCACAAATTCTTTCGGAAATCTGCTGAAATTTCAATACAAACACACACACACACACTAAAAAAAATTTGTTGCTCAGTGGAAAAGTGCTCACTTTGTTGAACTAACGAATGATGATACACACGCAAGCAAAGATGAGAAACGTGCGTTTTTTTTTAATGTATGGCTAAAGCTAAAGCTAGTTGTAGAAAGACAGATAGGAAATGCATGGCAATGTGAAGATGTGTGAGTTTTGATCTTTACTTACTTTCGATGAGATGAGTGTGAGTGTTGGTGATGATTCCTGTAATAAAAATGAAAATGAATACAGTTAATGCATGGTTAGCTGCTTAAAGCAAAGCAGGTGAAATGATTTGAAATTGTTTCGTGTTTTTTTTTTCAGCGGTGTCATTATGAAATTAGCAAATGAGAAAAGAATGAAAAGCATCCTGATATTTTGAATACCAAGAAAACAACAACAACAACAACAACAAAAACTAAATCAAATAAACGATGTTAAAAGAGAATGTGAATGATAGATTCTACAATGAAATGAGATTTTATGTTGTCAAGTGTAGAGAAAATTGTGACGAAATTTGAGAAAAGAATGATCGTTAAAGAGTCTCTTTATTAAGCGTCTAATTTTATAAGAAACACCCACATTAAACCTTTTTGCCCCCTCTCACAAGTTTTTGGTTGTTGACAATTTACTACTTCGATACTAGTAAAACGGTGAATTTTCGGTGCTTTTACTCGTCATTTATTTTAATGCAAAACATCTTTAAAGCGTATGACAAAATGTCGGTATAATAAATGAGCGCGTGGATATTTTTACAACCCGACCAACAACAACAACAAAAACTACTCAACAATCGAATCATTTAACAAAAACAACAACAGATTAAACGTAATTATACACATTATTGAAAACAAATATTCTACATTTTGTGTGAATATGCTAAAAAAAAAAAAAATATTGGTGAATGTGATGACGAAAGTTAAATGTGAATGGTTAATACACGTACATCGAATGGGCTTGAACACACATTTGTTTTATTGTTATTTGTCATGACGCATTTACAGGCAAACACATATCTTCTTAACAACTGACTACGCAATTGCCAGTTTGGAGGTTTGTCGTCTGAAATCTCAACAATAAAATCAATTCGAATGATTTATTAATCGTTTCAGAACTTCTGAATCAGAAGCATTGACTATTTGTTTTGTCTACAATTGAAGTGTTTAATTGAACGAAACAAATTTCAGTTTTTTTTTCAACTTCAATTTCATCGAAATAAAAAAAACAACAATTTTCTTTTGAAATACGTAAGCGTATTGAATAGTTATTTGAAATGAACATAGGCATACTGAAGACGAACTTTGATCGTCCCACACACACACACCTTCCCATTACCCGAAACCGTTGAAATTTATCGAAAATAATTATTCCAGTAAATGGTCACAGTCGGCTTCAATTCAATGCGTTCTAATTTTTCATCGTCGATTTGTGGAATCGTTTGTTTCTCTTTCATTTTTTTTTAAAATCCACATTTGCTTTCAAGTGTATCTATTGATTTTGATTTTGTCGAATGGTCGATCTCTTTTCACATGAACATAACAAATAGAAATCAAAACGTTTTATTTAACGTAAATGTGAAAATTATTCGATTTGATGCGGCAAAGCAATTGCAAATCACGAGATTTACGTGATCATTGTGAAAGTTTTAAAGAGTGTATCGCATCTTTGAGCGAGTATTGAAACAAAAACAAAAATTCGGCGAAATCAAGCAAAAGAAGAAAAAAAAACAACAACAACACAAACAATATTTTTCCATCAATACCACACAATTGAATATGAAATTGGGTGTTTCAACTATTAGTTGAAAATGTTTTTGATGTAATTTGCATATTATGGTTAAAAATAAAAAAAATAAAAATTTCGTTTGTTTGAAATCATAAAAAAAAACGTTAACGACATTTTATTACTATTGTATACATAATGGTTTATACGCAGTGATATTCAATACTTACGTTTTCGTAAGATTTCATATGTTTTTCTTCTATCTCACTCATTTGTTTTTATCGCATTTTTGTTTCCAGCTCACTTGCAATGGTTACTAAAAAACCATTGCAAAGCGGCATTCAAAGAGTGATACAACCGACGAGAGAAAAAAAAACTACTTAAAATTACTAAAATGCAACAAATCACAATGCGGAATACAAACAAAAGATCCAAAAGGTAGCGCAGATAAAACCATTCGATGCTCTTTGGTGTGCTGGTTTTTTTGGTTTTGGTTTTCGGGGGGGTCTTGCTGGTGTTAGTGCCATTCCACAAGGTTATATTTTTCCATAATTATTTTATTGTTATAATTAAAATGCGATTTTTTGTTGTTGTTGCTGCTCACATTTTGCTGCAAAATATGGATTAGTTCACATTTACCAGAAGACCATGGGTCCTCACATGCATGTGATTCCGATTGTTGAAATTTCCATTTTTTGTTATATGATGCGCTATAAACTTGGTGGTTGCTAACGTAACCCAGGTGTATCTAGTGTTGGTTGTGTGTTTGTGATGGTAATGCGATTGATACATATGCATATGGAGTTATATTTGGGTGTTATCCAATGGACAATGTGAATTAAATGCGCCAAATGTCAGCGTGAATTAACTAGCTGATTGAAACAAAAACACACACACACAAACTCGTCTTCTGTTTCGCTTACTCTTTTTTTCGTCTCGTATAATGTTGACTGCAAATAAATTCATAAAATATGTGCAAATCTTTCAGCACTGGCTGATCGAATAAGTGAAGGTGAAGCGCAAATATGCAAACGATTTCATCGCGTTGTTTTTGTCGTGTGATTTTTATCGCTGGTATTTGTTTCGGGGCTTTGTGTGTTATTATTATTTTTTTTCGGGTATTTGATTTCAAATCGTATTGAATGCTACAAAGCGTTAATTTTATTTGCGTTTCAAACAATTGGGAATAACTGCTATTGAAAATGAGAATTTGGTTAGAACGTCGCAATTCGAACGCCAGTCATTCAAGCTTCGGTGCACTTTGGAAATTCTTCACGGAAACATAACACACATACACACACACACAAACAAACATATGTGTTGGTGTTCGCGTGCAAGGTAACACACAAAACCATGTTTCGTGTACAGCAATTTTACTGTCAGCCCATCTTTCGGTAACGATGTTTTTTCGTTGAGCACGCGGGCAACCGAGCTGGCCGCGTAATTGCCATTATACATGAATTTTGAGTACTCGTGGATTTTGAGCACTAAATGCAGTGACAAACAGACAATAACAATTATTTGACAATCAATTCTTTTTTTTTAAATTCACTCACCTCTTTGCACTGTCGCTCGGTCAAGACTTAATGGAAGAGCATTGAAATGTTATTACTTTGAATCATTATCCAATTTGTAGTTTTGTCTCTGTGGTCAATTGCAACCGCTGACCAATTCTTCAATAAATGGATGAGCACTTTTTTGTTGTTGTTGTTGTTGTTGTTGTTTTTGTTATTTTAACCAGTCAACCAAACGATTGAAAGATCAATTTCGACAAAACAAATCTCCAAATTAAATGAAATTACAAATAACAAAAACTTTATACCCAAACCATGATTCGGATGTAATCATATTTTCCGTGTAATGACCGTTAGCATTGATTGTTTTAATTTAAAAAACGATTAAACAAAAAAAGGGAGTATGTTACGTGCAATGGTACATCAAAACGGGCTTTGAGCAGGTATTTGAATTTCGAGTATAATTCTGTTTTTGTTGTTGTTTTATTTCGCTTGCACGTTATTAAGATTGAGATAGCAATTGTAGATGCTTATTGTTAATTATCATATTCATAGCAAAAGACACCCAACGGCAATAAAACAATAAAATTATTGTTTCGAATGACTGACCTCTCGCCCAGCGCCTCGCGACTCCAAATCCACTCGGTTCGGTACACTTCACATCAACAACTAAGTAGTTAAATCGCACCGTAAAAGTTCAATTGACTATTGTTTTTTGTTTTGTTTCTCTCTCTGTCTCTCTGCAGTTTTTTCGCTCCGTTTTTGTTTTAGATCAAAAATTCTTTCACCACCAATTGAATATACTTTTTTTTTCCGAACATTTTGATTTCGGCTCTTTGTCTCTCAAACATTTTGATTGTCGTTTCATGCATGAAATGCGATTGTTTTACAACATGATAATTGTTGACGAAATAAAAAATAAAGAGTAATTGTAAATGTCTTACTTTCCAATAAGCTTTGGTCTTATGGGCGCCGCACTGGAAATCTATAATTATTTTTCATTAACTGTTTGTCGAAATTAAAAGAAAACGCCACCTAAAAACGAATCCATACGTTTGACATTCGAATAGAAATTTGCTATGTTTCAAAACACGATTATGGACGTTAGTTCATTTGGGGTCATCACATATATGACTCATTTTATTTTAACTGTTTTTTTTTCTATTATTTATTCAATAAAAAAAAATATGTCGAGAAAAGCTTCTTAATTTCAAGATTCGCAATCAGTAGAATCCATAGAAAGTAGTCACAAAACGATGAATACAATTTTTCAATTGTAATGTTAATTGAGCATTTAAATTCCAATTGGATGGCGATGTGTGGGTGTCAACAGACAATTTAAATACAAGAATATGGATTTGATTAATTGGCATCTTTTATATACGAAATGTGATTACAAAACCGGTAGCTTTGGTAATGATCAAATCATTTCAAGGTATGGTCATCGTATTCATGGGTTTTATTCACAATGAATACGAAAAAAATCGATGTGAAATTCACATACTCTATTCCCATCGATTACGATTCATATATTTTAAGAGAGAATTCTACTTTTAATTCTTTCAACAACCAAAAATTCCATCCCGAAAAATTGTAATGAAGACTCGAAAAAATTGACAAATACAAGCCGAAAATAAATAATTCGATTGGAGTTTTAACATATCAACAATTTAACGGTATTCAAATAATTTATCGTGAAATAAGAAGAAGAAGAAGAAAAAAACACACATACACACAAAAATTGAAGATTCTATTGAACTTGATCGGTTCGTTGGCCAAACATAGAATAAATGGTGGTATGAGAGACGAAACAGTGCTATCCATACGAACAGCATGAAACCGTTAGCGATTAATAATCAGAAACAGATTCAAAATCGATAATCAAGCCAATAGAATTAACGATCAATGTGGTTTTTTCGGTAGAATTTTGATCGCAAGCCTTTGGAACGTTGGTTTTTGCTTTATTTTTAAATTCGTTTCAAGCGATTGTTGTGAATTTGTCAGTCTATTCATTTAAATGAATTCATACAATTTGCCATCGTTTCTGTGAATCGTTTTGCTATGGGTGCTCAATAAAAAAAAAGCACAAACATAAGCCAAAATCTCAAGCTAAGCAATTTCCATGTGTACCAATGACGAAAACATTGTCGAAAATATAAAAATTTGGCGACCAAAAAAAAAACCAACAAATGGTCACAAAAACCAATTAGAGAGGGAGTAAAATAAAAAAAAAATGTGACACGATGCAAATGTTTTCTGAATTAAGGCATGTGCCATCGCCCAAGAACAGGTCTTTGAATCCGTTAGCATTTTGGTTTTGTCCATTATTTCAAACTCTACATACATATTTATTTGTTGTTGTTGTTGTTTGTTTTTCTCATCTCTCGATTCGGTTATTTGATTACCCATTGCCGTTCATTATCTTTTACATTCAATGGTCTCTGGCTAGATTTTGTGACATTGCACACTCACAGCATCAAACAGTTTCATGTTCATCATGCTCATTTGCATATATCATGATCGAATCCACCAATTGCTTGGTGCCTTTCTCATTCTTTTCTCAATTCCATTTCGTTTGTATAAACTCAAACACAAATTTGGAAAGAATTAATATATACAATAATAAAAAATTGTTTTTGAAGAAACATTGTTAAAGCAATTAATGAAACGTTTTTTTTTTTGATTTTTTGTTTTCGTTGAAAAATCGACAACAAATACCAATCGTTTGGTTAATATTGGAGTGTGGGTCTGTTGCGTACTGGATACGCCTGTTTATAACATTTCTGTACATAGAAGAAAACGAAACAAAATGAGGTAAACCGTGCTTTGACTTATGTCGATAGATTATTGGTGATGACGACAATGCGAGTGCTATTGTACTGCGAGGCACACCGATTTTGGATCGGTAAAACGATCCCCATGTATGCGCACTGTGCTCTTCAAATCAAAAGGCTCTTTATACTGATTGGTGAATTGATTACGTAAACGGAAATCGAAGACAACAACAAAACAGAATAAATAAAATGGAATAGACGAAAATAGTTGGTGTCCAAGAGTTGAAATATTTAAATTTCTTTTGTCAATTAAACCTCTTTGCCCAGTGACGGGGCATTGGCAGCGCAGATCAAGAATTTAATGCCATCAGGTTACATTACGTCGATCCACACACACACACACACACAAACACTCACACACACACATTTTGTTACTTACGCGATAGAGAGATGCTCCATGTGCTTTGCCTATAAATAGATATCAGATTCATAAAACTCGCGCTCTCATTGTCTCCCTCCTTCTTGTTCACATTTTTTTTTGTTATTGTAAGCTAATGGTATATTATCGGGGAGCGCACATAAAACGATATACATTCATATATATTTTTATATTTTTGTTGTTTTTTCTCTCAACTTGGATTTCAAATGTGTAAAAGATATATACATCGGTAAGAGATGAGTGGAATGGAAAGCAAGAGAAAGAGACAAATGAATTTTTTTCTTTTGTAGAAAAAAAGAAGGTGAAGGAGAGAAGAAACAATCACGACAAAAACATCAATAACAGTTTCACAGTTAATTGGGTGCTCATTTTTATTTTTGAGTGTATATCGCTGTTTCTGTATACACTTTGCTTACGGTTGCTTCTTCTTTTTCGATTTTAATTTGGCCATAGAGAAAAATATAAAACAACAACATACCTAAATACACACACACACACACATTTACATACGTTCAACGTTTTAAAGCGATGTCAATGCAAACGCGTATATTTTTTATCTCTCTCTCTCTCTCTCTCTCTCTCGATATTTTGGGCAATTATTTAAGGTTTTTTTTCGGTTACAGAGCACACTCTCAATAACGTAGCTCACTTTTCTATTGGTGTTTTGTTTTTGTTTTTTTTTTAGACATTGGGCTTAAATGTCGCTGCTGCTGTTGTTTTTATTCGTTTCATTTATTTGAGATTCAAGTGATTTGTGTGACAACAAGCATTTTTATTAAAGTATTTTCGTAAGAGTGATTTCGTTTGTTAACGCACGCACACGCGCAACACCCAAAGCGGAGAAGATATAGCTCATGATTGAGCTTATATGATGATGATATCGTTTTGTATCACATTCAATGTAGACTTGATTATCATGCGGCATTCCAGGTGAAGCATTGTTTCGTCAAATGCATTGCCAAATAAATGAATTGGTCATTTGAACTTTTAAAATGTTGTTTATTAATGGCATTTCCTATTTTGGAACAATCGATCAAAGTAAAATGGTGAATTTCTTCGAAAAACTCCATTCTTTGCTCTATTACAGCAAATGTTTACCAAACATTGTTTACCATAATAATTTCATTATTTTGAGCATCAAATACTTGTAATTTGGTGTGAGAGAGAAAAAACAAACGAGCCGAAAATCCAGTTCATGATCCTCAATATTTGCACAACTTTATGGCTTATTAACAACTTTAAGATGCAACATAATTTAAACTAGAGTACTGAACACAATGGCGATCCTCAAATAAAACTTTAAATTACACATACAATTTAGTATTTGATACAAACACATTTATCGCTTGAACCTGGATAGACGAAGGAACGGACGTAATAAAGAACTTTCCTGGAATTGTTTTATCCGAGAAAAAAAAAAGCTCAAAAATCCGAGAAAAAAGGGATACGAATAAGCCAGCACCGAACTGCATATGCCTTTGGGGGTATATAATTAAATTTAGAATATTGTTTCTGGTGTGCATTTTTTTTTTCATTCGCTTTTTTGACTTTGGCAACACACACGTTGCACTATTATATTCTTTTAATAGCACTTGCGATACGGTGCTTTGCACACCAAATTTCAAAAAAAAAGCCAAACACCAGGTAATGCAAAGACCTTCAACTTAAGTCTCTTTTTTGGCGGCTGTAACAGCACCCATGTTAAACATTAAATGCAATGTACACGGTTTTTTTGTTTGTTTCATTGGCTTTCTATCAAGTTCATCAGAACAACTGCTGTTGTGTCTGGAATGATGATGACGGCCGACGTGTGTGTATGCATTTGAAAAGGGTTTGCAACAGCAAACTTACATTTTTATTGGCGCTATTTTCATGCGCCATTCAGTGACGGAAACCAACGAACCTGGCCAAATGTAATTAATACGCCCGCAAAAAAACCGAACTCCAACAAACAAAAAAAGTACTGAAACATTGATGTTGTATCATTATTAGATGTAAATGCACATTTCATGCAATGTGCCAACGATGGACTGGCCAATGGACAACTGGACATTGCATCTAGTTTTTATTTCAGTTAAAATTAGTGAGAACTTTTCACTGAGAACCGAATTGCATTAGATAGAGAGAATACAATGAAATTTGTTCCAAAATTCAAAAAAAAAAAATGAACAAGCAAGAAAACAGATGAATTAATCATGTTTTTGAGGTTTTTTTTTGGCATTTTGTGTTGTGCAGTTTCGTCTGTACAATGTCGTAAAAGGCACCAAACTGTATACGTTTTTGATGTTATCCTTACTGTGAGCACTGAAACTGGCTAAAATTACGAACAAGTTGCAATGATCGCCGTCATCATCATCATCGTTAGAGCTACGAAATATATGTGTGCGGCACACATTTTGTTGCGGCACTGTCTCTGTGTCTCGCTCTCTTCGTTCGTTAGCCATATTTTTCTGATGAAATATGCTTAGTGATATAGTTTTGAAATATATTTTAGCTATGGTCCTTTCAGCACATGTGCAAATTGGTTTGCACAGCATTTCATATGCCTGTCTGTTTCACTTACAATTGAGCAGTAGTGTATTGTATCTAACGACTGTCTAAATTGCATGTGGTTCCCCTTAACGAAAACGAGAAAAAAAAATATGGAAAATTGAAATTGCCGAACATAACTATCGTTTAGGAAATGTTCATATTTCAAATTGTGCGGTGCTCGTGCATAGATGACTTGGAAAGTCATTTATGCGTTGTTCGGTTTGTTGAAATCGAACCACAGCAAGTAAATTGAAAACAATGAGCAAAGTGCAAAACTCACATGTTATATGATATTTCATGCCACATTTTGGCGTTTCAAGCAAATTTCGGTTTTCTCAGTGTACTCAAACCAAACTACGAATTGCCCTAAAGACTTGATTCGTTCATTTTCCATAATTTTGTCTCGTAACAACCACATGTTTTGTTTTGTTCACTTCGACACGATTCAATGTGCACTTTTCAAGTGACTCAGTTCAGAACAATCGTTGCAATCGATCGATTACATTTGGTACATTTCAATTTGTGTGTGTGTGTGTTTTTTTTTTAAACTCAATTCAAGTGTAACGAAAATGCATTTTTGATCTGTTTCCCATTTATTTGGTTGTTCCCTTTTTGACCTAGCAATTTGACTTCGTTTAAAAGCATTTAAGAATGACGGAAAAGTTGATTCGGTTCCGTTTCAATTGAGCTTTCATCTGAAAATCATTTAAACGATTTACATTTGTTACACACATGCACATACACACACGAAATAGGCATCGATTTCAAGCAGAATGAGTTTTGTGAAAATAATAATGCAGCATTTGGGTCTTATGCAATGCACTTCATGTAATGTTTGGACTCATTAACTCATCGAATTGAATTTCTGTCTATTCATTCATTGAACAGTCGATATGATTCGCTTCGAATTTTTGCTGTTGAAATTGAAATTTGGCCGAAAATTCAGGCGAAATGCTATCGCAAAAATGATATTGCATTTGTTACAGAAGTGAAAACATATACATATGTATTTGTAGACTACATTCTTGTGGATCGCTTGTGGCTCGATGTGATTGTCTGAGTGTGCAAAAGTCAGTATTCGTTAATGTGCATGCTTGAAATCAAAAGTGATTTCACACAAAAGAATTCACATACATTCTGAAGACACGTTTTGATTTTGGTCGTATTGTGTTGATTCCTTTTTCGATCTTGAAATTCGTATTTCGGCACATCGTTGCCACTAATAAATGAATGCGCACAGAGCGACAGAGAGAAGGAGAAGCCTAAACAACAACAACAAAAATTAAGACTGCAAAACGATAATCCGTAAATTTTTATATATACATTTTCGATTCGTAACCGAACGAAAAAATTGACAATGGCCCAATATATATTGAGAGAAGGTTGCGGAGGAGATGTAACATTAAATAAAATGTAATAAAATCAAATAAATTGTGTATTGAATTGAACAATAGACAAATGCATATTTTTCGGGGGATTTCGTGTGAGAATCTGACTGAAGTGAAGAAGAAGAAACAAAAAAAATATATGTATGAGAGAATTAAACCCCAGACAAATAAATGGAAGTCACACTCTTTTCGAGTACATTGTTTCGGTTCATGCACGAAATATTGTAGAACCGACAAATAACAACAACACCAACATACACACAGAGAGCGAGAGCGAGAGAGAGAGAGGCGAAAAAAATTAATGGAACCGAAAAACAATTTATTCTTATATTATATTTGGTGCTCCTTTCTGATTGTGCATTTTTTTTTTGTCTTCTTCTGTTCATTCTCAGTCTTTCTCATTTTTTTTTTCTCTCCACTTTTGTTTTGTTTGCGTATACCTTTTTGACTTGATTCGTGCTGGTGCTGCAATACGGCAGCATTTTGGTGCAGCACAACAATAAGAAGTAAGCGCATTTTCTCGCTAGGTTTCCGTTCAAATGATGTTTGTTGGTGTTTTTTTTCTCTCTCTCTCTGTCTCTCGTTGCTCCGTTTTTTTTTTTTGGCTTTGACTTTTCAGTTTGAATTGAATTTGGAACTGAAAGTGTAGTAAATGCACATAACGTACCGCATTTATGTGCTCGACGAGTAGAAATAACGCATTCGGACAGGTTTATAAATTTGTTATGCGAGCAATGTTGCGAAGAATTAGTGTAAGGGGATTTCAGTTAGCTATCTGCACTATCTGGCTCTCTCTCTCATCTCTCTTCCTCTGTATTGCGTGTATGTGTATTTGTGCTTATGTTGAAATAATTTTTTACCTGCGCGCACTCTTTGATATAACACGGATGCATTGAGAGCAAGCACTGTGGCAATCATCTTCATTATGCTTGGTGAGGATCATTTAGTTACATTTTTTTGTTGTTGTGTGTGTACCAACAGGTTTCAATGCAACCAAGTCAAAAGGATAAGTGAAAATATGCCACATTTATTCAGACTTTTACGATTGCATTTTTTTTGCTTCTTGTTGTTGTTTTTTTTTCAATTCATTTGTGTTCATGATTCTTATTACGTGATTTTGTTCAGATGTTGCACGTTCGAAATGCATTTATTGGACATGCGGCATAAAAAATCGGTGTTATTTGTTTCATTTGTTTTTCATGTGCATTTTGAAATTGAATTTTCCTTTTATTGCACCGATTGCATCTTTTCTGGCAGACAAAAGGTAATTTATTATTATATATATATGTGTGTTTTTTTTTATAAGCCAAATAAATGGATTGAATCATAACGAACGTGAGATACAAGTAAATTTGCAATTGCTGTTCACGGTGCGGGGACACATTATTTCACATCCACATACAATAGCATTTTCAACAAATCAAAATGAATGCTTCTGATTACACAAACATAACATTTTATTCCACATGTTCAACTCCTGCTTTGTGCAAAAAGTAAAAAATAAAAAGCAAGAACAAAGTTGAATGTTTTTCCTGCAAACATGGAAATCCAACTAAGCGACCCAAATGTGCAATGGATGTGCGACACATATATTCATTGCTTCGTCTTTAGATTTACTTCACTCACCCCCGCAACAGAAAATTGCCTAGCGCAAAAAAAAAAAACACAACGAAACATGGCAAGAATAGAGTAGAGAAAAGAGGACGAAAGGAAAAATGAATTTTGTGAAAAACTCTATATGTACGTGATGTCCCAATCAAATATTTACTTACTTCGTCCCATTGAATAACAACCGAACGAAGAAGAAGTTTTAATGTGATCGATTTTTTTTTTCTATTTTTTTTTTATTTTGTCTAAAAACAGCACCGGGCATTTGAAACAACAACGACGTTGTGAGTGTAAACGGGCGCAAAAAAAAAACCAACCAACAACGACAACAACGACGTCGAACGACAAGAACAACAGCAAAAAAAAGAAGAAGTGCCTGCAATAAAAAAAAAAGTTGATGTTCGATAATGCCATCATGGTATTGCCATCTGGCTTTTATTGTGCGTGTACAAGCAAACGTAAATTGCTTGTGATGGTGATTTATGCAGTCACACAATGAACACATTGAACATTCATCGGGAAAAAAAAAGGCGGAAGAACGCCAAAGCCAATCCAAAACAGCAATACCAACAACAACAAAAAAGTTTTAAAGTTAAACTGTTTATTAAATCATATGTAACAGAATTGAAAAGAAAAGAGCAACACACACACATACACTTAGACAAAAAGTTGAGCGGCTAAATTTGCACGCAGACCCAAATCCATTTTCATTAAAAATTGAATTCTAGTTCGAAATCCAAACCAATCACAACATGTTTTATTTCGAAATGATCGACAACAACAACAACAACAACAACAGAAATTTGAGTGAGAGACAAATTCAAACGATATGGATAACGATGACACTATGTAAAAGGTGTATTAATTTCTTTGTTGTATTGAATATAAATACACACTGCGCGAGTGATTCGAAATATAAAAAATGCTTTTCTGCCAAAGGTATTTATTTCGTTTATTTCGAAAATACGAATTGTGAGAGATAAAATACAACAAACGAAACGAGATGAGAAAAAAACACACACATACACACGGAACACAGAGTCATGACGTTTTAATGCCTCTTTTGGGTATTTCACATGTGAATAGCCAACTGATTAAAAATACCATCGAAAATGTTTTTGAATTGGTGGAGACAACGGGGCCCAATAATAATGTATGCATATGAGCGCTATACAACCATTTGATAGTAATACTTATCTTATTACCTTGGCACCGAAATTTATAGATGAAAAATAAGAGAAACAAAAAAAATAATGTCGACAAATACAGTGAAACCGAAGCGCACCAGGGAGAGTGTGAGACAATCACCTCGGTTTCAAAGTACAGCAATATCAACCAAAAAAAAAAAAAAAAATACCACCATTTCCTAGGTCTTTTTCGGTGATCATTCGTTCATCGTACATTTTTTTCCTGCTTTTTCATTTGATTTTTGTTGGATTTTTTGGTCTCTTTCGATCCCAAAACACTCTTCGATGATTTTTGATGTTGTTGTGGATGGTGTATGACAAACGATAATTGATAATTTATTCAAACGACGCATATTGTCGCCAAGCAAATTACGAGCCATTCGATGCTCGTTGAACTGCTCTCTCGTTACTTCGTTACTCCATTCATTTATCTCGATCCAGTACCGAATTTCATTTTTTCGACGTTTTTTTTCTGGTTGCTGGTTGAAATTTTTTGGTTTTATATTATTTTGTTTTGTTTTTTTGTTTGTCTTCTCCACATTTAATTCAAAATGTCGGAATTTTTTTCGGTTCTCTGGTTCGCTTTGGACAGTAAATTTTAAATGCGATTGTGTAAGTGATATATTTTGTTGAATGTACCTGGGGTACACAGCTCTTGTGCGCGCACACACACACACACAAACCATGCATGGATTCACTAGTTTTATTGTGAAACCGGGTGAAATGTATCTAAAATGAAGATTTCGGTATTACGGAGTTTTGGTTGTGTGCGGAGCATGGGATGTGCTCATATATCCATATCGGATGGTTTTTTTTTATATCATACACAATTTACTCTGTCCACATGCACCGTATTCCAGAGTATTAAAATAATTACTGCTGTTGTTATCTTTGATATATTATCGTAAGACTAGTGAATTTTAAATGAGACCAATTAAATAAACGCTGCTCTGCTTCGTACTACTCTTGACTTCGTTAAATAATTTAAATTGTGATTTTCGACCGATTTCATTAGACAATTTGTTCAGTCCGGTTTTTGTGTTTTTTTGCTTAAAAATGAAATTTTCAGTCGCATTTAATCCAGAATCTCGGATCCTTTGTGAATTCGTTTTTTTCAATTTGACTTCATTTTCTCATTTCTCGTAATTAAATATAAATCATTTTGATTGAACGAAAAAAAAATTGTGTCTTTTCAAGAGACTCTCTTGATGTGCCCAAAGGTTTATAGAGGACTCAACAAGAGTAATTTTTTTGTTTTGTTATTAAGCTGTCTATTGACACATTTCATTTGTGCTCAAACGGCATGCTTTTTCGATTAATTACCACGATTATTGAGGGATCGAAGGCTCTTTTGTCTTTTAAATTAATTTTTTTTTTCTCTCGAAGGTTTGCATTTAATTAAGAAAAATTCACCGGTTAATTGGGATTCTGTTACTTTGTTTTAATGCTCAACAACAACAACAAAAATTTCGCTAATCAAATTAATTAGGCAATTTTTCCGTGATTACATGTCAAATTAAAGCATCGGTAAGACAAAGAGGCAGCTCATGCAAAAGGTAAGTATAGAATAGACGATGATTTCAGGCAATGACGTGATGACTTTTTCTCATCGCAATAAATAATCGACACGATGATTTTTTTTTTTTATATTGGAAAAGCCGAAGTAATTTTTTCTCTTTTTGTCGAAAGATGCATGCCACTTACACAGCAGGTAAAACAAAAACAAAATAAGTGTATTGAAATTCAAAACGAAAGAGCACAACACAAATATCCTCGAATGATGAGGGCCTTTATGTGAGTCCTGAAATACGGCCACTTCAAATGTACATTAAATTTTTATTTATTTTATCATTTCCTTAAAATAATAAACACAAAACTGATGAGAAAATATTGGTATTTGTGCTTGAATTTACTAGCTGGTGTGTGTGTGTGTGTGTGTGTGTGTGTGTGTGTGTGTGCATGTGCATGTGTTAGCCGGGCTGAAGTAATTGCTGCAATGTTCTAAGATTGTTTCAAATTCTTTTGACATAACAAAAGAAAGTTGGCGACGGGAATCAAGACCAAAAGCTAGACACGATTGATTCGATTTCATGAGTTACAAGCAGAACATTTTTACTTGTTAATGTACTAAATGAATCTGCCATCCAACTGCTTACAGGTTCATGTTTAAAATGTTTCATTCCATTCTTCTTCTCTTTTGTTATTGTTTTCCCCTCATCATGCTGGTGTGTACTGGTCAACACATTCGACCTACCATTCGAATGATCTGGGAGAAATAAAATTGAAGTTTTGAATCAAGTGTATGGCTTGCACATGATCACGCTTCAATCATCAATGTGAAATGAGTATGCGAGTGTGTGGAAAAATGGCGAAAATAAAGAACACTCTTGGATTGTTCTCTTTTTTTCTTTGATTGTTGTTGTTGTTTGGTATGAATTTGCCCTTATCACCGAATTTAGAGGTAAAAAGAAAATGCTTTAATACGTTATAATGTACGTTGTACGACCTTTTGTGCACGGATGCCGAGCACCGAGAGTGAGAGAGGAGTGCAAGAAGAGAAGTAAAAAAAAAAAAAATTTAAGAAATATTTCTTACCCTTGTCAATGCTAAGTATTCCAGTATACATTATAAAATAAATATATGTGCATGTTTTGATGCCGCTTTCTGTACCTTTTTCACTCTCTCTCGCTCTCTCTCACTCTATCTCTCAATATGTGCTGTTATTATTCGTATTTCGCTTTCGAATGGTGAGTGAATCCATTGCAAGTACACCAATTTTTTGTTGTTTTGTTCATGAAATCGCTTTAAACTGCGTACCGTATATGATAGCGTCTGAATGTTTGAGAGAGAGACAAAAAAAAAAAAAAAATCGAGTATCGGTGAAATGCGCGCATGTGTTTGCTCGAAATGTAACCAAAGCCAACAATGGAAAGATAAATTGTATTTTCGACTGGGTACAAATGGTTTCGAATAAGGAGATTGTATAATAGAAAATGGTTTTTGGCCGAAGAAAAACTAACGTAACACACAAAACACAAAAAAAAAAAAAAAATTCAACAATTTAACCGTTTGTCCAACCAGAATGAAGAGTAATTTTACCTGATTTTTGACCATTTTACGCACCAAATCCACACAAACACTGGTTCTCATCATATGTGTCCATTGGACATTGTCCACATGGACGAATTCGATTCGATTTCAAACGAAAATCCTTTTGAAATTGAACTTTTATTCATTGAAACGATTCACAAATCGGGTGAAATGATACAACCAAAAACATTTCTTGTTGTCAACGAACCAAATTTTTCCCAAAAACCAAAAACAAGATATCTTTTCATAGATGGCATTCGAAATGGATTTGCTTACGTTCATGTTCATATCAAATGATTTATTACATCAACGTAAAATTCGTCGGTTGTGTGAAAAGTTTTTTTTGTGTGTATGTGTGTGTGGTTTGATTCGTAAATTGAAGTTTCATTTTCAATTTGTGCAGAAAATTTTTGCACACAATTAGGAAAATGTCCGTATTCATTCAACAACCACATAAAACTAATTAGCTAATTTTCATCGATGTGCTCGGCTTCGAAAATGCCAGTTTGAACCGTTGAATGGAATAAATTCATCGGTTCGAATTCCATTTTAAGAAATGATAGTGTTTTGGTTGTTCATCTGAAATATTCAGTTAGCGAATTGCGTGAGTAGTTTGTCCTTGTGCTTGTGACCGAGCCCTATTTCATCAAGTCAAAGAATTTCACATGTCATCATATGGCTGTGCTGTCCTTTTCATTTTTGGTTCCTTGTTTTTTTTCTCTCTCTCTCTCTCTCTCTCTCTCTCTCACTCTGTCACTCTATTTCGTTTTTGCTTGAACAACCAAAAAAGGTTTGCACACGAAATACCTGCCTCAATATGAGACAAATTCAGAGGAAAGTAGAAATTTCATTTAGAATTCCATTATTCATCAGATCATAAGTTTTTGTTACCTGCTTGTTGGGCTGGATGCCGTTTACCGCTACCACTGCCGATGCTTTTATACCGATCTAAATGCGCACATATGTAATTTTAATATTTTATTTATACGGGACACGCAATGATAGTACCGAATGTGTGTTCGATAAGAGACTCTCATCGCTTTTATGGATATTCCATGAGTAATAATGGGCAAATAAAATCTGATTGCGAGTAAGGCAATTGGCCACATGCACTTGGATGGGAAAAGCCAATAACCAAACCAGAACACACAAAAAAAACACCTGAAATTCACATAAATAAATATCATTTGCCGTAAAATGCACATTACAGTTCGATGCCGAAATGTAAAATTGTTGAAAAATCTTTGGGATGTTTTTCTCACTCCATCTCACTCTCCCTTATGCTCTCTCTCTCTCACTCTCTCTCTGTCGCATACCAATGCCATTTCACGATGCATACATTCAATAAATAAATATAATTAACTCTCAGTTGGATGACTTCTTTGCCATTTTCATTGAAAAATGACTACAATAAACCGAAGGTCGATGTGGTTAGCCAATGCGCAACGAAAATATTTATCTAACTTTTGCGGTTCTCTCTCTCTCTCTACTATTTGATTAAATTAAATTAAATCTAAAGTTTTATAAAATAGATTATAACTCTAATAAAATTATCTTTATCGTGTGTTTCCATCGAAATGGTCGTGAGATCTGGCAAATGAGCAAACCAATCTGATATTTTGTGTCTGTGTGTGAGCAATTTGAACAATGTCCCAAGTAATGTGAAACAAAAATTGAACACAAATCAACAAACCGAATTATTTGCCATTGTAAAAAAACAAATGGTCAAAACAACAAGCGGAAATATTACAGCGGTTCAAATGCTCAATTGCGTTCACGTCCACGAGTTCACAGATAATCCAAAAAAATTAATTTTAATGAAAAAAGAAAAGCCGCGAGAAGAAGAAACCAAAAAATAACAAGCCTGAATATAGAAACTGTAAAAATGAACGGGTCAAAATTAAGAACGCACTCACGATGAATGGAATGGATAAAGCATAATTAAGTTGAAGTGAACACAACTAACAAGACAATAAACAATATTTCAATTTTTGAACCAACAGCCGAAAAATCCCAAAAAAATATATAGATAAATAAATAAAAAAACAAAAAATAAAACAAAAACTACACACGTTTAAATTATTGTAAAGCAAATGTAGTTCATGAGCTCTTTTTTTTCTAACTGCGTGGTTCTTCCACCCATTTCATAAACAAATGCCAATTTACCTCAAAATTAACAACAGAATTAGATGAATAAAAAACGAAAAACGCTCTCATCGTAAATAATAAAAATAAATTAGAAACGATCGCATGGTACAAAGAGCATAAAAATGTGTGTAACCACCAGCACCAGCACTGGGCACTGTCTGTTGGTATTGTTGTGCTGGTGCTGTTGTCGGGTTTCACTATTTATTTGCAGTTAGCTGTATTTCCATTCATTTTAATTGTTTAATTATGAAATACATGATGCGCCACGATTGGCACTGCCGCACACACAATGATGGCTCAATCGTCAAACTTTTTAGTTTGATGTGTTGTACATGGAGCCCCATCTTTCAAATGCATAGTTTCGTTGGCAACACACACACACACACATTTAATGGTTTTATTATAACATCATTTTTTTGGCGTAATTTTTTTCGTTTCTCTCGCTCCCTCCCTCTCATTCATATTCGGAAATGATTCATATGAATGTGAATGAAAATCAAGCGTCCATTTAATGCCATTTTTTTTGTCTAATGGCGAAAAAAAACACACACACACACAAGAAATAAAGTAATCTTGGCTTCATTGAGTCTTCATTACGAACTCATCTATGGTAATATTTTTGTGTTGAGTCGTTGAGTACGGAAATGTGAATTAATTAAGATTTTTATGAATTCAAGCAATGTGTGAATTTTTTTTTCTTTTGGTTGCGATGGAATTTTTTCGGATGTTTTTTTTTCATATTTTTTTCTTCATTATTTTTAAATGTTGATTAATACGGTCGATATCATTTAGTTTACACCAAGCAAACATATAACTGCTGTAGCCATTCATACGATTACACATTTGTAATTTACAAATGCTTCCATTGGCCTTACGCTCACAAAACCAACGGAACACATTTAATTAAAAAGAACTTTGATACTCATATTTGAAGTAACAAAAATTGAAATAAAAAACAATACAAAATTGCATTTCGATAAAAGAAAAATTTATTTCAATAAAAGAAGAGATTCATCGCTAGTCCCTTTTGTATCAAATGAATAACAACAATCGAAAATTGTATTGATTTCGAATTGCTTAGTGAAATCTTTTGATGATGTTAAGGAGAATTTCAATTTCTCTGTGATTTAATCAGGAATTCGGCAATTGTCATCGATCGATTGGGTTTTGAGAGTCAAACCAAAATAACATCTACATTTAGTCATTTGCTATTCAGTAAGGTGCAACAAATGCAACAAATGCACAAAAATCCAAAACAATAGTAATTCACAATAAGACATTCAAACAATTTATTCACAAAGGAAAGTGAAAGAGAGAGAGACAAAAATGCGATGACCATTTCAGTGCTTCATGTGTGTCGTGTGTATTTGTGCTGATTCTTTATTTTGTAAGTTACAGATCATCCCTTAATGTTATTTGGTGCTTTCTTCTTTCATTCTTTTATTCCATCTCCGCCCTGAGCGTGTCCAGGCATTGAATGCAACGATTACTAAATGGTATTAGATTGAATTTATAACTAGTGTCTTTTTGTGTGAGTGTGGTTAGCGGCGTTAAGTTTAAGCAATTTTTACTTTTTTTTTTAAAAAAACATTTTTCCTTTTGTTACACTGAACAAAAGAACAAGTAGTGAAATGATGGCAAAAGATGCAATGCAATGATAATAACCAGAAATCGAACATTGAACATCGAAAAGTGAAATCTATTTGGAATGGGAAAAAGGCAAAACAGATGAGGAAAAAAAAAGTCTTACAGTCGGATAACTGTCACCAATTTTGACATGGGGATATTCTCACTTCAAATCAAATCTCACTCTTTGGCTGCACCAACGAACAATGTTTTATTTTTTTTCTTTATTTTGAGAATTGATGCGGTACGAGTCGTAACTTACGACAGAATACCGAGATACTTTGTGCTGTAATGCACCTAAACTATTGATTTTCTGATATTAATCAATTGGATTATGTTGCTAAGCTTAAAATACATTCAGGTTGAAAGAATAAACTCTTTCATAAACAATGGAACCAGCTCAAGAATAGAACAATTCGATTTTTACACTTGTTCAAGCACAAATTGCTTGTAAAGAAATCACCCGTTTGGTATGCATACATCTTGAAGCATCATTTACAAATAAAAATACCAGTTTAAAGGCTCTCGCCTATTTATGATCAAGGAATTCATGAAACTCTTGTTGTCAAACTCAACATTTAACAATTTTATCATTGAATGAACTAAAACTTACCTGTAATTGATGTGTTTCTTCGAAACCATCTGGAAATTCGGTGCAACTAGTGTCCAGTTGCTGTGATAGCGATGTAACCAGGTTTCGTGTATTCATTTTGGTAGCTCGTTCAATTTTACAATTTTGTGTAATCTGCATGAACGATCAATGCTCTGGCTATTTCACACAATACGCTATTGAATGCCAAAAATCGACAAAAAAAAAACACTTTTGCAGAAAAACGTTTTAAAAATTCCAGCCGCAGTTTGTCATTTACCAAAGCTGGACTTTATTTGTTTATACATTTTTTGCTGCACACTTTATCACACATTTTCAAAATTTCAACCCATACAGATTTCTATTATTGACCTGAATATTTTGCATGGGTTTTGTATGCGGTGCCGCCGTGGTTCACTGGCTTTCAAAAAGTTTACTGCGCTGTTTGACCAGTTGAAAACTGATTTATGCAAGCTTAATTTGTTGCATAAACGTAGTTTTTCCACACGTTTATACGTACGCTGAAGCTGAACAGTGAACACTCTGATGAATTTGGTACTTGTTATTGGAATTGGAACATAGAACACTTGTGTTTAGTCTAAATTACAAGAACAAAGTCACTGGGGAGGTTTTTTTCGTTGTTGTTGTTGTTGTTGTTACAAGGGTTTTATATTTTGCTGCATCCACACAGTACAATTATTGATTTATTATTTGCATATGCAAAAATCTGCATTGAACCACCGTGTGCATGAAGCGTGCAATAGCAAATAAATAAATTACAATGGCATTGAATGTGTATACGCTTTACTTTCGCTCTGCTTCCATCCAGCCAATAAGGCAGACTCAGCATGTTTTGCTGTTTAAACAAGTACTCACTCAACGCAAAATGCCAGAAAGAGCAGACATTTTTGTTGTTTGCTTTTGCCTCAAAATGCCAAACAAACTTCCAAAGTGAAATACCTGAAGTGAATGCAAGTAGTTTTTCAGGGAATTTTCATTACGTCGGAAAGAGCTAAAAAATGAAAATATCAATGGGAAAATCCAATTTCAGTCAGGAAATTTGTGCTGCAGTTGAAGTATATCCGTTAAGTAAATGTTTTTTGTCAGATAAGTTTTATTTTCTGCTCTCTGTTTCGTCCCACTCACCAAAATATATGTGAAAATGGATTTCACATTTTCAATACTTGAAATCCACCAACGTACTTTTTGTCTCTCTTGTCATAATGAAATGAAAATGTTTAATTTACATTAGTCGAGATTATTCTTTGCAACAACTGCAACAACATCTCAAGGGGATAATTTTGGGGAAAAAAAATGCAGCTTTTAATGGAATTGTTTCCAAAAATTCGACACAATTCACTGAGACACAGTGGAATTCGCTGCTTTACATAAGAAATACAATTCAAATATGTTTTTTTTTTTACTTAAAATAATATTTGAATTCAAGTCGAATTTAAGATTCCATCTCAGAATTGTTCTTTTAGTGTCTAAAATGTTAGACACTAAAATATATCTATTTATAGAGTGCACACGACGTACCAGTCATCAGAGACTTGCCACTTTGACTCTGGGCAAGTTTTGTGCATATGTTCGATTCGGACGATATGATAAAAGCGGTAAATTCATAAGCAACACTCACTGAAAGCTTAGCTACGAAGCTATTTCTATTGCTTGTTCGACCACTATTTTTCCCTCTGGTGCACTAAAGGAATCGACGGAAAAGATGGAAGATTATGGAGAGTTGAGTAAAGAGAGAGAGAGAGAGAGAGAAAAACCACGAACGAAAACAGAAAAATGAGCAGCAACAGCAGCAGCAGCAGCACAAGAACGAAAGAAAAAACTCGACTCCCTTTTCACAATGCAACGGATGAGGAAGTGTTTCAAGGTGTGATTCGTATGTATTGCATAATTTAAGCACGAGATGCACGTTACAGAGCGTATAATTTAAGTTTGGTGTTTGAGTGCATTGGCTGGAGTGAAAATGAAAATGAAAATATTATTACAAGAAAAGAGAAGAAGAAAAAAAAACGTACAACAGGCGGAAAGAGGCCGAGAAATCAGTGCACGGGCTGCATGCAATAAATCACTTTTGTGATTTTGTAACATTTGCACACTGCGGTAATAATTTAGTGAAATAGTTTTTTTTTTTTTTCGTTTCACTTAGAACAGAACAGCACATGAAAATACTGGAACAAAATTGGTGGGTCTCAGTGGTGCGGTGCCGTTATAATCACGCATAAATGGTCTCTTTCCGCTGGATTTTTGTTGGACGATATGTTGTTGTAGTTGTTGTTTTACTTCGAATTGGATTTCATCTTGGGCAATTGCAGTTACATGTAAAAAAGTGTTGCGACCTACAATCAGTTCCATTTTTCCGTACCGCAAACCATTTTTTAACAGGTATTTCAAACTTGGAAATTCAAAAGTATTTCGACTAAAATGGGAATGAGCAAAAAACAGAACCCCTTTTAAAATGAACACTGTTATGAACTCAAAAGAGATTTTGCGTGGGCATTATATGGAAATGGGTTTCAGGAAATATGACAATGAGTAAGCACAACACCACTTTCACGTCTGAATCTCGTTCGTCGTGCAATTTGTTTCGTAATATATAACCTGGAATGGTATGAGATGAATAGAGAATGTACATTGCTATCTTAAGTGTATGTTGAAAGCTGTTTGGAGCCCATTAAAATGCATTAAAAAAAAAGAGTGCACAAGCTCGTAATGAAAATGATCTAACCCAATTCCAGGTGTGTGTGTGTGTCAATGTGTTTTTCTACAGATACGTTTTTAGTGCACCTGAAATGTTTGTTGTTTACAATGCACAACACTCACAATTGTTATTCGGTTGTTTATTTTGTGCCATTTGTTTCATTTTGTGGAAACTTAAACGGCACACAAAACAGAATGTGTCGTCGCCAGAAATTGTCTCTATCGCATGAATGTGCGAACTGAAAATTCACTGTCACAATTTTGTTCAATTTGCATTAAAATCAAATTGCATTAAAGTAAGTAAATTGCACTCATTTAAACACCAGTTGTTCGACACTAGTTTTTTTTTTCTTCATTTATTACACAGAAATGTGTCCGCTTGTGTAATATGAATTCAATTGAATTCACTTTAATTTACAGCTAACAAGCGATAAATAAATTTCCATTTGATTTTCCAAACCACTTCACTTTTAATTAATTACTTTGTGTGTGTGTGTATTTACACGTGCATCCTGCAAAGTGAACTGTGTGTCAATATAGTTCAGTTATGAAGAAATTCATGTCACGAATGTTTTTTTCCCCTCGGAAAATCACACACAACAAAAGTAAAGATGAAACACACAAAAAAAAAACACACACACACAAAAAATCGATTCGTTGTTTTAGAATTGTATCAATGATAAATTGATTGACTCGCAAAAATTGAGCTCGAACTCTTGATTTTCTGATCGAAATCAGTGTATAACAAAGTATTTGCACACACAGTGTGGCGCTTTGGTGCAAGTTAAAATCTGTGTTGCGAGAGGCGACAGAGACCAACAGAAAAAACAAAATTATAAAATCGGAGCCGAGAGTGAACGGTGAGGTGCGCCGATTCTATCCTAACTGAAATGCATTCCATGTGTGGCAACGCGTTGCACACAGCATTTTTCCACGGGTTTCGCATTAATGCAACGTGCAGCGCAATTTGATGTTGTTGTTGCTGTTGGTGGCTGGTTTTTGGTTGTTGTTGTTATTATTTTACTGTGTATTATGTATGCTATGTCTCTTTTTCTCGTGCGCCCAACGCCAACACGCACTGACAATCTGTGTCTGTGTGTAAATGTGTACTGGAAATTTCAGTGACGGGAAAACCCTCAATGACTTTCCATGCAATTTTCAAATCGTACAAAATAACATAACCGAAGCCAACATACACACACACACACACACAGAACAATACATGCATAAAGGCGACGTTAATGAAATCACGTGTAAATCTTGTTTAAAACAACCACATTCATCGGTTGCATATGGCATGGGAAAATGGCAATATAGCAAAATAGCAAGTTGCAAGAGCGCATTGAGAAAATGAATCGCAGCATATATTTATGACACATTCAAAAGCCACCAAAGCACAGTCGCGATAACTTTTAAACTTTGCCCACAAAAACTTTCAAAACCATTTATTTGTTTGGCGGTTTTTTTTTCGATTTACATATCCATTCGAAATTGTATAACGAAAAATATTCTACAATAGAATTTTTGTTGTATACATTTCCCAGGAATAGATTTTGAATTTTGCCATTGCCAAAGACTGTTTGACTGATGACGAGTTGAAGTTGCATTCACATTTGCACAAAATTGCATTCAATGTGAAAATTGGCTCGGTGTCTATGTGTCTCTCATTGTGTGTGTAAATATGTTTGTGAGTGGCTGTTTCAAGCTTGCGCTTTAGCCACAATCCAAAATGTGCACATTCCGTTGACTTTCCAACGGGAATAAATGGGCATCCGAGCTAACGGGCTTGACGAAATAAATGCAGTGCATGTGCATTCGTGCATCAAGAACCAGCTCGTTTATCGTGTTAGTATTCGTCACATGAACGCAATGTTTAAACATCATCGTGTCAATGTTGCACGTCATTTAGCAATACTTTACACCAAACTAACAAAATTAAAAAAAAAAAAAAAACATCAACAACAACATATTCAACAACACTCTAATGAGCTATTTTTGGATTAAGTGCGCCATCACTTCCGTATTGCATACTTTAACTCGACAGTAATGCGGTGTGTGTGTGTGTGCAATGTGCATTCGGCTTGAAAAGTTCATTTTGAACAGTTTCAATGTCAATGGGCAATATTTTTGCATATGTTTAGCGAACTTCCAAACTGAATGCCAAATAACCATCAACGGTCTCTAGAGAGAAAGAGAGAGAGAGAGAGAGAGAGAGAGAGAGAGAGAGAGAGAGAGAGAGAGAGAGAGAGAGAGAGAGAGAGAGAGGGAGAGAGAGAGAGAGTGGAGAGAGTGGAAGAGGTGGATAGTTAACAAGATACATATAAATGTAAATTGTACATTGTACAATGTGCACATTAGTCCGAGTTGAGTACAGTGACGGTGGATTAGATTGAACATTGAGCATGTTGACGCAAATCGGATGACGGAATATTGTGTTTATTCACACACATGTAAATTGTGCACTCAATTATGATCAATGGTATTGATAGCGTTGCATTTGTTCTAATAGAGAAATTAGAAAATGGGGATGAAAAAACCACAAGATTAAAAACGACATCGCTCGATTGTGCTCGCGACCAATAAAAACCGACAAATAATATTATATTGCAATGGCAAAAAAACGGAGGCAATACCAATTTTTTCAAAGTTCATTTAATGTTCAGATTTAAATTCATATAATGTAAATAAAATGCTACTCTCTAACCGAAGTCAATCAAAGCGGTTGACCACTAACTGCGGAACGAGAAGGAAATATTAAAAAAAAAAAATGGTCAAAACCGGGTATACAAAAAAAAAACCAACGATGCTATGAGAGTACGGGATGAGAATTGTCACTCACAGTTGGGTTTTATGGACGTTTTGTATTTTTTTTCTCTTTTATTGTTTTTGTTGTTGTTGTTACTTCTGTGCATTTTTCGAAACGATTAAAAACAAATTCGCAATATTAAAATGTGAATCGGTTGAAAGGGTTGGTTTTTGATGAATGTGCCGAATGCATTTAATTGAATGAATCGACTATAAACTGGCCAATAGTTATTTAAAATCAAATCAATAGCAACCGACAAAAAGCATCACAAACTTTCAGTGCAAACCGAAGTCAAACCGGGGGGTTGGTGTGTGTTTTTTTTCTATCCACCCAGAGAGGATCAAAACAAAAACAAATTTTGATCATAATTTTAGTTAATGCAAACCAAATTACCGCTTTTATTTGTATTTAGCCAAGTTTTATGACCCCTAAATCGATGATGTGATGTTGTTGGAATTTTAATGCCTTCATTTCAGCTGTAGTTTGATGTAAATTCAATTTTTATGTTGGCCTATTATTTCCCGTTTTACGATTATTATTACATATTTTGCTTCTTTTTTTTGTATTCTTCTTCTTTGGCTTGTGCCTTTTGTGGACGGCGAACGTGACACATGTACATGACACACACACACACACGGCACAGCGCATAGAACAATCAAACATTGAACATTATCGAAAAATGCTGAAAGACATTTTCATGACGGCTCAGCCGTTTTCGATTGCAAATACGGCAAAATGCCAATGCCAAGCACATACACACACACACCTACACCGAGAACGGGGATTCGGTCGAAAGAGAACGGGGCAAAAGTAACAAATGTTGAAATCGAATAACGAAAAGATTCTCCATATGATAAGGATAGTTCATTTAATCGAATCGATTTTAAATGAAAACAGCTTGACGACGCCTTAGCTTTGGAAAAAGAGGCGATCGAACATTGTCATAATGGTGGTGGTAGTGGTGGTGATGCTGCCGTTGGCTGCATGATTTCATCTTCTTGTCGATTGTTGCAGTAGCAAAAATTCTATTGAACATCTCGAAAGGGAATTTAAATATATCATTCTGTTATTTTTTTGTGTGTGTGTTTGGTCTTTTCGTTTACATATGTTCACCAACTGGACACATTAATATATTTGAATATCACGTTTTCAATACACAAAAGCTAAATCACACAAAAAAGAAGAAAGAACCAATGAACGAAACAAAAAAACACACACCGAACGAAAACATTACCAGCACACGCGCATATCGAATGCAAACACATCCAAATCCGAGTTTCCTTCACTTCTTTTTTTTATTTCATAATATGCAAAGGAGGAAAAGCGAACGCTTAAGCAAATCATAAAAAAAGAAGAACGTAGCACACAAAAGAATAACAGAGTTAAAGAGATGAACGAATAAAAAAAAAACTGTTTATCATACGAAATAACTGTGCTGACCATCGTCGTTTCAAAGGTTCTCATTCGAAGTGTGCCTCTGAGTGCACGAGCCACTCAGAATGTGCGAACCGAACGCACATAAAAACAAAGATGATTTTTCATTCCATCCTTCACTCAGCCGTGTGTGTGTGTGTGTTCGTACATTATGCTCATATAAAATTGCTTTTCAATGGTTTCACTTGCCGACCAAACTTACTGGCCTATATATTTCACACCCATCGAAACCAAGTCAATAGTGTACTCGCAACATTGCACATGAAATTCAAGCGCTAAAATACGATTCCAATTTTTCGTTTGTTAACGATTTTTGTTTTTGTTTTTTTTTCAAGAAATTATGTGGCGTTACATTTTAACGGAGTTGAATTGCGGCCATGCACGGTATTTCATTTTCACATTGCAAATTTGCATTGTTCTAAGCACATCGTTTTCGATAGATTCGAAGCAATCTAAAATAGAGATAAGTCGTTGAATTGGCTCTTGGTGTTGAACATGAATGAAATTTCGATAACGGCCAATCGCATTAAAACCGTATTTTGAATGGGGCAAGTCAACACATCTACCAAGGACTTGAATTATAACTACTGAATACTGTTCAAATCCGAGGATAATGGCAATAGTCAGCCGAAATGGAAATGGGTTTCGCAAACGAGTGAAAAAGTTGAACGAATAACGAACACACGAGCACACAGAAAAAGAGACAGAGAAAGAGAAAATAACAATACACAAGTGGAAAATGAAAAACATACACACACCAATATGTGGAGGCTGTGAAAAAAAAACTCGCTTGTAGATACAGTGGAGCACAAGACTGAGCGTATATTCTCTCTTTAAAAAAAAATACGGAGGAAAAAAGTGCAAAGAAAACACAACGAGAAAGGAAAAAAAAAGTCGAGCATAGAAAAGGGAAACAATGTGAAAAATAAGAAAACAATAACGAATGATTTGAAGAATGGCCAACGAACAAAATCGATTTAGTTTTGTGATTCTTGCATTTGGGCCCAACTTTTGACTGTTTTGTTGAACACGTAGTCGAATTCTAAAGCCCAGCGCTGAGTGTGACATATGCGTGTTGGCGTGTGTGTGTGTGTGTGTGTGTGAGTGTGTACTCAAACAACATACCATCATTCTATACATTTTATACACCGTTTGCTATCTCTCTATAACAATATTTTTATATTACATTATTGTCGGCGCGAAGAAATGCAAAACTTTTCGAATTTCTCGAATTTATCCATTTTTTTTTTGTCGCCCATTCATATCCCGGAAAAATGGTCAGTTTAGAAAAATTGAGAAAATTTGAGGCTCAAGTTTACCGGGGGGAGGATGAACGAACGAACGAACAAAAAAACTGCCCATCAAAAAGTAATAATGATATCTTTAATAGCCTTCCATGACCGTATTTGAAATTGAAGCATTTACGTACTTGAAACTTGGTTCGTTTTCAAAAGTAAATCGTCCATCGGTATATACATTCGGATATACATTCGGTATAGACTTTCGGACACATCGAAATTGTGAGCACACGATATCAACGAAGCGAATCGACAGGAAGAAAAAAAAAGAGTAACGAGAAAATGCTGGACGCACAAGAGACCGTAAAGCGAATCAAAAGAAGATCAGACCATCGGCTTTAATCAGGTTGAATCACTCTATGAAATTGGAATTTCGTTCAACTAACAGTAATACCATAATACATCATGCAGAGAGACACAAGCATGTGAAACACAAGCAGCATAACAATAACCACGAAGAAAGTTTCAATCTCGATTTAAATGTCAACATGACCCTATGATTTCACTGGTTGGCCTCGCAGCTCTCGACAATGACTCGATGGAAAATCGTTGAAACGTTCAAAGCCAAAGTTAAACATTTGAAAGAAGAAAATCGTATTTCTTGGGATAGAAACAATAGAGACCCACACAACAAATAAGGGAAAATGTTCTATTAAAGCGCATTACTCAATAAAAAAAAAAAATCAAATTTTGACAAGTAGAGTCGAATGCGTGTTGAAATGGGCCCATCTTAGCTCAATTTTGCGAATTTAGAAAAGACCATTCTAAATCGGCCGATGCGCTTAATGGATTAAAATTATGGCTTTTCGATACATATAGACGAAGAATTATAGTCAACTGTATAAGTGGCGTGTAGTTGAATTAAGTGTTTTCATTGGCATTCGGATATTTTTAAAATTCGGTATAAAATGATTCGGTTTCACGTCGATCATCACAAATATAAGTAATTTTTTAAATGGTTATTTTCTGAGGGCTGGTAACTGGCCACTGTTTGTGAGTTTGAGTGAGCCTACGGCATGCTTGGCTTGCATCCTCGCCCCCCCCCCCATCCGCTTAAATACTCACTTTTAAGAACACTTTTTTGAGAGTTTCATTCACTGACAGTAACATGCACGCTCTCAAATCGAAATCGCATTTTCTTTGTGCCCATTTTTCTGATTTCAAATAAAATGCTTTCCTGCGGTCTCTACAACGCGAACGTTATATCGAGGCGGTTTTTTTTTCTCTTCAAATATTTTATTGGCTAAAATGATATTGGGGTTGAATCTGATGAAAATTGACATTTCTCAAGCAATAAAAAAAAATAAATGTTTTTATTTTCGGAAAAAAAGAAGGGAAAGCGTGAATTTTGAATGACGTCGTAGTTCAATTTTCTCATTTATTTGTTTATGTTATATGTGTTTTTTTGTTGTTGTTGTTGTTCATTCTTTCGATTGAACTCTGGATTTGTATGCGTGGTTTGATGTATGCGTCCACAGCAACGGTAGTGATGGTTATTTACTACCTCAATTTTCCGCCGTTTTTCCATTCCTTTTTCTCGCATTGTTTTCTTTTATTTAAAATTTCGTTTCGTCAAGGCTATGTATTACAACCATCGATACGAATGTAATCTATATAGGTAATAATAGTAATAACAGATTTAGTAAATGCCTCTTCAAAAAAAAAAAAAAAAAATATGGACGACCGTGGACGACGGTGTGATGGTGCCACATCATCATTGCTAATGCGTTTGTCGTTCCTTTTTTTTCTCATTGTTGATGTAGCTGCGGCTGTTGTCATTTTATTTTTTTTTTATCGTATTTTATACTTTTTGTTGTTGTTGCTGTTGCTGTTATTTGTGTGATATTTGGCATTTGGATCTAAGTTAAATTGATTGGATGCGATATTGGCAATTTTCGATATTAGTTATCAAATATTGATAGTCGGTTAAAAAGAAAAGCCGCTCACAAATAATTAAGCTAAGTACCTTAAAAATAAACGTTCGCGTCTCGCACGCTTCAAAAAAGGCCTAAACTGTTCAATTTCATAATTTTGAGTGAGAAAAAAAAACCGAACGAGAACCGTCGCGAACAGAAACAGCCGAAAAAAAAATTGTTGTCAAAAAAACCCCAAAGAAATCGGATACTAACGTGCTCAATGATCGGAATACAGCTGATTGATATGGCTAACACAAAACCACCCCGCCTTCATCATTCGCAAAGCTTTCACAATCCTTGACTTATATATATATATTTTTTTGTTATTTCTGCTCGTATTGTTTCTTCCTTGTGTTTAGACTCTAGACAGTTCGGAGTTTTTTTTTTCTTTTGCTCGTTTTTTTTCTGTTCTTTGATTTCGTGCATCGAATCAACATTAGCACTTAAGCTTCTAATGGGTTTTCCCTTCTCATCGATTTACTACTCATTTCCGATTGTGGTAAACTAAAGACCTAAGTAACTGCACAATTTTCCGTGAATTGCTCTTTTCCAACCATACATCAGCCGCGCGCCTTTGATTTCACCATGCAGATGGGAACGGACGCTCCTTGATTATCTTCATTACTTTGCACAAACATTGAGCCAAAAATTAAGAGTATACTGTTCGGCTCTATTGACGAACGAAGAGTTTTAGTTCATGTGTGTGGCGTAACTAGTTTGAACTCGTTCAAATGAGCTTCGCTCATTACTGCGAATAAAAATATCCAGCGATAAAAAAAAATGCCCCTTAAAATAAAATGTTAAGTGTTAAGTGGCTGTAAAAAATGAAGTGAGTAAATTTATTTTGTAATGAATCAATTTAATGCGCAATTTGAAATTACCAATTTTTAATACCAAATTGCTAGCAAATTTCAAATAATCAATTTTCACATTCGAAAATGATTACATCCATGAGTTTAGTTAAAATATTGGCAGCATGTAGTCTTTAGAGCATTAAAACGTCCGTGCGACATCGTTATTGTCGTACGATGATACAAATACCAAATAGTTCGACCTGAGGAAGCATTGAAGCAGTGTAACGATAGAGAAGTTGCGAGTGTGATGATGCGCAGGTTTATATTTATATTCGAACTGCATTAATGAACGCGTTTGATTTATTTGCACGAGAAATATATTTTATACACAGTCAGTAATATTTGGCAAAGCAAAATTCGTTGTCCAAAACGGCTAAAACTCAACCAGCACACTAAAAGTAGACACGTGACGTTAAGCGCGATCAAAAAGTGAATCATATGCATAAGCAGATTCGTTGGCGAAGCGTTTATTGCCGAATAAAACAACATCCTCGTTGAGCGCGCGCACATACACACACACACACAGCGTTCGTTTTGCCAGCGAGCAATTCAAAAATTTAGTTTTTTTTCTTTTATTCTTCATTTTCTATCTTTTCGATATACTACAATTTACTTCACATTATTGGTGTCGTTGGTGTGTTGCGACGAAGGAGAGCACGAGATCAAAACGAGAGGGAGAGACATTGTGTGCACAAAATAGTTATTCGGCACTTCAATCCGATTTAACTGGCCATCCTCGGGCATATACACATACAAAAAGCACATAGAATGCGTTCGATGTCTTCCGTTCGTTCGGTTCGGTTAGTTTGGTTCGGTTGCGTTTCGGCTCTTGATTGCGAATGACCGAACCGTATGTAGTTGTGCAAACGCAATACCCATATGAGCTATGCTTTCAATGCATTACACACTTCATACGCTCAATGGCTTATGTTGTGTGTTGATTCTGTGTGTGTTTTTTTTTTCTTCATACATTTCGGTGCTGTGTCTCCTTACATTCGGCCCGGTTGACGGTCGTTTCTCATCAACTTACAAACATTCTTCTATGTGCGCAAGAGAGTGAGTGAGTGTAGTATTTAGTTTGATATATTATTTTTCGTTAGATGTTTTCTTTCTCTCCCATTCTTGCGTACGGTCGGCGATCCTTCTCTCTTTTCGCATTCGGTTCGTTTTGGTTGGCGTTCGTTCGATTCGGTTCCGTTCCGTTTTGTGTGTTGAAGTATTATTTTTTTTCCTCTCTCTCTCTCTCTCTCTCTCTCGTGTGTTATTTTTTTCGTTTTTTATTATATTTCAATGTATTATATGTTTCTCTTTGGTTATTGTTGTTCGGTGCTCGTTGTTCGGTTTTATGTGTTTGCCTTCTTTCATTCATTTACTCTCCTGTGTGTACATGTCGCTTTGTACATTCGTACACACACCGTTCATACCGTATGTGCTTGTATACACTCTCTCTCGGTATTTCAACTGCTTAAGTGTTCGCTGTAATGCTTTTTGATAAGGAGCGGTTAGTTTACGTTTGAACGTTCTCAATGTGCAACGTGTGGCTTGCGTTGGTCAGCAGAGCAATTAGAAATTAAAATAACCCATTTTTTTTTCTTTCTAAAACAATTGTACAATCATCTTTCTTTGCACTTTTTCAACAAATACAAAAATTTATCACAATTCATTCATTTTTATTGTTTGAAAAATTAAAAAAAAAAAAAAACTAATTTATCATCGAATATTTTTTTGTTTTTTTGGTTTGTTTGCCAAAAGACAATTTGAAATTATTTTTTTGTGTTTTCAAGTGATTTTTTTTTTCATTTCTGAAAAAAAACGTTATTTTATTTTTGAAAAATTATTTCTTCAAGCAAGGGAAAAAAACTGTTTTAATTTATTGGAGTGAATTTTTTTTTAGTGTTAAATGACAAAAAAAAACTGTGTTTTTGATTGGACATAAGAATTGCGATAAAAATTTAATTGGTGGAATCAGCTACAGACAAACCAAATTCAGTGCGACAAACAAAAATTGAATGCAGTTTAAAATTAACAAAAATATTACACTTTATTGTTTTGCGATAAATTTGAAGAGATTCTTTTAAGCATTTATAAAATATTAGAGAAAATTTCGTTTGAACCGAACAAAATAAACTAGAAAAATTGACATTAATGAACCTCAAGTGAAACAAATCTGACTTACAAAAAAAAAAAACAAACCAAGTTATTTTGTGTTGAAATTGAAAAATTGTGATTGACAAGTTCGTGAAGGTAAGCTCATTTTCAAATATATATTCCAATTGCTCGAAAATATTCATGTGTTTTGAAGAATTCATCTCAATTTATCGACTGAAATTTGTAGCAAGATTATTTTGTTTTTGTTCCTGTTTGTTGTCATTCAAAGTGAAGTGGTCAATAGAATAAAACATAGTACAGACAAAAAAAAAAGCGCTGAAAATTCAAACACAAAAAAAAAAACGGTTCCGTTTTGTTGCACAAAGTTGCCGGTTACAGTGTTCATGTGGATGCGAAACCTCCTCTATCGCCGTATTGTCTCGAGAGCGCGTCGCAATTTTTTCCGCGTTGTGTTTTTCCTCGCCGCCTTTTTTTTTTGGTTGCTTCCTCGCGTTGTTGTGTGTGGAAAATATCTCTGCATTGGGTGACTCGTGTTTATTTTGTTGCCTCATTCCATTTCCGAATGTTATTCAGATTTTTTTTTTTGGGGGGAGCGAAATGCAGTTTCGGTGGTGTAAGCGGTCGCATCATTCGCATGGTTTGACCGAAAACACCGTATCTGCTTGATGAGAAAAATTGTACTTTTGAAATTGAAACGGGCCACCCTACGAACATCAACGGGCAAAAATGGGAAATATGCATCTCAGACAGCGGAACTTTGTTGTGTAGCGCGCACATTGCGTCCCATGTATTCAGAGGAGAATTTGTCGCGACAAAAATTAAAATTATGAACTGCTTGGTGCTCTTTTTATGTGTTGCTCTCTGTTTGTTTGTTTTTTTTTGTGTGTACGTTCTGTTCAATGAGTAATGGCAACGCTTGCGACGGCAAATACAACCATCCGTCTGAAATGCACATGCTAGAAATGTTTTGCTTGACGAATTGAGTACTAGCGTTAATTTTCTGCTATTGAAAGGTTCCTTTTAATTCTGCAATTGAACCCAAGAGCAAAATATGGGGAGACACAAAAAATAAAAAGTTTTGCAACATTTTTTGGCCTGTGTACTGAAACGCCAGCAGAAATGGTTAGAATCGTATGCACGCTTACATTGTAACTTGTAGAGTGACGTCGCATTTATGCAAGTCGAATATGACAGTCTGCTGTGAAATTGCAATTAAATTGGTTAATTTTCATATGACATGGGCGGGATGTTTTTTTTTTTTTTGTAGCCACGATGGTAGATGCGTTTTATGCCTCCTTCCTAGTAGACTAATGATTTCATATAATCGTATTTTACCACCACGGATTTTGTAAACCTACCAGCCCGCCAGCCAGGCAATACCCAACGCAGCATAGCACAGCTCAACAGAACACACACACACACCAATCCATGATAAACGAAATTCATCGGCCTGTGCAATCCATTTTACATTGGGAAAATTAGATTTTAATGAAATTACACGATTCGAAAACGAAATTAGTATTTACGGGTTGTTGTTGAAGATTTGCGCACACATTTTGCCAACCAAAACTTTGATTTATCTTTGTGGAACCAGGAAACACTATCGATTACTCCGACCAATTCTAAATTTAACGCTTTAAAATTATTTTTTTCCCCCGCGACAGTGTTTTTGTATGTATGTCGTTCGGTTCGGATTGGATTTTACTGCATAATAGATTTGCCATGCAAACATTGAAACCTGTCGACATGGAAACATTTCACGAAGAAAAACACACTCTTGGGTTAGTTGAAAATGGTGCACATGGAGCTCATTCACGCATACAAAACAGCACACAGCCATTAAACATTAATTGAAATCCAATTGGTTTTTGTCGTTACATTTTACAATCACGTCAAATTTACTGACTAAATTCAAAATTCAAGAATATTCATCCGGCCAAAAACTTAGAATCATTCTATTTTCTATGTACGCTTGTGTGTCACAAATATCGTGTGTTTTACTGTTGTGTGTGCAGTGTGGCGCGCGTTTGTGTCATCAGTGCCGGGCGATTGAAGAGACAACAGCGATGAGATTTCACCGAAATGATGTTAACTTTTATTTCCGATTTTCTAAATAATTGATGCGGTTGTAAATAGAATTTTCGACAGAGATGTTCACGTTTAGCATTTCAACGAAAATATATGCTTTTGCGTCTATTAATTGAATGCCATGCTCTGCAGCTCATTTGTAATTCATCCCTTTTTGTGTGTACGTGTGGAAGTGTGTGCGAGCGCTTGTCATCTCCGATTCACGTATGACGACAGACCAATTTGAAATAGATTTTCTACACATTCAAACTGGCTGAGCGCGCGCGCCGCTCTTTTAAAACGGATCGCTACTCAGTCGGGCAAAATGATCAACGCGCTAATGAATAATTATGTAACGAAATAAATTCCATCAAATCATAATGATAGAGAATTTCAATGTGATTTCGAATGCCACTTTAAACAGTGTGAAATGTGTTAATAAACGGTTTTAAGGAATATAGCAAATTTCGAAAAAACCAAAATCCATAAAATGAGAAAACTTTTCCATTGCACACATTCACCTTCAAAAATTGTAAATGGTCACAACACACAACAAATGAATAGAAACGCAATGGAACAATTTTCAACGCCAAGCCATTTTGTTGGCCGCATCGAAATTTTGCCACACACACAAAAACGGACACCCCATAATAAATTATTGTGCACAGACTTTTCGGAATGGTGACAATACACTTCATCCATTTCGCCCTTCCACCAAGCCAGCCATCTCCACTGCTGTTGTGCTCTGTTTCTTTGGATTTTGGTATTGTTTATATGCTGCCTAGAGTACATTTATTTAGCCAACCATTTTTCGGCAACAACAACAACAACAAAAAAAACTCTTTAATTATTTCACTTGCAAGTCTTGAATTTGTGAGAGAGGATGCGTTTAATTGCTAACCCTTCTCAAAATTTTGAAATGCCACGTTTGCATTGCATGAACGAGAGGAAAATGATGATACCAACAACAACAGCCCAAAAAAAAACAACAAAGAAATTAATGCCATTCTCTGTGAAAAGGCATAATACTCTCTCTAATATCAGCAAAAAACAAAAACGTGGAGAAGCGAAAACAATGACTTAGCGACCAAGACATCGTTTTTCAACACCCAACATCATCAGTTAGAGTGATATTACCATGAATTCTGATTTGTGTGCTCAATCAAACGGATTTGAACTGTGAGTCAGTTCACCAAATATTTTCATTTCAATAAAGCAATGTAAGCAGCCAACATTGATCAAAATTGTTGTTATTGAATGCAATTGCAATTCATCAAAACAAATTATTTATAACAATGTAATTTAGGATGTCCGTTTAGGACTGCGGTAGGTATTCGCATTCGAACAACGAAATCACTCAACTACTGTTGACACACTTCAATGTGCTGAGTCGTTATATTTGTGACGCATTTTTTTCGTTCTTCTTCTTTGGTTTGAAAATTCAACATTATTCTTTGGGGTAAAAAAAATCATCGTGCAAGAAAAACAAAACAAACAAACCTCAACAACAACAACAATTTACGTTTTCACTAGAAATCGATTGCAGTGAATTTGAATTATGCCATTTCAATGCTGTAAATACTTGCAATTTAAACTCAATTATGGTTGTTGTTGTTATTAGCAAGTAGTAATTGTATTGAAAGATATTAAACGAAGCTTGTGCCATGGCATTCGCCAAAATGGAGCTTGCACGGTGTGAGGTATGGTGTAATTTTTTTTTTATTCCTGCCCCGTTCACGAATCCCACTGTAATTGTACATTTCATTTCGCGTGTACTGACAAATGCGCTGTTTGATAAAAAAGTATATCATTATTGTTCTTTTCGTATTTTTTTTTTGTTTTTGTTTCGTTCCGGGGTGATTTAAAAGAAACTTCAGTTTCAAAGTTTTACTATTTTGTGTGTGTGTGTGTGTGTATTTCGCATGTTGATTGGGGATCTGTCTCATTCCCTTAAACAATTGTGGTTGCTGCCAGTTGCCACACACACACAAACACACCAATCACAACCGTGCAATGAATGAGAAAAAAAAATCCACCAACCGAATAATTTACAGACGACGAATATAACAACAACAAAATAAAAAAGCACGAAACTCAAAGAGGGCTTAAAATGATATTAAAATATCAAATAACGCAATACGTGAATTTATTAACCGTCGCTAATTGTATATAAAATGCATTAAATGTGGAAGAACACCAACAACAACAACAAATGCTCGACTCATTTTGATTCTCTCTGTTTAATAAACAGCTCGTTGGTGGTTTTCGTTTGTGTTGGGCTTCGACAGTACTTTTTTTTATTCTGTCTCTCTCTCTCTCTCTCTCTCTCTCTCTCTCTCTCTCTCTCTCCTTTCTGTTCGAAAGTACTACACATTGGATGGTGAGTGAGTGTATTTTTGTAGTGGTGCTTTTGTCGTTGGTGGACGAGATAAAAACTTGTAAGCCGAATCGAAACAAAAAAAAAACACCATTTGAAAATGGCAAATACAATTGTTTTCACGTTGCATTTCATGAACGCAAAGTTGGCCATAAAATTGTGTTATTTTTTTTCACGTTGTTGTTGCTGTATTCCTGGAACTAAATCCCATGAATTATTGCCCATGAATGAATTTCACCCGTAAGTGAAGCCGAAGAATACAAATTTATTTAGCGAAAAAAAAAAAAATAACGAGAACTGAAAGAAACAAAAAATGAAACCGAAATAAATAAATAAAAGAGTAGGAATAAGGCGTTGAATTGATGGGGAGCAATTTTCAGTGGAAATAACGAATAGAGCAATAGTTTTGCAGCCACATAATTTCAAAACACGCATATTTGCTGAGACTGTAAACCAAAAAAAAAACCGATCGAGAAATGGCATAATTTTCATTGTGTGCTTTTGTTTATATATATGTTTATTTTGGGGGGAGGGTTTTCCATTCTAACGTGCTATCACATTCTCAAATTCCTGGTTGTGCCATTTGCATTTAGAATCGAAATCGTGATTCTATTTCAATTACCACCAAATCCGATTTGTTCAAAGTGTATAAAACATGCAATTGGGATTGTGTGTGTGTTTATATGTATGCCGATGATGGGTTTCGTCACTCGAGGTTCCGCGGTTAAATGCCGAACATTTTGTGCGGTTCAAACCCAACAACATATCCGACATTTGTAATTACCTTTAAAAACATATTTTCAATTGCTTTAAAAACACCATTTTCCAACCAGAATGTAATGTTCCACTTCACCTTTTGACTTTTTGCTTGTTCATTCATTCATAAATATTAGTTAGACTTGACCATATGATGATTAAATTCGTTTTAATGGGATGTTCTTCCATTATGATTCATGTTCAATGTCCATCTTCTGTTCGCGGCTTGTTTTTTTTTTTTTTTACAAAATGATTCGTGTACTAAAACATTAATTGAAGTCGACAATGAGACTCGGAACGATAACAACAACAACAGCAACAACAAAAAAACGATGCTTAACAACTACTTATTTTCATTCGACTATAAATTCATATGGTAAATTGAATGCCATTTTTTATGTCCGGTTTTTTTGTTGTTGGTCTGAACGGACTGACGTTTTGGAAAGCCCTATTTTTTTTTCTAGAACATCTGATTGAAATTTTATAATAAGTGTTTTGTAATTGTTTGAGCATCGAAAATAACCCATTTGGTTTGCATGCATAGTTAATTGAGCTACCGATACTGTTCATTAGAAGTGATCGTTGATCGTATATACGAAAACCGAAAAGCCACTGTCCGCAATTCAAGCAAATTATATTGCTTGTAACTACTCTGTACACGCGTGTGTCGATTCTACACACCATGAAAAGTGTTCACTTTGTTCACTGTGTACAAATGTATATACTGAACTGACTATAAAAAAGGATTTTTGTTGTTGTTGTTGGTGGCTTCTTCATTTCAACAAATTAAAATGAAAAACAGTTCAATTATTCGAATGGTTTCTTCTCCACGGGCACACAGCGGTAATCGAAATCTATTTAACGCACTTTATTCGGTTTCATTTCGATTCCCGGTGAAAATGGACGTAATCAATCAACTAGCCCCGACTTGCACGCAATTCAAACCAAGCCACATGGCACAGAGAGTAAGAAAACAAAAATCATTTAAATTGCTTTTGTATGTACGTAAATCAATTTATCTGCGCTTACACTATTGATGTGTGTGTTTGATGCGATGCGAGTGTAGTGTTGTGCACTTAGTATTTTTACGCATCTTCATTTTCAAAAGTTTTACGCATCTTCATCGACACGTCGACTTTGAAGAAAAACAACGTTGATTCGGAATGAACGAAGAAACACACACGTCGAGAGATACAGAGAGAGAGAGGGGAAACTTAATGGATCATCAACAATGTAATGTTTATTTTCAGTGCAATACTAACTAGCTATTTTCATTGTCTGGATTTACTTCGCGCTGTCGTTTGTTCTTTTTCTCTCTTTCTCGTTTTTACTTCTTCAATAATATTAGACAAAATGGTGCTAAGTGTTTGCGTTTTTTGTTTTCAATCGTCTTTTGCCTTTTTTATCCATCATAGTTGAGGTTAGCGATGATTTAATTGCGCGTTCAATTGAGAACGACTCGAAATTTACTTACTGTGGCAATGTATTCAAATTGAATTTTTTCTCCGCTCGTGGCCGGCGATTTCATGTTTCTAAATTTTCGATTCCATTTGATGTGATTCCAAGTGTGATTCATATGGAACGATGTATACATGTGTTGTACGCATAGCTCAAGTATTACTTATTACATGCACAATTCGAACAATTTTTAAGGAATAACAAAATGTTTTCTATTTTTATTGGAAAAACACACGCAAAAACTAACGCGATTTTTGTTGTTGTTGCTCTTGTTTTACGGTTTGTACAATTTTAAGTAAAAAAAAAATCCACCAATTAATCGGAACTGCCTGAGCCGGCGCGCTCATTTCGATAAATTGCCCTCAAAATTACAGTACTTGTAAATTTATTGTACCATATTCATATCCACGATTTTACACACATTTTCCACTTGTTTCTTCAAACGAACAAACAAACAAAACGAAAAAAAACACACACTCATATGAAAATCAACCGAACGCGTGTGTGCAGTCCGCACGATTTTTAATTGTGTATTTTCAATTCTTCAATTTGCTCTAGTTTCCGCATAAAATCCGCTCCGAACGAAATGTGAAATTGATGTGGTGCTGTTGATAAGTAAACAAGCGCAACTTGGCATTGGGCAAATGTTATAATTGAACTCCGGGCGCGAAATATCAATTTTAAATTATCACAGCAAATTTTACGGCGATATAAATTGCAATTTCGATTGCGTATGTGTGTGTGTATATGTTTTTAATAACTTGCGATTTCAATTGAAAATGCGAAAAGTCTAATTAATTACTCGAAGAGATTTTGGTCAATTAAATTGTCGATGCTGAATATTTTCGGAATGGTTGCTGCTGCTGCTGTTGTTGCTTATCTGTTTTTTTTGTGTGTGTGCTCGGGTGTGGTGCATTCAATTAAGTCTTATTAAATTAAAAATGTTCATGTTGAACTGTTGCATCATAATGAGCTGAGCAGGAATGCCATTTTGACTGCACGATGTTTTTTTTTCCCCCGAAAAAAAAAACTGTATTTTCAATCAATTGCAAATTTTTCACGGAAAAGAATAAATACGATTTTTTGCGCATTGAACTGACAACCAGAAAAACGGGTTCGGTTGTTATTGTTGTTGTCGATTTACAGTAACAATCAATTAAAATCCTGATTGGACGATAAACACGGTAATTTTTATTGTTACGTTGATAGCTCATGCTCATATTTCCATAAATTGCTATTTTTCCAGTTGTATACCGATGAAAATGGGATGTAATTGAAATTAATATGCAATGGAAACATCGAAAATATGTTTTATTGTTTGGGGTTTGAATGTGTGGTGTATCTTTGACTAAGCCCATGCTGGATGGGGGGCGGGGATGTATATTTCAATTTGCTTTTTATTAACAAACCATTTTTGTTACTCATTTTCGGCTATGCCACACAACTTAAGTGGTTGACTCATTCACAAAATGATCCAAATAGTATATTATTTTTATTGGTGTCGACCAGTTATCATAAGAAAAAAGAAAACACACACACACAAGAATCCTCAATTATTGTAAACGTTAGCTTGTCACCCAATTGCCTGACTGGCTAGTGCCACACAACTTCTGTAGACCATTCACATAATAAATCCAGCAATCATTTCATTACAACATTTTTATTATCGTCGCATCCTTCGTCTTGCTTCTGTCTGCTCACCGGCTATCGCCCCGACAAAGAGAAAAACAAACCATTCAGTCAGTTTGTGTGTGAGGGCCACACAGCACATCACATCACATGCATAGGCAACTCACTCACGCACAATTCGCACCCCCATTTCGGGTGGCCAACACACAAATGAATTGCAAACATAAAAACATGATGAAAATTGGACATAAAAATGAAATAAAAACACATATTATGTTGCTATAAGTACTGCTCGAGTACATATTTTCTGTTTCCCGTTTGTTCGAATTTTCACTCTCAGTTTCGTTTTATGTTGCACAAAATACCCTATTATTTACTAGTCATTTCCTTTATGTTCTATTCGAATCATCTATGGCTCTCTATCTTTCACTCTGTCTCGCTCTGTCTCACCACCATCTCTACCATCTCCACCGTTTCCACCATCTTCCGATTACAATGCCCGGAATACACATTCGCCTCGTCATTTTTTGATATTTCCAATAAAATTTGTTGACCAAAAGAAAAACTTGGGCATTTTCTGTGAAACATAGCGGGAGAAAAGACAACTCTCGCACACACACACATTTACATGCAATCGATTTCTCCACCATGAGCGGAATGTGCCTCTATGTCGTCGCCTCACTACACACATATTGTTATTCGCTTGGTCAATTTCAACCTTTTCTATAAAATCATAAATAAATCTTTTTTTTTCATTTTTCCTCTTTCGTACTTTTCTAGCCTAGTGAGTGTGTATGTGTCTGTGCATTATTCTTTCTTTCCTCCTTTTGCTGCCAACTTACGACTTTCAAGTATGATAATGTTGGTTCTACTTGATGGTCGATGGTCGATGGGTGAGGTGGATGAAATTATGCTCGGTGCTCATATCCATGCATTACATCCGACGACAACAACGGCGATTCATTCAATGCGCAAAAATATCATATCTATCCAAAAAAGAATAATACGTGCCGATTCTTCACATTATGAATTCGCATTGATAGCATTGTACAGTACAGTACATACACACACGAGCAATTTTTTTCTTTTCTTTCGTCTCTAGTATTTTGTTGTTGTTCGAATAATAATGAAGAAGAAAACGAGTGAAAGATAGCGAAAAAAATAAGGGTCAGAAGACGGTTGTTATTGTAATGTTGATACTACATCATATGCATGAATATCAAACACTTTTCAACAACATAAAAAAAATATATATATAATTCGTTTCCTTTCTTATTTCTCGTGCACATACCGAAAATGGCATTTTTCTTCGTGCGTTTTTTTTTCTCTTATTCTTTGCCAAATGTTATCATGTGTTTCCCTTTTTTTTGCTCTCGTTTTCCTCATCCTTTTTTTTCATTTTTCTGAAGGATATACTTCGTTATGATAGACGGACGCTATCAAGACCGAGTGAAGTACGTAACAACAACAAAAAAAAAACAGAAAACTTTCTATTAAAATTATGCGTTTCACTGCCTGTCATTGCTTTTTTTTCTCTCTCGTTGTTATTCGAATGAAAGTAGCGAAGAAAGAGAAAAGAAACCATCGAGAAGAATCTTTTATTGCTTCGGAATCGCTTCGGTAATATTTTTTTTTTTTCGACCGGGCTCATGCATCATATGAACCGTTCAAGAGTTCGCCTTTCATATGATGAATTATTTTGACATAATTTACATCATAAAGCACATAGACAATATATTTCTTTGGAAAATATTCGTGAATTCGAAACCGGCTTTACACACACACACAGCCTTCGCATCACATCAATGAATTTCAGACCGAATTTTGACCATTATTCATTACTATTGTCAACACTGTTAAAGTTTCAAAGAATCAGAAATACTTTTCGGTTCGAGCAATACGAAATTGTATGAATGTGTTGTTGAAACATTGACCCGAAACCATTTGCTGAAATACGCCATGCCACACTCTCGACACATATGTACAACTGTACAGTACCAGCCCAGTCAATCACATTTGACACAAACGATAATTACTGAAATCGTTCGAATATTTTTGAACATTACTGCAAATGATTTTGGTGTTGTTGAGCCACAGTTGAGCATCCAACACCATCTGAACATGCAAACGCACACACACACGTTGAATGTCATCAAAATCAGTTTCCGTTTAACGAAAGAAGCAATTTGAATGATTTTTGTAAGTCATTCTCAGATATTGACCGAATGAGCCGAAACAAATGCAAAACACATGTGCAAAATATTGCCAAACATTCAAAGTATTTCGGGAGAAAACTCATTCATACTGTGCAATTCGTTCGGAGAATCCAAATGTGTTACTTCCTTTTTGCATTTCTTTTTTTTCGAATTACTGTGTCGCCTGGACAAAATCCGTTAACATTTCGAAACCGAAACTAAACAACAACAAATTGTCATCAAATAAAAATATAACCGGCAATACCTTCTGGGCCTCACACTTCGTTTTGTATGAACATCATAAACAATTATTAATTCAACATTTGCAAACACACACACACAATATACAAAATAAAATCGTTGAAATTCATAACATTTCAAGTGATACCGAATACAATTGAAACAATTACAAAATTATAAATAATAACAAGTGAGAATCACATTGCAAAGAGAGCAACACTTGTGCGACCAATAAAAAAAACAAAAAACAAATAAATGTATGTTATGATTTGAAATTGTGAATTGCTTGTACTGTTCAACCGATCGATGTCATTCCAGCCGTTCAATTCATTTAACGGTATTTATAATGTTAAACTATAGCAATTATTGTTGTATAAATTAAGTCTAAATATAAACAGTAAACGGTTTTTGTTGTTAAATTATAAACAATTCCGGACCGCCGCAGTCGACCTGAACAAGTACATGATACACAGGGCTGTGTATGAAACATGTTTGTTGCGAAGGTCGATTCATTTACATTTATTTATTTGTTCGCATACATGCAGAAGGAGACGCCGTTCCAGAAACATGAAATTTTCCCAGCCGATTGAACTAGCGCCTGGATTTGTCTGGGCTGGTTAATCTATGGTAGAATAATCAATTTTTATTAGAATTCGGCAAATTAATACGGAAAAGTTTATTTAAGTTATGGAATAAAAGTGGCGATTTTGCGACAATGAGAAAAAATCGAATAAAATTTATCACTGATATTGAATTACATGTCTGCCCAGAAAAACTACATCAATTCTGTCGTCATTTTTAGCCGCTGGCTGTGGCTTGCTGCCAATTGGACCAAATCGTAGGCTCAAAATGTTGAAATTTGATCGTGCTGCGAAATAAAAAAACATATTCGATTGTCATGTGTGCAGCACGTCAAAGAATTTAATGAGTGTCTGTCTCCAGTTCGAAATTGTATCGGTCATCTTGGAACGAAAAGAGAGAATGACAAAGAGTACGAGAGAGAGAGTGACAAAGACCGAAATCAATGAGAAACGCAACCAAGAACCAACTATGAAAGCAATAATTGCGAATTGTTTGTAATTGAAAATAATTTAATTTGGTAATAAATGGGAATTGATGTCACTATTGGCATAAGAGTAAAACAGTGCAAGTACAATGTGATTTATTTGTGCGAGAGCAGCAATTATTGGTTGGTCCGTTATGGTGGCATGGTCGTTGCGGTGACGTCAGCTGGTATCACATGACACAGATGAAACTCGTGACACTTAACGTATCACTCTGTCGCATTCGATTAATTGTCGAATTGTACATTGTACACGTTGTACTCTATATACTCAACCAATTCCAATTGAGATTCAACCGCACACGCCTCTCATGGCCATACTCAATACAGTTTTGTCTAATTTTTCTTTTGTACCAATGTTTGCTCACATTTTACTTATCGACAGTCCATAAATATCTCAATTGTAAATAAAGAGTAAATTGAAGTGGACAGCAAAACGAACACAAACACACACACAAAAACACAGTTGACATAAGCTTTGGGCACACACAATCTCTCCAATCTCAATAAATGGTTCAATTGTATCGAAATTGTGTTTATACATTCATTGAGTATCAACTATATCGCCAAATAATTATTAAAGTTTTTCTCTTTCGGCATTTCGCTTAATTGTCCATTTGAGAAACGATCCTTCAAGCCAAAGATTATCCCATTTTATCATTTATTTATGTGTATGATGAATAAATTGCAGCTTCCCCCCTAAAACTGGTGCACAAATTTATGCGAACAAATAAACAAAACAAAATCAACAACAACACAAACAGATATTTAAAATAACAAATAAATTGGGCGCCAAATTCACATTTCATGTAACAAATGCTGAAATGCAACACAAAATGAAGCATAATTACAGTTCACGGTCAAATAAAAATAAAACCGATTAACTTGCAATAAGCAAATGGCAAAAAAAACCAACGAAAATCCAAAATGGACATTTGCAATGCATTCAGACCAATTTCGAAATGATACTCGGCGAGATCCATCGGGTATTTTGGTTCATGCGCGCGAACCTTCCAGGAATTTCATGCCAAATCAAATGAACGAAGAGCATATCGTGGTGATATGCTACTGCTAGGTAGAAATGCCGATATACCGTATAGACCAACCAACCAATTCGTTTCATTCCATTGAATCTCTTTCAAATGTTCTCTGCTCGGTCTTTCTCTTATTGTAATTTGCACCTTCAACATGCGTTCACATGATAATAAATTGTACTTCAACTTCTTTGTTTGGTTACTCTATTTTCATGTGTGTGTCTGTGTGTGATATTTCCCATCTCACTGTCTCTGGGTTTCGATGCTTACCTCCTACTTGCTTCGATATGCAGCACAAAATGTGAATGCTTGAAGAACCGAAGTCTCCTTTTCACATGCCACTCGATGAGCCAACACAGAACATTCAATAATATATATTGTTGAAGAGCCCATATGAAAAGGCAGCACAAAGAGACAACAGAAAAATAGAAACTTGCCGACCCAAAAAGAAAGAAATATTTGGCTTAAAAGGACTCCGTTTTTCATTAGTGAATGCTAAGAAAAGAGGTAGCAAAAGACGAAGAAGACAAAAAAAAACAAGTACACACACACACACACACCACGATACATTATGAGATCCTTAATCATTTATCATCAACGTTGCATTGCACATTTTTATTGTTGTTGTTGTTGCGTTATCTTTCTATTTTGATTTCTCGATTCATTTGCAAAGATGCGAAAACCATTGGGCGGTGCTGCATCTCCGCACAACAGCGCACCAAATTGACTATATGAAATCCTTCTGTGTCGTTTTCTCTTCTCTCTCTCCGTTTCTCGCTCTCTGTTCATTTTGCTTCAAGTGAAAACGATTTATTTTCGATGCTCATTGCGCAGCACTAAAAGCTCTCTGGTATGTTGTTCTTCTTGTTTTTTTTTTTATATCGAAGTAAATTAGCAAAACAAACGAAGCGTTAAAACAGGTATAAAATCTTTACTCAAGCAAATCGAGCGAATGGAGCCGAGTGAAAAGATATCGATATCGGTAGTGATGTATTTTTCACCAAATAAAAAAAAACGAACAACAAAAGTCAAGACTTTGAAAAAGAAGAAGAAAAAAATCGCATTTATTTTTATTGTTGTTCGCAACACATTTTCTCTCGCTCTCTCTCGCTCTCATTCGCTGTCTTTGTCGATTGGCAAATGTTTGAGCACATTTAAGTAAAGAAGGATCAATTGAGAACAAACAGAAAAAAAAATCAAAGTAAATTTGATAAAAATGGAAAACAACTGAGCGCAGAAAAAAAAACAATGTTGAGAATGAGCATCGCAATGCCAAGTTGAATCGTTAAATGCTTATTGCCGGGTAGTTCTTATTGATGCTAGGCGACGCATCTTGACAACAACAACAACAAAAAAAAAACCACAAATCCAAACTATTTGAACATTTTCACATACCATTATCGTCATTATTACTTATTGTTATTGCTCTTGGTTCGTTTCTCGTCTATTGCTGTGCCACACTTACAATCGCATCCCAATGTTTTTGCCTGTTATTTGTGCTCTTGGTGCCACGCAACTCTCTCGCACTTTTACTTGAAATCAAATTGTGCCCATAAAAATTGTCGAGTGAGTTGGAATAGCAAAAAAAAACAATGTCGGGATGTCGACGAAAAATAACCGAAAATATCTCGAATAAATCGTATCAACGGCAACTGTTCGGGTATGTAACGTATACGAGAAACAAGGCCAACAAATAAATAAATCTCAAAATTGTCGCCCATATTAAGATGCCAAAAATCGGCTTGAAATACTTAGTATTGGTTTTGTTTTTGGGTTATTTTATTGGTATATTGAGAGAAAGATCAACAAATTTTCGACTTGGTGCCGCAGTGAAATAAACATTGATATTGTGATGGGCCCCGTGATCGAGACAACGAAAAACTATGCCAATCCAATAACAAACAAAATAATAACAACGAACAAGAAACCGTCGTTTTGTGTGTGTCAATGGTGCCTAACGGTTCGAATAAATTAGTTGAAAATAGAATTCACGCCATCTATATTCATCTGTATTGCTATGTTATTTACTTGTGTAAGAGAGCATTCGACTGCGCTATTGCGTCCACACTGGTGACAAACTGTGTAGAGATAACATGCAAAAATACAAACATTGATGTATAATTTGATCATGGCAAAACGAGATGGCGTGGTCTTGCGAGGCTACCACATCGTTTACATTACCGAGATAGGGATGTTAAGCATCATTGGTGTGTGTATGTGTGCGAGAAAGATGAAATAAAGTCGATAAGTATTGGTTTTGGGCAAACAAATTCATAATCACATCACATGAATCAGGAATATACTTTCCGACCACGTTGTTGTACATTAGCCGGAATAATGAATGAAGAAAGGGAGCAAAAAGCGTAACAGAAACTTTTTCGAGTTGTTCGTTTTTGCTGCTGCCACTTCTCGTTTATTTTTTGATGAATTTTTTGTTTTTTTTTTTTGTTTCATTGTTCTGTTCCGTACTCATTCTCTGTCTCTGTGTATGTCTGTCTCTCACTCTCTGGTATATTCGGCGATTTTATGACGCTAACTGCCAAAAAATAAGACCATATCAAACAGACGCCGCTTGTGAATGCGAGAGCTGTGTAATTATTATTTTTCCACTTTTGTTTCAGTTTCAAATAGCAAGTGTATTTCGGAAAATATGAAATGGCACTGGCGCTGGCACTGGCATTGCCACTGCCAAACCAACAGACAAAAATCAAATAGCTGCTTGTATCGTGGACGCTCATTTACGCTTGACAGAACGAACGGGAGAGAGAGAAAGAGAGAGCAAAGCCAAAAAAAAAACGACGCATTTTCAAACGTTACTGTACTTAGAGCATTATTTTTTATTCGCCTCTGCATCCGTCTTGTGGGTCTGTGCTCGCCGTCATTTACTTTGTCTTTAATATGCCTATTTATTGTTTCGTTTGCACGCTCTCTCTCTCTCTCTCTCTCTCTCTCTCTCACACACAGATAAAACATTCGAATGAGTGAACTAAATGGCCGTGCAGGACCAACAGCACCGTATTCAAGAAGAAGAATTATTATTATTATTCGTTTGTGTGTGTGTGTGAATCTTTTGAAATGGCAAACTTTTAATATTGTGTTGAAATATTCTTTCCACTTTTAACACACAGCCCAACAAAGCGCGGGCAATAATCGGCATCGTCATATTTTCTGTCTTATAAGCATTATCCTGCCATAATTATTCTGCGTGTCTCGTCCTCTCATTACGCGCGCGCTGCCATACTTTCGGTCCATCGAATTTATATTTGCTTGAAATCGTGGTCGTTGTTGTTGTTGTTGTCGTTTGCCTTTTTTCAGTTAGCCGGCTTTGTGGCGCACATTGTGTCATGATCTATTTTACTTTTGCACAATTCACTCTTACAAAACTCGAAGTGAGTGGCTGGCCCGTTTTTCTTGGGCGAAGAGAGACACACACACACACACACAGTTCGGTTCGTTCAGAGAGTTTAAATCATTTCGGAAATATATTTAATATAATTTATGTTCCAATTTTATTGTGGAAAATCGCTGCTAAACTACCCATTAAATATGATACTTTTGCTCCGCATTTTAAGCACATTTCTTCCTTTCGGTCTTTCTTTCGCTCTCTCTCCCTCTCTCGATCTCCCTCTCTCTCTTTCTCTATCTCCCTCGTCCACTCACTCTCTCGCTCGTCAACCCAAAAATATCATTAATTCGTATGGCAAGTGCATTTCTTTTTTTTTTCTCAACTCCGGAAATATTAATTAGATCCTTTCTTGTGCTGGAGAGATTTCATTGTGTATTTATTGGTTTTTATTTAGCTCAGTGAAAATCAAACTCCTGCCAGCGCAACGTTCAGAGCACCAAAGTTCTTAACATTTCATTGAAACAAATACTTTTATCCAGAGATTATCCACTGCTTCTGAATTGTTATTAATTTCATTTCATTCAAATGTTTCAAAGCCTCATGTTTTTCCGGTAATAATTAAAATTATTATTACTTTGGGCCAGAGAATAGAAATTCACTAAGCAGTGGTGATCGCACAATTTGTGTGAATGTACAAGTGGCCATTAAAACACCATGAACCAAAAAAAAAAAGAATCGAAAAACACATTCATGATTTCTTGCAAGATTAAACAACACTTTTCATCACTGCTGATGCTTTCATTCACATATGGACCAATTTTTTTTCCACGCGGTTCTTTAGCGTCCGTAATTATAACACAATTTTCAGAGAATCTTCAATAAAAATTAAAAACAATGAATAATTTGTGCGGCTGTTGAAAGAATTTAAGAAATGAAAAACAAGAGCACACGAAGTACTCATTCACCCAGGCGAATGGAATAATAACAATAAAAAAAATTGTTTTTCAGCATTCTAAAAAGCACTATACATCATTTTTTTTTGTGTGTGTGTACCGAAATAATAACGTGCCACTTTTTCGACATTTCACGGGCCTTTTGTTTGGGGCCCAAAAATAAAACAACAGACGAAAAAAAAAATAATAATAATAAATGAACGTCGAATGCGCATTTTATTTATTTTTTTTAATTAAAACGGAAATAGTCAGTACTTAGCATAATTTATGGCACATTAGAATTTATTATCAAATTTATCTTTGGGTACTTTTTACACTATTATTTTGTGTGTGTGCTGTGTGTGTGCTGTGTGTACACATTTTATAAATAAAACGTGAATTTTTCGTTATTGGTGTTGTCTCCATCGGGTTACGTGCACTCTTTATTACCGTACTTCGATGAGCTCAGCTATTCTAAAAAATCGTGTAAACGTACAGCTATTAATACAGTTTTGAACAACGAACTTATTTTATTTTTACTTTTTTTTTCTGGCATTTAAAACGTGGGGAAACGACACAATCGAACGGAAAAATGCACTTACCGAAAACCATTTTAATACGCACCGCGCTCAGCGCTCACACATTTTTATTATTACGCACGCATTATTGGATTCCATGCAAAAGAATTACATTGAGGTACGACTCATCCGCCGAATGCTCTCGTAACTAATTTTATCCTCCGCATTTCCTATAATCTCCTCACACAACTCCTCACAACGATAGAAATCTATAGAAATATAAAACACTTTGAATTTTGGAGAGATCAAATTTTCGAGAACTGAATCTTCAAACTCATCTCATTCATTTTATCTCACACATTTGCTTTAATGGCTTATGATTTATTTGATTGTGAAAAAAAAATACAAAGCCAAGCAATAGTGTTGATGACGGTTCAAAACAAAAAAAAAACGGGAAAATGAAATCACATTAAAACACGATTTTCATATGTGTAATGTGAGAATATGAGATAGTAATCTTTCAAACGTCTCATGCCATCCTCCGGCTTCGTTCAACGACGCTAAATCAACGTACAAATACTTCGATTCCATTTTAACAACAACAACAAAAAAAAACCGGCGCCTAATGAGAGCAATCAAACCATAAACAAAATCAATTTTCTCTCCACTGAATTGCTGATTTGATGTTTGGATTTATTGTTTTTGGGTGTAATTGAATCGGCCTCATAAATTGAAACCCTTATTTCATTTCCACACACGACAATTTACCACGAAAACTAAGTCAGTTGAATCGACGGTGTTGCATCGCCACTATTTTTTGATGGAATTTGGAACTCGACTGCGATTGTTGGCTTGTCACTTTAATTACCATGTCACTTGTCATTTAGCGTTGTTGGCTTAAATTTTATTCGCTAATTGTATTGTTGGTCAAATGCCAAATCAAGCTAATGCACAAATGCTCATTGACCGCTACACACGGTTATACCGCATCACATGCTCATTGAAAGTCATGAACAGTGTCCGGCTATATAGCACAGTCAACAGGGAAAAATTGTAACCAATAAAACAAATACAAATTAAAAATATATGAAACACTGAAAACAAAACACACAGAAAAAAAAACACACAATCGCAAATTATCCACACACGAAATGATATGTACATCGGTCACCTTAAATGTACATAAAGATTTTAATTCGTATTAACTGAATTAAAGTGCCTCTGAGTATCTAAATAGTCTGAATGGAATGAAACAACAAATAAATACGAAAAAAGTCAATTAACAAAAGGTGAGAGCTGGGTGCCTGGGTGGATATGGATTACGTTGATCTGAGCAACGGTGAACATAGAGAGAGAGCTAGAGAGAGAGAGAGAGTGAGAGAGAGACGACCAAACGGCAATAGTGTGTAATGTACAACAGCGTACATACATCGCGACAATATCTAAATGGTCCGAACTCCATTCTCTAGCAATGGGTCGGTTCGTATAAAAATTAAATTACATCCATTTAACGTGTAACGAATATAACAATCGTGATTAAACCATTAATACCTGTCCAAGGTACAGTGAATTCTCTCACTGTGTTGTGTCGCAGTATGAGCAAGTTGTCAGCATTTATAGCCACGATTAGATCTTCACTCTATCAGACATTCAAGCGGGCAACCAACACCATACGACTTGGTGTACGCTCGATTTCGTTTTTGTTGTATGTGTTCCTGACTTCATTGTTCCATTAAACTCCGGTTTTTTTTGTTCTTTTTTTTTTTAAATTCCAAATGAAATTGAATCGGCCCGTACACTGAAATTGATTCAAATGAAAACTGTATGTAAGCAAACACAAATGAAATGAACAGAAAACCAATGGAAAGAAAAAAACCAGTGACCCCACATTTTTCTTTGCCTTTCCAACTAAAGACAAAATAAATAATGGAGAAAACAGCATGTTGAAATGTGCGCGTCGAAATTCTAATTGCGAATACTTGTAACACATACTCAGAGTGTGCCAAAAAAAACATTGCCCGGCAAATAATCAATGGTGTGAAAAACGACACCGAACCAAAAAAAAAAAACGTACCCGTCGAATAAGTAATCCACACTCACTCTGACTAATTATTTTAATTAAAAGCAGTACGCGGACCAATGACTTTTTAGCACTATTCCATTTTGATTCGCAGTAAACGGAAAGGTGCTGAACGGTGAGGATTTTTTTTTTATTGAAAATGCATTGACAACAGCAATGAGAAAAAAAAATTGCATTTTATGTTACTTTTTCCCACTCCAGTGATTTCTTTTTTTTTTGTGTCCACCCACCGCCGGATACTGTGTAGCTGAATGAACATTTCGTTTTTTTTTGTTTAATTGCCTAAATTCATTATTTCTTTGTTTGACCGTTTGCGCAATTTATTTTGTTATTTTATACCACTGAATGATGTCATTTGCTCATGCTGTTCTGACTAATGAACTACACATGACAAATTCCAAGCTTAAAATAAAAACAAAACAAATTGATACGTGAATAAGAAAGTTTCAAAGTCACTTGAACTTCAAGAAGTGGGACAATTGCGATTGATTAGCGAGTACTTTTTATTGGTTAGGATAATTTTATGAGGACAAATGAACAGATCGGTTTCAATTCCAATGGTTTTATTCACCATTCACCATGAGTCAAACATTTATACAAAACATTTATTCGATCGGTTCGAGTCGTGTGTGTGAGTGTGTGTGTACTCTGACAAACAGTTGCACATTGAACGACATTAAATTCAACCATCTGCTTTTTTTTTTCTCTCTGTTAGATTCCTCTTTTCCCGCCTAACTGCCTTTTGAACCATCAGTAATACATATTAATTAAATCATCTCTGGCAATTAAGTGTTTTCACTTTCGAATTCGAAACCCATTGACCAGAAAAAAGATGCTAATTAAATAAAATGCAGTGAACACAGCAGTAACCAATGAACACTGAGCGCGCGCGCGCGCACCAAATAAAAACCTTGCCATCAATGCATTCACCACTGACTCGATATGTAAATCAAATTAAACCGAAACCCAAACGAAAAAAACTCTATGCATTTTGATCGAACCAAAACGGGGAGGGTGCAAATGCACACGCATATGTTTGTTCAATTTCGATTTCATTCAATGAAATTCTTGAGCATTTTAAATAAATTCAAAAAAAAAAAAAAAATTCAACAAACATTTCATAGTGACAGTGTTATATCACATCATGTAATTGAAGTTAATATTAAACGCGATGTATTCGAGTTTGTCGTCGTCTGTTTTGTGTGCAACAACAAATCACACGAAGACAATAAATATTCTAATGAACTGAGTTAACATTCATTTCACATATTTGATTTAAAAAAATTAGCGAATTTGTTGTGCGGGATCTGGGCTTTTGTGACTCTCTGTGTGTGTATGCCGTTGTTGTCAAATTAGACGTTCACTCTGCATGCTCGATGACCTTGATTTCAAACAATTGTTGCTCATTGCGCTTTTGTTTTGTGCTTTGCTCTTTTCTCAAAATCAACAAAATACAATTAAACGTCGCAATTTCAAATTGTTGATGCGACGCGCTTGTCACTCTGGCATACCATTCGTTCGCCTTCTCCGACAATTGCCCATTTAAATATGATGTTCCGGAATTTAAAAAAAAAACACACACACACACACACAAAATCAAAATCAGACGAAATTGGCGCGGCCGCTTCAATCGATCAACATAAGATTTATATCCCGAAAAAAAAAAATACCTTTTTTGAATATCAATTTTGGATTCAGTCAATATTCAGTGAGATTTTTTTTTCTGCTACCGAAAAATAAATATTAAATAAAGTAGATTTAATATTCGCCATTCGATCGCAATTTTCTATGTTCAACAAATAACATTTAAAAAAAAAAACTGTTTGGTCATTTTATTTCTTTGTCTTTGCACAAATATTTTATGGGGCAACAAACATTTATTAAATCATTTGGAATTGTCTTGTAAATACGTGCAATAAATGATCAAAATCAATCGGTATAAACTCCCGATGCATTGCCAATTAGGTCCTGAATTAAATAAACAAGAAACACAAGTACAACAAAAAATGACGATTTCCGTTGAAATGCTTTGTCTGCAATGGAAATGCTGTATTTGCATTTTGATGTTGAAGATTTTGTGCTCTTATTATTAATGAATCTCACTTTTTATTCAATGATTGAAAGAAAAAATAAATCACTGAAAATCGAGAGCAAACTAATCAAAACCGATGTGTAAACCTGTTGAAATATATGACTTGATTGATGACATTTAAACATAGTTTTGTTTTTGATACACACATTTAAGCCGAAGATAAAACGGATGAACAAAAAAACAACAATTTGTTTTTTTGCTTTTATACAAAACTGAAAGTTGTTTTGATTTCAGACAGATATTTCTGTCAAGCGATGAAGTTTCTGCCAAAACATTACTTATCAGATTTGTGTGTAACAAATGTCGGCACATTGCTCTGCTTTGAGCTGCTATGAACAAAAACAACAACAACATGAAACTAATGAATCTGCATTTTTGTCATACGCTATCCACGTCTAAAGCACCCTTAAATCAAATTAAATCAAACAATTTTGCGAGTGAATTTTTTGATAAATATAAACTAAATCGCTAATTGAATTTGTATATTTATAGTGTTAGTGAGGTTTGTTATTGGTAGAAACAGCAACGGCACGATAAAAATCCAAAATATTGTTTTGCAGTGTTATGGAATGCGTGGATGTAGATTTGGGTTGTCATTAGCCAAAAATACAAATGCCGTATTATAACAATGCTGAATTTCGATTACAATTTATTCGTTCTGTACGTGGATCATTTTTTCGTTAAGCCAAAAGCCTGTGCGCAAAATGCCCAAACCAGTTTTAGTCATTAGTGCTTAAGGCATACAGGAGGATTGTGTGTGTGAGTGTATGTGTGTTGATGCTATGTGGATGCGTGTGCATGGAAAATGTCTATTAGATGTCGCACACCATAGATCTATAAACTTTTCCAATTTATTAGATTGTGTACATGTTTTTCATATCGAATTTCGTCTTTCATTCGAATTTCTTTCACGCCAAAGCGAAAATCTCGGCACCACCATACCGACGAGCTAATACAGCTCAGTATACTCGTTAACATGGGGCAAACGGAAGAGTTTTCCAATTCGGTCAGACATAGAAACTAGCTTGCATACCAAATAAAATTGAATCTCACGGTATCGGGATAGAGAGAGAGAGAGACCATGCACAAAAGTGAGAGTGTGAGAAAAATCGCATTTGAACATGTTCGCATTTGGCGAACGATGGCATTACCCATATTTCGTGATACTTTGTGCCGAATTACATGAATTATTCGGGATTTTGGTTTAATGTCTTTGTAATTAATATTTTTCGCATCGCCATCACTTGACGCATGTTCTTAGTTCTTCACATCCTTACATTACAAATCTCATCATACACACATGGAAATCCTTTACCCCGGAACAAAACAAAAAAACAAAACACACAGAGCCAAAGAGGCGTTATCAATGCTATTTGATTTTGGTCCCATTTTCCGATTTACGAAAATACACACCATAACTATCAAAAAGTGTGGCATTTACACCATTACCAACCGAATGCGACACATTCAAGAGCACATTTTATTCAGCTCTCGTATGAACCAAATTGGTCACATACATGTCATTCTTTGCAATTTGGAGACAGGAATCGAAATCACAACAACAACAACAAATGAAATCCATATAAATGAAAAAAAACGCCATTTTTGGGCTTATATTGAATGGGCTTCTTGCGAGAAAATCAGAACAAATATCAATGCACCCATTTTGAAGGTTGAGAGCCTAAAGTTTTAAAAAGTGGCTGGACGCTTCGGGCCCAGTGCAAGAGAGAGAGAGAGAGAGAGAGAGCGAGCGAGACAGAGACAGAGAAAGAACATAAATGTGCTTATGTCGCCAAATACAATCACATGCATTGCAATATCGACATTATCGTTCACATAAAAATAAATACACACATAAATGCCAATTCTAATCTAATAACAAACTTATACCCCCGAATATAATTCGGTATGAATGCGTTTGCATTGGCGATATCCAAAGCACATAAGGCACGACGGCTATTGTCGATTATCGTCAGTCGTTGCTGTTGTCGTTTTGTTGTCGTTGCAGACACCGTTATAGTCACATCGTCACCACCATCATCATCATCATTTTTATTTGCTCTCAATGCTTGAATTTCTGACCAGTGGATAGATGCCGCACACACACACACACACAGCATCTCATACTCTTTGCATCTATGTAATCGAAGTACGGTTGTCGGGTGCTGTCATCGTTTATTGCTGTTGTAACGCAATTCAAAAAAAAAATCAGGGGAAAATGTGTTCAAGCGATGTGTGTTCAGTTCAATGTGCTGCGCAAAAATCCTCCTCTACTTGATTTTCATCCAACAAGCAGCAAAACACTCGCACGCCGTCCACAGTGCACTTGTCACAAGTAAATTTCTTCCCAACACGTATTCTCCTTCACCGTGTGTATATTTCATGCTATTCAGGCCGCGATGAATTGCGATGCTATGGCATTCGATTTGCACAAACATTGGTAATAGTTTGGCTGTAACAATGAAGGAGAACGTACATCATTCGAATCGAAAACAATATCAACAACGGCGGCGGACGACGACGACTATCAAGTAAACTTGCGGCATAACATACCATTACCGACAGACACAGTCGTTGTTGTTGTTGTTGTGTTTTTTTTTTGAATTCGTGCTGTTCAGTTGCTCTCTATCCAGCGGTAGCTGACTGGCTGCTATATATGTACATCAATATTTGAGCTAAAACAATGATGCGAACCAAAAGACCGTACAGTGCCGTACTACATCGAATGGAGTGAAGAGCAATCGAGAGAATCGTTTTGCTTTTTAGCTATATTTGCTTTTGTTATTCGCTTTTGCATTTTCGGAATCCGTAGCAAAATACATAGCAAAGTATCACTCGTAAGGCGCACGATATGAATTGGGTATTGCAATGTATAAACAATACATGGCCACAGTCGTCTTGCATCCATTGAACAGTTAAAGTGATTTAGACTTCGCAGCAGACATACGATACAACACCAAAAAAAAGAACACACACACAACACACACAGCACAGAACAAAACTCAAACGATGGTCGTTCGTCAACACTGATTGTTCAGTCTGAAAACACCACGTCACATCAAAACAATGCAAAATGTGAATTTTGACCAATTGAAACAGTTAAGCAATATTGAGTGAAAAAAAAGAAGAGAATTTATTATTTTCGTGTTTAATGTTCAATGATTGAAAGAATGTTGCCTAATTGCCGGCGTTTTGTGTGTCAGTGTTTTTGTGCATTTCACTCAACATTTTATGTGATGAGCAATTTCGTTATCAACATTTTTTGAAAAAAAAAAATAAATAAAAAATGTGAGTAGACAAAATCCTGATTTGGACAATGGACGAAATTTGAATGAATAGATTTCGAGTAAACAAAATACTATTCAAAGTGTTTTACAGTTACATTTGTGCATAGCATAGATTTGTGCACACTTTGACATTTCTCCGTTGGTTTATTTGATATGTTTAAATGTTCAGTCGATGACCTCAAGTGAATCTTTAAGTTAGCTGTTAAAAGACCTGTTTAAAAACTGACTTTAACTATAGATATTTTTTAACACATTTATTTATTTCTTTTCCATTTACAGTTGTGTCTCCGTCCGTCTATTTAACGTGGTGAATTTTCAAACACAAAACATTGCAATAAGTCAATTTGTATGAGAGTGTGTCGTTTCACACAAAAAAATGCCGTTAAAAAATTAAATCGTAGTTTATCTTTACGCGAGCGAAAAGGAAGCAAACATAAAACCGCTTTACACATTTGGTTCTGTTTTTTTTTTCGGCGCAATTACAAAATTTACAATTTAAAACATAATCAATTTTGGCGAAAGAAAAAAGATGAAATTAAAAGTAAATTATGCAAATGATAAACCGTGAAGATGAAAAATCAGTTTGGATTTAATTGATACTGAACAAGAAGTTAAGACACACATACGAAAAAAAAACGAGAAAAAAAAATTCTAGTGAAAATCGGTGGTGTAACCACATTTCTATAAACAAACAAATCTATTTGTATCGTACTTTTGAAGAATAAATTTGCTGGATAAATACAAAACAAACGAAATACAAAGCCACACTCTAGTTGACCCACATCGAACCCGATTTGGATAGAGGGAAAAAAACATCGTTTGCAATCAAGGAAATGACTGAGTCAACATTGTTGCAAACCACAGAAAATAATAACACAACAACAACAAAAATGGATCGAGCAGTCTCACCGTCACCGTCCGAGCAGCAATACGCTCTCAAATGGAACGATTTCCAAAGTTCAATTTTATCATCGTTTCGGCATTTACGCGACGAAGAAGATTTTGTCGATGTTACATTAGCCTGTGATATTCGATCGTTTACCGCACACAAGGTTGTTCTAAGCGCATGCAGTCCGTACTTCAGGTAATTTTTCTATATATTTTCTATGTTCAATTTAGAAAATAAATGTTTTGAGCATGTTAAATTTCTAAAAATACATTGAATTTCATTTAAATAGAAAACTGCTGAAAGCCAATCCATGTGAACATCCGATTGTCATTTTACGTGACATTCGTGCTGAAGACGTTGAAAGTTTACTTCGTTTTATGTATAATGGTGAAGTGCACATTGGTCATGAGCAATTGAGTGATTTTTTGAAAACGGCTCAATTGTTACAAGTTCGTGGTTTGGCCGATGTGACTGGGCCACAATCCAAAGGATTGCCCGTATCAACCAGTTTAACACCTGAAATGAATACATCATCAACAGCAGCCGAAGTGAGCGCCATCCGAAGTGGAATGATGGGTTCATCAATGTCCAATCAACTGGGAAATGTGAATGCAACCAAATTACAAGAAACCAAGGCTTCGCCGGTAAGACATTCGGTCGGTTCAATTGCATTTTTTTTCTCCTCATATTTTATTTTTCTGTTTTCACCTGTCCATTTTTGTGACCCAAAAACAAATGATTGTTATTACTTGTTTCTTTCGTTGCTAATTTTTTGCGTATTCTTTGTTTTTGACTGATCATAAAAATAAACATTACACCGTAGACATCGACATCGGTACCATGGGAATTATCGGATGATCGACGAAATCGCCATTTAACACCGCCACCACCGCAGAAACGTATTAAAAGTATTGACTTGTATCGTGCACAACATGGCATTAGTCCGGATTGTGATCCATCCACATTGAAAAATCTTGATCCAAATATTTTGGCAGCGGCTGCAGCATTGCGTGGACGTGAGCGTAATCGTTCAAAGGAGAATTTAAATCGATCACGTGATTCATCGTCACAAGATCTCAGCAAAGCCGAATTACGTGAATCACTTTTGGGACAGGCACTCGAAGCATCATCTGCATCATCTGTACAGTCACATTTCTTTTTGTTTTTGTTTTTTTGTTTTTTTTTTTTGTGTGCAATTTTTTCAGTTTTTAATAAAGGAGCAGCAAATCATCATTAAATGTTTATCCAATTGTTTTCCATTTTGTTTCAGAAGAAGCATCCGGATTTGGCATCATTACAAGCACAAAGCACTGGTGAAGATTCAAATAGCAGCGATCACTCGGCAGCATCAGACGCAGGCGACTATGATGACACCATGAACGGTTCAATGGATCAACGATTCTCCAATTTTCTAGGTCTTCAAGGTATACCTGGACTATTGCCAGGCCCATCCGGAATGCACAATGACAGCTTCGGTAAGTCGTCCACATGATTCATATTTCAAACAAACAAAAACCGACATTTCCATTTTTCTAGCACTTTGTAGCCTATTCGCGATTAATTTCATGTTTTATTTCAATGCTTTTCAAGCACACAATTTATTGGTTTCTTTGTTTTTATTTTGTAATTTTTTAACTGTTCATTGTTTGTATGTTTAAATAGGATGGTCAATTTATGTTTAACAATTTGTATTGAGTCAAAACAAAATTCACGTGCTTCAATTTAAATGTGCAAAAAGAAAAAAAAAATATCGATTGGTTTATAGAAATTCGATAAAAACTGATGAATTGAAAAGAAAAGAAGAAGAAAAACGCCTAAAAGTTGATTACAAGGATCAAATCACGATTTGATAATGGTTTTGAGCATAATATGGATCTTAACGATCTAAGTGCTGCTCATTTCAAATGAAAAGCTGATCAATGGTCGATTTTAAGATAGACGAATCGCTATAAAAAAATCTCTTGTCCATATATTGTTTGGAGTTGAGTGAAAACGACAAAAAAACAACTGAGATACACATCATTTTCTTCAAACATTCTTTTTCTGAATATCGGACGACTAAACGACAAAAAAAGTATGTTGAAAGAAATAAAAGTAGCCTTTTTAGCCTGTCGGTTTTTTTCTCTCCCTCAATTCACTGTTTTGTTATTGTTGGAGTATGTGTTGTTTGGCGTTTTTTTTTTCGTATTTTTTTTTCTTCTTCGATATCAACGAAGGAGAAATTGCTAGAGAAATTGTTACATATGCCGAAATGCTATTGTTATGCATAATGGCGCTGAATATGCGAATATAATGTTTTCTATAATAAATTCACCGACCAACTGGCACGCACAATCAAATCGACGAGACCGACCAAAACATCCAAAAACAACCAACAAGAATACCGAAGATAACTTGAAGATGAAAATAAATATACGCACGCACGCAAAATGTTGAATATTAAAAGTGTTTTCATCAGAATAGTGGATGTGTGTACATTGTGTACAATTCTAAATCAGAATATAAATGGCCTTACATGGATTTGCTTCATGCGCCACAGTGCGCATATATGCTTGACTGATGTGCTCAGTGCCCTTGCCTTATCTTCTATCGCTCTTTGCCGTTCTATTCCGTATACATTTTACGTCTATTTCATATATATGTATTTTAGTTATGTGTGAATTTTTAAGTTAAATCGTTGAGCTCGAAAACTTATGTGTTGTTGCTAATGCTGAATCAGTCGAAATCCAAAAGTCCGTTCATCGTCGTTTGTGTTATTTCGAATTCACTGAAAATGAATGTGCATGTGTGCGGGAGGGAGAAAGAGTGACAGCGGGAGAGGGTGAGATGGTGAGCCAAGAAAAACGGACATAAATATTTCGGTTTGCGACCAAATGCTTGAGAGCACTTTGCACTGTTTTAAAACCAAAAAAAGGAATCAAAAAGGAATCAGTTTGCATTACACACATTTATTTCATATAAATATGGATATGTGAATTGAGTACGAGCAACGAATTTTCTCACTTACATATGGAAGGAAAGAGGAGACTCATATAAGCCTACACACGTCGCATCGAGAGCATACAAAGCATATATAACAATGCCAATGGACAGCATCTCGATTTTCCGACTGTTTTGCCTTCGTTGCACACATGCGAGTCGAGAAACGAAAGGGACAAGAGAAAGAGATAAATAGCGCGCAAGTGTTTGGTTTCTTTTGTCGATCTCCCTCGACCCAACATCAACTTCGATGTTGCCTTGTTACTAGTGTTTGCTTTATGTGGAAATGTAATGTGTGTGTGTGTGTTTGTCCGGACCGTGTGGCCCAACATCAACTTAAACTCATATCCAATATAATATCGACTCGTAAACATTCAGAAGTGTAATCTATCTTAAATTCGTTTCGTACCGACCAGTTTGCCGCAATTCATTCAGCCAGCCAGCCAGTATTCCAGTATTGTTTTCATTGTTGGTATGGCAAAAGGCTGTATCTGTACCAACTGATGATGTTGCCGAAAACTGTTCACTTAAACATGTACATAGAGAAATATGTACAGTAGCACATACACAACATATCCACCATCACACATGCCAAGTATTTTAATGTTTTCAGTTTAGCTCATAGGGTTTTTGAATGCGTGCGAAAACGAATGTGTGAGCGAGCAAGCAAGCAAGCGAGCGATTGAGCTCGTCGAACGAGCCAAAGAGTACAATTGTACCATTAAAGTTTTCTTGGCAGGACCTTTTATCCCTTCGAAAAAGAACCATTACGCCAACGACAATGGCAAAAGAACAACAATAAGAACGAAAAACTTGCGAGAGAGAAAAAAAAATCGAGCGAGAGAAAGAATGAAAGAAAAGAAAATTGCATGATTTCCGAAAGACGGTAAAGGATATAAATGTGTATAGATCTCGCGCGACCATATCACAACACACATACCAAATAATAATGAGAAAGTCGACAAATTAAAGAGCTTTGGCCCCCGATTTTGCTATTGTATATGCATTAATATGAACGAAAATTGGTAGAACTCGAACATGAACACGAAAAATTGCCCATTTCACATCATGAAATAAAGAGGCCAAACTTCGAATATCTAGCTAAACGAAAACATTACATTTGATCGAATCGTAATACGAAAAAAAATATCAGTAGACAAATTTATTCGAATTCTCACAATTCCATTTTGGAGTCAATTCAAATGGTCATCAGATTAAATCAATCAAACAAAAAATCGAGATCACTTCACATATCCATATCAATGATTTGAAGTGAGAATGAGAGAAGAACAACAAAAAAACGAACAGAAAGAAAAATTTGGTCACACTTACTGATGAACACTTGGGCTCTTTAATTCGAACGTGAGTTCGTTCAAAAAGAAGTACATTTCCAATATTCAAGCATCACACGCACACATCGATTTGTTCATGCACGTTTCAGGCAATGGCAAACTTCTATTGGCCCTGAACAATTTCGATCGTAATGGTCGTTTGCGAAAAGACGACGTGGAATTTTCTTAAAACTTCACACTTCACATTTGGGGAGGAGAGAGGCGGCTGAATTTTCGTACACAGCCGAAGGATAAATTCAAAGTCGAAAATAGTTCCAAACAAACATAACGTACATGTGTTGAAAAGCGTATCGCATATTTTCGTCGTTAGTAGCATAGATTGGCGAGTACAGTCAACGTATGCCAATACAAACGCGCTCGTACACACACAAACACACACAATTCGATTTATCTCAAAGACTAATCGCTGTAATAACAATACTAAAATACATATCAAACACTTTATCCATTGTTCGTGTGCATGTGCTTTCGTTAGATGAACACAGAGTAAAGTACACGAGCTGAATGGAGATGGAGCAACCACCCGGTTTCGGGTACCTCATACCATTTGGGCTTCGTTCAGCCAGCCAGTCAGCCATCCAGCCGACCGAACGCAAATCACTGAAACAGGCATATATGAAATGGGAAGAGAATCTTACGAGCGCACATACCAAATGAATGCGTAAATGAGAACACGCACGTCTGATTCTCAACTATAAATCTATATGGTTTTTGTGTAGTGTGTGTACTTAAACGGTAATACCTCTGCTACATGTTACCCGAACCAAACGTTGAATATGGAATGAGATATATTTATCGCGCTCCAAGCACACCAACTGCCAAATTCAATGTTGTTGCTGTTCTATTTTTTTTTTCGTTAGTTCTTTTAAAGTTTCGTGCGTTCATCGCTTCAAGTTGTTAACTGTAAGTTACAGTTTGTAACCGAACATTTCCCACTTCAAATAGCTAACTATAGTTTAAATACAGATGTTTAAAATGTAAATTTGATCAATATTTACATTGAATTGGGAAGAAAATGTGAATTTTATGTGTGATTTGTGGTTAAATATCATTTTTCACGAAAATGATCAAAGGATTTTTTTTCGATTTTTTTTTGATTTTTTTGAATTTTTTTTTTAAATTTGAACTGACACTAATGTGTATGTAAATAAATAAAGCAGAGGAAGATAGAGATAATAGCCAGTATAAATGATTGCTATTTTTCGTACACGTTACCGTTCACCTTTTCTGATCTATGGTCGCACACATCGTTTTCTCCGTGGAGCTACACAGTACACTCACACACAGACACACACACACACACGCGGACCATTGAATCACGAAAACAAAGCAGCAGCAACAAAACACCAAACTTTCAACCCATTTTCATATACTACTTTGAATGACGGCGTTTTTCCCTTCGAAACTGGCGCCTATTTAACTCATGCCCAGCACTTGGCGTCGTCATGATCATCATCATCAGTTGAAATCATCCACTGATAAGTTTTGTCCCATTACGTGTGTGTGCGTGGCACACACGTTTTCCGTTACTAGTTCACCATGTGCACACACGATTGTCTGCGTGTATGTGTGTGTGTGTATAAGTTTATGCTTCAACGATTGACCATTATGCTTTCGCATTGATTATATGCGTATGGGTAATGATGCCGTTTGCAGTACTTGCCCTTCTCGATGATACGTAGTTGAACAATAGATTTCTTGTAGATTTGAAGCATCAATCCATTTGCGCTAGAGAAACATGCTCACATATAAATGATACGTGCGTCTAAGGTGCTTACATACACATCGTCACACTCACGAATAGTTATACACCCATCGGACTACTTCACGATGTTTATGCAATTGAAACACCGACACCGAAGCGGAACACTCACTTGGAGAGAGAGAGAGAGAGAAAGAGAGACGTTTCACTCGTTCCAAATGGACACTCCAGTTCATTTTGGTGTTTGATCGCAAAATACTCAAATGGGTTGATGTTGCCTCCAGTTGGCCGATAGATGAAAAATATATATATATGTATATCGAAACAATGTACGTTAAGAAATTTGTGCACATGCGAGACAAAGTTTTCTTCATTTAGTCGAATGTGTCCAAGCGAGAAAATGTGCTTTCGCTTCCGAAAATCTCTTACATTATATCAAAATGTAACACATAAAAAAATTTACAGGAGCGTAGGAAAGAGAGGCAAAGAAAAAGAAGAAAAAAAAAACAACAACTTGCGCATAGTATAAATGTATACGCGCTGACACAAGGAAAAATACAACATTTGGCTGATATATGATTGTACTTTGCTAAGAAGACGAATCTTAAACTTTTGTCACGAATGCCCACATAACCATATTTATCATCCATTGAATAGTCGTTATATAATACACGACTATTTCCCTTTTCTGTTCTGGTATTTCCCTTTTCTGTTCAACAATAAAAACACCGAAACCAACATAAGATCGCATCAAAAAGAAAATGTTTGTTTTAGATTCTTTTAAAGAGTTGTCTCAATGAATGTTCAAGTGAAATTTTTTACGTTTAAAATCCACTGTCCCAAATTCGAGTACAATGATAAAAGCACACACACACATCCAAAAACCGAATCAAGTGCAGTTGAAATGAATAAAGTTTCAAAGAAAATTTAAGAATAATTAGACGATGCAGTCAAACATTTGGCGTCAATTCAAAAACTTAACAAAAAAATTCGCAAACGCCAATGCAATTTATGCAGAATGCGAACGAGAGAGAAATAAAGAAAGAACGCAACTCTTTATATTGCACAAGTTCTAACGACTGCAATTTGTGTGCTCAATTTCAAATACATGCATTGACGTTTATTCCGTTTTGAAGCGCATACACGCACACAGACACATCACATGATGAAAAATGTACGTACAAAGCATAAAATATGAAATGATTTGAAATAAGAAAGTTATAATAGGTTGATTCACATACGGAGATTTTATAGAGAGAGAGAGAGAGAGAGAGAGAGAGAGAGAGAGGAAAAAAAGTGGTGCACGCATAATAATGTTCTACCGTCAGAGAGTATATAAACAAACATTGTGAAGTACAACAGTAACAGCCGCAGTAGCCGAAATAACAACAACAACAGTAATATATGTGAAAGTGAAGCGAGGGGTGAATAATGTTGGATAAAATAGCAAAAGACAAGAAAAGAGGAAGCACACATACCCCGAGCAAAAAAATATATAGAAAGAGAGAGAGAGAGAGCGAGAGAGATCGTGAATGGGTCCATTCAACAAAGACTTTAGTCCAGTTAAAATTGTTATTTTGGCTCCTTAAAATTTTCCACTCGTTTCAGATGGACGTCGACGGCAACCGAGCGACAGAGCTCATGCTATCATGCATTTCACATATTATATTTTATCCAAACACATGACCATATCATGTAACGATAAAATAAAACGAACTAACAAAAAAAACTGAGAATTTTGGTTGTGTGCGTTGAATTGAGTCGAATTCATTTTTTTTTATTATTTCATTCAGACCCATTTTTATTTTGCAATTTCTTATTGTGTGTGTTGGATGCTTAACGTGTGTTTTGTTTTGTGCCTATTTTCCGTTTTTTCTTTTTGCGAAGGATTAGGTCTCAGTGGAGCAAGTACAAGTTGTATGCGTCATTGTGTACGCATTCACATTCAATCAATGAACACACGTTTGTTCGTGTGACCTCTTCGGCTTTTTCTTATAGGGCCATAAAAATAAAAGGCGAACAAGCCGAACCAAGGACCAAAGCACATACACACAAAACACACATATAACAATGAGGCAATGAACACGTCGATGAATATGAATTGTACTTTCGAATTTGACTAACAAGGTAACATAAAGGAAATAAAGCCCAATTAAAACGGTCAAAAACCTGATAAAATGCACACACACACACACACATACTGTGATGAATGCGAATGAAAGTTTTGGGGGTGGGTGTGTGTGTTCGTTTCGTATACTTCTGTTTTTTTTGTGTGTGTACATTCTAACGTGAATTCTTCCTCTGTCATCTTGTGGCTCTCATATTAATAATTTTCATGGCATTCGCTTTCTTTGCACATATTATTATAATGATATTCGGTCTATTTTATATGGCAGTAGCCAGCTTATTCCGAATGGAAACCGCAACCAAAAAACGGTCTAAGCATTTGAATAAGTGCGTATGTTTTGCATAATGCGATTCATTATATTCTATTCGGTACGCATAAAGTGCTTGCATGTGCGGCAGCACAACACACACACACACACAAAATGATGACCCCAAATAATACAAAAGGAAGAGTGCGGGGATTCAGAGACCACTGAAAGAAAGATGAAATTATGGAATTTAGCCCTTTCTATCTTGTTGTGCACGCGTGTGTCTTACTATTTACAATTCATTTTCGTTTTCGTGTTCCTTTCGATTTAAAAAAAAACAACAACAACTCTTTTTTCCCCTCTCCCTTTAACCGTGTGCTACGGTTAACACTCATCGAAAATGATGTCCTTTAAATGGCATTTATCTCGTTTCGGAAAATCAGAATATCATTGTTATGGACACAACCACCGGAGTTCAATTCAATGGTGTGCCTGGTTTATTTTTCCAGGGTGTGAGTGCTGATATTTTGCTTCGTTCAAATTCAATGTCGTTATTCATTTATAATACATAAAGGTATAATATTATATTCGCATTGCAATCGTCTTCATCGTCCCACAAAACTATTTCACTCGCATGGCAAAAAGGGATAAAAGCCTCTCAAACTTTTAATGGTCATAATTAAACATTATCTGCGCATTGTGCATAAAATCAGTTACCCATATTTATGCCGTCTTCTATTAATTATTTGTCTTGAAATGGGGTGTGTTTTCCACCAAACGACTCAATGCCCATGGAGGCATTTAGAACTCGGTGACTGATACTTTCTATTCGAAACTCATACAATCACACAAATACAGATATTCTCGTTTCAATACCCTCCAAAAAATGAAATCAGTCATAACAACATAATTTTGTTTGGACTGTGTACAAACTACACGCTTTAACCCAAACTAATCTTTTGGAATGAGAAAAAAAGTTTTTTGATTGAAATTTTTTTCAATAGAAAATATTTTGGTTTGATGCGAAATATAATGGCTTCATATGGACACACACACACACACACACACAAACACACTCAGAGATAGAGAAAGAGAGAAGCACAAAAAAAAACAAAATAACATCACAAAATCGAGAAATTGAAAAGTAATAAATCAATATAAAAGGCATTTCACTCATCATGTCAGTCGTTGTACATTTGTGCACAAGATGTGTGCGACACATGCGAATCTTAAATCTATCTTATTTTTCTCGACATTTTTTTCCATTCTTTATCTTCAATACTAAATGTATGACATTGTAGCCGACGTCGTTATTTTTGTCCATTCTTTCGTCTCTGAAAATGGTTAAAGGAGAGAGAGAGTGAGTGAAAAAAAAATAGCAAACATACACAGCATCCAACATTTCCAAACGGAATACGTATAATCAGCAGCTCGATCCAATGTTCAAACATAATAAAATCAAGACAACAGTGCTCAAGAAATAGAATCGACGTTCGAATGAAAAAAAACGGAAAATTGAAGAAAATCCACCCGAAAAAAATAAAGGAAGAAAATTGGAATAAGAAGAAGCAACGAACAGAACTGAAATGATGTACACATCCTGCTGAATTGCTGATATTTGCGTACTTACACCAATCGGTACATGAGAGCACACACACACACATATCGTATCCCTTGTGTCTGGGTCGGCTACGCATTCACAATATTACATTACGTTTGCAATTTTCAACTGAGCTTGATGCTTCTTCTGTTTGTTATACACATTTCCTAATTTCTAATGCGTGATTGTACTACGTCCGTTTGGTCCGTTTGTGCTTGGTGAGCTGCTGTTGTTGTTCGTCGTCGTCGTCGTCTTCTTCTTCATCGTGTGATTCTTCGTCTTTCTCATCGTTTGTTATCCGCTTCGTTCACGCCAGTCCACTGGTCTGCTTCTCGCAATTGTACCGATTGTACCATAAATGTATAGAAATCCGTGTGTATATTTAAAGTACACAAACACTACGCATATTATGTATTGTAAAGGCCATAAAACTAATGTGCCGCCCCTATTTTTACCCCATATATTTTCTAGTCTGGTGTTGTTTCGTTCGCCAAGTGCACACACAGCCACTTTTCAAAATATAAACGGCTCATAAGTCCCGCATAGCACCCAAAGTCCACACAGCATATTCATCTGCTGTCCAATGGATGCTTCTTACATTTAAAACAAGCGTTTCGGCGCCTTGATGAAGATGCGATCACCGAATATATCGAACATTCTCTCTCTCTCTCTCTCTCTCCCTCACTCTAGCTCTCTTTGTTCCATTGAGCACGATTTGCGCACACATAAATTTTGTGACAAGTGAAAATATTTATACATTATTTATTAGACGATATAAAATATGTGGTATTTTCTATTTGCTACCGTCCACTACTACGTTTGCCACTCGTCGTTCACCATTTCTCAGCACACTCGCACACTCGCACACTCGCACACACTAGTTTTGTTTAACTATCAATGCAGCGATTTTCCATTTAGATTCTCTTTACTCGGGCCAAATTTATTTTGAGCACTGATTTTCATCGAAATTTTCCCCGTCTTGACGCATCCAATTGAAATTGAATGAATGTTGCTTTATCATCAAAAAAAAAGGAGAAAAGAGAACAAAATGAGAAATAATTCAATCCAGCTCAATTGTTCGGGCGCAAAATCAGCATTAGCACTGACCTCATTGAAATAATCCGTCAGGCATATTTAAAACTATAGAGTGTTATGCCATTAATACATTCTCATCCGTGGTGGATGTTTTGTAAGAATTGATTTACTTGCCCGTAAATATAAATAGACAAATCAAACGGCAACATTTTGTTTACAATTCTCCGGCACATAAGCATCTCTCTGTCGGTTTCGCATTGAATTAATAAAATGTTTGGTTTTTGACATTTTCGAACATCTCCATTTCATCGGCTGAATAATTTATTGATTTGAAAAGTGCTTGGAATCGAACTTGGATTTATGTATCCGAAGAATGATACATCGAGCAGCATAAAACATTGTGCCTTCATTGTGTAGGCAAAACATGAAAATACCAGAGAGTCACATGATATGACGATTTTCGTTGTTAGTTTCGCTTCAGAGAAACTTATGTTCTGCTCTCATACAATCATTCTCCCGAAAGAAACTACACGTACCAATTTACACTTGCTTGTCATGTATTACTTGGTTCGTTTGCTCGATTCCCCAAAAACCCAACAGCATTTTCCCGGTGCCTTTTTATCAATGCATTTCCTCTCTCTCTCTCAAATGCATAATAACCACTACACACAAGCAAAATATTTCAAAATGACTGCCTTTGCATAATGGAAAACATAAAAACTATTTACATGACTCGTTTGCGATTTGTTTCAGTGGAAATTTTGTTGTGAGGTCATCATTAATGTAACTTCGAAACTAACATATCGAACTTTTACAATTTGAATATTGCATTGCAATTGCATTGCTATGCGACGCCAAATACATTCAGTCGTCCATTTTCTGTTTTGCAGAGATTTAATAAATTATAATTTTCCATTGCAAGCGAAAATTCGATTCGAGTTACAACACAGCAAACAACAACAAAAATGTGCTCAAGTTTTATTGGCTAGATGCCAAAAAATGTGTGCCTATTTTATGTATTTTAGCCTCTCCCTTCCCAAAAGTTCAAGCTAAAGTTGAAGTTTGTCTTTGGAAATTTTACACCGAGAAATTGTAACAAAATTTGCCAAACAATTTGCCCAAACCATTCAACTTCTCCATCGAAATGTTGAAATGCGTGTAGTTTGTGTTTTGGGTATAGTTTTGCGACGTTGGGATTTAATGTAAAACCGTATATTTTCTTTGGTTTGGAAGTAGAAATTGTGTACTTGTTTCTCTGTTTTTCACATCCGAAACTGTACGGTTGACTGGCTGACTGAAATAGATCAAGGGAGAGAAGAGGAAGAGAGCGATAGAGAGAGAGAGAGAGAGAGAGAGAGAGAGAGAGAGAGAGAGAGAGAGAGTGAGTGCGAGTGAGTTTACATAAATAAACCTTGTACATTGAAATATTTTAATTTTAACCACACTTTCATGTCATCTCTGCCATACCGTTGTTTTTCGGGCTGTACGCCGCCGAGTACAAGACGAATGAAACAATATCGTTGGAAGAATTGGTAAGGATTGTCAGTTGTTGCAAATGGATAATATCGAATAGGCCCAGTTGAGAAGAGTGTGCGATGTGTGTCGTAGATTAGCATTCTCATTGAGAAAATGGAAATGGGCAAACGAAGTATCCCACGAGTGAGCACACGCCATCAGGCCGAGAAATAGAGACAGAAAATGAATGAGTGATGGAGTAACAGGGGGCTCAAAAGTGTGTAAAAGAAATGGTGAATAGAACCAAGAATCATACATAAAATCACGCACACAGCACATTTGAGACCAGTTTGTTTTAGAGGTCGATTGGCCGCCGCTCGGTTTTGCACACGCAAGAAAGTGATGAAGATAAAATTAAAACGGATGCGAGATGTGAAAACAGCCCGAACAACACATATCGAGTGTGAGAGCACTCAAGCTCACTGACTTGTGTTTGTGAATGTGTGTGTGTTGTGGGCGACATTCATTTTAAAGCAATCTAACTTCTATCCATGGCCTTCCGAATCATCCATTACATGGATTCTCTCTTTGTTGCACTACACTCCCGTGCATATCGCACATAGTTTTCGATTTTAAACAATGTAAAGTAGTTCGGCGTATTATTCTGAGATAGTTAAAATTATACACATTATAGTAATTGTGAGTGTGTGGGGGCAGAGCAAGTGGAAGGGGGAAAAGGGGAAAAGGTGGCCGATTTGAGTGTTCGCATCGTTCGTCCGATGCGTGTATACAACTTGCTAGGCAAGTCTTTGCTTGCAACCATGTTTTACTTTGAGTAATTTATTATTTGGGTAAAATCTTTGCATACTTTTACCGTTAGCAACACACGAAACACACGTTCATCTACTTTCCATACGGCTTCCACCTCACTTTGGTGGATGTTACGTATCACAATATCGTGGGCATAGCAAAACTTCAACAACAATATTGATAAACAAGTTTAATAATTCGGGTACTTTGTAGTGCAGCTACTTTAATGTGCGTCTCTCTGTCCTTTCGCATGAACGAAAAACCAATGTTAAAATGTAAATCATATATGTTCCGTTTTAAATTGGATTCGGCAGCACCACCCGGCAAATGGCAAAGTACCAACTCTTTAGATTTCGAAAACTTATGCGCACAACGAAAATGCCAAAGAATTGAATTCCAACGGTATTATTTTGTGGACCAGCAAAACATTTTAGATGAACTTATGCTATTCGTGTTTGCATCTCATTTTTTTTTTTTTGGTTTTTGTTTATTTCATTGGCTTTCTATGGTATGCCGAATAGTTGGCCGAATGAAGCGAGAGAACAAGTGTTCTCTCAAAGTGTTCTAGCAGGCATCACAAAAGTTTAACTTTTCCAGTGTGAGTGGGTACCGAAGGAATCTCGTAGGGAAGTCTCTGCTCTTTGCGTGCGTTTAGATTCGATTGTGTTTGGAATGGATCGAAGAGGGAAAATTAAATTGTATTAGGTATTAGGTATAAATTGTATTATTAATTAGATGTGTACAGTGTAGAGTGTACACTAGAGCAAGAGAAACAGCAATACAGCATACACATTATATCTAATACACATCTATAGAGCACGAAGATATGGGGATTGAACGCTTAGCTAAAGAACGAATTATCCCAAAATGCTGTTTCGCTAAATGTATGTATGTGTGTGTGTGTGTGCACATAAATTTTCACAAATCGAAAAGCAAGAATACCTTTTTCCCCCGAAAACTTTATCGGTTTTCACTATGGAGTGAAAGAGAGACAATTCAAATTATTAATAAATGAATAGACGAAACATGCTTTTCAAAAGAGTTATTTCTAATAATGGTAAAGTTAAAAGATATATACATACATATAGAAGGACCCGAGCCAGTGGTACCTTTGCATTTTGTGTATTATATTTTAATACGATATACATCGAACGGGGTACACTTGCTCTCCCTCCGCATCTGTTTTACAGCTCTGGCTCTTGAGCTGGCTGGAAAAACTACTTTTATGTGTGTTGTAGTAGTTGGCTCTTCTCATGCTCCGCATGCAGGCGTATTAATGATACCCGACGCTCAAATTGTTCAGTACACACATTGTAATCTCTCATTTTCTCTTTACATCTCCCAAAAACCCAACACCGGATATTCTCTTGCTCTGCCTCTGCTTTGAACGAATGCTTTGGTATTGCTGAGATATTTTTTTTTTTTTTTTTGAGGTGCGGTGGTCGGGGGATGGTGGTGGTGTGTGAGTTTGTGTGCACAAAGTTTCTCGGTAAAATTATAATTTCAATGGGAAAATCTGTATTCAATTTCTAAGCAAGTAGTGCGATCGCCGTAAATGGCATAAATGACGCATTTATTTCTAACATTAGACTCATCAGCAGTAGTAACGTTACATATATACACATTTCAATGCATGGCATAGCATGGAAAAACATGGCATACCAAAAGTCCTTCGAGCCGCACATCGAAACACATTGTAAAATATTTTTAGCTACTTAATACGTTCGGTAGATTTCTGCATGTATAATGTGTTTTGTATACCACGTACTGTACACACACAGAGAGAGAGAGATAGAGTGAGCGAGCGAGCGAGCGAAAGAGACGGACACTGATGTGGACTTGAATACTTGGATGGCTTGCAAATAATAATAGTGAAATGGTTGGCTGGTTCTTCATCTCTTTCTGCTTTAATCAAATTCAACTATTTGATGAACGATGGAGGTGGATAGAGGCCGAATGAAGTTTTGTCGAATCGTGTGTGTGTGTGTGTGTATGATGAAAATGCTAAGGGTCTTTTTTGTTTTCCATTCCATACATTTGCCGAAGTTGCTTTAAGTAAAATGATGTTCAGTTGCACATAAGCGAAAAGTACCAAAACTGTCGAGCACATTAATTCATTTCCATTTAGTTTTAGAATCTATTCAAATTCAAAAGGCCCTCTATATTTAAATACATTTCGGTCCCGAGCATTGGTAACGAGCCTCAACTCTTTTCTATTGTTTTTCTATGTATGTGTGTGAGTGTGTGTTGTGTGTGTTTTGCCCGATTTTCAAAAGGTATGGCAAAATTGAAAAAGCACCAACAATAAAACGCAACTACACACCAAAAATCCAAATCTCCATCTCGCCTGACTGCGCAACACATCTCACTTTATTAGACATATTAATGAATATCTAAGTTGTACCTTCTGCCGAGATTAGATATTTCCATTAGAGGACACAACTATATATGTGTGTGTGTGTATGCTTTTTCGCATCGGTCGGTAGTTGCAACAATTCCTAAATTCAATTTTCATTTCAGCTGCTGTCAGGTGGAAGTTTTTTTTGTATTCTCGAGACAAACTCTCGACCACTTTCTCGTCACATATACAAACTCACACACACACGCGCGTATCGTACATACTGTTACCCAAAATGAAATGTAATGTCTCAAACTTCCCCATAATTTTAATTTGATTAACGACTATTTCGTTGCCACCATATAAAATGGAACGAACTTTTACATCAACGAATTATATATCTATGAAATTTCGTTTCCTTTTCATTGTCAATCCATTGCAAACAGAAGTCGCCCAGTTTAGACAGTGTTGTTGTTGTTTTTTTTTTTATTTAATGCACTAGGGAAAGAAGAAATCGATAATGTGTCAATAATATGGGCCGATATCACCTTGGCATAAAAGGCATATATATATAAAAGATGTAACCGTGGTAATAATGAGAAAAAAATGTGGCCATTATCCGTAAAGTACCTTAGCGCGTAGAAGAATCAAAGCAAAAGAAGAAGAAAAAAAAAGAGCCGCGCGCGTTAAAACAATGCGAAATAAGTGAGGATTTAGTCCAAGCAAAAGCAAATCGTGACGGTAAAGTAAACGCTTTTTTTTGCCATCTTTATCGCATTAGCACATCAAGCCTCTTTCACGGTTGTACATTTGTTGGAGAATTAAGTACAAATATAACAGGAAAAAAGAAGAAACGAGCGCACACACCAAACCCAAGACGAATGGAATGGGTGAATAACGAACGATAAACGTTTCATATAAATCAGAAAGTGATGCCATAAATACATAATTCGAATAATAATATTCCAATAAAGCTCTTTGCACCCTCTCTCTCACTCTCTCTCTCTCTCTCTCCATCCCTCTGTGAATGCTCGATCTATGCCATTGTATGTGCATCGCATATTGTTTCTATACATTTTTTTTTTTTACATTCATTCATGTTGAAAGAAAAAATGCGCCAACTGAACGTTGTTTGAATTGTTGTTTTCCATGTAAGTATTTGTTTGGTATCTGGAATTTCGGCGGCGGCGAAGGAACAGCAACAACAACAAAAATACCTCCCCGTCAAACAAATTCGGATTCATACCACCAAAGTGCTAACGCCTGTACTTTATTTAAATAAATTGCCAACATTTTACTTGATACACCTTGGCTCACTTTGGTGTTGGGTGCCGTGGATGGGCCTGCACCAGAAAAAAAAACCTAACTCCGTCTTTTTCGGCAGCATTATGGATGTGTCTCTGCCAAAAACGTGTACGCGATAATTTTATTATTATCGTTTACGGTGTAACACTTAATATGGTTGACACGAAGTATACACATGTATAGCATCCGGTGTTCGGTAGGACGCGAATCGACAAATACGTTACTTATATACACGCGTACGCCACCGACAAAACATTTACTGGCGCTAGTAATGGCGAAAAATTCATTTTTAATAACACTTGTAGGGGCGGGTGTGTGTGTGTTTGCGCGCTTGCCAGTGTGTATGTAACAGTTGTATATGTGCACACGTTTTAAACGTACAAAGCAAATGTGAAGAGAACAACAGAGATCCATCTAATGATCGATCAGCCTCGTTGAAACACCATCATCCATAAACACACCGTAAAACTTTCTTTTTTGCCCAACAATACAACATCTTACGTTCGATGCCATCACCGCCGCCGCCGCCGCCGTTGCGCCAGTTGAAATCTGTGTGCACTGATAAATTGTTAAAACGTGCCTTTAATGCTGAAATGATTAAGTTCAAAAGACTTTGATAATATATTTAACGTTTTGCAAAGAGTGAATCGAATGGAAAACCAAACTACCAAAATGAGGAAGCTTGAAAATGAAACGTACACACTCCTGTCGCAGGAGTCCTGTGTATGTAATAGAGCTAGAATGTCGAAGAACAACATGAATAATGGACAAAAATCGTTCGAATTTGATACCATTAAATCAAATGAAATGATATTGGAGTGTATATGAATTGAGTCCAGTTTGCGAATAAATGACCTTTTTCTTTTAACTTGAAGCGAACCCTCTAACTTCGTTTAATGCATTTTATGCTGTAATTGAGAGTTTGGTGTAATTTTCAAGTGAAATTCATTCTTAATATAATATTTGGAAAAAACCTCAGAAAACACACACACCGTAAATTGCGCACATTGGCCAAGACCCAGACATGTTAAAAACCTACACCTCAAAATTGAACCCAAGCGGTTTTTCTGGTTAGAAAAGTAAATTTCGGTGCTCAGCATTGTAAATCAAATAAAACATGTTGCCTTCGAGCTATTTATACCCTCTACTTGTTTATCCCTGGAACATTTACTTTTGAACAAAGCAGATCAACTTAAAACAAGCGTTCGGTATGCGTTCATTTGAAATGGTAACACACGACTTTTCCACTTTGGTTTGCCACCATTTTCAATGCATCAATTTTTATTTTGATTGTGATTCAAATGAAAACAACTGCATTTGAAGAATGATTGCATGATAAAAATCACCCACCAATTTACTAATCGTCTGTGATCATTCAACAGCACACAACAATGTTTAAAAAAAAAATGCATACCCATTTGAAAAGCAAAACAAAAAAACAGACAGAATAGTATTCGTTTTGAAAAACTGGGCGAGACCAAAACAATGATTGGGAAAAAGAAACGTATTCAAGACACACACAAAAAAAATGGCAACAAATGATAGTTTCGACATAAACAGAATTAATGGACGTTAATATTAATTTTCCGAGTACGTTTGCGCATTGCAAAATCTGTGTGGCGCTTGAAATATCATCAACGTAAATGACCTCGTTGCCGCCACATGCATACACCGCCTGATCGGCATTCGGCAAGAAGCTAGTTTCTTGTTTGGTGTTGTGTTATCTTTTTTTTCCTTCGGATTTCTCCCTCCAATGTACACGTTCCGTTGTCATTTTCCATAAACAGCACTATTATTCAAAGATGATATATATTCGAAAAGAATGACGTTCAGCATGAAGAAAAGCGATTGTGCGGTTTGATTTTTAACTGTTTTGTATCACGTAGTTCGTCGATTTGTTTTCAGTTTCACGATTGTTCACAGAAGCTTGTAAGCTGAAATTTGCTCATCTGTGTAGAAAATATGCAGGCTTATTATTTGTGAATGTGTGTTGTATGTGAATGGTGGCTTCTATCTAGACTTACACAGCACAAGGTAGTTTGTGTCGATTTTTTCACCGATTTGTCCAAAATTTATTACTTGAGTTAAGCAAAAAGACACTGCCAATGTTATGCATATCGCATCAAAATGTTGAATTTGGCAAACGAGTACTTGCCTTTATCTATGGATAGACAAGAAGAAAAAAAAACAAGAGAGAAGAGAGCCAGTGTGGCATTTAATGCACGTTGTTTTATGGTTTAACGCACCCCATCCATCGAATTCTTTATTATTCGTGTTTATTGAACGCGCAACATCTGATCGCAATGTAAAATACTCTCTCTCTTGTTCCATCCCTCTCTCTCTCTCTCTCTCTCTCTCGTCCGCTCCCACTCATATTTACGTCTGTTGGTTTGTTTCGATTTATATTTATTATTGTCTGCATTATATCCTGATTCCATTTAGTGCTATCGCTAAATGCATGGTTTTTGTTACAACTGTTTCGTCTTTTTTTTCTGGGTTGGGCGTACGCTCGTTCCCGTTCGCTCATTTCTTTTTGCTCTTCCATATATTTTTTTGTTGTTGATTTTACTATGCTCCTATCTACTTTTTTATTCCGTTGTCATGCCTGTGTTTGTGTGAGTGTATTTTTTTTTTTTTTCACCACAAAATTGACTCCTTTTTCCAAGACGAAGCTTGTTTTCCTCATGGTTTTCCTTACCAATGTAGTAAGTCTAAATAAATTACCAAAAACTCTATTATATTGTTGTTACTTTCTGATATTTTATTGCTTCCCTTTTGTTACTTGCTTGTCTGCATCGGTCGTTTTTGGTTTTCTTCGAAAAATTACTTTTGCCAACCAATCTTTCGTTCCTTATTGACTCTAATGGATTTCTGCATGTTCTTTTCTGCGTCTTCATTTGTGTATTTATGTCTGTGTTTATGTGCTTATCCATTGCGATACCATTAAACCAATAATAAATAAGTGCACATATTCTTTTTTTTTGTTATTTTGGGTACTGTTGATTTGTGGTGCACGCGAATCCATTCGAAAATTGTTCGTCATGTAAATTAGACGAAACCTCACGGAAACCGCAAATCCCCTGAACAACAACAACAACAACAAAATATGTGTGGCAATCGCAATACTATAACGCATCGGAAATTTATTAAAATAAATGATTGCTATGATTCATAATTCCGTTTCGGTGTTGTGTGTTTGCCGTCGACATATTCACCACCCTCCACCGCCCTCCCCATCTAACACAAATACCGGTCCGATAGACGAACGATGGTGGTGTTGCTATATGCGAAAATACTCAACCAATTAATAGGTACCCACCTATAGATAGATACAAACTATCTGTCCTTAATCGACATAATTATGTGTGACTACGCACATATTGTGTTTGCAAAGCCGTCGAATGTAATTTCCTACGACATGTTCATTTCGTCTTTACCGATATATGTTTGTATGTACCCGATGGAAGCGATTTTGTATGGTGTTGTTACAAATACACGATGCAAATGAATTGAAGCACATAAGCAACATTTGGTGGTTTATGAACGTCATTATTACAAATATGATATATCACACGTCGTCTCACTTGTGAGAAGCAATTTTTCTTCTTCGTGCTCTGGCACGAACAACAACAACAACAAAATAATCAAGCAACATTCTGGACATTATTCTTAAACTAAAGTATGGGGTTGTTTTCTGGTATTTAAAGTCTCGGGTGAGACTTGGGTGTCTTGATGCCTCTGAATTGGAATTTTCTTATCGTTTAAAGAAGTAGAAAGTGGATAATTTTAACTTACCATCAATAGAGAATGGGGGGGAAAAAACAGGAAAACTACTTATAAAAACTTGAAGAACGAACTAAAGAGAAAACATTCTTTGAATTACGCCTGAAGACTTCCACTGTGATGGCGATGTAAAAATAACAACGGCAACAATTCAAGTTGAATGAAGAGAGAAGTGGTTTTTGTTTTTCATTCGATTTTTCGCGACTTTCAATCGATACGGAAATTGCGCATAAAAATCGATTATACCATTCATTGAATCTTACAAGAATTTTCTTACTTCTTCTTCATCAAGCTGGTTGAAATGTATTTGGTAGCACTTATTTGTGTAATGTTGACGATGAGAATTCAATACTGTCTGGCCACCCCTTCCCCCCATCCGACACCAGATTATCCTTTGAAATTTCACAAAAATGTTATCTCATTTTCCAAAAATAATTCTCAAGAGAAAAAAAAAATCCCGTGTAACATGTTTATTAATAATCAACTTATTGAAACGGTTTCTCCACGGTGTATTTGCCAACGTGAATTTATTATTGAATAATGTCAATGACAGTGGTTGTCTAGTGGGATGGTGGTGTGGTTTATCTAGTGTGATTGCTTTCGATGTTTCCCTTAATTTTGCTTGGAATATATCGAGGTTGTTTTTTTTTTTCGAGGAAGAAATTGTTTAAAGTGAACCAACCATTTTGTCGTATGTACATCACATACATGATGATGCGGTGCATTCAAGTAGAATCAAAATTTTGTTTTTAGTCATTTTAAATGAGATAAAATATAAAGAAAAGTATATGAAAGCATTGACAAAAAAAAACACACACACACACACGAACCAACCGACATAAACAGCACGCTGCATGAACATATTGGTTTTGAAGTAATCGTGTAGAGCTCGTTTAATAATAATTTATCCAGTGAATTTGATTTTAGTTTGATTTGCTCTCAAGCACAAAGCAACCGGGTTGCTCATATGTGCTCAAAAGAAACGAACTCATGTGAATATGAGTAAATTCGATTGAGCAATGATAAATCAGGTACACAATTTTAGTCTGGCAGTTCAACGATGATTCAATCCAACCGCAACGGATGTCTCCTCTATCAGCAGTCCAGATAGATACTCAAGCTTTGCGTTTCTCTCAAATCAAGTGTGTGTGTGTCGATTTCCACATTACGTACTCTACACACAAACCAATCTCTTCATCGTTTCACATAACATTTAAACCAAAGAAATCACAACATTGTTTCATTTTCGTTCGAGTTGCTCGACAAAATGTGTGTGTGTGTATTTTTTGTTGTTGTTGTTGTTGTATTTATTTATCTACGGTTTCAATTTTGTGCATAAATGAACGAATGAACCGCATTCAATTTTCCACTATTAGACATTCATAATTGATCAAACAGCAAGCACAACATCGATGCTAACATGCAAAAGAAAGAAGACAGGTACTCGATTCGCAGTAGATTCGATTGAGGTTAGATAGAAGGGACACAGAAAAAAGCGGAAGGGTGAGGTTTTCGAAGGCCGACGATAAAAAGAGCATCAAAATCGCTTTTATTTTGATTTTGACGTGTGTGCATGCGAGAGATAGAATGCCACATGCGATTATGTTTTTACGCTACGACGTAGAGCTAAATGTGGCATGAGACAATGGACGAAGCGTGTGCTTGAGTGAATGAGCGAGTGTGTCATGCTGAGTGAGTAATTTAATTAATCAAATACAGTGAATATCTAATGAATGGATTGCGCAAAAAAACAACAACAACAACAACAACAACGACAACCAAACAACAACACACAACAAGAAATATGAAAGTGCTCAAAAATTAGCATGCATCACTTCGGTTGCATACAATGTCGCGGAGATGACGACGACGACAACGCGAAAAACAACCACATTTACGACAAACTTAACATTTTCTAGTCTCATTTTAAATATTGGCTGTTTATCGCATTTCTCTGCTGGAATTTGAAACATTTATCCATATTTTATCCGTTTAAAGGACAGATAGTGATGTTTCATAAAGCGACTAAATAATTATTCACTCAATTCAGGCCAACTCAAAGCACAAAAGCTCATTTGCTATAAATATAAGCGAACATCAATGGGAGCATCAGTTAGAAAATGCCCAAAGAGAGAGAAAAAGTAAAAGAGAGAGAGAGAGAGAATGGGAGAAAGAGAGAGAGAGAGAGAGAGACGAGAAAAATAAAACAAACGAAGGATGATATAGAAAACTGGGAAGGAGCGCTGAGCAGCTGAACACACAATCGATGCACATTGCACTATCATAAAAGGATTTGAATCACAGACGTCTAATAACTCGCATAGTAAATTTCAAATTAGCATCTATGGTTTATTTTGGTTGTGCTGTATTTAAAAGAAATTGCGCTTTAACTGCCAACTGTTTTTGGAATTTATGCAAACCAAATGAATGGAATTAATGAGCGCTCGCTAAACACCCACCATATTATCGTTATCGTCTCAATCGAAAACGAAAATAAATCGGAAAATTTACTGAATTTTATAAATGCACAATAGCAAAATTATTTAATCGAATAGCTTCGATAGACAGTTCCAAATTCAATGTTCTTTTAATTAAATCAACCGTTTTCAACAACACATGAACTAACTTCTACTATTCAAATTTGAATTACACGCTCATTAGCGGGTTGGCCACAATGAATTGAACAACATTTTCAATTCATATCAAAATCGATTTGAGTTTTAAGCAAATTCTAATCAAAAATGAAAATGCAAATTTCCAATAAATTATTCCGAATAGAATGCATTTGCAAACACTTTTGGTTAAGCCGATCAACTAAAATCGCTCCAACGATTGGGACTTGGGAAAATGAAGATTGACAGATTTTATGTCATTACATTGATTTGCAAAATCGCATAGTTTTCAATGTGCACTAAAAATGTACATTTTGAGGAACCAAACTTGCGGTTGTTTTTTCTCTCTCAAATCCCAAGTCATGCAAATCGATTGCATTCAAATTAAACTGTATGCAGTTTGATCATTAACTAAATAGCGTTGAAATGCCAACAACAAATGTGTTCAACAAAATTCTGAAATTTGGTAATTTTGGCTTGCGGCTGTCAAAAGAAATCAAATGAATCACGTTGCTAAAATTTAACTGCTTCAAAAAAAATTGGAATCAAAATGTACCTTTGCATTGAGTTAGTTGCCTAATTGGAGCTCATAAAAAAAAAAATTGCTGGTTTGCTGCAATGGACAACAGTTTTGAACAAATCAAAACGAATATGAATTGAAATCTCCACATAAACCGTCCATAGAACGTGTGATTCACGATAAAAAAAGGAATAATAAAATTAAGTATTTCGTGTAAAATGAAAGACTTAACCGCCGAAAATGGTAGCAAAATTTGAAATAAAATCAGTCCAAATGTCGGCATGTAAAGATGAATTATGTTAAATTAACGTCCAAATCCAACTCACTAATTCCAAACTGAATGAAAATTTTTCCCGTACACGAAACTAACCGACAGCATTGTAATTGTACATTCACCATTCGCCAAACACTTTGGCTACATTCGTATGAATGTTTCACATGACGTGTCTTTGGATGTGTGTGTGTGTGCACAATTTACGAGACCGACTGAAAATTTCCCTAATATAATTATTTTAATATCAAATTCAATATAACACACATTGTACAACGGTGTTTGCTGATATTGTTCGGTAGTCCGTACAACAATTACACATGCAAATGTGCTCACTAAAAATACATTATTTATACCAATAAAACGGTGTTTGTCGGCTGCCATTTGTGTTGTACTGTGTTTTATTGTGTGTGTGTTTTTTTCGGGGCCGGATTTTAGTTAGAAAATCCTGTGATGTATTTACATACATTTTGATGACTAAATTACAACAATAAAAAAAAAAAAACAGAAAATAAGTACGCGATTAGAAGTGCTGATACTGACGTTTCGTCTGTAAGACGTTTTTAATGGTACGAAATTTGCGATGTATCGTTGGCACGAAGCCTTCGAAATGACGGTTCGCCCAACACATTTCGAAATCGAAATGAAATGTGCGTAATTACAGCTTAATTATTCCCAATTTACAGCATTACAGCAATTGTTTCTCTATTAAATAAAATGTTCGTTCAACAGAAAAGAATCCACCGTATTTTCTTGTTGGTGTTGTTGGTCGGTGTGTCGAGATTTTTGCTTGTGATTTGAAAAGTTTAAGTTTTCAAGATGAATTAAGTTTTATAATTTGGCGAATGGAATCGGTAGACGTGGACGTGGCAAATGAAAAAGAAAATGGGGAAATGAAAGACTAAAATCCGATCAAATAAAACGAAATCGCCAAAATGAGCAACATTCGAATCTTGTTTGCACGATGCTTGAAGGACCTTGTAATGTTCATTGCATGCATAATTACGTTTACCGCATGCGTTCATTATTCCACAATCCACACATAAATTATCTTTTATTGTTTGAAATACTGCGTATTAGTGTAATCGAACCCAGACATTAGACCGAGCTATAAAAGAAAAAAAAAAACTGTAGAACTTGAAACCGAATTACTTTACGACGGGAGAATGGGTAAATTCGACGCCAAATTTGGGCTAGTCGAACTTATATCGAACACCAATGTGCGATGCGATGGTGTGGCTGTTGTACAGCCTGTACACCACTGGCAAATATAGTAATAAGCATTTTTTTATACCCACTACAAATAGTTCATTGCATGCTAATGCTCCGTTAACCATCGAAAAATAATAATTACATGCTGAGTAATATTGCGGCTGGTCTCTTAGCTTTGATCTATTTTCTCATACTCTTTCCCATATCTATTCGGTAATGCGCTCCTTTTTGATGGACGTATCGGATTTGTTTGCATAAAACTGCCGTCCCTTCGGTGGTGGTTTTTTTTTGCGCGCGCTCTTTCTCTGTCTCTATTTTTCTCACTCTTTTACTCCACCATTTCGATTTAAATCACCTTATCGCTCATTCGACTTTATTCGAATAATCTTGCTGCACAGAAGAATGAAAGAATGTAAAAAAAAAAACTGATTAAGAAAATACCGTAAAAAGGAAAATAAATGAACAAGAACCAATCCTTTGGCTGAAATCAGTAAATTGAATTATAGTATTACAAACGCAATGAAGCTCCCACCGTCGGCCAAGCACGATTGTGTGTATTGTGCGACGGATAGAGCCAAGAAAAAAAAATGAGCTGCGTGAATGCGTGTGTAACAAAAACATTCTCTCTCTCTCTCTCCATCCACAAAACATCGCACATTTCAAATCAATTTTATTTACACAAATAATTTTCGACGTTTCCAATGCATGTCACTCCTATGCAAACTTGGACTTGGAACCGGGCTCTATTGGCCGACACTACTTTTGACATGCTGCTCGTGCAAAAAATTTCTGTTGATGTTGGCGTCTGTTGAGCGCGTGCAACCCAACAACACAAAAATAGATGGTATATGTCTTAACCACCCGAAAAATATAGTCTTTCGTTCATTGTTTTTGATTTTGTGTGTGTGTGTGTGTGTTTTTTTTTATTCTTCTGCTACTGTTTCGTTTACTTTGTGGCTGATGTACATTTTGGTTCGTTCATTTTATGGGATTGGTTTTTGGTCGAAAACTTCAATGTACTGATAATTACTTGCCATATATTAATGCCGATTAAAAGGGAAAAAAATAACGCTGGCCGATTTTCTTCCATTCGATACAAAGTGAAATAAGTGAGTGTGAGCACGACTTACGTGATCGGTACGCGCCCGTTCCTTTTGCTACTACCCAGCCCCAAGAACACTACATTTAATTCGAACTTCAAGTTTTAATATCCGAACGAGAGTGCGAGTGTGTGTATTATTAATGTGTGTGTGTGTGTAGAGAGAGTCAAGTCAATGTGCCAATATCTATGGATGATGATACGCGTATACAATTTCAAACAATATACCAATATAGTGAATTAGACAAATAGCGCACATATTCTGCTTACCGAATGGATATTTCGAACGTCAATTGTGTTAATACCACAAAATCACAATGTACGAACGCAGTGTACACTGTACCCAGTGTATACATTGTCGATGGACAAAATACACGGCACTTCGAAAATATTTCACAATCGTAATCAATTCATTATCGGTAGTTATATGCTGTGTGGGTATGGAAACACACCCTTAAGACTTCGGAACATAGACAATGGGAGCGCGCGCGCTCGATTCACACATCGAAGGAAGAAAAAACAATGCCAAGAAAATGAAATTACATTTGTTCGATTAACTGAAGCACGCATTTTCGCTTTTCGAAATATTTGCTCGTTTGATTACAAATGGTTTGTTTGTGCGCTCTATCTTACACTACACTGTGCGTCTTATGTGTCGTACCAAAATCCAGTTCACCCTGGCACACACTATTTTTAGGTTTAGATCACCAACAAACACATTTTTGGCAAACTAATAAAACCATAAGCTAACGCAAACTGTGTAGGTTTGTGTGTGTGTGTGTGTGTGTGTGTGGAAAAAATTGAAATCGACAGCCAAAATCACATGTGCCAATTTTAACGAATACGTTACGTTATTATTTGTGGGTTGGAGTTATTTTTTTGCCCCCTCCTCCTCCCCCCCCCCTCAAAAAAAACCATTGATATCATCATCGTAATGGATATGTAAGCATTCGAATCCATTAGCAATATTGATTAAAGTATCAGCGAAATTATTTGGCCGACTTTTGCACCACACCGAAGATTATATTCAAACAAAATTAAAAGGGGTGTGCATGCAAAAAAAAAGGTCGCATCGCAGGAAAAAAACCATAATCAAATCACAGCGCCGACAAATTAACGTCTATCACAAAATTATCACACGATTTCATTTGTATTATTCGATGTTTTTTTCGCACAATTTCCAAAATTTTCATATTTTAGCATTTTGAATAGCTAAACACAGTGGCTTTGGCCACTGATTCAATTTAATTGTTAATCGTCTTGATTACCAGCATTGCCTCGTCCCAAAGCATTCTTCTATAGAAAAGTGAGAAGTGAGAAGCACCATCACCGTTGCGATTGATCTGTTGTTGGCTTTCAAGTAAAATGAATTTGTATGCATGCGACGGTCGATTGATGATAACGATGTCTGATTGTTTGGTCGATTCAACACCCATCCATCGGACGAGAAATTCATTTTGCGCATTCAATTGAACACCAATCGATCATTTTGGAAATGTCATAAAATTTTGTGAATAATTTCCATTTATTATCGTTTCATCACATTAATTATCGTTTATTCATTTGATTTCCGTTTTGTGTTTATTGGTTTATTGTTTATATCGCACACATAAAACATGTTTTCCATATATTCTTTGTTGGTATTTAGTTTCTTGCTTTGATTTCAATATGAAATTTGGGAAACTGTAGATAAACTTTATGTATTTTATGTATTTAACAATGAAACGGATATGTAAACTTGAACAATCGGTGCAAAATATCATTTGGATCAAACAAAAACAAAAACAAAAACTTAAGTAAAAATAAACTTTGAACAACTCTCAGCTGAATTGGAATGAAGCTTCTAAATGTATTCAATTGCATTGACATTTGAGTTTATTTAAAAACGACCATGATCTAATAAATCGCATTGAGCAAATCAAAATTTTATTGCAAAAACGGAACATGAATGTTCAAATTGAACTCAAGATGAACGAATTACTAAACAAACAAACAAAACATAAAAGAATTGGCCTTAAAATGAAGGAAGATCAAAGTTGGCGTATTTTTGATGTGCAATTGTTTTTTTCAAAAAAAAAAGAGAAAAAAATCTTTATCGTTCTTGTTAAGTTTTTGCAGCTTATTCTGAATTTTTTGAAGGATATGAAATTGGTTTTCGATATGATGATATGAGGAACAAATAAAGACAAAGCATTTTCAAAATTTCCAATTTTCAAAAACAAAATCAAATTTCAAACACAACAAATCGAATTGTGAAAGATGTTGGCGATGATTGATGCAAAAATATGAGATCAGGGTCGAACCAAAAATCAGATGATGTATTCACATAAAACGCATACACACAAGACAAACTAAGCTAAAAAAAAAGCACACACACACAAAAATAATTTAAAAAACAAATCCATTTATAACAAATAAAAACCATTTCCCCAAACCAAATCACATTCAAATGCAGATGATGTCCAAAGTCAGCAGCGCGACTGTAATGCAACGTCTACGGTCGATGGAGTTGTCAAACAAGAAGTGAATATTGACGACGACGATCGTTACACACCATCATCAATGGGTTCACATTCATCATCGAATGTGTCCAAGAAAAATCATCAATCGAATGTCAATTTTACCAAAACCAACCACAACGATGCCGTCTCATATCGTGATCAGCAACGTCAAAATCTGTTGTCCGCTTCCATTTTACTATCACGATCGCGACACGCCACCGCCAATGAGCTGAACGAAATGTTACAATCATCGGTACCATCCGGTTATTTACTTCCATGCCCGTTGTGCGAAGCACCGCTTGAGCCTCGTCTATTTCGACAGCATCTGGATCGACACTATCCACGTGATAGTCCCGTTTGTCCAGTGTTACAGTGTGGACGACGTTTTGCCCATCCAAATTCCGTTCGAAATCATATGCGCATTAAGCACACAATGCAATGGGCCAAAATGAAAGCGATGCGCTCATCTGGTGGCCCATTCAGTGGTGTAACGGATTTTAAATGATCAATTCATTGAAAATGCATTTGTTTTTGTTTTCGTGCCATTTGCGCCCCAATAGGAGCTTGAGCTACTTATTTTTTTTCTCCCCCGCCATTGAACTTTTGCCACATTTTCTTTTGGCCAACATTTTATTTTATCCATTTTCTTTACTTTTGGAATTCAACAACAAAAGAGAGAGAGAGAGAGAGAGAGAGAGAAGTTCAATCGAAAGCTAATTTCATTTCCTTTCAAACAAATTTAGTTTTGCACAATTTTATGATAAAAAACAAAAAAACAATTGGAAGACAAATTTAATGGAAAAATTCGTACGCTGACGATGTTGTGAATCGAATTGATTTGTTTAGTTTTTCCAATTTTTTGGTTGCTTTAATTGAATTTAGTATCAAGTTTTTATTTGCCTTCAAATTGTTAAAACAAAAATCGAGGGGCAAAAAAAAAACACAGACAACATGTTTCTCAGCTGTTGTGTAAATTATGAACAGAAATCTGATGCATAGGCAATAACATATTGTATATATATACACTTTGAAAATGTATAAATAACTAAATTAATTGCAAAAAAAAACACTTGACAGTTGAATGTTCATGTTCACCGACGTCAAAGTATGACTTAAATAAACAATGAAATGAGAAGAAACGGAAAAAATAGATCAATTTGGCATTTACATGAACACTCTCCACGCTGACATATTCACATCTACATTCGATATGGTGTGATGAGTGTTCATGCGACACATTCATTCGGTATTATTAATGAAAGTATCTCTAAAATATTTGTGTAAGCCCCAAATAAATATATATAGTATATCCCCCAAATAGTTCGAGAGCGAGCAAAATATGCACAACACATACAAACACATTCAAAACATACACACAAACACACAGACACTTTGAATGATAGCGCAAGTTTTGAAATTTAGGGCATGTATTCCAGTTCCTAAACAAGCAAAATATAGTTGCTAAATATAATTTTAAAATGTTGACCTACGGTACGTGAAAAAGCTCAAATTGAAAAGAAAAAAAAAACTAAATTGACCAGCTTTGATGTTATTGATTTTCCATTTTGAATTTTATATTTGGCATTCGATTTATTTTCAAGAAGAAAATTCCGAACGAATATTAAGAAAAGCGGGTCAAAAAGTTAAAGCCGTAGAGGGCAAGAATAAAAGGAGAGAGAAAGAGAGGAAGAAAGAGAGAGAGAAAAAAAAAATTCAATCCAACATATTGACTGTATAGAAAATCTGCTCATATTTTTATAAAAAGAACAAAACACCAAGCAAAAAGCGAACAATTTCGAAATACTTTGAGTTCGAAATGATTGCAATTTAGAATGGTTTTTTTTTTAGAAGCGAGAAACGATTTTGTTGATATTAATAATAAACATTTTTATTCCAAAAATAATTTTCCTAATCAATTTTTGAATCTTCACAACTGATGCTATTTATTACATAGTGGTTAGGGACAAAATACTTTAAAATAAAATAACGGTAGAGACAACTATGAGAAAAACAAAACAACTATTACCAAAGTTATAATTAGACAGTATTTCTGATCAGTTATAAAAAAAAAACATAAACACAAACCTAAAAACAAAAAAAAAACACGAAACGATGAAACGCTTTGGTCTAGCAAATAAGGTTAGGAATTATCACACAAAAATAGCTGTTAAGTTCGTACGTTGATTTATTATTATTATAAAAAAAATCAATGCAAAGAACAAAATTATAAATACCAATTACAAAATAAAAACAAACAAAGCCGAATTGTTTAATTGAATTTAAGTCGAATTTCAATCGTCATTTTTTTGTGCAATAGCAATTACCAATTGGACTAATCGATTTTTTTTTTCTTTCCCTCCGATTTAAAACAAAAAACAGTTTCTCGTCGTCAAATGGAGATGCGTGTTCGTGCAACTGATCCACGGCCATGTCCAAAATGTGGTAAAATCTATCGTTCGGCCCATACATTGCGTACACATTTGGAAGACAAGCATACCGTTTGCCCAGGTTATCGTTGTGTTCTTTGTGGAACGGTTGCTAAATCGCGTAATTCATTGCATTCACATATGTCACGACAGCATCGTGGTATTTCAACAAAAGATCTTCCCGTTTTGCCAATGCCAAGCCCATTTGATCCAGAACTTGCATCACGTTTACTGGCCAAAGCTGGTGTCAAAATTTCCCCGGCCGAATTACGTGCACGTGCATCACCAACCAGCGGAACACGTCGCAGTGACATGAAATTGGAAATGCGCGGCCCAAACGATACAGACAGTAACATTGACGAAATGGACGATCCCGAAGATTTAACCATGACAAGTGGCATCAATAATAACAATATGAGCGGACGTTATGATTCGATGATGGGCTTTAATCATCCAAATACAACGATTACACGCGTTGGTTCGGCTGGCGGTAAATCCGATACACATGATTCAAAAGATCTTCAAACCGGTGCAACTGGATCATCAATTTTGGACACATACTTGCAATTCATTTCGGAAAGTGCATTTGGTAAGTAAAGTTTCATTCGTAAATTTCAATCAATTATGGAGTTGATTTTTATCAAATCAAAGCAGCAAAGAAAAAAAAAATTCCAAAAACAACATTTGTTCATTTAAAAACCATTTCGATTGACCAAAATTTTTTTTGGTAACAGGAATGGGAATGTCACAAGAGCAAGCAGCAGCCGCAATTCATGCCGCAAAAATGGCACAATTGTCTACGCTTGGGCAAAATTTTGATAAATTACCGCCCAGTCTATTGCCACCGCATTTGGATTTATCGAAATTGAATCGTCAAAGTCCCGATATGAATCGCATGCAAACCGGAGGCGGTGTAACAATTGAACCCACCAAAATACCAACATCATATGCAAACAATGACCGACACTCAGCCGATATTCGACGTGATGATTCACAACCGATGGATCTTGGTTCGGACAGTATTCAATCGAAAGATCGACATTGTCGTCGTGACAGCGATACAAATAATGGTGCAAGCAATAATGCGTTAGGTGGAAATTCATCCGGTGAAGATGAATATGGTTCAGATGATGAACGAACTGGCGACAAAAATTAATCGATTTTCGACAAACAAAAAAAATATATACACACACAAACAGAGAAAGATCGAGAACAGATAAACAAAAAAATCACACGTGTAAATGCTAAAGCAAATGATTGTTTTTAATTTGTAAGCATCATAATTTTTAATTCTTATGTTATTTGTAGAGAAACAAAAAAGCAAATACCAGACATAAAAATACTCATCGCTTCCTCTTGTAGAGAGTAAGAAAATGCTCGAAAGACTTGAAATTTCTTTGAGCATGGCTAAGAATTACATTTGAATTCAATGTATAGTTTAAAACAAACAAGCAAACAAAATTATATTAAAGCAAAAGAAATTCGCACCGTAAATTAGGTCTAAGTGTGAAAAATTGAACATGCAACATGGACAAAATGCGAATGAAATTGGAATTTAAAGAAGAAAAAAAAAACAAAATGCAAATGAAAACCGATTTTATGGTTAGGTTTTTATGCATTGAAGATTCGAACACAACCAAGAGATTGACCCAATTTCATACTACAATAAACAAAACAAAACAAAAAAAAAACATACAATAAAAATTTACTTAATGAGCCTTAAGTTGTATACCAGTTTAAAGAAATCTAACTTTTATTCAATACCATCTTATTACTTACATTACATATTATAAAATCAATTTTAATCGATTAGCTGATAGTTCAAAAGCAAATAAGTAAAAACACTAACAAAAAAAAAATAAGCAAGCAACAAAACAGAACAACAACCAAACACTAAAAACTAACACCATCCCGTGGTGGATGGATTTTGGGTGTACGCAAATGATGGCGTGTGGAGCAAAAAGGATAAAAAGGCATTTACTTTGCATTTTCTACATACTAACACTAAAGTATACGTCATACATTTTATGAATTTATCTGAAATCATTTACAACAAAAAAATCTTCTAATTTAGAGTGTAGGTTCCCCTCCCCCCCACACCCCTCTCCCCCCTCCCACGATTTTGATATGTTTTTGAAATTGAATTTTAAAAGTAAACGGAAAAAAAAATAAGAAGTCAAATGTCGAAACGAGTAACAAAATCCCACTTCCTAACTTAAAGTTAAAAGAAACAAAACAAAACAAACAAAACACAAATCTTAATCATTAGAAACACGCCCACTGTAAATTATTTTTGTTTTTGTTATTTGTGTGCCATTTTGCATTTATTTTGACAGTAAAAACGGAAAATAACGGTCCGTTCGAAATGGGATGGATTTTATAGATTTATCCACGGACAACAATTATACTTCCATCCAACAACAACAACAACAAAAAATGAATAAAAATATGTAACGAAGACCCCACTTTATCAGTAGCTTAATATTAAAAAAGGAGAAAAAAAATACGTAAATTAAAAGCAAAAAAAAAACAAGCAAACAACATAAATGCATTGGAATGAAATTCACTCTTCGTCTTAATAAGATCTTTGAAATAAGTTTGCAATAATGTTAAAACTTATTTTGTTTAGTTTTCTTTTTTCCATAGTTTAGATTAAATATTTTTTTTTTTGTGTACTCGCGTCGTATGCCGTCTGTTTTAAGTAAATGCCATTTTTTTTTTGTTGTCGTCATAAAATAAAAAATAGAAATGAAATCAGGAACAGGAAATCAAATACCTCATGAAAGAAAAAAAAAATACCGATGTTTTTTTTCACTCATTTTTACATACATGATATGACTTAAAACAGTGAAATAAACATAAACCACAGATTACCTCAATTAATATACAATTGCCATTTTTTTTATACATACATACGTTGTTTTTTCTTTTTTTTTTTGCTCGTCAACCGAAAAACTTAATTTTATAACAAACAAACAAACAAAAACCAATAGAAACAAAGAAGCACTGTGAGCACTTTAGAGCTCTTAGATTTGAAACTGAATATAGACTACCTCAACTATAATTACAAAACAGAATAACAACACATTTAAATGAAAGAACAAAACAAAACAAAAAAATACCCAATATGAAATTGCTTATGAATGAAGCAAACATACATGCATTAATAAATTAATAGATTTAAGTAAGTTATCTGCATACTTAGCTACATTGAAATTTAAAACAAACAAACAAAAAAAAAACACAATTTATGAAAAATAAACGTACATTTAAAACAACAACAACAAAGAACATATGTTAAATATCCGAAAATCATGTTGATTGGATAACTATTTTACTTCCTTGTCGAGTTTGCACAAACAATGGTGAGGATGAGCTAGGAGCCCACAGAGCTATCAATTGGTAGCCCTCTTTGGTACTTAAACACGTTTATATCCTTCTAAAAAAATGTGTCGATTCTTTTGAATTTGGAACCTTGAAAGGCAAAGGATATATCATTTTATTGAATTTGTGTACGCGTCCATGGATTGACCGCCACACACAGTGTGAGTCACACCATCCACGTCAGTTTTCCAACCGTCTTATTAGGAATACCGCAAATCACATCAATGCAGTGGTTGTCAATAGAAATCAATGCATGCATAAAACCCATGGGTTCCATGATGTAAACCATCATACAAACATTTATCTGCACCATTGAGTCTAATGAGTAATTCGAATCGATTTTACAATAGAAATGATATATAGATCAAAACCATCAAAACCATTTTGAATGTTGTAAATTGCATAATCTCACAATTGCACACACACACACACACGCACACATTCTAACTACAGAATCAATTAATTTTCAAAATGAAAGAATAAAAACATCATATTTGAACTCAGGACCTTAACAAGCTTAGCTATTTGTCGATGTAAACGTTAATCGATTATGTCAAACCAGATCGTTGTTGTGATTAGATTACTAACATTTATTGATACATCTTACAGAAACAGGATCGTTTTTTGTTTTGTTTTAGCACAAATGTCACATTTGACACTGTCAATGTGTTCATATTTTTGAATTGAAAATACTGCTGTCGTTTCAGCAGCATACTGCATAAAATACTCAAAGTTATTGATTAATTCAGTGGCGCATTTAGCGAAACAAATACACACACACAAAAACAGACAGGTTTTTGGATTAAACAAACAAATATTTTGTCCATCACATTGAAAAATTCGCAAAACGTTAAGCGCGAATTTATAAAACATACACATTTGGTATACGTAGCACAGAGCCTGAAGTAATAAGTAACATTTAAACAAACAAACAAAAAACAACTAAATATTTTTAGGAATTTTAGATAATTGTGTAGCAAACAAAAGGATATTTACATGACATTTATTAAATGATAAACTGAAAACGGGTCTTTTTAACAAAAAAAAAAACAACAAATTAATAAAAGAGGTGAAAGCACACATATGCCACACACATAAACACTGTTAATTCAAATGAACATGAAACAAATCAACATTTCTAGTTAATAAGATGATTAGACATTGTTCTGTTCATTGCAACTTTGATTGAAACACGCGTTCATTTGGGCTATTGATCAATCCATTTGAAATGGATTGAATTTGATCGATTCAAGTTATTCATTGAATCGAAACATTTAAAATGATAGAAGAATATATTAAAAGCTAAATTAAATAATGAATAAAAAAAAACAACACATGAAACATTTAATTAACAAAAATCGCAAATAAATGTACACACAGGAATCCAAGCAATCAAGTCATTTGTACAAATTTTTAATCTTATACCCTAGAACACATTGTGAATGTATCCGCTGTACTTGCAAATACTGAAATTATTTTAATGGACGGAGTAGGTGTTGTTGATTGTAGAGTAACAGCTGATGTTTTTTTTTTCTCTTTGTTTGAACATTTGCTTGATCGTAGCCGGCTAATATTGAGTTGGCTACGATGGTACGAATAAAAAAAAGAGTATTTAAATGAAAAGGAATAGTCAAATTTAATTAGATGATGACAAACATCGCTTGAATTGTGTTTTGTTTAGTCCTTGAGTCATTTGTGGAAGCAATTTGAACGTTAATTATGTTCCTTTTTCGTTTTTCGTTTTTTTTTTCAAATACAAATGTAAAAATAAACATTATGAACAACAATCTTTTGTTTTCCATCAATATTAGCCAATAAATTTCTAGAAACAAAAACATTATGTGAAATGAAGTGTTTTTCTTTTTCTAAATGACAGTATGTTTTTAGCAGAATGGATGGAAATATGTCACTCAAGGTTTGTTACAGGTAACACTTTTTTAGCAATTAGCACCCGCTTGAAGTGGCTCGCAACGCCGATCGGAGGACTGAACTTTCAACGGACAATCGCTGGTTTTGTGCCATTTTTGGCACCATGTGAGAATGGTTGTGTTGATTGCGTTGCCCAGCTATCACTACTTCGGGACGATGGCAATAAGCAATGAGCTTAGCAGAAAACTTCCAGGTAATCAATTCACGTTCAAATGGTTATCTATTGTATTCTGCTCGTAATCGTAATGGAATTTTTCGTTAAAGCGTTCGACATATCATTCATATCGACATATACGTTTGCGATACGCCAATTGCCAAGTGATCTGACACACCACGGATCATACGATTGCTATCAGTAAGCTATCTGAATGCAAGCAGTTCAAGTGCGGATCGGACTTTCTATTATATCATTTTGAAGTACTTTTGTTGGGTGCTCAGGAACTACGAAGAGTACAATTTTATTTCCGGTAAATTTTCGATCCATCAGCCCAATCAACGACCAACTCAATTCAGTTCAAATACAAGCTAGAGCTTGTATTTTTAAAAAAATTCACTACTTTTGGGTTTTTTTTCAGTGTTTTAGTAAACATTTCATAAAGCTATGCTATCTTTTTTTCATCCAGATAAGTCAGATAAGATTATCTAAAATGAAAAAGATAAGATTATATTCTGAAATTTATCTAGATAATTTCCAATATTTAGATAATTATCTCATCTTTATCTAGATAACACTGATTTTGGCACATGCTAATTCAAGCAAATGGATATCCACTTCGGATTATCCTAATTGTTTCGCGTAAATGAACGTTAGCATGTGCTTAATTACATCGGCATCAAAATCTTCAATCTTCAATGTTATTTTTCCAGCATTTTTGTTTTCCGATTGATCAATATGGTTACGAAAAACAGCACTTTGTGTGTGTAAAATGATTTTGTGTGCAAAACTTTTGTGCATAACGAAATCGGTTTCGATGTATTTCAACCAAAAATAAAATGACTCGCCAATTTTCACAATGTCAAACTCATTTCATTGGATTTTGACATTTGGCAAAACTGTCGATTTTTGGTAAAAAGAAAATTCTGATTTGTCCGACTGCAACCTTTGATTAAGAGACTTAAAACAAAAAGATGATCACCTTTAAAAGCAGCTGTTTAGTACCATAAGGTTGTTAAAATCCCTTGTGAAAAAAAATGTTTGCCAGACATATGCATTTTAGACGACCAAAGTCGTTTGATTTGGGACATTGGACATTTGAAATCGACAAAAATCAATATTTAGCCGATTGTAAGCGATTTTTCAATCGATTGCCAGTCTTGCTAGCTGATTTTCAAAATGCTTCAAACGGTTCTCATTCAATTTAAGTCGTTTTTTTTCCAAATTAGTCGTCTGGCACTGTCTGCTCAATCGTTTTATTTTCACAAAGTATACCAACAATTTCACTGTCTAAGAAGTTCTTAGTAAGAACACCGCACACACACAGTTGATATAAGATAACACTTTGTTTCCATGTTCAAAATTAACATTTATTCACATTGAATTGTTGTAAGTCTATTACAATTCGATTTCGAAATCTACATACTCATTGCTGGTGGATTTTTTTTTATTCATCTTTTTTTTTATTTGTGAAAATTTCGTCTCGCCTATAGTTGCAGCAGTTCTATAAAATATATTTTCTAGAGTTAAATGATAAATTCCTGTTTATGATACAATATCATAGAGAGTGGTATTTGTAAATGGCGTAGCAAAGTCATGAAATTTTGTAGAGAGTTTTTAAAATGTAAAGCAAAGAAAAAGAAAAATAACTACGTTCACATTTTCAATAATAAATTATTGCTACTGAAGACGAAGGGGGCAACACACGCAGATTTGTATAAAATGTTTAAAAAAAAAAACAAAGAAAAAGAAAACAGAAAACGTTTTGTTTGAGCTTTTGATGGAATTTTAAGTCATTTTTAGTTTTAAAACGATGAGATGAGAATCATGAAGTGGAAAATACTTTACGGTGGTTACTTCAATGCAAACGTATAAAAAATGCCGTTTACCATTTTGATCGTTTTGACCAATCTTTCGGCGTCCAATGCAGACATTTTGGATCGATGCGAATCTTTCGATTTTCCATGGATTTTTTATGCTGTTTTATCGTTTCCATACTTATACAGATTATATATTGACCTTTATAGTAGTTAATTAGATTTAAATTCTGCAACGTTGATATCACGTCTTCTTTTTTTATACTTGTTAATTCACAAATCTCACTAAAAAAAAAAAATTGAAAAAAATGAAAAAAAAATGCATTAAAAATGGATTCTAATGAATCTAAGGATATCAATGAACCTAATAGGTTAGCCAAAAGGCGTAAGGCCTAAAGGCTAATAACTCACTTGATTGTAATCTGCGGACGTTCGTTATCGCCCGATGGCTTTTGACTAAGGAATATTTCTAAAATAGTTTGTGCCCAATATGAGCGATATGACAACAATCCTAAATCGGACAATGGTTTTTCCGGTGAACCCGTTTTTCCTTCGAATTTTGATAGTTCATAACCTAAAAAAAAAAATAAGAAAACCCGAGACATATCAATTAAAATTCCACTTCCACATTTCGAAATCTTATCAATTTAAATGTCACTTACTAAATTCAATAAGCAATTTGCCGTAGCCTTTGCGTTGATACGGTGGCATTGTTAGAATACATGCAACATTATAGTCTTCGGTGCTTTCTTTCTCTTTGGAGAAATAGCCAACAATGTGAAAGCCTCGTGGATCATATTCAGTCATTACATAGAATAGAAATGGATCTGTATCGTAGTATAGGGTTTTGTGATCAAGGAACAATTTGGCGAGCAGACACAAATTTTGTGCGTAGCATTTATTTTTACGGCCATCAATTTCGAAAAATGAAATCGTTTGTTTGCGATAAATTTCATTGCCGGGTGGATGACGCAGGTTGCATTTGGCTAGATGTCGTTCTAAACATTTTCGACTTTTACGATATTTTAGACAAAATTCACAAATATAAATACATGGTTCGCCGCACATCTCCTGTAAAAATGAAATACCGTGTGTAAGCAGCGATTTAACAACTGGATGACTGACTGAACACACATGGACCACACTCAATATGAACATACCTGTGGATATGGCGCAAAATACCATGGCTTAATTCGATGTTTACCTAATTCAATCATTTCAATATTTTTCATTCGTGTCACCACATCATCATGATGTGTCACCATGCTACCGGATTGTCGTGGTGTTAATGTGAGCGGTGGTTGACTAGCGTCATTTGAATCTTCACCTCCGACGCTTGGTGTCGTTGGCACTGGAATGGGTTCCGCTGGTGGTGGTGGGATCTTTTCAATTGACGGTGTGGATTTCAGAATGGCAGATTGTTGTCGTGCGGTTATCGGTGTCACAGGTACAGGCGGCGTTTGTGGAATGGCATCCATCAGTTGGTTTTCATATGAAATATGGTAAGGTAAGAGTAAATGCGAAACAAAAAAAAAACACAAACAAAAAATCCACGGAAATTTGCATGCATGCACAAAAAAAAACAAACAATATTGACTTGAGATGCAGTGATTCACCAAATAATTCTCAACTTTGGTTAGAAAACAATTCCGTCGACGTTTCAATGTGTTGCTCATCATTCGTGGAAATAATTTACTTACTTTTCGTTTGCGGCTGATTTTCTTTTGTATTGCGGCTGCCATTACAGTGTTTCCATTCACCAAATCGTTATCATGTTCGACTTTTGGACTGGTTGGCCGTGATGCTGTTGTATTTGAACCCAATGGACCCGTCGAATTCGATATAAATCGCTTCGGCGTTGTGACACCTGTATTTTGACCAGTCGTTGTGCCATCTTTTCGCGGGAATTGTACTTTCCTTGTGTCTAAATAATCTTCTGTCACCCAATCGTCAAGACGTTTATTAACTGCAAATGAAAATAAAATAAAAACATTCGTCAATTAGCAAATGGCAATCGGTTTCGATTTGTGTGATGCATATTGCCGTTGTCAACTTACAATCCACATAGTGAACATAAAACAATAAAGGACCCTGCTGTTCTCGTATACTGATTATTTCAGCCAATGGCCAATCATCGGTACCATTCATTCGAACTGGCAACCGGCATCCTTCCGATAATGATAGCTAAACGAAAAATATCAATCATTTTAATGATGAACCGAAATTGGAATCAAATAAACAAAACTCGCGCTTTCAAATGTTTGTATACAATGTGCGGATACAAACGGGAGGAAAAAAAAGTGCGGTTATGTTTACAGTTGGTCAGCAGCATCAAACACCCTTTTTCATTGCAAATCTGTTTGCTCTTGCATTGCAAACATTTTGCGAATTTATCACATTTTAGTAATTTAACACCGCACATTACTTACTGTGGATTCACAAATCGATGACATGTCTTCGTCAACTTCCATCTCGAAATGAAATTTAACGAGCTTGTGACCGAGAAATTTGTTAGAAATACTTATATTTTTGTTTAAATTTTGATTGTTCTTCTTCTTCTTTTTCTGCCTTATTTGACGGACGGCTTGGTTTTGACTAATATGGCGCTCACTCGTTCAACTGCGGCGATTCAACTAGTACTGTAGTACTAGACGACATAATAAGTTTCATCGACTACGTTAACGTACGAATTCGTAAATCGTTAAAACTTTATCCAAATTGTATCTTCAAAATGTAAATCGGAAAAAAATCATTTTCATGAATTTATAAAATTAAAACTCTCCAGCAAATAGAAATAAACAAAAATAAAGACATTTTCAACAATTTTACACATGAAATCACATACAATTGGCATTACACAAAGTGTGTTTGCAAATGCAAAAGTTCAAGTATGCAGCCATTTGAAATTGACATTTTGTTATTTGTTTGAAAAAAAAAAACAATTGATTTGTTTATAGTTTACACATCTAGCCGCTCGTCATAATTTATTTGTTTTTGTGAGTTTGTTTGTAGTTTTTAAACAATTCAATTACCTCATCATGAATTCTAAAGGGATTTTACGTAAACCATCGCCGGTAAAAAAACGAAATCTATCAACACAATCAATAACCGTGAAACAATCGAATCAAAAAGCCTGTCTCATTGATCACAATCATGTTGAATTCTCGGAAAATGTGTGTAATGATTTCGCAGAAAACAAAACCAAATACAATGTATCTGAAGCAAATACAACGCTGAAGGTGGCAAAGAAATTGGAATATTTGAAAAAATTGAATGAAAATCCAGCTGATCAAATTGTTTTATCACCGCGGTCTAAGGTTGTTGTAGCTGAAAAGGTAATAGTATACGAATTATAATGTTGAATAATGTTTGAAAGAACTTCCAAATTGAAACTGCATAGTATGCTTAATTAAGGTATTTTTCGGTTTTTCTTGGAATTTATGAATGAACCATTTTTTTTTATTGCAGGCATTGAAAAAACTGAATATTATACCCGATAAACGAATATATAAACGCTTACCACCAATCAATGTGAATGACTCAATCCTGGAAGTTAATCGAAAGATACGAAAAGATAAGAAAACCATCACTCAATCATCAGTCGATTTAGAGCCAACGTTAAACAATTTTTTAAGACCGTCAGAAGAGTTGAAATTTCAACTGGACATAAAAGATTTCGATCAGAATGATGACGACGATGTGCCTCTGGCACGAAAATCGCTCGCAACCGATAACTTTCAACGATTGTATGGTGTTTATCGGCAATACTTGGATCCTATGCGGCAAAGTGGTTTCTCACAATCATCATAACTTGACTTTGAATCATTTTCTTGATCAATCAATGTCCTGGCAAATACTTTGTAAATTATTCTTTAACTGTTGTATATTTAAGCATTAGATTCTCTAAGTTAACAAGTTTGTGTATGATCAGTATTAAATGTCCATGTTGAACAATAGAGAATGTGAAATCAAAATTTGTCATCAAAAGAGCAAAATTAGCTGACTTTTGAAGGCTTAACATTGAAATGAAAATTACGCCTAAATATGTTTTATGCTCATTGTCGAGAAGAACATTTTGACATAACAAGTAAAAACATCAATTATCTTTCGAATGCTAAGAAAAAAAACACATAAAAATTTAAAAAAAAAATCAACTGAAATAAAATTGATTGTTTATATGGACAACCCAGATGTTTTGATTATCGCATAAGAAATTGCCGAGTAAATGCGTTGTAGTGTATTGGTGTTTTGGTTTGTTATTCTTGAGAATCGAAAATATTGAATATGTTGACTACCAAGCCCATTCAATTTGAATGTTCATATTTGCAACGCTTAAATCTATCTAAAACGTCTTAATCTACTACTCCCACGAACACTGCCACATTTCACATGTGAATCACTTCACTCTATTTTTACCATTTTATATAGAGGTGTCAAAATCGAATTTGACGCAGAAACTTTACATTACGAGAAACATCGAGAAAGTGTGTTCACGAAAAAAAATTCAATTCTATTTGCTCAAAATTAACTATTGTTTGTCATAAAGGTGAGAATTTTCGAAAATCTTAACATTTGAGCCAATTTTCACTCAAGTTATGTAGTTAAATGAATAAATATTGTTGAGAATTGTCATTTTTCACATGAAATGTCAACAATTGCAAGTGTTTCATTTTATCATCAATCGATTGCATCACTTTGAATTAATTGTCTGATTCATTTGTTATTTTACATTGTTTTTTTTTCACATCAATTGTTCACAGCAAACCGGAAAGTGAAACAAGACAAAAAAAAAACGAATAAAAAATGTTGTCACGCTTGATTGTTCAATCCCAGCCAATGATTTCAATGGCATTGGCCGGAAGAAACATTCAAAAAATGCCGATTCGAAATACCATCATTCGACAATTTAATCGTGATTCACGTGAAACTTTGACCCGTTCGGAACGAATTTCCCATCGTCAATCATTGAAAGAGAAGATTATGGCGCCAGCTGGACCAAATGGTATGTAGCCAAATGGAGTTTTTTTTTTTAAATGTACCGATTCTCGTGCCCTTGAAATATATTAATTCTATACTATTGAATGGGTTTTCAGCTTTCGCTATTGGAAAAGGGGCTCTTATTGGAGGATCAGCACTTGGTTTGGGCGCTTTATGCTTTTATGGCCTTGGAATGAGCAATAATCCATCAACCATTATGAATCAATCAATGTAAATTTGAATTTCACAATTCAATGTGCATTTTCAATGAGACTGTGTCAATTTATCTAATGTACGTATTTGATTATTTATAGGATTTGGCCACAATACGTACGTGAACGTATTCACGATACATATTTGTATTTTGGTAGTTCGGTTGCCATTACTGCAGCAAGTGCAGCAGCTGTATTCCGAACACCGGCTTTGATGAATCTTTTTGCTCGAACCGGATGGGTTTCAATGATCGCAACCATTGCATTGATGATGGGCTCAGGAATGGTAGCTCGGTCAATTCCATATGAAAAAGGTTTTGGTACAAAACAATTGGCATGGGCCGCCCATTGTGCTATTATGGTAAGCAGTAATTACTAAACGTGTTCGATTTGACTTTCTAAAACTGTTTCTAATCGTTTTCTTTCTATTGTTTCAAAAAAGGGTGCTGTTCTTGCTCCGATTTCATTTGTTGGAGGTCCAATTTTGATTCGAGCTGCATGGTAAGTTTAACAAAAGCTGCATTTTTATTGCATATAAATACAAAATGAATATACTGATGTCCGAATTGCAGGTACACCGCCGGTATTATTGGTGGTTTGTCGACTGTTGCTGTATGTGCACCGAGTGATCGGTTTCTCTCAATGGGAGGACCCTTGGCCATAGGATTGGGGGTTGTCTTTGCATCATCTCTTGGTTCGATGTTCCTTCCAGCAACCACCGCCCTGGGTGCCGGACTTTATTCAATCTCATTGTATGGCGGACTTTTACTGTTCAGTGGGTTCTTACTTTATGACACTCAACGAATTGTTCGCAAGGCTGAAAGTCATCCAGCTTATGCAATGCAGAAGTTTGATCCAATCAATGCGTAAGTTTAGCAAGACCTACTTGTGATGAGCGAAATTGTAGTTTCTAATTGAATCTATTACATTTTACAGAGCAATTTCAATATACATGGACACATTGAACATCTTTATCCGCATTGTCAGCATACTAGCCGGACAAGGCAATCGAAAACGATAAATTGATTTTAACATTGCGATAGACGTAAGACCTAAAATTAAGTGTAAAAATATGTTTTGCTTGAAAGAGTTTCAAGGAATGTAAAAAAGATTTTTGTTGAAGAATTGAAATATATTATCTTGGTCTCAAATTAAACTTAAAACCTGCCTCTTACTTTTCCGCACATAGAATTTGTCTAGAACACAAAACATATTTTGTAGGAGTAGACTCTTAAGTTAAGAGTCTTAACCTCAATATTCGAAAGCCAAACCTATAGAACTGCTACCCACATAGTTGTCATTCGAATGGACGGACGGACGGACAACTCGGGAGGACGGACTACTCGGACAAAATAAATGGTTCGAACAACGAAAGAAGTCCGTTCAAAGGCTTGTCCGAGTAGTTCGTCCGTAGTCGGTTATCGGACGAACGGACAAGGCCTTGTCCAAACACACACTTGTCCAAATGACAACTCTGTTTGATCAAATCACCTTGATGAAAAATCATTTTCTCAGTTTATTGTCTCAAGTGACAACCAAGCATCAACCTATGCATGAATATCCCAGAGCTAAAGGAAGCTGGTATTTGAAAAGCAAATACAAATGATAATGAAAGAAAAATCCATTTCAATTGTGAACTTTTATTTGGAAAATTTCATTTATTTTCATATTTTTTTGTTTGAAATTTTTAAATTTTAAATTATTATTTGTATCCTACGATCTGTTTTTTTTTTTGTTTGTTTCATTTTTAGTGTGGTAATTAATAATATAATTTATGTAATGAAATAAACTCTACGTCATATTATGCTGTCATTTTTGTTGTTGTTGTTGTTGTGAAAGGAATTCATCCAAAATTGTTGATTACATTAGTCTACTTTTTTTTTCTCTTCTCGCGTTTCGAGTTTACTTGCTTGAAGGTAGCTACAGATTACTTCATTTGTTTTTATTAGCTGCTTTTACCATCATTACTTCAAATAACAAATTCTTAAGAGCCTAATATCTACAAAGAGTTTTTTTTTCTAATCATTCATAATATCATTATATAATTTTATTTGTTTGTTTGTTCTTTTTTTTTCATTTAATTCAATAAAATTGATTTTTTTTTCTCCAAACTGCATTCTGGTTTAATTTTTTTTTTGCTCTCTTCATTTTCAGTACTTTTTTTTTAAATCATTTTGCGAATTTTCATTGTCTTTACAAATTGAGTGTTTGTCTCTTGTTTTGATTAACGAATATTAAAATCGTATATGCTCTTTTTGTTGAATGTAAACGGAAATTTGTCGTAAATGTGTGAATCCGAAGAAAAGGAAAAACCAAAAAAAAAAACAACACAACGAATCAAGCATTGCAAAAATGCAATGTTATTGTGAGATTTGTTCCATTTATATATCTAAATGGTAGTGTTTTTAAATTTGTATTAAATTTTCCAAATATTTCTCTGTTAAATCGGTTGCGTTTATTTAATAAAATTGTTGTGGAATTTAAATTCCACATGATAAAAAAAAACCTATTACGAGTAAACTATTGAAAAATTGAATCGAAATTATACACACAAAACAAAAACCATATCATCAGTCTTTGTATGGTTTTATTTTATCGGTGATGCCATTGGCAATTTCAATACAAAAGTTTTCAACCAAAACGGATTTACTTTGTTCCAACCAAACAAAAAAAAACCGTGTGTTATTAAAATGTAACAGAGCTGCAATCGAACACTTGTCTAATTTATTGGCAGAGTATTCATGAGATTCGATGTTTGTGCAAGAAAGATAAATGCATTTGGATGACTATTTGAGTAATTAGCTGTTAACGTTTAAGAATTTGTTTTGTTTTTTTTTCTTTGCAGAACTTTCAACTGAATTGGAGTCATTGATTTTTTTATTTTTTTTTTTGGAACAAAACATAAGGAAAACGGCTTTTGTTCTGGACCAACACAAGTTGAATAGTGTCAATTGAAATTGGTAACGTCGTTCAATTCAACATAAAATTCGTGTTCGAATTTTCATTTTAATATTTTATTTCAATTTAAATATGTTTGACGATTTATTTTCCGTGGAAATATTTCGAACCGAAAATACAACTGTTCTATTGAATTTATGCATATAATAATTTGCGCTGTAACTTGATTATTCTGTTTGGGTGTGTGTGTCGTGTGTGTCCGTTATATGAAATCTAAATGCATTCGTAAAAATAACGTCAAAAACGATTTTTGAATGTTGAATTTTGTTCGTGTTTATTAATTACATGTCTTCTTGTTGTTGTTGTTGTTTTAACTTTTTTTTCATCTTGGTTTTTATTCATTTCACTTTTCTTTTTTTCCTTTTTTTTTGCTTTGTTTTGTTTTTGCAATGTAATATATAAGTTTTTCTTTCTTGTTATCTCTCATGTAGAATATAATTTAAGAAGCACTTGAATATTTATAATATGACTTTTATAATTATTTTACTTGTTTTTTTTCTTCTTCTTCATTTTGTCATTTTGACATTTTAATATGCGATTTTCCACTTTATTTTTGCTTATTTGATGTTTTATTGGTAATACGTTGTTTTATGACATTTGTTGTTGTTTTTTTTTGCACTGGGTTAAATACAAAATATTAATTTCATCGGAAATCTGTATGTTTATCGATTTTGTTGTTGTTGTTGTTTTGCGTTTGTATTTGGTGGCGTTTTTGTTTGTATGGAATTGAGTAAACATGGTTAAATGCTGTGAAAAACGCCGTCAATTTGCTAAATGGTGGAAATTTTTGTTGTAAAATTCTTTAACGCTTTTCTGTTTTGTGTCAAACATTAATATGGAACCAGTCACATTTTTTTTCTAACATTTTTCGTTTTTGTTTTGGTTTATCCATAACAAACAAGAAAATTAGATTATTTTACACTGTTCAAATGATAAAAAACTCAGATAACGTTTTAAAAAACGCATCTTTATTACGTATGTTATGTGTATCATGTGTATCATGTTGCAACAGTTTAGAAAACAAAAACTGGAATATTCTTCTGCATTATTTTTTCTCTCTCCAGCCAATGCATGCATTGAAGTGCATTAATTTCATGCAAATTCTATTGGAGCATTCATTCGCTGGGCCTTTTCATTTTCAACGTTATTTCATTTTTATTTAGTTACAGCTGCATTTTTATACTGAATTTCTTTTTTTTTTTTAAATTAAATTTAAATGTTTATTACTGTTATACACTTCATTTTGTTTGCTTTTAATGCGCAAATATCCATACTTAATTGTGAGATTATTTAGAATTACATAGTAGGTTTTGTAAATGAAATAAAAAAAAAAACCAAAATAATTATGCTGTTTTACAATTAATAAATGCGTTTTTTGTTGTTGAAATACAAAATAAAAAGGACTGTACAGAGTATAATTATGAATGTTTTAAAACACAAAACGGAGAAAATTCGGATAAACGGATCAATCATACACAATTGGAACATAAAAATTCTTTGGTTTTTCATTTTAAAATGGATTAAATAAATGGCATTAACAAACCAAAAAATAAAACAGAAAAAACAAAATTATTAAAATGGTTAAACACAAATCCAGTCAAATCAATCTGGAGGAAGAAATTATATATACACATTTAAATGCGAACTTCTATTCAATCGAATAAATTAAATCTAATGAATGCCATTTTTTGTTGTTTTAAAACAAGACAAAAATTGTCAAATGAATACATAAATCGTCGGTTTTTTTGTCAGCCGCATAAAATGCATTGCATTTTTTTTTCGCTTATCAACTAAATTCTAGGTACTATTCATGTGTTATTGTTATTTTTGTGTTTTTTTTTTCTTCTTTCAAATAAAGTGAAAAACAATTTCAGTTTTCATTCTAAACAACAAAAAAAAAAACAACGAAAGAATTTTTTCCAAAAATAAGCCGAAGAAAAAATTGCGAAAAATGAAAACAAGCCCAAGCTACTTATGAGATATAAAAAGACGTTTCGCAATTTCTAATGAAATTTTGTTGTATTCTTTGCTTCATTCCCTTGTCATTGGCCACCATTCAATTTATCAATATTTTGATAATACGTTTTATCGATTGTGGATGAAAAACATTCATCTCTAGAACAAAATCCAATCATCTTATGAAATCATTTATGATTTTCAATATGTTTTTGGTTTTCAGTCAATTTCAGTGGGTCATGATACTTCGAATAAAACAGTTCACTCTTTCACGCAATCAAATTCAAATTATTAAATTATCGCACGAAACAAATTCCGTAACTTAAAATGGAAATCAGTTCAGTGTTGTTGAACAGGTTTTGGGCGTATAAAATTAGGATTTTTTTTTTATATAAAATACATGACTATACAATAGGAAAAAGTCGATTACATGCTAAGAAAATTGGTTGTTTTTGTGTGTGTGTGTGTGTTTTTGTTTTAAAACAAAACAAGCCCACCAAAAAAAAGCACACACACCAAATTTGTTTTATAACATTGTCCCAGAGGAGAAAAAGTCTAGAAAATTAAAAATTGAAAAGAAAAATAAACAGGTTATTTTGATACATTTCAACCAGATTACATTCAATTTCATTGGTGTATATTTTCACAGTATGTGTGAGTTTTTGTTTTTCAATTCAAGTGAAAATACACAGCAATAAACATAAATCACTGTGCAACCAAAATTGTTGCAAAAAGATTCCCATTTTGGTTTTGGTTTTTTAAATTTTATAATGAATGGTTTAATTGAATGTCTCTAGTGGTTTCCAGGCCCACTAATCAATTTTGCAAATTTGCAGCACCGGCAATGCAAACTCTTCGAGGGGGAAAAGATGAAATTGAGGAATATAATTGTTGATAATTTGTGTTGTTTTCCTCTTTCGTGTATTTTGTGTTTTGTGTTTTGTGTTTTATGACTACGTATCTACGAATAATTATTAAATGCATTTTCTTTTTTGTTTGTTTGTTTTGGATTTGCATGTTTTCCTCTATAAAATTTAAATTTGATCATTTTCATCGAATTGCTTTGCACCACGCTTCAAAGTCTCTGTTTATTCGATATGATTTTGTTTGTTTCGCGTCTACCAAAATATTATTACCAATTATTTGTGTGTTGTTATTGCAATATTGTATTGAAATAAGCCACCCACATGACAAGTCATGGATTTTTTAGGTGTGCTACGGAAAAAAACTGGATTTGCCTCTTTTAAATTGCATTTTGTGAAATATGTTGTTGTTTTGGTTTTTTTTTTAAATAGTTACGTGTGTTGTGAGGGTTTGTCACCATATTTTGTTTGTTTTTTTTTTTCAATTGTTGTTGTGATTTCAATGTTTCTTCTTCTTCTTTGTCTTTTCTTCTTCCAATGCCATCACACTGCAACTGATCTATCTAATATAAAATGTGTGTAATGCTTTGATAACGTCTTAAATATACAATATTGTTTTTGTTTTTCTTTGTCTTTTTCTTGTTGTTGTTGTTGTTTTTAACTAGAGCATTCTATAAATATGTGTAAGCACTGGGTATAATATTTATATATTTTTTATATATATATATATATATTTATATGAGTGTGAATTTATGCCATTTTCTACGGAAAATCCACACAATTTTCGTGTTATTATAGTTTGCACCAGGGTTTTGGTTCCACCATACTTTTTTTTTATGTCCAATTCAGAGGATAGGAAAAAAAGAGAGAATCAAAATTGAAATATTTGTTGTTGTTGGAAAACAAATTTTGTAAATGGAGTTATGACATGCAAAATATTTTCACTATTTAATCTACGATAAATTTAGATGAATTCCTTCAAATGAAATTGTTTAAATTATAGTGTTTTTGTTGTTGTTGCCCATTTTCGGTTTTATCCTAGGGTTTGAATATTGTTGTTGCTGTTCTAGTTTTTTACTTTTTATAGATTGAGTTTTGAATGTGCAGTCATGGGTGGATAAATATATCAAAAACGAAATTTTAAACACAGAAAACGCAAATGGCTTTTTATTTCGATGGAAGTGTATTTTTGTGTGTGTATTAACAAATTTTATTTCAAGGTTCTGCTTTTTGACCTGTTGAAAAACACCATTTTACCATTTCATAAAATTCTCGATATAAATCTTTCATATCAAACTGCATTTGAAATGCATTTTGGTTGTCCATGTCTACACATTCTTCACTTATTTGATTTTGATATAATATTTCTTTGTGTGTGGTTTTTTTTTGTGATCTTTCAATAAATGTTTATCATTTGTCTACTTGCAAATTGTTTAATACAAAACTACCAATAATAATTTTTTGTTTGTTTATTGCAATTATTTCATTTCAAATATTAATTGTCACTTTTAGCCTTTCCTACGCTTTTTGTTCGCATTTATTTTCAAATACATAGTTTTAGTACTTGTTGTAAAGTTGTAACATGTCAGAGTAAATAGATTTTCATGTTTGTTTGTTTTTTTTTTTTAAAGTTTCATTTTTGTTAGTGGTGCAGAGATAGAGAGCAAGAAAGAGACAATTGAAGATTAGAAGAAGAATCGTTGACGAGAATCCAATCCAAATGTGTGTGTGTGTGTGTGCTTTTTAAAAACCGTCACTATCATCACCGTTGACGGGTTCAAGTACGAGCATATCTAATTCCCTTGGATCACCGGTTAAGCTGTTGCGGCGTCGCTTTTGCCATTTGTCACTTTGAGTTTTGGCCGTTGCATCAATGGCTGTTGTACTGCCCAATGTTGCGGTCGATGCAGACGCTTCGGATACATTGCAACCGGGATATGGACTCTCTTGAAAATTACGTTGCAATAAACCGCTAATTGTGGCCAACGTTTCGTTAAATTGACGTGACCAATTAAAGGTCATTTTGGATGGTTGCTTTAACGATGTCAATAAATTGGTTGCAATTGTACCGGAACTCAAAAATAAATCATCATCATCGGGATATTGTATTGAATTTGTGTCAATTTGTGCGTTATCTCGTTCACTGTGTGTCTTTCGATGATGACGACGATGATAATGTTTTTTACGATGGCCACTGTGTGGTGCTTGATGTTCGGCATTATACGGTGTTGCATACGTGTCATGATTTTGTGTGTCGGTTGCTGTTGATGTTGATGGAAGATTTGGATCGGATCGTCGTAATGGTAACATTGACATTGACTTTGAAGTAGCGGGCAATCAATCTCGATAGATATAGCTGCAATTTTTGGGACTTTCTTGTGGGCTTGGACTTGATGGGGGTGCTGGTGATGAGCTGCTGTGTGACATCGATGGTGATGAACCAGAGCTCGAATTATGCGGACTATCGGAACGATGTTGATTTACTGCAAAAAATTGTTTCAGAGAAAAAAAAATGTTCGAAAAATAATAATATTGAATATCAATATGTTTTTGTTTTCTTCTCTGAATGACCAGCAAAATATGAAATAGCAATTGAAATTATTGAATTCTTAGGGCAATAACATATGTCATAGAATGTTTGAGATGAATGAGACAGACTAGACATTCCAAATTGAATTTAAGCCAAAATAGCATAACATTTATTGATAGAGTTTATGGAATAGAAAGAAGCATATTGTGTACAGCACATCAAAGAATAGATTAGGCAAATAGGCGATAGAGAGAACTGAACCATTGTTTGTTGTGAATTTGTGTGATTACAACTCAAAAATCAAAGTGTTTTCAATTTACTGAACGCATTCTCAAGTTAAGCATGCTAAAATGGATTTAAAATGAAAATTGCAAATGGAAAATCAAAAATGTTTGGAATAACAAAAGTGGCTGAAAGTTGAGTTAGAGTAGGTGATTAGTGGTTAATTATAAATTGGAATATGTTTAGTTGCAGTAGCTTACATGGGTGGTCAGAAGATGCAATGACCTTATGGTTAGTGTGTGGGGGATTTATATTACTTACGAAAATGAAACATACAGACGAAGTGATAGAGGGGATTGGATATTGTACGATATTTGGACAGAGAGAGAGTATACTGGACAGTTTTAACACGATCATACAATCAAAATAATGAAATAAGCATTAAGGGCATAGAATTGAAACTCAACATCACAGAGTAATATTATGAATACGATTTCGATTTAATGAGACACAAACAAAACTGAATGAATATAGGAAAGGTGTGTTTGTGAAGAGAGAAGACCAAAAATGAGGGGGAATGGAGGGGGAGCGATTAAACGAACGATTATACATATATAAAATATCTTCTGGCCATGGAAATCGATAAAATTGATCGCATGTCTTTTGCCAATGAAAGCTTTCTCTTGATGTGTGTGTGTGTGTTTTGTTGTTGATTTGATATCGAAAGAATGGATTTTTGTTTGGAATTTTTAATTAAAATTTCACGAATTTTGAATACGTACCAATACCATGCCGGGGCGGCTGTCGTCTCATTCGACCAAGACTTCTGTTTCGTGTGTTTGTGTTTAAACCCTATGTTCGCGAAAAATTACAATTTTTTGTTTACATGAATCGTACGGATTTTTCGGATAGATGGTTTTTTGTTTGTTTGTTTGTTTGTTTGTTTGATAGAAGATGTTTTCAAAATGCATATTACATACAGAAACACAACAGATATTGGACAAAACGAACACAAAAGGAATAAAAAAAAATGAAGATAGAGAAAAAAATATCCATAAATAGTGTACAGTGAAATGTAAATTATTGATGTCGTATTGAACATACGACACATATTTTATGAACAAAAGTAAGGGATTGGCAAATAAAAATCACATTCATACCGAATTCGACAAAATATTTTGTCAATTTGATCAAAATCGAAAAAAGACGAGACGACAAATTAAAAATGTGATCGATTTTGAAAAATAGTTTTCATTCATGTATTGATATACCATATGCGATTGATATGATTTTTGATATCTTAAAATTGAACGTGGTTCTAACTCGCGCACAGCTATCGATGTTTTATTTCAACAAGTGTGTGTGTGTGTGTGTTAGTGAGTGTTTGTGTGTGATTTACGGCGTTGTGAGCAAGTGTGTTTTTCTTGGATTGTGTTTTGTGTGTAAATTGAGTTTTTGTTTATAGTCCAAACACAATGAATAATAGGAAAAAGTACAAAATGCTAGAAACAAATAAAGTTCTATAATGAAATGAACAAAGTGACGGGATTAAGAAATGCTCTAAAAGTGTTTTAAAGCTACAGATACGTAGTTGCGTCTCGAGTGGCGATCAGGCTAAGAGCTCTTTATTCATTCCAAACAAATGCATTGTTTACTTTTTTATTTTACTGGAGCTCGGCGGCCGATTTACTGGTTTTATGCTATTTCAAAATCGATTTTAAATGTTCAGTTAAAATTTGAATCGCTCATTAAAATGATTATAATTCTGAAAATCAGAGACGAAATATCGCACACTCAGTTCAAAGTCCGTCTCACTTGTATGAGAGATAAACCGTTCGTGTGCGCTGCTATGCTCACTACGATGAGTGTGGCAGCGTATTCAACAGAATCACAACCGATTGAGTTAACCGTTCTGAACGATGTGCGCACAGCTTCTCACTTAAAATCTAATGCGAAGAAGAATTTTTCCTTTCTTCCTTTCTCTCTTTCTTCTTCATCTTCTTCACTTCGTAGCTGTGAGTTTATGTTGCGCACGGCGTTTGAGTCAACAGGCACTCAAGTTTTTGTGAGTTATCTTCCACTGTTACTCATTCGGTTCGTGTGGTGTATGCCGCACACAGAACTGAGCTGTTTTCACTACTCGTCGCGCACACTCAGTGCGCTAGATCATCTCTGCTGAAAATGCTCATCGAAACCGCATTATCTTATGGTTAAGCCTTAGTTGGGCAGTAAATATGAACGCTTAGCGTATTTATGGAAATAAGTTGGAAAACCAACTAATCGAACCAGCATTCCAATTAATGTATTAATTTGATTGAAGATTTTCTTAATTCCAACACCCAACAATTAATTTCAAAACTAATAAATTCAAAACCGAAAATTCGCACAAAAATAAAAAGAATTTATTTCAAATGGTTTTTTCTTGTTTTGTTTCGTTTTTTGTTGTTGTTTTTACATAAGCACATGTAGGAACACATTTCGCCAATAAAATTAAAAATTCCGAAGGGAGCTCATTCAATCACTATTGAACGTAACGCATCTCATTTACTTGTTTTGATTTTGAATTTTGTTTTTTTTTTGTTTTTGTTTTTTTTTTCAAAATATAATTACCATATTTTGATTAATTAATCCCTGACTAGTGTCAGCCGCCCCACTCGCGTCTCAAAGATATACCTAAATGGTGGAAGAAGAAAGAAAGAGAAGAAGAAAACAAATCATAAACCAAAATGTTTAGAAAGAAAACGTAAATGAAATAACATCGGAAGTGAAATAAACAAATAAAAAGACAAATGGAGAGAAACGGAAATATTCAACTTGCGGGGGAGTTTTAAACACTAATGTAACAGTATAAAATGATCAGTGTATAAGCTATTGATTTGCTATTGAGGTGGGCAATAAAAATGTCTATGGCTATTTCATTGAATTGACATTTTTTTATCGTTTACAGAAGCATTGTTTCGTCATTTCACTAAGTTTTTTTTTTTTATTTCATCTACTTATATTTTAGAGTAGTGAATCGGACAAAATCACCGGAATAAGAAGAAATGAATGGAAATAAAAAAAGCTCTTACTTTCTTAACGCTTCGTGTTGTTGAGAATCCGTCGCCTCGCCGATAGTTATCACCCTGCAGAGTCTATAAAATCCAAAATTAAACATTCCAATCAAACAATGAAACATTTTCCAAATGAGACGTATTTTTTGTGTAACAAGCAAAATAAAATTCGAAATAAATGTATGCTCACCTGGTGTGATCGAAGGGTGCCAAAATTGTCTCGGCCACGGTACGTATCGCGTGTATTGTATCCATCGGGTTGAAATTGGAATAGTGATTCAGAGTTTGGTCCGCCGCCATGGTGATGCATTGGTGGTGGTGGTTTGCGTAGTGTATTTTTCGGTGAATGAATTTTATTTTGGCTTGGAGCTGGCTGCAGCAGAACCGGCTCAGCATAAGTGACCTCTTCAACTTGTGGCAATAGCTTTGGTTCGGCTTGAATGCGATTGATATTTTGGCGTTGTTCAAAATATTCATATTCCGTATCTGGATAGGGTAAATTGTCATCTTCATCCTTGTGACATCGTCGGCCACAGAAATATCCCGTAATAAAACCAACAAGCAGAGCAAAAATACCACCGGCCAAAACGGCCATCACAACCGTTTCAACGGAATACTGTGCCGTTACAATATCGGCGGTGATTTGTGGCCCGTTGCCATTGGCATCGAAATTTTTCTCTTGCATAATATTAATCACCTCACCGCTGGAATCTTTCATTGAACGATGTGAATCGAGTAAACCCATATCATTTCGATAGCCTTTGATTTCATTGGCATTTGCATCTTTTGATGACATTTTACCAGATGGGCATGCTGCATGCTGCCCGGTTGCAACATTCTGATAGAAATGTGTCTCTTCATGCCAACGTGGTGCTCCATGCGATCGACATTTTCCAGCTAAACGATCCCATGCACAGTACGGATCTTGTAATGCCAAACATTCACTGCAGCTCGTTATTTTCTCGCTATTGCAACGATGTAATTTAATTGCCATCACTTGGCTGTCTGTTACAATGATTAATCTACCATCATCATAGTTGCCATCCTTCGGTTGGTCTACAAATAAATTCAATTGCATTTGTGTTAGTTTTAATTTTCTTGTAAACGTCAGTTGGAATTTGATAGGGAAACAAAAACTGGAAAATCCTGTAATTTATATATTATTATTATTTGACTGAAACCAGCATGAACATGCCAGAACCATCCAAGCCAGGGGGCCAAGAGAGTTTTAAAAGAAAAAAAAAAGTTGAATAAACAGATTCCCGAGACTTTAGACAAAGACGAATATGAGGGCATGAAATACATACATACATGCAAAAAAACACGCACACATTTGAATAATATCAAACAAATTTTCCATCCGTAATTTAATTTTGTGTGCATAATTCGATTCAGTGTAGAGTGTTTTCACTTGGGCTCTGAACAGAACGCAAATGCACTCAGACACTAAAGCAACACATTCAATATTTAATGTTTCATTGTTCTAAATAAATAATGAAAATCCTCAGCGTTCAGCTCAATACATGAGATGTAATGTGTATCTCATCCTTGATCTTTTAGCAATGCAAAGTGGGCGGTTCAATTTCAGTTATACTCAAATTAGTCAGTTGTCAGTGCCGGAATATCCCATTGATACCACACACATATACAACCCTGTACTTGTTCACCAGGTAAACCCAAACAGACCGTTTAAATATTAAGGCATTTGGTAGACGCATTCACGAATTGTTTGTAAAACATGTTTGTTTGTTAGAACTTTTGAGCCATATGCTTAATGCTTACTGGTGAAGTCAGCATCTTAGATATCACTTTCAGCTATGTTACGATTTAAGATATATAAAGTTTCGAAAGTCTATAGTTTTTTTTTTCTATGCATGTTAAGATTCGAAGGTTTGATTCAGTTGACCTCAAGAGCATTTACGAATTTGTATTCCATTAATATACTATTCTACCGTTTGCTAAAGACAGCTAGCAAAAGTATGCAAGAGATAAAATCAAACAAAGCCAAACAACACAATTACTTTGATCATTGATTTCCAACCCCTTTTTTTCGCTTCCAGTTGTGGTGATTTTTGAACAGAGATAGACAAGTACTAATGAAGAATTTAATGCCCACATGTAGTTTGCTATTTTTAATAAATACAGAATTTTCTACTCTAATCCACTAGTATTCGCATCACAGCATCGATAGCAACATTGCACATCAATTGAATACGAACAAAAGAAACGAAAGGCACATATCAACTGCACAACACTCTTAAATACACGTACAACTGGGGGGAAATTCATGCTGTTAAAACAGAGTTTAAAAAAAAAAATCATTAATTCCGAACACCTGAACACGCTCTATGAGATGAAAATACTGAAAGAGATTCTCTTCCAACGTTTGCGTGTTCAGTTGACACCTTCCTTTTCAATGGGAAAATCCTTTTTTACCATACCAGAGTGAATACAAGAGATTTTTCCCTCTAGACGTGTGCAAACAACGTCAAAACACATTCACATGATTTTTCTTACGTGTCGATGAATCAATTACTTCGATTGAAAATATGCAGAAAATGTTATATAGCAAATAATACCAAACAGTGTGATCGGATCACATGAACGACTTATCGCTGTTTATATGCTCTTTTCTTTCTGATATTTTACTGAATGAATGGGGTTCATGCGAAATTCTTTTGAATTGCATTCAATATGGCATACACGCTAGGAATATATACATATATATATATATACGTTTACTATACTGTAGGTTTGAATAAACCATTCTACTTTGATGTCTATGGAAATGAGCCAATATGTCCCTACTGAGTCTATGGATTGTAGTCAACATCTATGGATGGTATTCAATACTTTAAGAATACTCATTTGAGTATTACAAACATGTCTTTAAACCAATTACGTAAAGCTCTGTGCACATTTTTTTTTCACTGTTTTAAAAAAAAAAAAAGTATTTAAAAAAACCGACTCACGAGTCAACAAACTCTCAAAGAATAAAAACCACCCATCAGCTGAAAAACCTTGCAATCGCGTTTGACTAGAAGAAGAAATGAGTTCGAAAATGCAACCGCATGCATTTCAGCGTTTTTAATTAAAAAAAAAAACTCGAAAAATCGATTGCTTTTCATATGCCCAACAGATAAAATGTCAATCGCAATTTCACCTCAAGTGAATTCTGACTTCCATACATTGGAATTTGTTCATCAGGTAAATCGATTGAATGCCTTTTTTCTAAATTTTCGATTACACAAAATGAATTCGTGCACGTTTTTATTCGTACATCAACATTTTTAGGTTGAATTGTTGACGGCGGATGCTGGCTGGCACAGTACAAAACTATTTTCTACTTACCGTATTGTGTGGTTCGAATAATTTCCAGGTTTCGTATGGGTTCATTGGTTGGTAAAACGTCCAATTCTTCGATCACAACTGGGCTCACTTTTTTACTCGAATCAGCCGATTCAGCATTAACGGCTTTGATAATTTTTCCATGATCTGCAAAGAAAAAAAAACACACACACAGAAATTGAGAAACAAATGAGAGATTCACGTGAGATTTATAACAGCACGTCAAAACTGGTAATGTGGTGGGAGTTGAAATGAATCTCATTGCCAAACAAAATCACATCGCGACAGCACAACACTTCATTCCCTCTAGATTCACACAATGATGGAGAGATGAAGGTGGTGCAATTTTTTGTTGTCTCGCAATTTCCAATTCACAAACGACTGAATGACGGACTGGCTGTCTGCCTGCTTGCGTACCATACCGAATATATTGGCAACGACAGCAAGTGCTTTATTAATTGGCATTTTTTCGAATGCTTTCGGCTTTTTCTGTTTTTTTTTTTTTGTTGTGTGTGTGTATGCTGTAAACGCGTTTGATGTATTTTTGATAAATTCGTGCAACACCAGCAGAAAAAATCCCTGGCCGATGGAATACCATTGTCTCATGAGACATTTGCACTCTTTGCCATAAATCAATTTATCATTTTGTCAATCCGTCATCAAGGATTTCGTTTTTCACGGATTTGCCAGTTGTTATTTTTTTTTCTTTCTAACGTTGTTGTTACTGTGCCAAGGTAAGGAGGAAGGAAACCAATTTTCATGCAAAAAAAAAGTTAAATTAAGTTGAACGTGACAAAAAATTTCGGCGTCCACGGTGGCCCCTATGTTATAACGAACCATAGCGTTTCGTCTGCATTGTGAAAATACCACAGAGCCTTCTCTATCTCAATACCATTTTGCATGCAAACCATTTCAATACCGTTTTAACATGTAGTGTATCGTAGTTCGCTGCTATGGGCTGCGCTGAACCAAGCAATAAATCAATAATAACGGTTGTTTGGAATCATTCGTTATAACGCTTATTCGGCGCAATCTTCGGAAAATTGCAAAAAAAAAAAATTGAAACGAAAGAATGAGCCAATTTAAAATTCAATGGCACTAAATAAAAGTATATAATGAAATCAGCCTCTTCAAAAATTGTAGTGAAATAATGACTCTTAAGATCATTTTAATTGTTTTGCGTGAAAAAGTTTTTTTTTTTGAAATTCCACTTCGAGCAGTCGAATCAATCCCAAAGGAGAACAAAACAGAACAATAAAAATCACGTAATAAGTAATTAGACGAAAAAAAGAAAACGTCGCTTTTATACTTATTCGAATGCCTCGTGTGCTTAACAAGCATTGCTTTTACACACTTCTCCAAGTGATCCAAATAACGTAAAGAAAGAAAAGCCACTCCTTTTTTTTGTTTTTTTTTATTTATAATTACTTACTTTTCATTCACATTCACAACCGTTAAATCCAATTATTGAACTAATTACGCTTACAGCGAAACAAGCGCAGCACAGACACGAAACAACAACATCATGGTTGCACGAATAATTATAATTCGAATGTTGTGTATATAAAATGGAACAATCATAATCAAATTTTAAAGAGATGGAGAGAGAGAGAGAGAAAGAGAAAAAAGTAACGCGGAATAAAGGAAAACATGCAGCTCTTTTTTGTTTATAAGTAGCTGAATTTCACACAGAATAAAATTAAAAATAATAAAAAAAAGCGTTGTGTGCAACTTTTCGATGCTCTTTTATTGAAAACATTAGAGATGGGGCGATACTTTCGTAAGAAATTCGTTAAGTATTTTCTATGAAGCAAAGAAGAAAAAAAAAACAACGATGGAAACAGAAACCAAATAATCAGGATATAATGAATTGAAATCGACTCTCACTGGCTTTTTCTGTTGTTTCGTTTGCAATCGTAAAGTAGTAAAAACTCAATTTCAGCGCACAAGAAAAACAAATGAGCTTTAGTCATTAATCAATAGAAGCGCATTAACAAAATATGCCACCACTTCGTAGAACCATTACAAACATTCATGGGCTTCAATTAAAAGTTATTTGATGTCTGAGATATAAAGTGCTTATCTATTGTTTGAAGCCAAATGAAGCCAACAAAGCTTTCAAAGTTAATGTGCAAACTCCTTGCATTCCGAACGGGAAAAAATAGTAATGTCAATAGTTAACACTGTAAACGAGAATGCGAGCATGAAGTGAAATGAGGTGAACTTTATTAAATTACTTTCCAATGAAATCGTCGTATTCAGTTCAACAGATTCAATCGACAAAAAAAAACAAACTTTCGCGTCAACGATAACTGACTCCTTCAAACGAAGATGACATGTGAAGTTTGGCATGATAAACATTTGACAAACTTCAAAACTGACTATCACATCTCGTTATCAACAAATTAAATGTTTTTTTTATATCAATTGCGTTGGCAACTTTTGAAACGAATACCGAAATGGTAATACTTTAAAAAAAAGTGTATCTGTCTCTGCAGAGTACATGTACACAGCATCTGATATCTGATGTTCCAGAAGAAATGAAACCTTTAATGTTACAAGTGAAACCTCATTTAATTATATTCCTGTCATAAACTGATGCTGTAACTAGTGCACACTTTAAGCGCTCTATCTCTCTTCTTCGCTTCCTCTTCCTCTTCCCAATATCTTCATCTTCCTCCTTCTAGCACACATCAATTAAACTTACATTTTTCCGTAATGAAAACTGTTCGGATTCACCGTTCACTTGAAGAAAGAAATGAAAGAAAATGGGTGAAACGATGTCAACCACCAACGACGTAAACATTTGTTGTTAATGATGATGACAATTTGAAATCGACCGCGAGTTTTAAATGCATGGCAATCATGTTCGGGTGTGCGCGCCGCATCACAAGAGGCAATGTGTATTGCGCCAAAATGATGGCATAAAACACACCAAATTTGAATTGGTGACGACGAAAAATTAAAAGCAGAAGAAAATGAGCGGAAAATGTAAATGGAGAAATGAATGGTCGTTGTTTTGCAGACAATGCAACACTGCCTGCCAAGAAATACACATTTCGTTTCATTCTCTCCCTCGGTTCCATTTTTCGGCTTGGCACACAACACCAACAACAACAAAAAAGTCTGTAATATCGTGCGGGTCGAACAGCTTAACGAATCCGAAAAGTACACAGCTTGCGATCTGGTCACAAAAGTGCTTCGTAGATAATGAATCTTTATAGATAATGAGCGTGAATACGAAGCGCAGCAAGTAAAGCGTCTTGAACACACACACCCACACACACAAAACCAAGATCATTTTCATTTCTATTTTCTTTTTGCCGTTGAAATGCAACAAAATAAAAACAAATGGCACTGACAACCATCCGCTTAACAAAAACAGCCAAAGCTTTTCACTCGGCACATCGAAAGCAACACCACCATCACCATCACCAGCAGCAGCAGAAGCAGTAAAATTGTGGAAGAAAATGACATCAAATAGATGAAGACACAATTGCAGTAAAAATAATTAGAAATGTTTCGAAAAGCAAGAGAAAATGAGACAATTCACGGGGGCCAGACGAGAACAACTGAGTTAAGGCATCATTATTTCGTATTTCAGTCAGTTTTTTTTTCTTTCGTGCAGTTGGTTTTGGTTTGTCTCATTTCATTTCGTTTTCTCACTGCGACAAATTAATTGACGCAAAGAGCACTTAATCGATGAGAATGAAAGCGCTTCAGCACCACCCAAATCGCCGGTTGTTTGTTTTTGCGCGGCGAAAAACTGTAAGCGATATGTTTGAGACACTCCGATTACGACTGTGGCTGAGCACATTTGTGCAAAACGAATAAAGTTTTGCACATCAGCCGTTACTGCTTAAATTACTGTGCAAATTTGTAAACATGCCATTTTTTAGGCAATTGTCGAACCGATTAAGTTTATTGGCAATGTCTCGCCATTCACGCACCAACAACCATTCCTAATTAAAAGCTTTATTTGCATCAAGTTATCAAGTTCAAGATGACTCTGGTATTCACATCGTCACAGTGAATAATTTACTAATATTTTTTTTTTTTGACAAACAGTATAAAATCATCTGTGATCTTCATTTTGGTCGCTACGATTTCATTTTATAAGACAGTCTCAGTTCGACCGAAAAATGACTCAATGCGAATGACACAATGAATGTTTTACATCTAGCTTGTTTGCAGTACGCAACATTGTGGCATATTTTGGAATGCATTACGACACTTTGAAGCCTCTACTGATTTATTTGCCACCGCAGTCAATGGATGGACAAATTCTGAAAACTTAATTTGAATTTGAAGTTATTCGACCGAAAGAGAAACCATTTGAAATTATCTCGATAGGCATCTTTTTGTGTCCAAATGTGATGTTCTCTATGCAACTATCACCATTCCACCACATTGTTTTCTCAATCCTTTTCCAATGTGCATGTGGCGCAAAAACCCATTCGCATGATTATTTTATGCATGAAATTAACCGTTTTGTTGTAGTTGAACGAATTGCACATTTCGAAAGTCTTCTTTCGGCTTCAGTAAAACTATTCAATTTTAAGTTGCATACAAAATGGAATTGAAATCTAACCGAAAATAGAAAATAATTTGAATAAAATGAAAGATCCAAGTGAAATCGGTCGGTTGTGTTATGCATACTGGAAAAAAGAATGCAATTCTTGTTCATTTCTTTTCGGTTGGTGCACTTGTTTTTTTTTTTTTCTTGTTTGTCTTGGTACAATTGTTGGCATTCCATTGCATGTAATCGTACATAGCAAATAAGTTTTCCAATTAATAGTGGAATTGTCGGTGAAAAAAGTTTTCGTAGCGGTGGGGTATTACATTCGTATCGTTTGTTTGCACCGCATAAATTGATGGTGTGTTCAGCTGACACGAGTTTTGCCATGCACTCTGCCACTGCCATGTGAATAAAAGTTTTTAATTTTTATTGCAATTTGGAAAAGTTCAAGTGAAATATAGATGAGTTGTTGAATCTTGTTGAATTGGTTGCTCATTCTTTGCATCTTTCTTCATTTTCTCCAAGGAATGTCCTTGAGTTAAGAATGAAAATGGCAAAAAAAATCGCTCTCGAAACAATGAACATAGTGCAAAGTTCTTTGGAAAACAAAAGGAGCGCCTTTTTTTTTCTTCTCAATCAGTCTTCAAGTGGATAATTATTTTTTTTTTTTCATTTAAATCTCTTTCACATCGTACTTCCTTGTGGTTTAATCAGTCAATTCCGTTTTTCTTATGCGGTAGATTGTGAATTACAAATTAAAAATTAGTATGCAGAACATTTTCGAGAGTCGATAACGAGCATCGATTAAAATTGATTTTCTATATTGAAATGAGCGCGTAGTTAGGGTACGCGGTAACACCATCCAATGAATCTTCTTTTGTTTTTACTTTTGTGCATGATGTGAAATTTATTCAAATTTCTATAGTAATCATTTTTAACTCCTTTGACTTGATAAAAGAAAAAGTCCTTGATAAAAAAATAACGTTGACGCGCAGTCTGTGATTTATTATTGTGCAATTTGCTAAAATGTGGGGTAATTTACATAAATTGAAATGCACAAAAATAGAATACTTACCGGTGCCAACGAAAATCACATCGTAAGTTTTGCCACCGGGTGTTTTTATTTGTGGATCGACAGCAATTTGTGTGAATCGATATCTGGAAAAAATGATAAATGAACGAACATCATGACCAAACGTGAAACGTGACCCAACGAATTTTGCTGTTTGTTTAATGGCCCCGAAAAATTAACTTACAGTGTGCTCGTTCGTATCAAAATCGGTTGACCAAAGAATGCTGGAACATTTTCATCCATTAGGGAATGTGTTTTAATAAAATTCAATGTGGCATCAGGCAGTGTTCTGGAGTCATTGTGACATGATCCGGGTCGAGGATCTGGCACCTGAAAATTACATGTAATTAGAGATACATTTACATTTTTGCACATTGAATATTCATTTATTCGTTGAATTTGGTAACATTCATGTCAACTAAATGTTCCACTTACCTGTGCGCTATTGACGGGTAACCAATTTGAATTTAGTCCATTTTGCTCCTTAAAATTTCCTTCGAATGTGTCAGCAATATCCTAGTGGTTTTGTAAATGCAAGTGTTAGATTACAATAAAGTTTTTGTTTGTGTTTTTTTTTTTTAGAATAGAAAAGGCGAAAATTGAATTTGGTGGAAAATTGGAACGCGACTATAAGTAACACAAGTAAATAGTTTCAATCGACATATTTGTTGGTTGCATATATTCAATTCATATTCTATTTCTGGTGTGTGAGTTTAAACGGGATTTTGGAACAAGTCCACAGTAAAAAGAATGCCAAAAGATACATTTCTCAAATACATATAACATTGTTATAGTTTAAACTGAATTTGTTGTTAGTAAAAAATACGTGATGTTTAATCGATAGTGAAGAGAATAACGACACTGCAAGTGAATATAAATCAACAATTCGATTGGTTATGAATTTGTGTATGTGTGGAAATATGTCAGCACAAAATGCAATCGAAATTATTGAAATCGATATGATTTTTTTTCCTTCTCTTCATGTTATTTTTTCCCCGATTTGAGCACGAAATCGTAGCCGCCCGCACAAAAATCACATTTGCTCAAGGGTTGATTTCCATCATACAAAACGTATGCGGCGTTTTATGCGACGAAATTCCGAGTGAATTTCATCACGGCGAAAAAAAAAACACAAACGAGCGAATGGAATTTCATCGAGAGTCATGTTGATTGTGCAACCACATATGTCGAAAACATGCTAGAGACTAATAAAACGTAAACAATGGTGCAGATGACAACATTCGAGAGAAAATTCTGTGTGTGAATTTCCACAATGTGCTCGCCCATTTAGGGGGTTCGAGTTTGTTTGGGCTGAAATGCTTCGGCACAAAATGTTCACTGTCAAAAAATTCATTGTGAGCATTATTCGCATGAGTTCCCATGAGCAACACACTGAGCTGAGCACACACACACACCATCGCGTCAATGTGCTGTTGCTGGCTGCGTAAATTCCTATTCTCGATATTCAAGAGAGAAAAACGCGTGTGCAAATAAAACATAGAATTCAATGAAAGAAAGAAAAAAAAAAGAAATATGAAACACCCAAACACAACTTGATTGTCGATTCAACAAAACTGAATGTGTGCTGCATTTCCAAATATTTTTGCGTTTTTTTTTTTTTTTGATCGTTCGTTGGTTTTTGGTCGTTCGTATTTCGTGGTAAGGAAACGAGGAGCAAACACAATAGCACGTTTAATAAAATTACACAAATGAAAAATAGAAATGTCATAAAGAGCGAAAATATGAAAGTGAGAATACAACAGAACAACACAACAACACAAAAGCACACAAAAAAAACCTTCCCATTGAATTGTTGGCGTTATGTTTTTTTCTCGATGTTGTTAGCTTTTGTTGTTCACTGTGTTGAAATGGCTAGTGATACATGCTAATGTTGATCGTGACGAGCAAAGTACGCACATTCGCATCAAATAATCCCAACAAAAGTATACATTCGCTTGCTTTTATGAAAAATTCATTTCAATGACCCAATTTATTTGTGTTGCACATTCAGCCATATTTGCTGATTGTATTAGAGAAGTGCTCTCTGGAAATGTTGCCAGAAATTGTGTAACCAAACGGGGGAAAAAAAACATACACGACACGAAATGGAACCGACAGCGAAATACACAGAAGCAACATGGTCGCATCAAGCATGCCTCACACAACCAAATAGCTCTCGTTTCAATGATGGAATTGCATTTTTGCATTTTTAATGAATCACACACACACACACACACACGCGCGCGCGTGTGGCCTCATCACATCTATTCATGCGATACTCGTTGGGCGGCTGTTGCTTAAATTTCTTTTATTTAATTTTTTAAATTCATTCCACTTCCGCCATTTGTTTAATGCTCATAATTACATTTATTATTCGAATGGGAAAATTAATATTTCAGTATGAATTCGCATAAAATATTGCGAATTGGAATGCTTACAACAACATTTTTTGGTCGGAATGTTTCGATTTCGACGCATTTCGGTTGATGTGAAACAAAACAAAAATTTTAACCAAGAAATTTAACCTTTTTATTTAGGGGTTTAAGATCAATGACGTACCCATATCTATGTCTGCCCGGTCGAATGCATTTTCAAAAATTAAATATGCGCTTTAGTGTGAATTGTTTGTTGTTGTCTGAACCCTTCCAAGTCCATGCCAACAATTCGATCGAAATAATAAGTATAGTTTTATGCAAATGCAGTGTAAACTTGAAACAAAATCACACCAATTCGGTAACATCTATTGAATGTGTTATTTTAAACAACGGATTTTATACAAAGTGCAAACTAGTACCAAGAGATTCATAAATCTCACAAAATGAACTTTTCGAGTATCGTTCATTTATGTAACGCGACTCTCGTTGGTAGGAGATTAGAAATGAAATAAAAATTAAACTGCTTTGTTCAGAATGTGTCTCTTGTGACTGGCAATATACAACGATGTCGGGGAATCATTCGATTTCATGTGTGTGTGTGTGAATGTTACCAAATAAATAGTTGCCAAAGCGAGCTGAAGCGCAAAATTGAGTGAATTTGTGTTACTATTTATGAGATTTATTTTTTTGTTGTTGCATTTTTTAACAATTCATAAAAATTCATAATGTAAATCGCCAACCAACTGTAAAATTCCAGTTAATTGTATTTTTAATGAATAATGAATTCTGGTTTTTACATATTTATCTGTTTGATTATGAGGTTGATGACACTGAAGCTTGTGATGAGAATCGCAACATGAGATATGATTCATATCACATGAGCTACATATGTGAAATGTGTTGTGATACCTCTCAACATAAATTCGAAATAGCACGCTTGATCAATAAATCATTATCATAAAAAAAAATGACTATAATACTAATAACGAATAACACTTTAAATTAAAAGCCATAATCGAATACTTAAGTGAGTTTAGTTAAGCCCGACTTTAATTGATGATACAATCCTGTGCAAATATCAACACCATGTGTGGTTAAAGTTTCACAGTGTATTGAAATTGTGTCACATCACACTAACAATGAATACACATCGATGGCTTTGAATAGCTTTAATAAAAACGTCAATGTCATTTAATTAAAATAGATAATCCAAAGATGGCTCATAACGGTGAAATGGGTTGTGTATTGCGCACTTATCCAGAGGGGGTTGAAAAAGCAAACACTGACTCGGGTTAAAAACTAATATTAAAGAAGAATCAAAAGTGATAAAAATTTCAATAGAATTAACGTTGAATGGGATTGAAATCGAACAAAAATGGCAAAGCGAACCGAAGCAAAACAGAAATCCATTACATTGTTATTGCATATTTACAAACACATTTTGTTAGCTCAAACAACTGCAGCTCGATTTGAGACACACACACACACACAAAACTATAAAATTGTGTCATTTCAAGCAATCGTTTTGCAGCCGCATCTACTCCACTCGATACTTGAAAATGTTGATACTTTTTTTTGTTTTTTTTTTTCAACAAGCATTTCGAGCTTTATGCATGAAATGCATCATTAAGACTGAAATTGTTTGATATTGTATTTTGATCAGGCAGTTAATATAATCCCAGGGTTGGGTTAGTGTTACTCTCGTCTTCAACAATGATTATGTATCAAGTGGATCATCAGACACTTTAACTAAATGATAGAGATGAATGAAAGGCGTTGCATTTCATCTCTTTATTTTGCTCGGTTTTTTTTTCTTCTTCTTCCGAACGGACGCGTCTCAGAGTGGCTATAAAAATGTGTGTGTGTGTGTGTGTGTGTGTGAGAGAGAAAAAGGAGTATCCAATTACAATTTAAGATGGCAATGAAACAAATCAAACATCGACTAAGCTCAACAATCCAAATCAAAATGAATTGAACCGGAACGATAAAACAAAAACAAAAAGAACTTTGACACAATTTCTTCATTTACTTCGTCGCACAACCCACAAAATGTTTCAAAGGGAACACAGATGGAAGATGTACATTTGTACATCGTACAGTGCAATCAACGACAACCGTCTGTGCTATAATATGTTTGAGAAGATGTGGAGCGCATCTGTTAGATGGGTATTGGTGTGACATTTACCATCTTAGAGCACAGAGGACAGCAAAGGATATATAACATAAAAAGCACACGATTTTTCTCATCAAGTGCGATTTTATGCGAACGAACAGTGGAAAATTACCGAGCAAAAATCGAGGCATTGCCAAACACATGAATGAAACGTGGCGCGCTTGTTCAACAACTTCTTGTCATGATGTAAAATAGTCAAACTAATGGAAAACACCAACAACTGGTTCTTTCGTTCATTCTCATAATGTGTTGGTGTTTGCATTGTCTTCGCCTTTTGCCTTCATTTTTTTTTGCCGGCCAATCTTTTTCATTCGATGAAGATTTTTCGAAGCCAACGTATGTGTGTTTGTGTTTGTCATGTGTGTGTGTGTGTGTGTTTTCTTTTCCAGCTGAACAACGCTTGTTTAAGATGAAGTTGTGCAGTGCTCTGTTCACATTACTTAACAAGAAAAATAGTGCAGCAAGCATCAAGTAAGACACACTGATCCAAACATAGTGCTCAATTTCATCTGACACACTGAAACAAATTACGAAATTGAAATTGAACCAACCGATGCAGAGAATCAACAAAACAAGATGAACAACAAAATCGCCAGAAAATGCGACCGAAGATGTTGTACACAGCGTATGACACATATCAGGCAATCTTGTGCAATCTTCATGCTCTAGCCATAGTCACTCTATGGTGTAGCTATAATAGCGCTGTATGTCAGTATAGCGACGTCCAATGGGGAGTAATCTAATCGAACTCATCGCAAATGACAATATCATAACGGTTTATTGAAATGCTTAAAGAATTCGAACCGTGCTACATTCTGCTGGAGTCATGACATGCTGACATGTGGCTGTGTGTCGTTGCCATCCCGTTTAATACATCAACGGCAACAGTTCATACATATTCTTTTATCAATTCTATTCGCCTTTTGAAACGTATAACATATACGGTATTGCATCTGTTTGCAATCTAAATGTTCAGCTTCCTCATTTCAATCATCTAATTCACTTTTCAAAAAAAAAAAAAAAAACGAAAGTAAAAGTCTTTCAAATGAAAAATCAAATGAAGAAAAGCAAGAGCAGAATGCTAGATAAAGCAAGACAAATAGTTCATTGTAGGCAACATTTCTTTAGCCCCAAGTCCTCTGACAGTTCGTTAGTAACGGAATGAAAGTTTGTTTTCATACCAGAATTGAATCCAAACCGTAGTAAATTTTCCGAAAAACCGACACAAATGTTTCACACACACACACACACACACTTTATTACTTCAGCGCCCACTTTATTATCACGAGCGATGCTGAAATCTTCGTTGCATTGCACATCGTTCGGGGAAATGAAAATAAGTGCAACAAAAAAAGAACAACAAACTGAAAATGATTTGGCTTTTTTTTTTCGTTCATTACCCACTGAAAGAACGAGTTGAGAACGTAGCCGGGCCTGTGTTTGCTTACTGTGTATTACGGTGGGCATATGAACCCGAAAACATTTCGGATTGTGCCGAAGTGTGCACATGAGAACGAAATTTAAATGAAAAATATTTACTCTCGAGCTGAGGCAAAGACTTCTGGCACATTTATTTCGTCGTCAAACATTAATGAGATGTGAAGCAAGCCAAATAACGAACGGCATAGATAGCAAGAAATTGGCAAAACAACAAAAACACCAACGAAAACGGAAAAAAAAAACAAAACCAAAAAAAAATCCCCATTAAAATGGTATGTGCACAAGAAATATGTGAGTTCGGGCACCGATATACAATCTGCATCGAGCAAAAATCGAATGTGGATCGCAGGCGGTTTTTCGATTAAAAGTGTAATCATATTATGGAGTCTGAACAGGTGAACACCATTTACACGCTTTGTGCATCCCAATGCAATTTCGTTGATAGTTCTTTCTTTTTCTCTCTCTCCCTCTCTCTCGCTAGTGTTTTTTTCCCCCAACACGTTCCCATATATATCGATCGAATTTTAATTTCGCGCGAATGTTATTTTTTTTCTCCGCTTCTTCTTCGGATTAAAAACACTGAAAACACGGCAACATCGTAACGTACACGCTAATCAGTCTTGGAATCTTGGTGCTATTTTTTCCCATTAATTTTTAATGACTGCAGTCATCTTAATTAGAAGCTTCTGCACTTCTCATACCGCTTGATTTAGCTATTGAACCCGTATGTAATACACATGGTCATCGATTCAATATGAACTGGACCAATGTTCAACGCCCTCATTTTCAGTTGGTGCAAAATGTTAAGTGGATAATAAAATCATTTATTAGAAGCTATCCTATTCGCGTCACGTTACAAAAATTATACAATAAAATGGGTAAAAATACAATCGGTGTTATGTCATGATGCGCGTGTTATTTTTGTTTTTTTTTTTTTTTTTTTTATCGTTGCATACATGGGTGGGGTCACATTTGGTGAAACGGTGTCACGGTAAAAAACTAAAACACCGGAAAAATGTTCATTGCAACACTTGAAAAGTAGCTGACAAACAACAACAACAACAGAATCGCAATTTAAAGTTGATAGGATTTGTTTTTTTCCGAAAAAATATCGAGCATGGTGGTTTAGTGGAGCAGAAAAACGATAGATTAAGCCATTCTATAAATATACAGCGTTAAGGGCTCAATTTTAAACGATCATCATGAAAACAAATTGTTTTTCAATTCTCTGTTGTTGTTTTTTTGTCGTGGTTGGTGCATTGCATTAAACATATTGAGCCGGTTTAAATTCAATAGAATAAAAATGGTGCAATGATTTTCAATTGAAGAACACTTTCAGAAGGCACTAACGCTTTTCGCATATTTGACTGTTGGCTTTTGCAATTTTTGCCAAACGATCTTTTAACAGCTCATACTTCAATCAATAGATTTACAAGCTGCAGAAGAGTCTTTTGAAATTCAAATCCATATGTTGCTTTGGCAACACAAGCACCACATCCTATGCTCGCCCTTTTCAGAAAACTAAATTATCTCGGTGTGCAATGCATCTAACATAAAAATTTACTACATGTAAATGCGGTCGTATATACAGCATCATACACCTAAGCTGCTATGACTTCGACAGCACCATAAATTATATGGAGCGGCTCTGGTATATGTCAAGCTGCAATCCAATTGTGAATGGTAAGTTTCCGTACATATTCCGTATGTTAATAGATGCAATTGATTGCGCCTCGGTAACCGAAGTGAATTCATCTGAAAAAAGGAAATGCCTCGAGATAGGGAAACGCATTCAAATGCAGTCATTTAGTCCATAGAAAAGACTTTTGCCATTGCACAAATTCAAATATAGAAAATGAAATGAAGCTTGGAAATGCGTTCTCCTTCTGTTTTTTCTTCTTTTGGTTCGTGTATGTATGTGTGTATTTTGCTGTGCACTCAATTTCAATTGTTTCCACGTAGTTGCTGGAAGTGAAGCCAAATCCATTGAGTGGAGCAACTTTGTCCGGATGAACAACGCCACATGAATTTTCATGCTTTATGAATATGTACGGTTTGGCGAAATTTGGTTAATTCTCTTCTCTGTTTTTTTGTTTTTTTGCTTGGTTCCGTTTTTCTCCTTCATAATTCCGAAACTGGAACGGCTTATGCATAAAATCTACCAGATGAAATATTTTCACGACACAATCATATAAGTGTGCCCTATGTGCTATGTCACATAAAACTATTCAACTAAAAGTGAACACACACACAAAAACACACCATTTTTTATTTTATTTTTTTTTTCACCGAGAAAAAGTTTTCTCATCCTACGTCGAAAGAAAACTTTAGTCGTTGCAATTACTTATCCAAATAATAATTACATCATGGATGTAATGAAAATGAGCGAAAGAAATTGAATTACATCCCAATGTGTTCCGAACTAAAAGCAAGTCAAACTTTTCCAGCGCGAAGCTTGCTTTACCGCAACTTTCCACCAAATTCGATAAACGCTTCAGAATTATGGACGACCAACAACAACAAATACAAACAAAAATGTTGTTGATAGAGAGAGGAAAAACGAAACGGAAAAATGTATGGCACTTACCTGCAATGAGAATGCACAAACAGCTGAACCAGCGATTGAATTTGTGGGTGTTGTGAATGTTCCATAAATGAGCTTGGAATTGACGTGACCGTAACGACCTTCAACCAATCCACTAGCGGCCTCTGTGTGACGCATTAAAGATACAACAACAAAAACATGTATGTTATTAAAAAGAATGAGAAAAATCTCAAAAAAATAAACAATTAATTTTCAAATGACAATTAGTGGAAGATAGCAGCAACACGATGCATGAGATGTAGCGGGACGAAAGTGTTTTTTGTTGTTGTTGTCCTTTTCATGAAACTCTCATACTCTTTGATTTGGATTTGATGTGAAAACATGCGCTCTATTCCTCCTGATCATAAATACTTTTTCTCTTTTTATTCTTCTCTTTTCATCTTTCTTTTTGTTTGCTTGTTGATTTCTTTGTCGCTGTTGCTGTTGTTGTTGTTGAGTCTTGGAGTTTTAATTTTTAAACTTTTATCGTTTGGTTGTTGTTTTTCCGCAATATGCCGTTCCCAAGTGTAATAAATATTGGAAACACTGTGCTGTCAAAGAAATAGGATGACCTTTACTGAGGAGGGAAATCTAGCCGAGAGTGAAAATGTGTGTGCAATGGGAAACAACGATTCGAAAAGAGAACAGTGAAGGTTTGTTTCTTTTTCTTTTTGTTTGATTTGTTTCGGTATTCCGCTAGCATTTTTCAATTTGTTTGCACAGCATGTGCGTGCGCTCTATTTCTCTCTCTCTCTGTCGCTGTCATGTGACCGGACTTTGGCGACGACTTATTCGATTAAATCATAGCATATATTTGCACATTTGTAAATAGTCTGTTGCACGTAATTCCGGAGTTAGCTGCACGATTGTGTGTCGTTGGTATCGTTGTATTACTGTCGAATGCCAGAAGAAAAAAAAAATTGAAAATACCAGAAGAAACAAACCCGCCAATTCAACAGCACTTTTATTACATTGCAGTTCTTTGTTGCTGTTGCAATAGAATTAAATTAATCCATCTCTCTGCAATGAATATTGCCTGGCAAACTGTAATAAATTGCACACCATATAAATAAAAATCGTTTTCTCACAATGATTACAATTTTTATTGAAAACTATTGAATAGAAAATGTGAAAAATGAATTGTATTGAATTCGCGAACGAATGAATGAAAAAATACAGAATCAAGACCATAACTAACTTTGTATCTATTTGCTTGGCAAGTTACTTTTTGATTCGTAGAAGAATGTTTTGATCCGTTTTTTTTTTTGCTTGTATTTCGAACATTGTTTACTTTTCCATCTGGACGTATACATTCATCATTTCCATTATTCGAAGTTTACATTACTCTTCGTCTCGTTCCACTTTTCTCGTTTTTCCTTCCCTCCGAAGCCATTGCTTCTTTGAGAGTTCTGTTTTTTTCTCTTTTTAATTTTAAACTCATAAACAAAGTTCGAGCTGCTACTGCTTGAATATTAAATAATAAAGACGAGAAAAATTGAAGTATCGCAATGAGAGAAGTCTGACACACAGAGAAAAAAACGAGCAATACACCAACGACAAATAAAAAGATGTAACACGACAAAGACAGAAATATGTGAACGTTTCAAGTATTTCGTAGCAGTAAAATAGCAAAACGAACAACTGTTCGAAGGGTGAGAGAAAAAAAGAGAGAATTTACCAACATTCATATAAGTAGTGAGAGAATGGGAGAGAGATTGGGTGCGTGTTGGCGCTAATATGAGCCAGTGAGTGTGTTCATATTGAGAATAAACAGTAGAGAGCTGGAGACGAACAGTGAAAGCACCAACAATAGAAAAAAAAAACAACTTCGGAAATTGCTTTTCCTTGTAGCTTACGTTATGAACGAAAACGAAGAGACAAAAATATTTTCTTGTTGTTTCACCATTGTTTTTGTTTTGTCGCTTGATTCTGTGTGTCTCACTTGCACAACTCAAGATCTTTTGTTGTCTCCTTTATTTAACGTGTTGAAACTTTTCATCGTTATGCTTTCTGTTTATGTTGTTGTTGTTGTTTTTTTGCATTGTGATATGAATTTTTGCACTGGGCATTTTTGGTGTGTCTGAACGATATCGTTGCTTGTTCTATTTACTTTGTGCATATGGTCTTTAAGCACTTACGAGTGTGTCTTATGTTCATTTTTCCCTCTTCCATGGAAAAGATATATGAAGAAAAATCCAGTGTAAAAATAAAATGAAATAACCCAATGGCATAAGAGCGAATGCGAAAAAGGAACAAAATGTTCAAAACGGCACACAAAAAATGCGCCACCAACAATGATAACGGCATACATTCGGAAAATCACATGCGAAGAACTCACAAAAATATTTACGTATTTTCCTCCTTTTTTTTCTCATCTCTCTCCCAACTAAGAAGAAGTTGCACATTGTAAAGAGGATAACACAACAAACAAAAAAAAAACAGATTCAAAGCTTTGGGGCGAATCCTCGGCGAAAATTTCCTTCAAATGAAAGTACCGAAAATATTTTTTTATATTTGTTTGCATCATTCCGGGAACCGCGCACACTTTTGCGATTTCAGTTGGTTTGTTGAGCGGATTTTTTAGCGAATTTTTTTTTCAATTTCCTTCTTTGCAGATTCTCAAATTTGGGATAAATAAAAGACAAGAAAAAAAAAGCAACAACGAAGGAATTGGAATGAAAATAATTTTGCTGGCGAGAAAACGAACAGCAAAAATGCACATCGTTTCTCTGATGAATACATGTACAGATTGTACACACATGTACGAATCAACGAATGTTCGAATGTATGGAATTCAACCTCAAAAGAAAAGTGAATTGCTACATTTTTGCTTGTGTAAATATATTCGGCAAGAGTGCGTCATTCATTTCTTTTTTTGGTTGTGCCATATTGCTGAAGAACTCATCGCTTTTAATATTGCTATAACATAGACCATCCGAAACAAAATAAAAAAAAATTTCAAAGAAAGTGAATAAAACAGAAACGCTGTTTTTTTCTTTATTCTGTTGTTCTGCTAAAATAACATCAATTCAATTGTTCGAATTTAGGAAATTTCAATCTCACAATGTCAAGTGTTGCGGTTGAATATAAGAGCTTTTGAGATGTTTGCTTGAATTGTGTGTATTTTATTCAAAGTGAAAAGTATAAATGCGGTCGCATTTTGAACATTCTGCATTTTACGGCGTCGAACATTTCACATTTCTTTTGGCGCCTTGAACGAACGAAGAATCATGACGCTGATGTGATTTCGTCTCATGCACTATTCTAAATTGCATACATCGAACAACAGCAACAACAAAATGTAGGCTCCTGCATTTGTGAAATTACAATCAAAGCTTAAAAACCCAAAAGCACAGTGCCTCATCTGCTTTGTTCAGAGAATAAGCGAAAAATGTGCAGCAAAAGAGAGAGAGAGAGAGAGAGAGAGAGAGAAAGAGAGTGAGAATTTGAAAATCTTTTTCAGAATTCCCAGTGTGCACTTGGTTCGAATAATAAATGACACAAAGGAAATCAAGTAAATGTCTACAACAGCTCGGCACCGATAATGCTCAATGTATCCGATTGCACACAGCCACACTCACTCATTCACTCGCACACCAGTGGCGGCAAAAAAAAGTGCACTGCAAATATTATATGGATTTATACAAGTTTTCTGGCCTGGCGCTGGGGTACGTGTTTGAAGCGTTTCGGTTCCGATTTAAAGTCGTAAAAATCACACGAAAAGAGCGGACATTAAATTGATTTCCGATCGATTCCCAAATGGTTGTAGTTGGCGCGTTTTTCGATAATATGCAAAAGAACATTGCGAAACCGAGTAAGAGAGATTGGAGAAAGAGACAGGGAGAGAGAGAGAGGGAGAGGGGAAGAGAGTTGGGAATGGGAAATGGTGAGTGGCGACCATGGGAAGGAACGTTCGGGACACACAAGAAGCCAAAAACAAACCGAGAGATAGAGATTGGAAGAGTGTGAGTGTACAGTTTCCAGCCGGTTCTCTATTTCATTTTTGTTTCCTATAAAATGCACGTTCAAATTTGTTTTTAGCTTGAATGGAGTTCATCGATAGCCCGTAGCTGCGGTTGCAGTTAAGGTGGTTCACTTCTATCTGTATGCATTCAATGACTATAAAATGTAAATTGTAAAACGGTTCTCACGCCACTGCCATTAGAAAAACGACTGCTTTTGCTGCAATGCAAAGAAAGTAGAAAAAAAACAGACACACACACACAACGTCGATGCACATGCATCCAACAACAAAAAATACGAGAACGAAATTGAAGATTAAAATTTATTCAATTCACACATGAATGGATCGTATGCAATTTGTTCTGTGAATGCGCTAAGCACTCTCGCTCTCTCATTCTCTCGCTCTTTCTCTCTTCCTTCAACAGCCAATGCACACGAAAATCGTTTTCTACGTGATTTTCATTTCCTTGCCATGCCATATCCGTTCCGTTTCACGTTGCATAGGGAGCCATTTCGATTGATTTTATTGAATTTCATTCAACAAAAATAACGATTGCTTTGGGTACTTCGTTGTGTAAATGAGGAATGTTGCAAATGTTTCATCTCAACTTGAACACTTCGACCATTCTCCTGATCATCCAACACCACACACACACACACACACATACAACGTTGAATGCTATTTTTCCCCGCACTGCATCCCAATGCATCTGAATTGCTGTACTGAAAAAAAATTATTATCATAAAGTGTGCAAATGCACACAAGTGCTTGTGTTTACTTACGTATTTCATTAAAATAAAATGGAAAATCGCCAGGAACCGAACAGTTCAAGCGAGATTTCAAAAATGATGTCCAACGATTTCGAAAACGATGCGGACCGCCTTTATCCCATTTACAAACACGTGCCACACGTGAGAAAACCGCCTGTAAAAACAATCGGAAAATAAAATGAGTGAGAGAAAGAGGGTGAGAAAAAAAATTAAATCAATGCAATTGGTAATTATGTTAACTTGGTTTCTTGGTTATGCAAGTGAATTTGATTAAAATTGTAATTTTCTGTAAATACAAAAGACTTGCGAACCGTAAATCCCTCTATATTTTCAATTTCGTGTGTATGCTTTTGTCCCTTCTTTTTTAAAGATTTGTCATAATTGTGTTTTCAATTTCGTTGAACAAATTTCAATTCGTTCGGAAAATGTCAATCGAAAACATGCGTGCACTGATGCAAAACAACTTAGAAATGCCGTCAGCCATTATGGTTTTTGGGACACATAACATGTCTACCATCCACCCAAAACAAACTATTAATTTTACGAAATCCAGTTGCAACATCCAGTTGCTTACAGCGTTCGATGAGCAAAATCGGCCAAAAATGCCCCTTAAACAGTGTTCATTAAACACATAACACATCTGTGTGATTTGGTTTATTTCAAGTTGAAACTGGGTGAAAATGTGATGCACGCATATAAAAGTAACCATTTATTGGAGTAAACATACTGCATATTTGTGAATAAATAATAAACAGGAGCATCGAAACACTTTAGAAAAATGTGGGTTATTTGATGCCGTTGGCATTTGATCCGTTTGGTAAAGGCTGACGTTGCAGACAAATACACTTTTTCCTTTTCTTCTTCTTTTTCTTCTTCCTCTGCTTTCAAACACTGTGGCATCCCGATTTGGTTGTGCTTCATTTAAGACGCTCTGCCATTCTTCGTTGTGAGCGTTCTATATGTAAATTTGCAACACATGCAAACAAAACTCTTTAAAAAGTAATTAAAGTTGCTTGGGCTGTGTGCGAGTGAATGAGTAAGTGGAAACTGAAGAGATTTCTCACAGCTGTAATTAAGCGAGGCCCTTCTGCTTAAAATAATAAAAAAAAACACGAAACGTAGCAAAGGAATTGTTTCGGTGTGCATTCATGCATTCGAGAGTCTCATCTATTCCAAAGTCTTCTTTTCCATCGCCATTTTTTTTTCAGAATAAACGCAACTGTCGTCCCTTTTAAATTGTTTTTTTTTTCTTTCTCTGCTTTCGTGTTTCTTTTTTTTCTAGAAACGATTTGCCCGCATGCAATTCACATTTTTTTTCTTATCATCCATGATCTACAAATGAAAAGGTTCAGTTCACTTGAGCTAAAAAAAAAAAGGAAATGGTGAAGTAGCAAAAATAAATTTGCCCAACCAAGTTTCAGTTCCATTTTAATTTTTCGTTCGCGAACACACGCGCACGCGGTAAAAAGTCAATTTCATTTTCAGTCACACCAATACCCATGGAATGAATGATTGATGGCCGTGTGTAATCCTGCACAATGCCATTATAACCCAATCAAGTGTTAACAAAATAATTGAACTAGAAATAGTGTGTGTGTGTGTGTGTTTTTTTTTTCTCTGTTCTTTCTTTTCATCGCGTTTTATTCGATTTATTTTTTCTTGAAAACATTGCAACGAGAATGTGCTCGTGAACGAAATTTAGCTGCCAAAAGCAGAATAGAAAACGCATGAAAATGTCGTGCTAAGGTAAATTATGGTTGCAGCATTTCCAAAGCCAAACGGCAACGGAAAAATGTGAGTCAATTCAAAAACTGTTCAAAGTCCTTCGTTTGTCGACAAGAAATCAAATCAAGAGCTAATTATCACCTGACGAATGAAAAATGTGCACAAATGAAAAGAAAAGAAAAGGAATAAGAATGAAGCAGCAGAAGCATCACGATAAATCACATCACGTGTTGAAAATCGATTTTTCAAACCAAAAACCCCGGTGAAACGAAATGCATTTTTAAGGTCATACACGTTTGACATCGGGATATTGAGTGTCATGAGGAGCAGCACTTCAGCTCGTCGTTTTTTTTTTTTTGGTTGTGTGTTTCAATTGATTTTCTCACTTCCACAAATAAATTGATTTCAATTTTCAACTCTTCGTGATTGTTCTTTCAATTTTCCTATGCCACTCTTTAGCATTCCATCTACAAGAGAATATTGAAACAGTTTTTGTGTGTTCTATTTAACGGCTTACGAGTGAGAAATACAGCTCAATATAGCATCCGATGAGCAATGACGGTAAAAACGAGAGCACTGGGTGATTCACTTGAATGTGACGGATACCATATTGAAACAATTTTAACCGTCAATCAATTTCCAACAAACAATTCACAATGAATAACGAACTTGGCTGAAATAAATCGATTTCGCTTGCACCACTATACACATTTCCACTCACATTTTATATGAGTGTATTTTACGTGAAAATAACCAGATAAAAAAAAAATCGTAGTTTTCTTTTCACATCTTGCATAAATTGTTCATTGAAAACTTCCATCAAAAGTTCCACATTCATATTATGTTGGGCGATCACTTGAATTTATATGCATACATTAGATTTATGTGCAACACTAATGAAGTGCACTCAATCTCCCGGTATATTTCTTCGTAAAAGTTGAACAAACGCATCCGATGAAAGCTAACACCAACCGACCTGAGTGCAATTTTGCAGGCATTGTTAATCTTTCTAGTTTTATCGTTGTCATAAAATTACGTTGATTCATTCTTAAGCATATCGAACTCCAAAATGGATTGACACACTTTTTATTTCCACACACACACACACTTCAAAAAGTGCCCTGGATGTTTTTTTTTCTTCGCTTTCGAAGCTGAATCAATTCGATCGCAAAATTCAAACGAATGCACACATTCAGATTGAACAAAGTTTTGCAACCGGTTTCTGTTTTTTTTTTTTTTTTTTTTTTTTTAATACATGCTATATATATTTGCATTACAAACTGATTTAAACAACTTTGGTGCAATCAGTTTCTTTAAAATGGAAATAAATTGCAATGTAGCACAATGGCCAAAAGATTATGCAAACTACTAACAACTGAGCTCACGATAACTTGCATACACAGTGACTGAGTCTCCGAGTATACAATGTAGAACTGCAGATACGTCACACATTCAACTCTTGAAGTAATACCATAAAAATAAAAGTTTTTCAATTGAATTTTCACTACATCAATCGATGGGCCGAAATGCAATAAAAATTGGAGGAAAAAAAAACGAAAAGAGACTATGATTGTATTCAAATTCGAATGCAATTGCGAACACCGAAGCAAAAGAGGAAGAAGAAGAAGAAGGCGAATCAAGAAGAAATGTGTTTGTATGACTTCTTGACAAAATGTGTGCCATCTCAAGAAGAATATAAGTATATTCAGGTTTTTGTTGCCAATAAACCAATTGCTTGCATTTTCAATATCGACCAATTTTCAATTGAATTTGGTTCAATTCATGCTAAACAAAGTGCTAAACAAACACGAATAAATCTATTTGATCGAGAAGTTTTTCCATCGCATGTACGTCAAGTGTAAAGTGTCCACATATTTGAAATCAATGAAAATCACACAATGATGATCAATTGCATCGAAACATTCAACTTGTATTTGTACATTCTCAAAATGTATATTCTCAATTGATATTAAAACAAACTACAAAATCCATAATACATACTTTGCCACAATTGATGTACTCCACAGCAGTTTCCCGGAAGAAGAAATACACAAAATCGCCTTTTGTAATTGAACTAACAAAATTTGGTGCTGAAATGGATAAGAATAAAAATGTGAATATTCATAAAATAGGTTTAGTCGTTTGGGAGCAACAAAACAAAACAAAAATAAAACAGAGAATAGAATAAACCATCGAATTCCATTAAACTTTCCAAACGAATCGGAAATGAAATTCCAATAAATATTCAAATAACCATTGAAATTCTGTAACGATTACAGTGTAACCAAAAATTCACTTACCATTTAAACTCAAACTGTCGTATTGTTCAGTTTGCAATGGCTCTCGATAGATAATCGGATCACTACCACTGAAATCGGCCACAGTTCCTGAATATAATTCATTATCTGCAAATAGAGAAAATGGAATGGTTTTTAGTGTAAATATTATATGCGAGGAATGTAAAACATTTCATCTAAATCATTTTCAAACATAATTTAATTATGTCGAGTGTAATGTTATTAATGTGATCAGATGCAGGCGAGAGTAGTTAGTTTTAGTAATTAACCAGCTACAACGAATCAATAGCAGTTTTCAAACAAAACTCTTGTTCAATTATAGATAGATTTTATTTTTCTGACATCGATAAGAACATCATGCACATGTTTTGAACCTTTCATAGAATTATAGTCGACCAAGTTGGACGGCCCAACACTGCAGCAGGTCATGTTGGGTTGTTCTTGGAAGGGGTGGCCTACTATAGTCAAAGCGATGCAACGATGAGACTACGATATGCAAAACACATGGCGTAGCCTTCTACGTGCCCTAGCGCGCTTTTTTGGTCGCTTCATCGCTATGCTACTAGTAGCAGCCTCCTTATCCAGAGGACCTCATTCGACTACATAAAAAATGAACACTTAGAAACACTTCTTGGGTTGTGTTTGATTCCGAGACAAATTTCACAATTTTGCATTAGATTTAAATTATTTTGACGCTGAATTCGCTCTCTGACATCAAATATATGATAAGTATAGCTCCTGTACATGGCGATATGTACTTTATCTTCCTTCCATTATGTCTTAAATTCTATTATTCAGCAATAGAATTGGAAGTTTGTGGTTAAAATTTTGAATAATACGCATTTTGGTGGCAAGTTTACATGCATTAATTTTGACGACATGAAACGAAATGCGTTGCGGTTCGCGAAATCAGCTCTTTGACGATGAATCGTGCATCATTTTGTTGCAAGGTGCACACGTCAGTTAATTACTATTGCATGTTACTGAATAATTAGGTAACATGCTAAACATATTTGAGATTATGCAAGCGCAAGCTAAACTTTCACATCTAAAACATTCATTGATGAAGTGTATTTTCGTATCGTTAGTGTATCGGTTGGATGCAATCGGTAGAATTCGCTTTTCATCTAAACACGACACTCTAACAAATACAGAGAAATATATTGAGTATGACGATAAATTGATAAGCTTTAACGAAACAAAAATATTGTACCACATATTTCCATTCGCATAATTTAGAATCATAAATAATTAACAGCACATTAAAAAGTACAATGGAATTTTATTTTGTGTGTGCTTCTTGCTTGAAGATCAATTTACTTTGAGTGAAATCGGTGAATGGTTGAGGAGCTAAATGGGAAACTTGAATGTTTATGCTTTTAAAATAAAGTACAATTTTAATGAGCACGGTTTTCTGCCGTAAACACATCATTGTTTTGAGAGACTGTATGCATTTTTGGTTTAGGGAAATAAAACCATCGTAAACGATTTCGGGGTAGTGATTTGAGTTGTTCCATGCTAAAAGGGAATTTGGTGCATTTTGGTGCATGAATAGAATAATAAATTGACATTTTGTACAGCGCGCACACACATCACCGTGAATCGTGAAGTTAAATAAATAGCGTTAGCTTGTGTGTGAGGAGGCAAATGAGAGAGGTACACAGAGGGCCTAATGTCCCGCATATAATATGCTATGAACATTGTTCCATCCATTTGAATCGACATAGCTTTATATAGAATATTGCATCATTATTTGGTTGGAGGATGTCGAAAAAATAGACTACAATTTTAATGATGGTGCTGCATTTAATGTGTTTAATAAAGATCGGGAAGAAATGTTAAGTATCTGTATCGGTTGAAAAGTTTGAAAACCACTGAAATGGGTTAAATGTTATTTATATGACGTTCCGACCACACACCAAGCAAATGGAAAATGTGTACATATCAAACGAATGGGTAACAATAAGATTTGTTCGAAATTTCGAACAATGGTGGAAAAGATCGCATTTGGAAAGCATTTAGTAATCTTGCCAAATTGTGTGTGTGTGTGTGTGTGTGTGTGTGTGTGTGTGTATGTGACTGTACCGTGTATACCAATTTTGATACGACACTTTTGCGCGCATAGTTTTGTCAGCATTAATGAATCTCAAGACACACATGTTCACAATGAATATTCAATTTACAGACACACCTGCATCGGCAGCTACTTCTTCCTCAATTCATTACAAATAATTATGCATTATTTATTTTGCATGCAAATTAATTTATCAAATTTTAATGTAATTCCATTTCACATTTCAAAATCAAAATTTGCTGCAATATTTCACGAAGCGAAATTCTGCGAAAAGCTTGCCAATTGTTTTAAAATCATCATTGTTACATTTTCCATTTTCATAAAATGCGTAAAATGGTTGAAAATGACACAAAACTTCGTTTGAAATGTTTTCTTATCAAAATATGTGAATTTCCATTTGAATGGTTTTCTCTTGCGATTACATCCATTGTAATTCAATGCGACGATATCAAAATTGACATGAAACAAAATAAAAAACGCGGAAGTTTTTACTCTTTAAAATGAATGTAAGTCAAGTGATTCGTTTTTTTGGTTGTTTCCTTTAATTCCATATAATGGTAGCTCAAGGTTGAATTGCGGTTCTCGCTATTGTTACATAAAATCATTGATAGAGGCTAGAAAATTGAACAAAACAATTGCTATTCTTTGTGTACTTTTTCTCCGTTTTTTTGTTGTTATTGTTGTTGTTGGTTGGTGAATCACGTTGCTAAAAACCAATTTTATTTTCGGTTGAAATGAGCCTCGAAAGTAGGGAAATGACAACAACAGTTCCTAAATCTACGATTCATTTGGCAGGGAAAAAAAACGGCACCAACGAGAAAATGAGAAGAAAACATGAGGAAAGAACTGTCACAAAAATGGAAAACTTTGAAACAGAGTCTGTCATTATTTGAGCACGACGCGTACGCTTTTTTCTCTCCTCTCGCTCTCTCTTTCTCTCTTCACTTCTCTCTGTTTCTCTTTGCTACGGTTTTGTATTTTATCGCTGATTTTCTTTTTATTGGGCGTATAATAATATTATGAAGTGAATGCGAATGAAAAGGCCATCGAGTCGATGTGTTTTTTTTTTCTCGTCCATTGTAATTTAATAGGATTCGAGGGATGTTTAATACGTTCATTGAGCAAATTACCAAGAAATTCGATTGAAAGCACAACTGGTCGGCCATCAATTTATATTGCGATGAAACATTGTGAACAGTCCATATTCCATGTGCCCTAACGATTTATTTTGTATGTGTGTGTGTGTGTGTGTGTGTGTGGCGCTTTTTTTATGTGTCGCAAGCAGAAAATTAATGGTGAGATGATGGTGCAGATGGTGGTTTTGGACTACCATTTTCTTTGTTCTTCATTTTGGTATGTGAAGCTTCGCTTCAACTCTCTCTCTGCTTTTCACAATCACCGAACTCTGTTTCGAATGCGGCTGCTAATGATAAATTGTGATATGTGGCTATTCGAGTCTTTCAAAACTGCAACCGTCCAAAATTGTAATGGGAATTGACGATAGCATCTGGCTACCAGTTACTGCCACTGTAGCTTTGTTTTTTCTCTCTTCTTCACTCTTCCGCACAAATCCATTGTCCATTTTGGGGGGGAAAAAAAAGCATAGAAGAATCACCGCATACGAAACAGTTTTTTTTTTGTCACTTTAATTAAAATAATTATACATGAAATGTATGTTTACAGAGCAATGCTTGCACGATTTTATCTTGGGACAGTCAACGCTTGCTATTTCATTGTGTTACAGAAGCGGGTTTACCACACATACACACACACAGAGAGAGAGAAGATAACTGCTGTAAATAGAAGGACAATTTGACGTTGTTGGTTCTTCTTTCATGTTAGCGTTGGTGAAATGCTGAAAAACCGCTTTTCGTGAAATAGTTCCGTCACAGCAACCGCATCGTTGGAGGTAAAACCATCCGAACGGGCTATATATATATACAATATTCAATGTGAATGTTTGCGCTCAAACGAACCATGCAAGACAAAGGAGCAAATTTATAATGTATTAAATTTCGGCGCAGTTTTGCGCTTCTCGTTTTCAAAAATCCGCCTGCGAAAAAGATATGCTTGCAAGAAACGAAAAAAAAACAAAACGAGTACGATTCCATTCTCTATGAACCTTTTGCTCCGCCATCTCAACACACAGCGATGCTCAAGCTCATGTTCCAATTTAATTTTTTTTTCTTCCTGTGATGCTGGCACACTCTTATATATAAGCTACGCTAATGCCACTTGAATGATAAACTATTCCATATTCTATCCAATAAGATTCATCTATTTAACTCATTTTTACCCCGGGAAAAAGTTATTTTTTTTTTTTTGTGCTTGTTCAAGCAAACTCGTTTGCAATATATATTCACTTGAACTTTAACTTTATGGATATGATGTCGGATATTGAGTATCATCATTTTTGGAATTCAACATTTTATTAATACACTCTCTTCACTCTTTACTCCATTAAAAGCATATTTCATTTTTGATCAAAGCGTATGAACTTTGTGGCAGAAATTGTCCGGAAAATATGAAAGAGCGCATTTGATACTGTGTGCAGCAGCGTATGCTATATTGCACTAATATTTGTGTGCAAGCAGCAAGTAGACGTTATGTGACACGATTAACAATTATTTTACTAAAATGCAATTTGCCATTGTTAATAAACGGAATGACAAAAAGGTGTTCGTTTTATAATTTTAATTCGCTTTTGAAAATTGTACCAAAACTTTCAATGATATTGGATACTTCTGAGCATATTTATTGAAGAGGTGCCTGCTCCGGTATGATAGAGGTATGCACCGGTGGTTGCATCGAAGTGAACAGCTCTAATCATTTTTCATATGATGAATGTTGACAATTTGATGGTGGTCCATTTGCCAAGTATTATCGATAGGTGTTAAAAGTAATGTGTTTTCATAGTGCATTTACTTTGAAAACCGAACAGCACACAAAACTTAAATCGGTTTACCAAAATGTTTGTACACTCTCTCTATGATGCCCATGCACTATAAATTGAAATTGAGTTTGATGTTAAGATGCAAAATATCCAAATATAGCGTTGATGATTTTAAAGCCCATTGCATAGCGTTTCATTTAAGTGTCATGTACTTCAAAAGAGGATCCGAAAAAAATTCCATGTTACTCACTGTGAGTAATACTCAGAGAACGTTCAATATAAACATAATGAAACGTTTTGGGTGCTGTAATCGGAAACAAGCGTCGAAAGTTCAAGCACATATCGTGGGCAACAACGTTGAATGCATTCATGCAGAAAACAGAGAGGCCCAATGCCATGTCTATTCGATTTCGATACATACACACAGCAAACGAACACCGAACGACCGATGTATTCAATGTTAATTTAGTTCGAGTGCATTTTCTCTCTGTGCGTGTGTTTTCAGCATTAATGCATTTTTGCCAATGGAATATTTTAACTTGCATTGCATTCGGAAGTTCTGAGATTGAACTGAATGTGTACCATTGGTATGGACATGGACCATTCACCAAAAGTTTGCATAAGTTTCCTTCTCTTTTTCCGCATATGTCTCTCTCTCTCTGTGTGTATTCTGATGTGTGAGTGTATGTGTGTGTGTCTCATCGTTTGTTCCTGTGGCTGTTTCACTGCTTGCACATTTTCTGCAAATGTTAAATGCAAATGCTCTTTAATTTACCCTCGATTCCGCATCAGTATCGTTCATTAAAGTAGCTCCAGCAAACAGATAGAAATTATATGCAAATTTTGGACTTTGTGGAGTCAAGTGACATTTAATGACCAGAAACTAGTTGTAAACTGAGATTTATGTGTGGCTAAATTATTCGGTGGATATCCTGCAAAAACTTTTCGTATTTTGTAAATCAAATATTTTACACACACACACACACGCACACACACACATGAATTTTTTCTTCATCCAAATGCAAATCAAGCGAAATCCTTGGAAATTGACCAAAAGTGAATAGTTTCAGGCCAGTTTTACGGCCAGTTAAAACGAAACAGTGTAGAAAAATGTGTGTGTGTGAAGAAACATGAAGTGGGATTACTTACCAACATAGACTGCTGTTGAATTGTGCTGTGGATCGTATGGGACAATGGCCTGTCCAGATTTTTCAGTCTCTAGTGTATATGAGGTTGAATTGATCATGTACAAATGGCACATGGGCCGAAATGAGTTTGTGCCACACACTAACAACTTATCACCCGATGGCTGTGCCAATATCCGTACATAGTTTTGACACGATTCCTGTATGACAAAAAGGACGAAAAAGGCGATAAAGTAAATCAGATTGGTTCATTTTAAGTATCAAGACAAATGATGGGCCAACATTGACGGCATTGTCGAGTCGACAATGTCGACCACATCTTTCAAAGATAATTTTCGGGTAACAATTAAGAGACAACATAAATCCAAACATTTAATGTGCCTGATGTTTTGCACTTCACTAACTTAACAGATATTGAAAATAAGCGCAAAAATAAATCACAAGCACAGCATCAGGTCCGAATGTGTGTGAGTCTACGATGTGTGTGTGTGTGTGTGTTAATGCCGATCGTCCAAAGTCGACAACCAAACAAAAAGTGACCTGTCATTTTCAATGCTTCTTGAAGTTTTGAATCCCCACCATAAGAGCACAAATGACATGTCAAACTTTCCACTAAAGCAATAAATCCGTATTTTAATGTTAATAACTGAACAAAAAAGCTTTGGTACAAAGTTTATACCCGTGCCAGTTGAGCAAAAATATAATACAACTATGAAAGAAATAAAGAACAAAAAAATTGAATACAGGGACGTTGTTGACGACATGAGGCGCATAAATCGATTGGTTTTACCCAGTAAAAGCAGACGGAAAGCGTCAACAAAAAAAAAGAAAACGAATAATATTAAACTCAAATGAAAAACTGTATGAAGACGCGCTCCATAGAGCACATCGATATAGCGAGCGCAAAAAAAACGCATTTTATTAGATTTGGTGGCAAAAATAAGGAAAACTTTTCGAATATATCATCGATTTTATGCCATTTGCTTATTGTAAAAGTTTCATGAATTCGTTTTTTTTTCTTTTCACTTCATTCGGTTGAACTTATGCTTTTGAAATGCGCGTCGAAATACGATGAGGGAGATTCGAGTGACTTGTGAGCTTGTCGCGTACCAGCTCGGTTTCCACCATTGTGAATGGTATGGCGTGTATTTTTGATGGGCCGTAGAGCGTTTACGGTATAATTTTCTCAAACTAAATTGGAATCATAAAACACATTTGGAATGTCGAAAAGAATCATTGATATTTTCATTTTTATCGAACTAATCGATTTAATAAATTTTCATTTATTTTGATTTTATTTTAGCTTTAGCATAGATATCGTAATTCGTCTAATCCTACAGCGTATCATTTAAACGATTGAATTACATATCGTGACTATTTGAAAATAAATTACAATTTGTATCCATCACTGGCTTGGGTTGGCTTGGCTTGGCTTGAAAAGTGTAAATTTGCACATACACGGATACAGATGTATGATGGAGGTCGGGAGGTATATTCATCTGGAACGAGACGGTCGACAGGTGGAACATATATTTTTGGAATTTAGTCTCACTTCATCAAACAAAGTGAAAAAATGTTGGAAAATACAGACAGGCTGAGCGTGAGAGTCCATTTAATATGTTAAATTTGACAAGTTTAAATTCGTATGCTTAATCGCACATATTTCGACCGATATGTGAGTTGAAAAGGCCATGGGCTTTGGCCTGTAAGTGAACAGAGTCGACTTATGGATCCATTGCAAAACATCACGTTATTTGAGTTCTCGTGTTTGGAATCAAGTGCTGAAATTCGCTATCATCCTTTTATTCAGGCTTTACTTCATCCAATTCGGGGTACATTATGAGTTCAATTTTAGAAAACAGCGTTAAATCAGATTTTTTTTTCTAAATCAATATCTTTTAATTTACTGGCCGCTGCATTTCATTAAATTAAGCAATTTCAATCGCTATTTCATTCAATTAACAAATATTGATAGTTAAACATGTAGGCCACTTTCAGATTGTTTTTCAGCATTTGACATATGAAACGAAGTGATTGTTTTAGCTTGATTCCCTTTCTAGAATAAGTTTGCACCGCTTCTGTTATGGCTATAGATAGCTTGCGTATTTTAGTACAGAATGATAATAATTTATATCCTCGATATAATCATATTACATGGATATCATGCTAAAAGCTATATTTTTAGGTCACAATAAATTGAACTAAAACACGAGTATCATTCATTGTGTGTGGCTGTTGCCAAAATAATTCAATAAATTGAAGCTACAACAACAACAAATATATGCAGCGACACTTTTGCTTATTAGATATTTTCAATTTTAGTTGTTCGGAATCCATTTCCAATTTTGTTGGCACACATTTATATGCTTGTGGTGCGTGTTTCGTTCAATTATTAATATATTATTTTGCTGATGTTATTGTTTGCTTACTCGTGTGCAACATCCATAAATAAACAGAGATTCAAGTGCTCGACTACAAGAGGCTTAGAATGGCGAAAAAAAGCCGAAAACTTGAAACGATGTCTTAAGAGTTCGATAGAAAAAAAGATGGCATAAAAATGTGTGTGTTTTGTTGTGAATTGATGTGGCCTGCGGAATATGGGGCTGCGAAGATCCAAAAACTGAATGCGCCGACAGAAACACGCTGCTCAGAGTATGTGCCAGATTCAGAGCCAATGACGACCAATACCATTTGGAATAAAATCGGATATAAATAATGATCTTGATTGGCATAAATTACGGTATGTTGTTTGCCAACGACAGATTATTCTTTTTTTTGCCTTTTTGTTGTACGAATGCATGAGTGGCCTGAACAACAATATACACAAGTACACAAACACATATACACACAAACAAGTACCAACACGGAGCACCAAATACCACTTATACAGCTCGCAACTAACACAACATAACGTTCAATAATAACAATTTATGTGTATCATGCATTATTCGGAATGAAAACGAAACGACCCGAAAGAATTCGATTAGGCTCAATATCAGTGATAATTTCGATGCTATACGACCACTTTTTTGGCTATTGCTCCTTTTTCTTCCATCTACTCGGCTTATTTTTTTTCCTCTCTCTTTCTCTCTCTCTCTCTCTCTCTGCACATTTTTCTAATGATCTCAGCAAAACTTCTTCCGTCACCCACAAAAAAGAGAAAAACAAAAATCTTGTTTGGCATTGTGACCCAAAATCCAATTTCAACAAGCTTCATTGCACGACCTTAGAGCAATATTCTGCACTGTTAAATGTTCATGTTTGATTGTGAGCTGTTGCTCGAAAACGACATCAAGGAAATCTGCGTTTTATGTCGTAGAAAAGCTTCTTCCATGTTTGCAAATGAATATATTTGTCACAATGTAAATCAATAACAATTTTTAGACAATTCTATACATTATTCTCTGCTCTAAATTATGTCGATGCCAGAAGATATTGACATTATGATCGAATTTGATATCGGCAATATTTCCAAAATAAATGTGATTATTAAGTGACTTGACAATTCACCTTCCACGTAATTTCGTCGATAAATGTCAAAATTATAAGTTGAGACAAATGTCTCAAAAGAAAAAAATCCAAACAGTCGAAGCTTTGCCAAAAAAAAACATCAGATTATTGAGGATTGGGTCATTGTTGTGGATTGTGACACAACAAAATTTGAGCTAGTATGTCGCATTCGCATGAATAAAATATCAATAATTATGCGCATTGATGGTGTAACAAGTGAAACAAAATGATCAAGTTAGAGCCCGACACATGACATCGACTATTTTTGGACAATAAACACGTTTTTCAAAGGCATACTATGAATAATTAAAATGATAATTGTACTACAACATGCAGAACCACGTAACCTGTGGGAAGGCAGAGGCAATTAAAATCAAAACACTTGATACTCACGTCATCTTTTCCTTTCATCACACACATTTTAACATCATTTTCCGGTGAATGCCATACGAGGCGCCGTTGTTCCGTGAAATCGCTTAAGCTCAAATTGTAAACGATATTTCTGAAAAAGAAAAACAACAAGAATGTTAATAAATCAGGATTATTATTAGAATTATGTAAAAATAGAATGGCTTTGAAATTTCGTAAATTGAAATTTTACGGTCATTTTGATCGCTTGAACTAGCTGTATGTGTTTGAAATGCATTGATATATTTAGTTGAGCAATTTTATCAGATCTGTTTTGTTCATTCAGGATTTCATTCATTTTAACCACGAAAATATTTTTAACTGAAAGTAAACCAGATATTTGGAATCGATTTTAACCGGAGAATGAATTTTGCAGATGAATTAGTTGCTGATCAGCATCAGAATCTGACTGTTAGCGGTAATTTCAAGCGTTTATTGATGCTTGGGATTGGAGCGACAGTACAGTGAATAAGAGACGTGTACATATTCACATCTACAACGGTCCCTGTGTACCGCTAAGATTTAATTGCTGTGGCTCTATGCCGCCGGTTCCGCCCTACACTTGAGTACCGATTAAGACTTCAATTGGCGCTAGCGGTCGGCTTCTAATGCTGATCATCAGCTAATTCGTCTGCAAAATACATTCTCTAATATTTACTGCATCACCAATCTGTGTGCGAATTTCAATGCATACATTTGGTATTTATGCTTTTTTGTGCACAAATCTATTACAATTTATCTTATGAATCGTCTCTTAGCAATAATTTGCAATCAGTAGAATGTCTGAGTGAAATAAATCCATGAAATCATTCAATTGCATATGCAATTGACAAAATACTTGCAATATCTGGATATTGGAAACATATCAATATGCTATAAACATGACCATCTACACATTTTTTCGTTGTTGTTGAACGATCTCGTTTTAGACAACGACAAAATTCGTTGTTAAATTGTATCTCTGGAATGTGAATAATTCGTAAGCATTGAGTACCACATTGATTATCAAGCTTTCGTTCGGATGCCAGAGTTATAAAATCGATTACAAGAAAAACGATTTACGGATATTTACGAATGTATTAAATGGCCGTATCCATTTTAGCAATGGACAATCGGTCCATGTACAATGTATGATGTTCCGTTTAATTGATTGAAATGTATCCAACACGCAATTTAACCGTAAATGGTGTAAATCGGTTGATTGAAGTCTTTTTATTTGATGCATTTTATACGTAACTGTCGTCCACTTTGAATACTATCAAAGAATCAGAATCGATTAACGTTCCATTACTTGTAAAGAAAACCAATGGCAGAGGCGCTGCAACATCGAAGAACAATAGTCTCTAGTGGTGAGCCATTGTTGACAAAGATGTCGAATATCGACCATCAATGGCACGATAAATTTATCAGACTTAAACCATAAAGCTTTTGTGCATAAAGCGTTTCTCTGCTGCATTTAATACAAAATTATTTATAGATCGTTCGAATTGTGAACACAAATCGAACATCATCCATTGGTTACTATCACAGTACCTCTACTATCGGATTAACATTTTTTTTTCGTTTTCAAATTTCTCTCGATGGACTGTCGAAAAGTGTTGGACACAAGAGAGAGAAAGAGAGAGAGAGAGAGGGAGAGTGAAAAAAACACACGAAATCCATTTGATTGCTGGCTGGTGAGTGAATTTTGCTTTTAAGACTGGATAAAATCATATTTGCAAATGGAATACTCAAATACACATTGATATCCATGTGCAGAACAATGATTCATTTTGGTTATTCTTTAATCCGAACAAATGGGATGAAATAATGCAAACACACACACACACTCATTCACTCAGACCGACACACATTTGCCGGGCACAAGAGAGAACATTTTTGGCAGTTTATTTGTTGTACAATCATATTACGGTCATAAAAATCGTATTCATGAGAAAAACTCTCGAAAAGCCGGATCGTGATTGGGATGGCGAAACTGTGCACACACATCTAATTTTCGACAATTCAAATCATGCACGAATCGTCTGTGGTTTCATTCAGTAACCAAACAGCGTGGCATAATCAATGAAAAGCTTGCATTTACAAAGCTTTTTGCCATTTGCATTATGATCAGGGATTTTCATCCCAAAAAAAAAAAAACAACAAACAAACGGCAAAAAAAAACTGGAAAATCATCTGAAAAATATGAAAATCGATGAATATTTGATTTTCACATGCATTTGGTTGGTGGTCATTTCAAATAGTTTGATGCGGTTGTGTGTCTGTGTTTGGTGAATAAATTTTTACTAATTTTGATTATAATGTAATATTTGTAAATGTACAATCGAAATTTTTTTTTGGTTCCCCCTAGAGGCAGAGCGGGCGGCGTACATTTTCCATTTTCCATTTTCCATTAGATGAATTGCCCAAATGCCCAATTGTCAAATGAATAATATATAATCAGGAGCAATCAGTGGCCAGTTGATTTATATCTTTGTTTTGTTGCCACATAAAATATTACGATGAAAATTCAAAATTCTATTATGCGCGTCCATGAGTCCGTGTCCATTTTGATGGCGTCTTTTATATGCCTCAGCCCTGGTTCAAAACCTAAATTATCTTGTTGTATGCTTTGGTCAGAAAATTTACTCGACGTGCCAAGTGGAATGAATGCAAAACGCCTCGCCACAAAGCACGTGACATTTATGTTTATGAGTGGAAAAAGTGGAGGCGAAAATTTGGCCATAGTATCAAAAAACGAAAATAAAAAAAATTACGACTTTCGCATACACACATACAATATACATGTTGTGCACTTTAATCCAAAGCATCAAGTGAAATGTGTTTATGTAGCATGTGTAAACATATTTTCGGCTTTGGTTCGGTGAATATTTCAGTGGTAAGTAAATTTAAGAGCTTTTTCTTTTGGTTTTTAATTCATACGGATCAACGAATGCTCTGCTTTTTCCATGATTTGTTTTCAAGTTTTTGAAAAAAGAAAAATTGCGCGCAAGTATTCAAAAATGATGAGAGAAAAAGAGAGAGAGAGAGAGAGAGAGATAGAGACACACCCTGAATTCATGGAAAGTTCCGTTTGGTTTTCAAAGTCAGGCAAATACAGCCGGAGAAAGAAAAAAGGAGCGTTCTGCTGTAGCGACGATACGAATGTACCCTGACCGTAAATATGGATGAGCATGAGCCGTGCTAAATGCATGAGTGTATGTGAGCGAGTGAGTGAGTGAGTGTGTGCTTGTGTGTGGCAATGCACATTTATATTTCATTCTTTTGTACACACAAACAATCCGAAACACGGATCTACTCTTATTTGTTATTCCATGTACGCAGCAGCAGAAGCAGCAGCAGTGGCATCAATGGATGGATGCATGCAAAATGACATGAGTATGGTGCAAGTACACACAAAACTGTTACTTAAGAGACACACACAGGGAGAGAGAGAGTGAGAGAGAGAGAGAGAGTGAGAGCCAAGTGTGTGTGTGTGTGGCGCGGAGATGAAAACAGTGGAATCAAATAAGCTAGCAAGAAAGCAGACAACTCATGATTTTCTATATATGCAAGAGTGTGCGATGAAGAGTATACGAGATAAAAATAGGAATTTGCAACGAGTATGAGGACTTGTTACGCGTCGAATACGAAATAAAGCAATCGCTATGCACCGATCTTGGTTGGAAATCGGTCTGATGAATAATCCAATGTTGCAAAGTTTTACAGCCACTCTTCATTTTCCTATCGTCTCCTTCCCCCTGCTCTTGTTCGGTCTACCTCTCATTCTTTTCTTTTTAGTTTTGCAGAAGTTTATTCGTTTTGTGCTCTGTCTTTTTCTTCATTTTTTTTTTTGGTTGTTGCTCCTGATGTCACGACGACTTTTTCCGACGTGGTAATGGTGCAACTGTATCAGTATATCGTTAAGATAAGCGGAACCAAACGAAAGATTACGTTATCTTCGACGACTGCAACGATGATGCCCGTTAAGAGAGTTTTCGTTCATTCGTAATGCAATGTGTGTCTTCAGAAATGGGAATAACATCTGCATTTGGTTGGTGTTGGTGTTGCTGTTGTGTGCAATTTTTACCCACCCATAAATGCAAACACTTACATCAAATACACATTACTTACAATTCACTCTTTTAATGCTATGACCGAAAATGCAACAACAAAGCGCATCCCAACAACATTATTCGCATCGTGTTCAATCACTTGATACTTGTTGTTAACGTGATCTTTTTGCCTTTTGTCCAAAATCGACAACTAGCAAGCCGAAGCTCTGTTACTTTTATCTCATTCTCGTGGAATATAGATGAGATAGATGTGTGTGTGTGTGTGTGTGCATTTTGTGTTGTCGAGTGCAACCAATCTAAACCGCATAATGTAAAATATATGTTGATATTCCAATGTATCAACGAGTATACACAAGTACAAATAAAAATAGCCAAGGGAAGAGCCAGCACGAAAGAGTAAATCGAAATTGATTTCGTATCTCGAGCTGCTACATCACGAATAATCGATTTGATACAACGGAATTACCAAAAAAAAAAAACATCTACAAAAAATGGGAAATCTTTTGCAAGTGAAAAATGCAAACGGGAACAAGGAAAATGGCGATGAAATTGAAGAGAAGAACTCCATGGAAGAAGAAAAAGCTACAAGAATCACCCGAAACACCAACAAATCGGATCAATCAACGTCACCAGGCTGCATGACGCTTGCACTCGAGCACGGTGCGGTGCGACACATGCACCGGGAATCGAGAGAAACTGCGAAATGCAGGAATGAACGAACGAACGAAACGAATGGAAAGAAAGTAAAGAGATGATTTTGAAGTGTGTCACATGCACTCTCGCACATGTACGATTCGCATCAATTTACGGCATTTCCGAGAAAGGAACAAAAAAAGAAATAAACTGAAAACACCTACAACTGAAAATAATTTCCATCGACAGTTGAACGAACGCTTGTAAATGAGACAACGTTTTCAATCAAACCGCATTGATTATTCAGGTCTAATGATATGAGTACGATGGTAATGGTGGCGGCAATAATAATGGCTGTACGAGAAAATCATCGTGTGCTGAAGACGATTTTGGCTGAAAACTGTGAATGAGATTTTCGGGTTGATTGTTTTGGGAAATTGGTTGAATCATGCAACCGAACGGTGTTGGTGTTCAGTTCAAGACCCACTGAAGCGACAAAACAAAACTGAAAATCATCGTAAAATCACAAATTACGGCTGAATATTGTCTCTTAATGGGGGAATGATTCGGTTGAACTTCATGAATCAGTGAATAGATAGCTCGGTGAGATACGGACAAATTTCGTGTGTGTGTTTTTTTTTGTTGTTGTTCGATTTTCGATTGTAATTTCGTCGAGACGGACAATCACTCAGACAACATAGGAGAGCGTCTTCGTGCGTCTCTATGAGCCGTTTATCTCCGAAAACATTGTGCTCAACAAATTTCAATTGGTTATTTATGCCAGACGAAAGCACATCAATTTAACAAAACCTACAGTACCCATCGTCTTGGATCTGCTTTTTTTTTTGTTCTGTTTCGCTGCTTCACATGTGGCAGAGAATGAAAAAAACATCGATCTTATGGGGTCTTGTAACTATTCGATTTTTCGAAATCTTTTCCGAAAAGTTTTTAATCTTTTTTTTTTGTTCACTTGTGTTCTGTTTTTTTTTTTCTTTTGGCGGTTTTTTGTTCGTGTTCCGCAGGAATTCCGATGTGTGTGTGTGTGGTGGCTTCAATTTTCTAACTTTTTGGGGAGAATGGGAAAGTTGCCAAAATGTATGGCTAGTCTGCGATATGTTGCCATTTATTTGCACTGGCAAACGACACCGTGGCATTAAATGCACACGCAATGTGTCTTCAATTCAACTTTTGACAGTTTTATATGTTTTTTCATTCATTCAACGTCGCAATTTATTCGGTGCCGATATCTAATACGTCAAATGGCGTGTCATGATACACGCGTTTTCCTTCAGTTTCCATGCATACACATCACAAAAAATGGCAATCGACACACACACACACACCAACAAGAATTCCTATGAATTGTTTTGTAAATGTGTGCTTTTGTTTGTGAACTTTGAAAAAGAAAAATAAAAGTAATTTCGCCACCAAAATAGCTAAGAAATATAGAATAAGCAGCAATTCAATGAACGAGCAAAAAAAGAAAAACTGGTCGTCGCACAATAGAAGCGATTCCACTTGAACGAAGAATGGATTTCAAAAACGAACAAAAACCTTCAACTTCGTGAACGACTCTCGAATTGTGTTGTCTATGTACGAAAAACGCGCAGCAACGCTAGAAAATGATTAATTCTACTTTTGTTGTTGTTGTTGCTTCTTCCTTCTCAATTTGTTTCCGTTCTTCAAAAAAAAAAAAAAAGTTTCAATTTTTTTTTCGCCAGTTTCCAACTAATTCGTATAGAAAAGTCGATTTTTTTAATTTATTTCAATTTCGTGATGAGTTTTCTACTTTGCCACAATTTTTGCGCAGCATTTTTCTACTTTATGTTCAAATGGATTTTTATGTAACATGGATTTCGAAGTTCAAGAAAAGCGGAAATTATATAAAAACTTAGCACGATGCGGTTGCAATGAACGGACTTCCCACCCGTATTTCGCATCATTATTTTTCTTCGCCATAGCTTGAGATAAAAATCCCCAAGAAGTTTAATATCTTCCCGTACACGTTTATAATTTATCAGTGTATTCCAATTTCTACATATATATATATATATTTGCTGGTGTTGTTTTGGTATGCTGCGTTTGAAATTGAGATTAATTACAGTGAAACGGCAAATGCGCTTTCGAAATGAGCTGCAAACGAATCTGTTGGGCGTGTTGCATTAGTTATGAATTGCATTTCTAATAAATGGTGAAGGAAATCCGTTGCTGTCTGCTGAAAAGTCCTTGATTAATGACATTTTTTAGCAGTTTTTTCTTCTTCTCAAAAGCTTTGAATTTGATTAGCCAATTTGAACCATTTTTTTTCAGTCAAAGAAGGTCAACCATTTTTCTTGTTGAATTTACAAAATTCTATCTTTTATTTACAAAATTTGATTAAATTCAATAATAAATATAAATAATCATATTTGAAATAAATTTAATTGAAGCGATAGAGTCACAGTTGTCAAAACTATCGTTTTTGAATGTTCGTCAACCAAATTATCACGAAGTAAAATGGATGAATCCAATATGAACATATTCCATGTATTGAAAACCTACAAAATCGAATTAATTTACACAGTTTTCGCAGGAAACTGCCATTAAACTGGCGTAGTCATCATATTTTTTTTTGTATAGTTATAATACAATCTGCACAAATTAATTATAATTATTTGACCCATCTAAAGCCGTACGCTTGATTCTGTGTGTTTCGATGTTGCATATATGTAACATTCAATTAATGTGTCGCCTGTCACAGCTACCTGAACGGTTGCCATCAAATTATTTTGATATTATACAAAAATTACGTATTCGGAAAAAGTAATTGACGTCCACAGAGAGATGCGTTCCTATCTATCTCTGTATCTGCTCGAGCTCTGTTTCTCTCTCTCTCTCTCTCTATCTCTCTCGCTCAGCCACACTCGTTACATTTCATTCGATGACATGAAAATGATAAAATGGACATACATTTACAGCATACGCCAGCTCATTTGAATAAAAACGATATTCATCATGTCGTTTGGCTGGATGTGAGACAAAGAATCCTCTTGAGATTCAAGATGTCGATTGGCATTTTACCATTTCATGCAAGCGAACATGATATTTTAATTAGCCACTTTCTGTATCTGTAACAAAACGACAAATTAAAATGCACACACGTAAATGGCTTTTGTTGCATCGTTTCAGTAGCGCACACAAACACACACATCGACCATATCATATCGGATTGCCTCTAACCAAACCAAAGCAAACCAAACCGAACCGAACCGAACTGAACCAAAAACTAACCCAAACCAAGCCATGACCATGTTCCCATCATCCAAAAAATGGCGAAGGCTTGTGGCATTTGATTAAGCGTATTACTTTATTTAGGTGCGTAGCATTTGTGCCATTTATTTGGTTCGATGCTCTCGTGCAAATGTCATAAATTGTCTGATTTTTTTGTGTGTGTTTTGTTTTGTTTTGTCCATTTTATCTCGTCTAAATGAACTCAAATGCCAAATGCTGTTGGACAGTGAACAGTGAAAATGAACGAACTATTTCGATGTTTCAATAACAATTTATGAGCATGAATGCATAATGAACTCTATCGTTTTCGATGTCGAATTGAATCGACATTTGCCAATGATCTAATAAATTTAATTTTATAGTTTTGATAGCATCTTTATTGATGGGGCATGAGGCCTCACATGCTCATGCTCACCAAAAAGGAATGGTGAAATGAAAAATCCAAATTTAAATTTAATATGCTCACCGGAATATGGATGATTATCGTTTATTTGAGAACATTTACATTCGCATGAATAAATCAACGATGTAAAATGTATTTATTCGTGTATGAAAATTCAAATATCAGATGACAATCATCAAAATGGTATTGTGTGTGGTGGTGGTGGTGGTGGTCTTTTATGCGATGCGCTATGGTGGTGGTTATCATTTGGAGTTCGTTCGATTCCCACCGACAAATGTGGTTCATATGTCCGTTTTTCTTCTACCAAATTAGATTGCATCATAATCGTAAATTTATTGAAATAAATTTAATTACATCAATACTGTAGTGTGCTTTTGCAATGCACCAAAACAACTCAAATACACACATATGCACACATGCACACACACACACACACAATGTCTACGGCAAGTGAATTGTGTGCTCAACTAATTTTATACAATTACCGTCAACCATCATAATTTAAATGATAAACTTCATTTACATGGCCGTTCTATGCCAAGTTTATTCCGTCAATGTTGTTGCAAATGTGAGCGAATATGCGAATAAATCAATTGTGTGTGTGTGTGTGTGTGTGCTTGTGCCTGTCTCGGTGGCAGTGTCGGAGTGTACGATGTGAATTTGATATGGATATGTTGTATTTCGTGGCGTTGTTATGTGCACTTACATAGTTAGTCAAGTGACACGATAATCAAACAATCCATTTGAATTCCATGTGTATTACTACTATCGATGCAACTAAATTGTCATAAATATATCTCCGATATATGCGAAAATCAAATTAGAATAAATTTAGAGCAATCGATAAAATGGAAACAATGTCATTGTAGGCAATTGAGGTTAGATTTTGATTGTGCTGCTTCAAATGGCACATATGCCAAAGAAAAAAAAATGAAGAAATTTAACTAAAATCAAATTTATCCATATCATTTTAAAGCCACGGGTTTTTTACAGTTCAATTGTATGCTTTAATCTAATGTTCAAATGTTACTTCAAATAATTTGAGGCATTCTTTGGAAATTAAATGACCGAATTCATGCAATTGATTAAATATACACGGTGTAGACTTATGTTACCCGGGGCGATAACCATCCCACTGCTAACGGAAATTGAACAGTAAAGCAGCATAAAATAGAAAATGAAACAGAATTGTATTCCGTTCGATTTGTTTGTAATGTGTTGTTGTTGGCTTTTTTTTTCGTTTATTTCGTATCGTTTGGAAACCTGAACGAGTATTTATTGCAATCTGATTTTCCTGTTCTATTTCGGAAATTATTTATTGCTTTCTACATTTTGCCCGGTCGACGTTTTGGGATCTTGTTTGCAATTTTGCACGGCCACTGTTCATTTCATTTCTACGTATAGGATATTGACGTGTATAGAACCCAACCCCGTACTTGTACACTGTACATTTTAAAATATTTTGACGCTTTACTCAATTCTCTATATGTTTCATTTCATTTCCGATGTTCCACCTGCAAACGTCACTGGTGTATTCAATACCTTCCCGTGTGAGCTGTTGTTGTGGACGTTGGACTATTGAAATTAAATTAATTCAACTTCTATAAGTGCGGTATACAAGTGGATACAATACATATGTCTGTGTGTATTTGAGCTATGTGTAGTGTTTGGTGCATTTGAACAGTTGCGTCTCTCTCTCTCTCTCTCTCTTTCTCTCTCTACCCATTCATATCTCAACTAGAATGTCTATGTCTAATCAGACACCAAATTGCAAGGACAAGAGTGGAACCAACAGCAAAACAGCATATGGTGGCACTATGGAAAAACCTTCGAAACCAAAAATTGAATGCATAGGCTCATCGGTGGTGCATTGCAGTCAAGTAGTTGTACAATGGCTTAATATCGGAGTGTGATTTTGTTTTGTACACATATGCCTCACACCGATTTATGCTCACTTCGGTTGTTGGTTTATTTTTTTTTTCTGTCTCTCTCTCCCTTGCTCTGGATTTTCCACGTTTTGTTCCATGTTTTGCACTATCTTCTCTATTTTTCCAGTGTAAACATTGTTCGGGCTGCAATATAACATATATTTTATAAACATTTTGAGCCGGAAAATAGCAAACGGGTAAAGTTTTTCTCTGTCCGACACTGACACAGACACGACACATTCATACTCACTCTCACTCTCTTTCACACACACACACACAAACATTGTGCATTTTTGTTTGGCTAAATTGTATAACGGAACAACACCTTGTCTCATATTAAATGCAGTTCGTCTCTCGATGGAGTTTTCTCGCAATATGCATTTCGAAACCGGCTCGGGATTCCATTATAACTTTAGTTTTTGTTTCTTGTTATTTCATCCTCGATCAATTTAACCGTATTGTGGAGCTCGTCGTTCTTTTTTTTGTTGCTGGTTTTGACTTTTTGACTTTTTCTCTCACACATTCATGGTGAGACTTGACAAGGTGGAACATTCAGACAAGGCCTGGAAGTTGTGTTCGTAGCCACCGAAATTAAAGTAATTTCAGGTGTTAAGTTCATTACAGAGACCGTCATTGTCCGTTCATTTCCTTGTAAATGTTTGATTTAATTTCATTTGTTAAATTTTTTTTTGGTCTAGTTGTGTGTTACAGAAAATGAATGACGCTTATTTACTATGGTATTACGTGAACGGATGGCAACACCGTCGTAGCAGATGGTGCGCGGCCAAACAAACAGTAAAATTACATATAGCGGAAATTAAAATGAAAGGACAATAATAAACAAGCTAAATGATATTTCAGTCATCTGATATGCAATCCTTTCATTTCTTTAATTATTTTCATCCCGACAACGTTGCATGATGCTGAACGAGAGCGACACCGGAGAGCCAGATCGGCATGAGCAGAGTATTGAGGCGGGTAGAGGGATGGAGGATGGAATACTGAATAAGGTATAATATTTTATGTAATTACGCGCTGTTGCAGCATTACACATGGTGCTGTAGATAAGCTTTACAAATTTATTTATACATTTTCTCTAGACAATGCACTTCATCGTTTATACGATACGCATTTGAAATACAGTCAGCTAGTTTTGCTATTTATGCACACAACAACAACAAAAATGCCGTACATTCTCACCGAAAACGGAATACATTTTCCCCGAGAATGAATGTGAAATTATGAAATTTGGGAGTTTTCAGTGAATGCATGCAATAGAATAGTGAGTTTGGTGGTAGTTTTAATGCTAACATTTTTGATGCCACAATGAAAACAAATGAACATTTTAAAATTTGATCAACTCGATGGCAAATTGACAAAAGCTCCAACAAAATACACCCGCCAAAAAATGTCCGTGTGAAAATCGGTTCCGTTTATAACAATAAATGCTGAGTTACTTTCTAATAACATTTAATATTTCGTTGTAGTCTCTATATGTTGCAGTTCTTATGTGATGTTTTGTGATGCTTATGCATTTTTCCATATGGAAGAATAAATTGTATGCCAAAATCCGTTTATCATATTTCGTATTTCATAGTTTCAAAAATTAGTTAGATTTGTGTAGAAATTGGTGTGTGTGTGTGTGAGTGTGTGTGTGAGGCGTTACATTGTGCACTGTCAGAACTATAGCCTCGACAGTCGAGACTCAACTAAGCTTGGTGATCACATTACATCGCATGCCAATTTTCATTTTGCATTGTGTATTGTTTATCATATTTTATTTGTGCATTTTTTGTTGTTGTTGCGTCAGTGTTACAGTCTCATGCATTGAAATGATGAACATAGCGCTCAGCACCCGAACCAAAAACGGGAACGACAAGTTCACAAACTCGCCGCATTCATTATGCATGCTTTTGAAAGTAAATGTTTGGTACGGGGAAAAAGCCGAACGGTAATGCTTTCACAATTGAAATAATAATATAGCGTTTAGAAATTACAGCGTTGAATGTGCTTGATTTTGTCGCATTTGTACGATGCACAATCTCCACTGCATACATGTATGGCAATCTGCTTTTGCTTGATGATTTTCTGCAATTTGCATGTACGTAAAATACGGATTTCATTGCGAAAGTTAAACGAATTGTATGTAGCAGTATCGAATGCCAAACGGCATGTTGTAGATGCATTCGATAAATTTGGTAGGTCCGAGTCGTTGTGAAATTTTCACAATGCTAAAAACATATTTTCGGATGCAACCAGACTAATTTATCATCATCATTTAGTTGATTCTGTCACTGTTTTGCCGGTACCAACAACAATTTCAATGGGACGGGACACTTTGTTATGCCGTGCCACATCACACTCATCTAATGGGCAATCTGTAGCACCTTTTTCGCTTTACACTCACACAACCAAAAATGACGTATCAACAACTTCCTGGGAGAAGCAACAACAACAACAACAACTTGGACGTGTTAAGAATATCAGCCAAATGCAATTTCAAATACTTTCTCATCCATTTACATAAATTTCTGTGTGTTTTTTTTCATTCTGCTGTGAGACGCAAAGTAATGCGTCACACTTTTAAAATGAGATGCAAATCAAATAATATTGGAAGTGTCTATGTGATGTAGGAAATTCAACAACCCTTTGAGCAAAGGTAGCCATGACTCATAGCTTTTCTTTCAAATGTAATCACATTACTTTCACTCGATGGCATCAATTTTAAAATCAAACTTTTTCCATCATTTTTCTTTCTTTAACGACTCCTTCCCCCCTCCCCTCCAACCCCCTCGCCGTCATATTCATATCATTAGAATTGTTATTTACACTTTGCACATATTTTTGCTGCAATTTTCATACTGATGTGAAATGTGATCTGTCATGACTCGTAAGCGTAATTCCTTCCACCGCTGTACCCTGTACCCTGGTATAAAGTCACACTCTGTGTGTGGGACACCCTTCATTTTTGTATTAGAATATGATCAAAATAGCTGAGCCACGCTTCATGTTCGGTTTTTTTCTCTCCAAAAGCTCCTCACTCGTCTCGTCGATTTATTCGAGCTTGGTTTTCAGTTTAATTTTAGCTTACTTCACATTATTTTAGCACAGAGAGTGCGAGAGAGAGAGAGAGTGAGTATTACATTGGACGGACACAATACTGACAGGGACAAGCTGACGTTGCATTTATTTTATCTCGGGCACTTTGGTTGGCAATCGAAAATGGCTGAAGTGAATTTTGTTGTACTGCATGTGTGTGTGTGTGTTAGTCGTGTGTGTGCAATTTATTTTTCGGTACTTTTCTTTTCGATGGATGGTTACACGCACGGGAATGTTGGCTGCTGCAAATTGCGGTTAAACTTATTGGGAATTGAATGTGCGAAGATCGGTTGGTGCTGCCGGTGCCGTTATTGCTCTGCTGTTGCTGTTCTCTTTTATTTTATTTTATTTTTTTTGCTTCTGCTTGCTTACCAGCGCGACAGCAACAAAGCAAAAATATAAAGCGTCAGCAAATTGTGGTGTGGCCGCAATTGATATACATTTGGCTATTTATATGCATGAATTTTCGCATGAAAAACGGCAACTCGAGAATGCGGCGAAACATTAGCTTTTTATCTATTCCGGGTATTTAGATGTAATATAGAAAATGGGAATAATATCGAAATGTTTTGGGGGCGCATATGCACCATATTGCTATTGAATTTTCAATTTTCAATGGCAATTGCCCATGGGGAAGGACGACATCAAAATGAAGATGCCAAATGCCAAAGTGAAATGAGACTATCTATTGAAAATTACATTTGTTCGGTCTCTCTCTCTCTCTCTCTCTCTCTCTCTCTCTCTCTCTCTCGATTTCGATCGATCGAAATGGTTACGACTGTCACAGCATAAATTGGTGCATGCGGTTTTCTCCCATTCGTCCATTCACCATTCCGATTCTCTTTCATATCATCTGAAAAACTGTACGATACACATTTAGCAGATGCATTACGTAAGCAAGCGCTCACGTAAACAACAATACAATGGACATTATATGAAAATGCGAAGTGATGTAAATTTTTTTTTGGCTTTTCGAATCGAAAATGCAATTCATTGTTGTCGCTTGTCACAATGCAATTTTGGCCGTTGTAACAAAAAAAAAAAGAAAAAAAAATTAAATTGAATTTGTTTTGCCAACCATTTTGAGAGATATTGTCGATTGTAAATTGTACTTGCATTACAATAAAATTTTCTGTTGAAATATCAATAATGTAATGTTGCTCAATGTACAAAAATTGGTTGAAATTTAACAATTCAAGCAACAGTTTACTTTGTGCATTGCATATGTACGTTCCGTGCATTTGTGAATCTTAACCAGCTTTTGTGCGAATTTCAATTTATTAATTGAATAAAGTCAAATCACAAATTGAAATTAAATTGATTGGTTGTGAAATGCAACAAAATGTGTATATGCCAAATGTGTATTGAACCATTTACATGCCACAAACAAATCTCGTTTGTTTCAAAAACATCATCTCGCATACAATTCAGTGCCTGTTCGGCAATTATTAAAACCGATTTGAAAATTGCATATCGTATCGATATCCTGTTGTTGGGATATCGGTCATCGCCCTCTCTCTCTCCATCTCGCTCTCGCACTCTTCCTCATTTTGCCGCTCTCAGCTGAATAACCTCACATGAATATCGCTTTATTGTTACATAATAGTGCGAACTCTGCTGATACATTTGTGTTGTTGAGTGTTTTCGATGTGCTGAGATACAGATAGACGGGCATGCGATTGTTTTAGAGATGCTTGCTTTTATACTGTAAATTTTGTTATGTTCGGGCGCAATGACATGAAGCATCATCGTTGTCAGCATGGGAAACAAGTGTTTTGTATTTTACCACCATCTCGAATATTGATCACCGATTTGCTGCATCCACTGTTTTTCCTCCCCCTATGTACTAGGGATGCATAGATGCATTAAATATTCAACGATAGAAGCATAACATTGTTAAATTTCTGCTCTTCGAGCGACCATATCGCAAAAACAAGAGAAAGAGAGAGAGAGAGAGAGAGAGAGAGAGAGAGAGAGAGAGAGGGAGAGAGAGAGAGAGAAAAGAGGAGAGAGAGAGAGAAATTTATCGGCCACCGAATGTAATATGAATCTAAACAGTGCCGGCACAACAACGCAACAACGATCAATAAAACCACGGAACCGCTATGCAAATCACAAATCTAAAGCGATTTTATGTGGACAATGGGCAAAATTAATAGAAAATCAATGAATGTGGCCGTCCAGCCATTGCAAACCCATGTGACACTGTATTTTGGCTGTCTGGTTCAACGTATTTTGTGTGTGTTATGTGTTGTCCGACCGATTTCTAAATTGATTATTTGTGTCCTATGTGTGTTCAACGGCATGTTGGACACCAATCCAATTGCATGGCAGCTGAACACACACACACACACACACACAAAACGAGTCGTATAACACAAATTATGGCCAAATATAGCCAAATTAAACGCTCGACGCAACCATTTGACAAGACTAAAATCGAAAATTCAGCAGATTTTTTGTTGAGATTTCTAAACCAGGGACTATTTTTCTTTGTTCTTGTGTATTATTTTTATTTTGTTTGATACATACACAGTTTACTGAGGTTTAACAGCACACAGAGACAAAACAAATCGAACGGTTCGATGTACGACACACAAAAATCGTTCTGTTTACACATGAATTTTAAGGTCTAGCGGTCATTTTGGGCGAAATGATGCTGGTTAAACGATTGGCTGCTAATTCAGCATTTAAAATTAATTTATCGCATTGACCAATAGAATTTTTTCTCTACCCCCCCAGAGCAGCGTAATTATTTATCGAACAATTAGACTCGAAAAAAGGGCCAACAACGCAATGTTAATGGCATTCTTTGTTGTTGTTGTTGTTTTTTTTTGTTTTTTTTTTTGCTAGTCAATCACACAACTATAATACATACATAAACCAGTTAATTTGAGTGGAAAGTACGTGGCTGTTGTGGCTTTTGGGTTTGTTTCATTTTTTGGATTACGCGTCAATTCAGTGTTTCTGTTCAATGCAGCCAATTGATAAAATATCATTTTGGCGAAGCAGCCAGACAAATTAATCACTGATTTTAACGTAATAAATCCATGAATGGGTTACGCAATATGCTTTGTGATCCATCAAACAATGTTTCGTGCACACAAATAAAATCGATTGCAGTGTGTGTGTGAGTGTGTGTTTTCGTCCCCCCCGTATTCGAATACAATTTATTGAAATCGTATTTTTAATTGAGAAGATAATCGAAAAATAAAACTAGTGAACAAAAAAAAAAAAAAATGTGGACAACGTCAACGCATTCAAGCGAAAAGTTAAAAATGAGCAAAATGTAATGGAGATAAATTTTTATCGATGCTTGCATTGTCAATGATTTTGTCATTAAATTGCCTGCGTTTATAAATTATAAAATACGAATCGGGGTAAAAATGGTGAAATCGAATGGTCTCGATTAATCGAGGACCGATAAAAATTAAGAAAAACGTGTGAAATGAAAATTAAAACGACGAGAGAAAAAGAGATAACATGCGGCAAAGGGATTATATTTTGTTGTTGTTGTTGTTCCTTTTTTTAAATTTAATTTTCAATGTTAAATGGAGCAGTGACATTCATTATAATTTAAAATGTTTGGAAATGACAAAGACACACACACTTGCGATTTGGCGACATTTCATTGTGCTCGGTTGGGTATATGCCATCGCATTAAATTCACAGCACGCAGAATGCTTCAACGATATGAACTGCCATCATTATCACCGAACGAATGGCAACAAATGCATACTCAAAATGTTGGGTTTCATTAAGCCGAACGAGCAAAACTGTCATAGTGAATTCAATGCAGTTAGTTTTGATCGCATGGAACAGAAACGGTGGCGACAACAACAGACGGCGATGGCGGGGCGAGCATATCAGAAAGTTGAACATTGTGTGTGGCGCAAAGTCAGCGTCTGAAAATCGTACACAATACGGTTCAACAAAAGTAAATTTTCATTAAAGCAAAAGGCAAAAAACGACAAGATGCCAGCAAGTGACGAGAGAGAGAGAGCGAGAGAGAGAGAAAAGGAGAAAGGGAGAAATAAACGAACGACAAAGAAAATTAAGGGAAAAAAAACGATAAACTGCGTTTTCACAGAGAACAACGACACACACAAATACACACACAGTGTGGTAAATTGTGGAGAATGAAACGAACGCCACCGTTAACGACGAAAACAAATTATAATGTTTGAGTAGAACTCTGTTTCTCACACACGAATGCAATTGTAAAGCTCGTTAAACTTTTTAAAATTTTATCCCAATGCACATAGCACAGTGCACTAAACACACATACACAATATGCAACACACACAGAGGGAGGGTGGAGGGCGAGCGGAAAACTCTAATGCGCTTAATGCACAACATACATTTTGTTCGTCAACATCCAAAATATGATTATGGTTGTTTTTTTTTTTAAATTTTGTGTGGGCTAAAAAATGCTCGCACATTCATTGCACAGAGTGCTACGGATCCAAAGCGCATCAACTGGAGTCAGTTTACTGAAGATCCATATAATCAGCCAACATATCCACATTCAGTCAAATATTTGTTGATTATAAAAACATTTAAAACTTTTAAATTATACCCTTTAGATGCATTCGAATGCTTTTGAATGCTTTCGAGCGAATATTTTAATGCACAACACAACGAACGCTTTGCATTTGTGAACATTTTGGTCAAAGAGCATCACACTGTCGAAATGTGTTTTGAAGCTCTTTTTCGGTGCTTTTTTCTTGCTGAATTCGGAGAAGGTCACAGTTTTCAAAAATCGAGTTTGAAAATATTTTTTTTTATCGCTGGACCGTTTTACAAATAACTTTTGCACACACACACACACACACAAAACTAGCAGCAAATACACGACTAAAGTTTTGAAATGGAAATAAATCAACTGAATTGACTATTTAACGCACAGTTTATCCTACTTTTCAGGATGGTGAATTGTAGTTCCTTTTTTCTACCGAAATGAGCGTCGCAATTTCTCCGAAGCTATTAAAAACGCTTGTAAAATCTTTAGTTTCAAATTTCAAGTAAAATGTTGTTGATTTTTATAGCTGTAGTCATTATTGACGACTCGTTAATAACCATTTACTTGCAGTAATAGCATGAAGTCAAGGCATGAAGTCGCTTGATTCGAAGTTACCTTTTTTTTTTAATGATGAACGCATTGATAGAATTTTTTTATTCTAGCGTTGTAACCTGTAAGTCTTGTCACATTTTTTTCTCTCCATTCTATAAAACCCGATGTTAGTCAAAGCATGCTCATTTATAATACGCAATTACGATAATAATGATATGACACTAAGTGAAATGAACTTTGTGAGATGACTTTCGTTAGAATATAAACAAGCGAAACCATTTAACCAATTGTGCTGTACCAAAGAATAAGGCGACAATTTATGATCTGTCAGTTTAACGTTGATAATTTTTTTTTTACGATTTTCACCATAAAATGCGTGCATTGTGCATATCATGATGGACGGGGAAGCGCAGGGGAATGAAAACCGAAGAGGGAGGATGAGAAATCAACTGCATGGTTAACATTGTAACATGAATGCACGGTAATTTTAATCACGTTTAATGACCGCATTTAATTGAACGTGCACGGTAGCAACTGTGCGATTTTCGCACAGCAATAAAAATGTTCTTTCATGTTTGCACTACTAACCACTTCGATGTCCGTATTACTTTGGCATGAGCGAACAAAGCTTTCGTGCTTTTTTTTTCTCTTTCTCTCACTCTCTCACTCACTCTCTCGCACTTGGTTGTTCCTTTTAGGGTTGTAATTTTATGACACATTTCAAACGAGAACATGTTGATTTTTGCAATACGAATGCAGTTTAATTTCGGTTGGCCAATGCGGGTTGTTTGTCAGAGAATTATACAGGTTTTTTTTCCATTTCTACGGCTGTGTATTACTAGTGCACTTGCTTTTACTGCTCGACACATGTGCGGCCACTTTTCTCTCACCATCTTTCTACCTCTTTCTCTCTGTCTATCTTCCCATCAAATTCAATGCCATAAAACAAACCTTGTAAAAAAAATTGTAAAAAAAATGTATCCCGGATCATAATGGTACAGTTTTGGTACTTTGGCTGCATCTAGGACAATTGAGCAGGTGAACAACTCTCGAGAAAAAGTTTATTGGATCGATATACAGTTGGAGCGGCTCATATGTAGCACACGTTTAATTGTTTAAATTACGGTCGATCTGAACAAAATGCACGATACAGAAAATAAAAAGCGGAGCAAGAGAGAGGGGGAATGCAGAAGACGGGACTGAATCGACAAAATGTGCAACTGAGAATTTTTTTTTTTCAATGCGACACATTCAACAGCCCATTCAGGTAATAAGTTGAACAGGGAAAACTGAAAATTATTTCCGTATGTATTCCAATTGAAAAATGGCACTGAAACAGTGCGGTTTTGTCTTTGTTTGGAAATCGAAATGCAATGTCGTCAGAATGGTGCAACAAATTACACAAATGCTGCTGACTATTTTGTCTGCGTGCTTTGCTGTTTTTTGTTTCTCTTCCACTTCATATGCTCAACTGCAAACAATACATTTTTCACAAACTTTTAGCATTTCAACATCAAAAGAGGTTTGCAAAAACAGGAGCTAAATATTAAAAAAAAAAATCCTCAAATGTCTCATAAAATCCACAAACAATGGGAAATGGCAATTTTATGCTCTTCACTTACCTTGCACCAACTAATAAACTGTTTCCATCACGCAACACCAATCGAAAGTAGTCGACAACGGTGTCATTTCCTTGAAATTTCATTATGTCCTCTGAACCTGCAATCATTTCAAAAAAAAAAGGAAAACGAATTAATTATTATATTACAATACTTGACGTTGTGAGTCACAACTTGTGACGCCGTTTTTTTATATACAAAATGAGTAAAAGACGAAAAAAATGTTCAAATGTTGAACAATGCGTGCACAGAGTTGAATTTTAGTGGCCATTGTGATTTGGATGTAAAAAGATTCATTCAACGGTGTTTATTGTTCCATTTGGTAAATGCATGATGACTTCAATATAAATGATTAATGGATCCCCACATTAAAAGTTAATGGATGAATTTTCATGTTTTTCAACATGTTTTGCAGCCAGCTAAAATACTGAACTTAATTGAAGACGGCTTTAATTTTCTCGGAATGGTCATAATTTTGTTGTTGCGAATAAAATTTTCATTTTTGAGTGTAAGCATAAGTAATGAGATGGGTCTGAGTCGTTTTTATGAAATTCATTAAATGTGACACTTTTTTTGCGGCCTAGTCCAATGAATCAAAAACTCTAATTGTGCATCGCTTAGTGACAAATCTCAAATTACACCCTCAACTCAGGTGGTTTCTCAACAAAAGAGATTTTTTCTTATTTTTCACATTTTTTTGTTGTTGTTGTTTAATTTAAAAATTCCATCATTAATTCATCAACAATGAAATTCCATTTGCCTCACGTGGCTTATCATGCTATGCAATACTCACGCTTGAATAGAATCCAGTCGCCACATCAACAATTTAATGTTGTCCCATTTTTTTTAATTTCAAGAGGGTGGCATAAATTCTCATTTCCACTAAAAGACCAGAACTGATTGTTGTTGTATCGCAATGCTTTTGCTATTATGGTTTGTGTTGTGGAAAGGCTTGAAATGTTTGCCATATTTTATCAGTCAATGTGTTTGTCTGTGTGTTCGTAATATCAAAAACAAAGTCAAAGCTCGCAAGATGAACTCTTTAACACGAATCAAATTCAAGTTATTCGAATTCCAATCTATTCCAATGTATTTTCCGCTTTCTCTCTCAAAGTATTTTCCTCAGTATGAATGTTGTAAGCTTGAAAGCTTGAAATCGATAAAATATGTTTTCAAATTTGTGAGAATCCAACACGATAAATGTTTCTATTTTGCCAACAGATGACATATTGTGGAAAATGAAAGAGAGAGAGAGAGAGCACAATGCTTTGCTTATGGCAAAACATAATTCACTGAGAGAGCGCCGAGTGAAACATTTATTGAAATAATGGAATAGTATGGAAAAGGAAAAAAAGCGATACCGTACACAGGACAAAGCAATTTTTCTTCGATTTCGACGGCGATGAATTTTTTTTGTGTTCGGTTTTTGCGACCAAACCACCATAAACCATGTGAAACCGAGTAAAACTACATTTGGATTTTTATGGAACACGATAGAATCGGAGCGTGGATTTGGTTTTCTCTCCCTCACTCTCTCTCTCTCTCTCCCTTTCTTTTTGGTTACTAGAGAGTGAAAGTTAGAAACAATTGCATCCACCTGCTTACGAAGCAAATGTATTATGGACGCGTTTACACTTGTTTCTTTTTTCGTGTGTGTGTTGGAAATGGTAAACTTTCCAAACATCGACCATATACAATAAACACAGGACACTGCAGCTCATATAAATTTTCATCGCTGTAATAAATTGAATGGAGGTGTGCAGTCATAATAATCGTCCCGATGAACGAGAAAACCCATAAACCACGACTCTTTTCGTTGTTGTTGTCGGTGCGAATCATGCCATTTTCGGTTTCAAGTTTCATTGCGACCATCAAAAAACTTGGCATAACACTTTATCCATTGGCAATAGTCGTGAAAAAAAAACAAAAACAAAATATATCCTCCGAACATTGCCCACAATTTATTCTAATTGATATGATATCAGTATCAGATACTAGCTCATTTATTTTTGTTTTATCGACGGTTTTAGATTCATGCAACAACAAAGTCGACGTTTTTATGACGTACCGACCAGGTAGATTTTTTTTTTGCCAAAAACACACGGACAAGACATGCACACGTGCACACTCTCGATGGATTGTCGAAGGGATATAAAATGTCTTTCTCGATGTTTTTTTTTCACTTTTCTCAACATTCCATTTTGAAAACCCTTTTGAACAATTTCGTGTTTTTTTTTTCTTCTTTCGCACGTACTACGTTACATAGACGTTTCATGTTAAACCATATCCATTTACTATGCCTACGGAAAAAGGCAATATATTTTATTGGAATTGTTTTTATGTTTGTGGATTTGCATATATTTCATTTTTTTTTCATCGTCGTCTTTGCAATATTTGTTTTTGAGTTGAGACCCCGTTTGAGCGTCTACGATACGAACCATGTAAACAAATTGAAAACATATGCCCAAAAATGTTTTGATAAAAACGAATGTTTGTTTTGTATTTTCAGCCCCTCCCCCATTCCCCCCCGCGCTCCATTTTCTCAGTTTGATTTTGTTTCGTTCAATTTCATGTCTTTGGTTAAGAGAAATAAGCTGTTGTGAGAATGGCGCGCTGCAAAATAACAAAAACAAAAAATAATACTCAAAATGAAATTGCTATTTGTTTTTACGATTTACGTTATATGTTCAATGGTTGTTTTTTGTTTTTGTTGCGAATTTGAGCACAGGTGCCGGCAAAAAAGCACCATCAACATCAATATGGCGTCAATCACTGACTCGTGTTCCGATACATAGTAAACCATTACATTGACTGCAGTCAAGACAAGTCTATTCGAAATGCAGAGTGTTTTTTTTCGGGTTCGATTTTTTTTGTTGTTGAAATAGTTCACCTTGACACTGTAGTTCATGAATTGCAATAGATGTTTGTATGGAGTCCATACTATGGACTTCATCGAGACGAATATGCATTGAATAAATTTGAATGATTTGAAATAGAGTGAATAGTGTGGCGATCCTTTTTTTTCTGGATTTTCAATGACAAATCAAATTTTTAATTTGTTTCGCTATGTTGTGTTTATGTTTGGTCTCTCGGGTGTAATAAAACTATGTACTCGTGTCTGATGATGGCGTGCACACAGCGCATTGACTCAATCGAATACGTTGCCATGTTTTACTGTTAAATCTCAACAAAAACAAATGTCATTCGTTGAAATCGATAGCAGCCACATGCCGTTAGTAAAATTGCAATGGTTACATATTGCATGCCAGGTGGCACTAACGCAATAACCGAAAACTGGCGTTACGGGAAGACCGTAGTGGTGGCCGGGTGTGCTATTGTTCTATCAAACAGTTATATGTCAACTTGACCCCACGCAATTTTGTGTGCACAATGCAAAATATACACCGCGCCCTTCCATTCCTGCACGCAGCCGAGCATGATTTTCTTATTTGTGCTCAAAAAATAAAAGAAAGAATAAAAAAACTTCTGCTCTGGAATTATTTAGCAACAACAACAAATTTTACCCTCTTGGAAAAGCGTTGAAACAATCGGTTAGAATAAATGCAGAATAGGCAGAACGTTTCTTGTTTTTTTTGTTTTTTTTTTTGAAGAGGAATTGCGATGAATAAATTACACTCGGGAAAGCATAATGTCTGTTGCTACCACAATACATATAAAACGTCGCAGTTACAATACGAAAAACTGCAAATTATTTGATTTTGTGAGCATTTGGTTTTTGGTTTTGGTTTTGGGCTTGCATGTAATGTATTACTGCGGCAAACGATAAATATACAAGTGTATGCGTTAAAAATATACACACAACAATGAAACCCAAACAACAATCTTCATTCAGATGAACACACAAACACACACACACACACACCACATTGGCACAAACAAACTGACAGAAAGAATAGGAAATTACACATTGAGACCAATTCAAATGTCTACTTTATTCATCTTTAAATATACATTTGTGCGCATGAAAGATGTGAATGTATGCATGATACAAAGACATATCAAAGCCCTTGGCATTGTTCGCATGTGATATGTTTGCAACTTGAGCTTACATTACAGGTAGAACAATATCAAATGAGAACTTTAGTTGTGAAACTTTAGTTGAAGTGAAGTTGAACTCAGTCGAAAGAGTAGTTTGCAACACAATCATCGATTCTCTCGATATTTTTCATCAGAAAATTTCTATTTTGAGATATTTATATAGAATCAGCTTGAAATACACATCGAAATCATTGATGAGAATATTTTAACTACTGAAGAAATGGTACTAGGACTTGAGAAATCAAATACGTTCTCTCTTAATAAGCAAAACATTCTTGGGCCGAGGAATTCAAAGCTACTTGGTAGAGAACTATTGGTCCAATGGTATTTGGTTAAATGACACCACCCTTTAAACAATAAACTCGATCTATTTATAAATTGAGCACTGGGCATATTCCATTAGGTTTCAAAAACAAAACAAAAATTAATCGTTTTTTTTTAACCATTGCCCTAAATAAGCAGTTCTACTTTTATAAGGCTTCTGTCATTTCTCGTTGGGAAACCACAAACTGACTGACCGTGGTTTATTGGTCAATAGTGTAGGTTAACGAATGAGTTTGTTAAACTAAATATTGGCTTATCAAAATTCCACAAAAGGTCCCAGGAGTCAATTTACGGAAATGGATTTTGGAGTTATAAACAAACCAATTTGTTCAATACTTCAACTTTCAAGTGGTATGTTTCTTAATTTTGAACACCAATTTTGCGATTTGTAATTGGTTTTTATGTTATTGATGAAATAATCACAACTAGTTTTTTAAATTGAAACGTCAATCTTTGAAACATGTATAGGTATTGTTGGGTTGGGCTTGTTATTACCGTTATTTCTCTCTTTATTTTGAATTTTTGTATATTTAATGGCAATGAATTGCCTAGTCCGCAAATACACGGATTACAATTTGAGTGACTATTCCCAACAGATGAACACAATTTATTATCCAGATGAAGCAATTGTAAACAGAGAACAGATGAGATTTGGTTGAGACTGCGGATCTAATATCGCGGTGAAAAGATATGGGATGGATTAAAATTTATACGATGAAGATGAATATTACCGCTATCAGGGTAGTAAGGCGCTTTAAACTCAAAACTCGTTACCATGTTATTTATTATACAAAAATATACCACAGAAATGCTGTTTATTATATCAATTCTTTTATTTCCACAGTATAAGATGCGGAAAAGTAATCATATTTCGAAAATTTTAATTATTTTTTGGAATTTTTGCAAAGGAAACACTTGAAATCGGTAATTGACATCAAATCATATATATCTGGCTGAACTGAGACAAAGTTAAATGAATACACAAACCATTTTGCACTCCAAATATCGTCTGTGCAAAGTGAGCTGGTGTTTAACTGAATAAAAATTGACTTTAACCGCAGTTCAATAGATGTTAATTGTATTTGCTCAGCAAATGTCTAACAATTTAGTATTTTGATCTTCATTATTTGATATTTGACGTGTCGTAAGTTCAACAACTGTTTTTGTCAAACAGAATTTCAAAAGAAAATCGAATTATGTGATGAAGGTGTAATTCAAACAGGCTTTGACACATGTTCATAATTGGCTGATAAAATTTCAATTTTTTCCAAATTGAACACATGAACATCAATGGAATGATGTTTATCATTTGATATTCTTCATCGTCAATGTGATTTTATCGATTGGTGTGAATGAGTTGGCAGAAACCTCGAAGCGCGTTTCGTTTTGAAATGCAAAATGACATAGCAATAAAATGTCATCATAAAATTGGCACACAATACCAACACACACACACACACACACACACAAAAAAAAAACTTGCGTAAGTTTATTGTGTTCGGTGGAATTGGCAACAATCAAATTAAATAAATTCGAATTCGCTGGCACTTGTAGTTTTGGTGATGATAATGGTGTCGCTTCTTTGGCTTTTGTCAGTGTGTTTTTTTATTTCTCGTTTCTTCTGTCCGCTTTTTTGTTGTTGTTGTTGTTGTCTCGAAACATAAAATTAAATTCACAAAAGTTGAAGTGCGCACACAAAATAAAAGCCTGCAAACAATAAAAAGAAAAATGAAACCAACACAAAAACCGAAGAATACAATATGCGCGTTTGCTCACTCGCTTCCTTTGTTGTTTTTTTTTTTTATTGGGCACTGTCAATTTTTGTCTGCATTGTTTGTGAATTTGGAATGACACTCAATGGTATATATGAAATGTTTTTTTCTCGGTCGTCTGGTTTCAATGTCGTACACACACGCGCGCATCAGATTTATCAGTTTGGTTGCCGTACATCGCACTCAATTCTAGTGCTCGATTTAGCGCAATATGTTCAATGCTTTTCTTTTACTGAATTTAATTTCATCAGCTTTTATTCGTGTTGGACGACTTATTTGTGCCATTTTCCATTATTTTATCATTTTGTATCATTTTTTTTTGTTGGTATTTTGGTTGTTTGTTTTGTTGTTGTCTAGGTTGTTGTTGTTGTTCAATGTTGAAAATATAAATACGAAATACGCTCGTGGCTTTTGTGGACACGGTGCAATGCCATTCGAGCATACAACAGCACCGAGTACACTGTTGTGAACAATAACAATAGCGACATTCCAAAAACTTGCACACCGAACATTGAGTTTGAATTCAAATTTCGAATTAAATGTGATTTATTATTGCTTGGGATATATACAACGTGTACTTTTTGTCCGGAGACAAACAGCTCTCGGCTCGGTATTAATGGATATTTCACAAAATCGTGTGTGTGTGTGTGAGTGCGTTTTTTTGTTCATTTTTTTTTTATTTGTTAAATATATATATTTTTTTTTTTATTTCATCAGTCGCAAAACTGCAATTCATATCGAATTACTTCACCATAAATCCCAGATGCACTTTGTACAATGAAACGGCATCGGATTTTATGTATCGCTATTGTTTTCTTGTATCAAAGCCAAAAAAAAAAATAAACATTCATTTTAATGCCAGCATCAATATACATATAAATGCTACTGAACAAATGATTATTTCATTTTTAATTATTTTCGGTCTGTTTGAAGATATATTTATAAAATCAGTGGTTTTAAATCAGTCATGTGAAAAATGAGGAGTGCCTCATTGATAAAATGTAACTGTTGTGTTATTTGCGGGCGATAACTGGGGTATATTTTCAGACGATTGAAACAGACGACCTCTATATATACAGATCTACCCAGCTACATACAGCTCTGTGTTCCGTGTTCATTTCCAAATGATGTGCTGCCACATCAGCATATTTGCTCCAAATGTTAATGCAAAATCCAAAATGTCGGGAGAAACGTAGGCGCAAAGTTTTTCGCCCAACAAATTTGCATCATGGTTGCATAATTGAATGGCAAATGCTGTGATGTATGCACCCATTGTTGTTCCCTCATATGGCTAGTCAAAAGAATGACACATTTTGTTATCAAAAATTCTTAGTATTCATTTTCCAATCTCATCGTTTCAGTTATAGTTAACTGCATAATTAAATTACTTTACTTTCAAATAGAAAAATTGTTTGCCAAACAGGATAAAACCGGATTTGTTGAATGCCATTGTGTTTGAATGTGGTTGATGCTGCGGTTTGTGGGTTTATTTCGATATATTCAAACGTATAAAGTCCCAGCTATTTATTGTGTAAAACATAATAAATGGGAAAACTGAAAACACAAAACAATCGTTCAAATGAACGGATTCAGGTGATTGAAAAGCGACAATGTGTTCTATGTATATATGCGAGAGAAATCCGAATTCAATTACAATTTACGGTATCATTGTACCGTGATATCATTCTGGGGACGGTGTCGCATTTATGATGAATCATGGTGGTGTTGTGCCATGGGTGTAAAGCGCGAAAACGTAGACGATAAATGACAAATTTACTTTTTGCACTCAAGTTAATTTAGTTAGTGATCGGTATTCAGACATGCATGTCAGGAGATATCATTTTATGGAATGTCAAAAGTGCATTTTTCTCTCGTCCCATTCCTAAAGCGACACTTGTGAAACATTCTGTTTCTGTTTCACAGAGGTTTTCATAAATAATTTATCGTTGACAGTGAATCTCTACTCAGTTTTGAAATTGTCTTGTCTGTTTGTTGGTGATGATACTCTCTCTCGCATCTGTATCTGTTTTATTCTAAATGGTTATGCGGTTTGGTTACAGAGCTTAAGCACCATTTTTCTTCGAAAACTTGCCATCAAGTTTTGTAACAACCGAAAATTTGTGTCATTTTTGTATGTATCTTATTTGTATTGTGTTCGAATTGTGACTGTGGGAAGAGGTTTTGTGGCCGAAGGGGAGGGGGTGAAAAAAAGGAGCCGAAGCCAAAACTTCCGGTCACTTAGGAAACAAGATTAAATATCTGGTTTTGCAGTGTGTGAAATCCAATCCTTTTTTCCGCGAAAGGTCATTTTCGGAAAACTAAGCCAAAAAGAGAAAGAGGAAATAAAAACCAATGGCGATGCCTTTTGCAGTGGACATAAGATTGGACGAGTGTGCGATTTCCTTGAATTGTTTGTTTTCTTTCTCTCTCTCTCTCTATCTCTCTCACTCTCTCACTCTCTCGCTCTCTTCCATATATGGATTCATAGTTTGTTTGGTCATGGTACGCTATTTTTATTTGAACATTGATGCACATCTACATCTTCCGTTTCCTCTTGCTCTCTTTCCAATTCGTTTTCATATATTGGCTGGGAGAATTCCCAAATGTGCAGTATTCACTCTTCGTGTATCGGATAGAAAGTAAATTGTATGATAATGTTGTCGGTATCGGTTTCTCTGTCTGTGTATGTGTGCGTGTGTTTGCTTTACCATTTATACCGAGCAATGCGATCGATGGCAAACAGTGGCTATCTTGGTTATGGAACACATAACAATGATTGTGTGTCTGCATCACTGGCATTTCTTATCTGATGTGCTTTCAGATACATTGATACCTATTTGTGAGCTTAGACCTCATGAGCAAAGAGCACCGAGTACAATTTAATGTTGGGCTTCACTGAGCAACCGTAAACCGCATGCTACTTAATGTGTTGGTGTTTCATCGGTTGCTTTTATCATGGTCTTTTGCTCACTCTCTTCTCTCGCCCCGGTTTGTTCCCTTGTTCAGTTTCTGTTGAGAAAAGTGGGCGCTCTCATTGCTGGTTTTCCCAATATTTTTTTTTCGAAGGGGGGGGGAGGTGAGTATAGCTTTTTTTATTTTGCTGTTGTACGAATTCCATCGGGATGCAACGCGGCACAATCTTAGATTTATGTTTTTCATTATAATTTCTTTCGTTAATTTTTTTTTCCACTTCTTCTGTATCGTTGCTGTGTTGCCGTTCGCTTGCAGTTCGTCTTTCATTTCAATTTCTCGAACATATCTCTTTATCAGTTTAATTTATATCACATTGGATGCGAACGAGGGCAGAGCACGCACGTCATTTATCTGCAGCATTCAACTCATGTACACACAACTGGGTGTGCGCTATTTTCTTTGCTACTTGTTACAAAACTTGAGAGGTATTCGACCTGATTTCATGTTTTGATTGCTTTGTTGTATTGCTTTGCTTTGCTTTTGTTTTGTTTTGTTTTTTCTTGTGATATTCTTTTTACTTGAAACCGACGCGATATTTTCCGTAAGAGCTTCGATGATAAGATAAAATTGAGCAAATAGCAGAAAAATAAAAGAAAGAAAGCGAGAAAGAAAGAAAAAGAAAAACCCGTTGATACGGAGCTGAATGGTACGATAACAAAATGTGAAAATTGATCAAATATTGCATTGGCCGCCACCAGCTCATGCGTCTTAAAAGCCATTACTTTTCGTTTTGCTCGAAGAACATAAAGTGTCTGGAGTTTTATTTATAATAAATTATTTAATGAAGGATGATATTGTATATTTTTTTTTTTTTTTAACAAATGTTTGTTGAAAACGCTGGTTGCGCTGTCTGATGGCGCATGATATGCCAATGAGTTGGCAAGAAATATGCTTTTTCCATTTCACCATTCAACAATAACAATGTTGCTGTTGATGCTCTCTTTTAAGTTTTATAATTGTATGTGTTTGCGCACTTGTCGTATTCGGCGCCAAACGTGTAGGCCACAAATTGTTTAGCGAAAAAGAGAAAAGAAATTGGGGAAAAAAATAACACATAAATAGCACGGCAACGAAATCGTTTGGTTTTGGTTATGATTCATAACTTGTGAATTATTTTACCAATGAATATCTGTTTAGCCAAATATATGTTCTAAATGTTCTTCATCATTGTTACCGGTTGCTACCGTTCGTTCAGACCTTTTGTTATTATTGTATAAAAATGTTTTTCACTTCTCTTTTTGTTCGTTTTTTTTTTGTCTTCTTCTCCCCAATGTATATGTTTTGATACATACACAGTAACGATACAGTCATAAATCATGTGGAAAAATATTGCATAAATTTTCAATTAATTATATCGTCTGGAATCGAGCTTGTGCTCTTTTGCTCTTTCATTCGTGTACCTTGGCCATTGCACGGATTTTGAATCAACATACGAACATTTCTGGCGAACCGAAAATATTAATTTGCACGTAAAATTTAAAATTGTTGGCTCAAATTCATGCGATTAAATTTCAACAGCTTAAATTTAAACTAAATTGTTCACTCAAAACGATCGAACTTTTCGTTTGCCAAATGCCAACTAGTCTCTTTCTACATTTATCCAAAAAATTAGACGCACAAATAAATTGAAGTTAATCCAAATGAAATATGGAAGCACAATTGGATTTTTGGGTAGCTGGATTCAGAAATGTTCTTTAGTTGAGGTTGCACACTTCAATGATTTTTGTTTCTGACACTCATTCAAATGCAATTTTTGAACGCGAATTAATGGCTCAAGATATCAAAAGTGTTTGTCAGATTTTACTGTCTACACGTTCATTCACAGCGACAAAACTTTGGAATCGCTGAAAGAAAACTTTTTCGGAAACGATGAACGCATTCGAATACTTTTCGTAAAGTATAAAACCTTGGTACATTCGCTTGAATAACGGAACAAATGCCAAATTACTTATGCTTCGATTGAAGCGGAAGCGAACTAAAAAAAAAAAAAAAACTTTTCGATTCCATTTTGTTGTTTCATGTACACCAACACCATAGAAAACACTGTATTTTCAGTTAATTCGCCTTTCATTTTTTTGTTGTTGTTGTTCGCCTACATAAATATTTTGACGTCAAATGTTCAAACTACGAATCCCGTAAAATAAATTAGATAAATGATTAACTAGCATGAATGGGCCGATGCGATTTTTCGCTGAACGTCTCGTCATTCATTTGCTATTGTTTGAAAAGTACAGCTGGTGTCAGGTCTGGTATTTTGTTGTTGGATTTTCAACCCGTTTATACAACTATTACAATGCAGATGATTATGTCGAGTGAATGCTATGTGAAAACTCTATCCATCATTGGGCTAATATTAAAGAGGCCGCAGCAGCCAAATTCCGTAAAAATGGAAAAGTTTTTTCCAACATCTTTATGAAACTTGCTCGTTTTTGCTCGTCCATTTATTTTGTTTGACACGACTGAGCGCATTTGAGCATTTATTAGCTCAAGACATTGTTCAACACATTTTTATATTTTATGTGGATGAGCACAAACCGTACATTGTGATAGAAAATAAGTTTATTTTTCGCATTTGACATGAAGTGATTTTTGCGTCGAGCGTTTTCATTCATCAGAACAATACACACAATTCTTTTGGGCCACACACAATGGCACAGCGGTCGTCTTACACTGTTTCACTTCACTGTTTATTTTTATGGTTTTGGTTGGTCAAAGTAAAGTAATGGACGTGAATGCGATTACATTTTCTTTCTCCATTCCAATCGCATTCCAAGCGAAACGGATCACATCGCATTCATATGTTTCACTTTTCATTGTTATCGGTCCGCCGAATGATGGCACATTCAATCGCGGGCATATTGGACTTTTGGTTGACATGAAACACATTTCTTTTGCTGACATCTGTGCAACTAATGACAGTAATCGACTGGACAATCAATAATATCATTTGATGGGCGAATGAAAATTGTGGTGGACAATGATGACGCCAACAGATCACAAAACAACCCAACCAAACAATAACTTGAATGTCATTTTCTTGACCACCAACATGGAAAACACTAAAAACACTCTTTTGCAGCGACTTTGTTTGTCACAAATTCAAAGAAAAACAGGATCGATAAAACTGTGGCCATTTAAGATGAATATTGTTGGATGGATTCAACTTAAAAGGATTTCCAATCACTTTTATGATTATTCATTGGCTTTGTTAAGTTCATGGGGCTTATTTTCTTTTGTAAATAGCTTGATGTTACGAGGCTCTTTTGAAATTGTTTTTTTTTTCTCTTTGGACATTTTCCAATCGGTATTTCTCGTTTTTTTCGCTGGATTATTATTAAACCCCCCCAGATTAAACCAATTGAGGAATTTTCCAATATTTTCTTGCGATAAATCGAATTTAACACTACAATAGTGAAAAATAAACGCTTCATTATTTATTCCGATTTTTTTTTTGCTGTCGAATATTTTTTTTTTCACAACATGATATCTATCGAAGCGAGTACACTGTGGCATCGGATATGTTGAAAACATTTCGAGATAAACTTGCCTTGGATATCAGTGCATTGCGACAAAAATTCATTAGCATTGAGTTGGCATGTGTGTGTGTGTGTGTGCGATGAACACATGAACTCACACCACTGGTCCATTGATATTAAGCAACTAAATGCATGGCAGTGGCTCAGCCACTATCATAGCGCATTAAAAATACCGTAGCAATCCAACCACGGGGATGGACTTGTACTAATGTGTACTTGTGTACACCATTCATTCAAATCCCATGCCAATAACGAGCCAAATCCTTTACAGAAAAAGGATACAAATTGGAGTAAAAAAAAAACAACATTGAATGAGCCAATTGACGCGTAAACTTATAATCATCGTAACACACTAAAGGTCTTTGTCTATCCTGTGATGCGGGGACTGTGCAATGTGCATAGCGAATCGTTCGTTTGAATGGTGGATGGTGATGTTTCTCTACGCATAGTTAATTCAATGGTCTGTGTTGGCTCCCTCTTGTTATTTGTTTGTCTTTCTTTTTCTCGCACACAGTTCAAGTTTTCCACTTTATTTTTCTTTCTTTCAATCCATTTACTAATTTCGAGAACTTCATTGTCGTGTTTTGTTTTTTGCGCATTCAAACAAATTTCGCCCGAAACATTTTTCATCAATCTAAAAGCACATCGAAAATTGGATTTTCTTTAGCGGCCGTTCACATGACGAAACGGCTGTTGTGGCATTCATCTTAAAAGTATATTTTTGATGAACGCTTTAGTTTATGTTCATGTCAAGTTAATGCGTGCGCGAGTAGTTCATGAACTTGACGAAAATCAAACATAACGCTAAGCGAATTCAATATGATGCTGTTGTGAGTAAGTTTCAGATTTCAGAGTGCTTTCGCTGTTGCTGCTTTTTTTTTGTTCAGGCGTTATTTGAATTCATCGAAGCATTCAATATATCGTGCGTTAACTTGCGAATTTTGATGGAAAAAGACGTTGAGCAATGTGTGTGTGTGTGTTAGCACACCATTTATCGATGAAAATTACATCAAACATCGTACATTCAACTTTTTTTTTTGTTACAATAAAAACAGCACTGTACGAACAAAACAAGCAAGTTTTTCGTCGAAACGATTTTCTATCGCGCTACTGACAAATGAAAAATCGAACATCAATTAGATGGTTTGCTGTTGAGCACGGTGACAGCATTCAATTTACAAAAGTGAAATGAAATTCAATAAATCAAATGCGAAGATGAAAATATCGTGAAATCTCACATCAAAACAAGTCAATTTTCAATTCATACGCATTTGTTGATTGTCCAAATTGTGGAAAAATCAATAAATTTTCATTTAAATCCGGAATGTTAAATAGAATCGAATTTAGATGATTGCTTATTGCAATGCGATAAGCTGATTGCCTGGCTTTGTGGTGTCGGGAGATTGATTTCTTAGTTTCATCGATGTGTGACAAATCTATTCATTCCATAAATGACAAACCAGAATGTATTTCACAAAAACACGTCCTTTCAGTGAGTGCATATGTTATTCAGGGACTTCTGTTATTACACAGCATCACTAGATGGCGCACCACTGAAACATTTTAAAATTGTGTATACATTGAAGTTTCATTGCGATCGAAAAATTCGAATAAAAAACAAATCTACGAGATAAACTCTGTACCAAGAAGAAGAAGATAGTATTTGGCTACTAATTGCATAACATGTTCTCTTCTGTCTAGTGATTCGAATCTATGCGTTTGCAAAATGTTCGCGTCTAGTTTTTTTTTTATTTTCATTAAATATTGCTTGAAGCAAAGAGTATATGGACTATGGAATCTCATAAATCCAGTCTAGTTGTCCGGACGATAGTAATATGCGAATAGTGATGGAAGGCCAAAATGTATATAGATAAAAGTGCGGCGTCTGGGTGTGCGATGAGTGTGTTAAATTATTGCTTTGCACTCAACGAACTTCTTCTCCAGTCATTTTTACTTCTTTTTTCTCTCTGATTTTTCGGGTGGAGAGTTGTAAAAGCTATTCGAGTCATCATGTACATTTCAGCATTTGCTTCATTTCTATTATTATTTTTTTTTCCTCTTCTATGTGTAGTCCATCATCGATTTTTACGTTCCATTGATAATCACCCACAATCTTGTTTTTTTGTTGGGTGGTTCAAATGGCTTGAAGTGTGTTTTACTGAGAAATCTTTTTCCGCGCGTGTTGCACCATCATTTTCTGTTCGAATAAAAAAAACACAACAACAGCAACAACACCAAGAGCAGAAAGAACTTTTTCTTTTGTCAATTGGCTGAGCTTTTTCCATTGCTCTGCCTTCAATTTGGCTGCTTACTTCGAAACGCTATTTCTTTTTTTTATACAATTGAGATTTTATTGGGCGGAAACTCTTCGTATATAAATTATTTCCTAATGACATATTATTAGTACAGCACATTATAAATGGGTGTATGTGTTTGGGCCCGCTTAACGACGCCAACATTTCAACGTTATTTCATTTTGGTTGGATTTTGGCGTTGATTTTGTGCTCAACATACACACACACACACACACACGAAATATAATCAAACGATGTAGTAGCTATTTATTTTGTTGATTAGCCAGTGATTTCCAATTGGCATGCATTTACTTGAAACCAAAATGCGCCGAGATTTTTCCCCCTCCGTGGTATTATTCGGTCGACCATTTCACCCATTCTGCTGTTTTTTCTATCTGTTTTTCTATTTTGTAAAGATCCGTTTGGGTTGTCAGTAATGACTCTCAATGGTAACAACACTTTCTTCACGCCCTTGTCAAACAACAAATGCACCAAATATATCTAGTTAAATCGAATGCATGGAAAAACAACATGAAATCTGTTTTAGTCATCCCTACGTTGAAATTCTTTATTTACAATTACAAAATGGATAAATTTCCTGTTGCTCGTTATTTTTTCTGTTGGTCGGATGCTAGCGCAAGTGATGATCGCTTTAATCGCAAACAATTTAATTTGCATATCAAATTCGTTTCAACAATTCGAAATAAATGAATATAAATGGATTTTGGTTCGGATCATTTTCGTTTTGGTTTTGCACACAACTGTGAGACCGGAGTGATATTGTCTCTAATGAGCAACGATTGTGTGTGTATGTGTGTGTGTGTGTGTGTGTGTGTGTGTGTGTCTATGTTAGTTCGAGTGTGTGTGTGTGTATGGGGTCTTTAGTAAAAGGTATCAAACTGTTTTATTATTTCTTTTTTTTTCATTCATTTCTTTTCTCATTTTATTTTCCTCAATCCTGAAAAATGGTGATAGACAATTAAATTGCACACAGTTGAAAGAACGGGCACACCGAGCATAGAGGTAATGAGCCACACATTGCATAAAACGGAGTTTTTATATTGTATTTAACGATGTTGGCTGATGCACAAAGACTTTACCATTTTGAGTTAAATTGAACGAACACTATTTATTTTTCGCACTTAAATCAACCCAGCAATGGTTCCCATTTTCGTGGCATGTTGCGTCATGAGTGGCAAAGACGTGAGAATGTGTTGCACTAGATTGAGATATATATCAAATTGGAACGTAAGATGCAATGGCAAATGGTGGATAAATTCGATGAAATGCACAAACGCTGCAGCGAGGCCATCAATTTCGTTTGGCTCGACAGGTCTCGAGTGTAAATGTGGTGAAAATATAGCAAACAGTTAGAAAGTTCATTTAGCATTGCTTATCTCACACTTAATATTTACCCTCGAAACGAACTGAATCCATGAGTGTGTGTGTGTGTGTGTGAGTGAGTGTTTGGGTGTGCGTGTGGCTGTATACTATTTGTGTACATTTTGACAACGCCAATGCATTTCAATGATAAGACTTACGGATTCCAGCGGATCCGTTGACTTGTGCACGAGAAAAACCACGATTCATTGCACACTTAGTGTGATATTTTATTGGATTTGATTATGTGCATTGCGCACAAACACACACACACACACACACTGAGAGCCACACACACACACCATCATTACACTCTAAGCAATGTGGGGTGCTTGCCTGTTTCATGCTGTGAACGTGAGATAGATAGACAGCTCAAAACGATGCACAAAATATCACTGGGATTTGTGTATTGCAACCGCGTGCCGTTAAAACTCAAATATAAATTCGACATGAATACATCGACAATATCTTATACGGTGGATCTTAATGTCATTTCTTCCTGTTCATCAGCTTTGTAAACACAATTTTCTTTCGTCTCACTGCCATCAATATATCGCTTCTGGAACGACTGTACATTTCTTGTCCTTCATTCCGTTTGCCCGTCTTTAATGCCCCCCCTAAGCTGAAGCTACTTTCGCTTTTTCGTTTTTCTTTCATTATTTTGAATGAAATTGGGGTTCGCATTGAAAATCTTGTAAATGGCAATTTCGTGTGAATGTCGTTGTTGCTATTTCTCTCTCTCTCTCTCTGTGTGTGTCTTACTCTCTCTCTCTCGCCCACTCACTATCCGAGTGTGTCTTTATATTGTCATCGTCTCTTATTTCGTCACATTCATATAAATAAATAACGCGTGAGGTTATTGCGCATCGGATAAACGACTGTTGTTCACTTGAATCTATAGTTTATGCTTTTGCTTAAAAAGCATTTTGAAAATGTTCCAAACGAACGGGAAAAAAGGAAAGCAATCGTGGGGCGCAATAATCATAATAATAGATTGCGTTTAGAAGCATCTACATTGAAGCACAGAGAATTGGACAATTTCATCAAAACCGATCTCTCACTCTCTGTCTCAATGAAATAAACATAGACGAAAATAAATGTCAGCGCCTCAAGCAAATTGAATAAATATGTAATAGCGTTTGTTGATCGACTGACACAAAAAGTGCGTTGAACTTAATGAATGGTCTTTTCCCAGTTGGTGTGTGTGTGTGTGTGTGTGTGTCTGCGTGCCGCTTGATATGAGCAATGACCATGTTATTTGACAAAAATACACCATTTTACTGCGTCCAATATAAATAGTAAAAAAAAGTTTGCGTATAAAATATTCATATTTCGTGTAAAAATTCGAACTTGGTATTTACAACCACCCACGCAGGTTTGAAAATAAACAGCGCTCTATAAAATGGTCAAATCAAAGAGAAAATGCAGATGATCCACTTGACAGTGTCATGGAATGTCACCAAACAACCATTTTCAACCTGTCCCCAAATAACAAAATACCACATTCAATCAAAAAATGTAAACGCACGCCGCCACGAATGTTTGCAAATTTCATGTTTTTTTTTTATTGATCGTCAAAAATGTATTCCATGTCGACGGCCGAATAAAATGAACAAAAACTTTTCTGACGGAGGGGGGCAGAAAAAAAAAACTTTGCCGACAATCCAAAGTTATGTTCACGGTCTCGGTCAATTACCAATCAAAAGAATCATGTCATAGACGCGATATGAAAAAAAAAATCAATTTCACCTCTCGCATTCAAGCAACTTTTAGTATTTTTATCAATTCATTACTTTTCGTCGTTTGTTCTTTGAACGAATTCCTTGTTTACCACCGAAACATTGACGAATTGATTCATTTACATAATTGTAAAAGAAAAAAAAACTGTTGGACAATGTTCAATTGATCCAATGAATATAATATAAATGAAATGACATTACAACAGTTTAACATTCACTTGTACAGTAATTGAAGCCAAAAGATTAATTATTATATGCCATAAAATGAAATGAATATCACAACCAATAAAATTGAATGCGGCGGCATGTGAGAAAAATTGTTTGCCCGAATTAGAGAGCCAGACGCAATTATATTGAATCGTGCGATAACAGTTCACCACACACACACACACACACACACACACACACACATAAACACACAAATGAAGAACAAGTGAAAAAAAAACCGAATGAACGAATTGTAATGCACAGACGTAGAAAACATTAAACAGTGGAAATTACCATAAAAAGGCTGTTAAATTATGCATATGATACCGAATGAATAATATGAGTTTCGAGCATACAGGACACATAATAACATCGCCATTCTCAGCTATGCATAATACATTATCTTCGTACACGTAATGCACCACTCAATGAGTGTATTCAAGAATTATGATTATAGTGTCAGTCCAATGCGATCATTATGTGATATTATTATGTCATTCACATTCTGTTAATTCTTTTTATTGACTATTTTTCTCTCTCTCTCTCTCTGTGTTTTTTTTTTCTTCAATCCTCATTTCTGTGGAAATTATAAGAATTCAGATGATTGATGCGATATGCGATTCAAATGTATTGAATTTCTGTGGATGTCTGGCAATTGACAGTTCAAACTGAATTTGTTTAGCAATCTTCTTTTTTGGGAGAGATTTCGTTGAATAAAGAGAAAAAAAAACACATCAAACACGTACATTAACTCGTTCCTCAAAATCGAAGAGGAAAGTCCTTTTTTTTCATTCGTCGCATTCCATTGCAAAACATTTAAAATTCCGTATATTTTTCATTAATGCAGTCCGTATTGGTCCCTGTAGGGGTAAGAAGCATCTAGCTGATTATGGACTTCATATGCAACGAATGTGCAAATAATAAATTTGCTTAAATACTTGTTTTGCAATTCCCAGCACGAAGCACCACGTTTTTTGTTTTGTTTCGTGTGTGTGTGTGTGTGTGTGTATGCAAATAAAAAGTTTGTAAATTCGATACAATTATGGTGGTAGAGCGAGCAAAAACAACGACAAACCATCTACATAAATTGCATTCAATGGTCATTGCATTCAGCGCAAAATGAATATTCCCTAGCGCACTTTCAATACGAAACAAAATATGCTTTTAAATATAATTTCGATGTGTATTTTATCTGTAATTTTTACATTTCCGACATTTTTTTGGGTAATTTTTTTTTCATTTTTTTTTTTGAAAAATTCGGAGACTGGAAAAAACATTCGCGTACCCAGTAACGAAATGGAAAAAATCGCAAAAATGTGCTGAAAATAGGATAAAAAGCGGTAATGAATCCACGGCATAACACACAAACAAAAAACAACAACATACATGTAATAAAATGCAAATGAGAGAGAATAAAACTAAACGCTTAATCAGTCCAATTGGTTCCAAATTAAAAGTGGATTTACTACGCAATCCAATAGCTTATAACTTCTCATTTGTTGGCTTCCATGATTTTATCATCTTTTTATTTCAATAGGCATTACGCACATTACTTTCACACACACACACACATCGTCCCGATATTTTTAATGGGATATTTTACAAATTGAGGGAACAACAACCATGAACGCATTTTTTTCGATGATCAAAAACAAATAATTTTATTCATTTTTCCGAATATTAAAATAAATTCGTTCAAATTTTTGCTGAAAAGTTGAATTCGAGGGGCAAATCACTATTGAACATTCCATTTTTGGTAGCTTTCTGGTTTTTTCCAATCAATTTAACATCATTTATCATTGGCATTTATGCTCTTTATTGTGATAGAGACACTGAAAATTCAATCCGTTTCATATTTCAGTACCTGGTGTGCCCCTTGTGAGCTAGCAAAGCGTTCGATGCACACAATTCACCCGATGTATTCGGTGTTTCGTTTGGTTGTTTGCTGTGATTCAGCCAGTTCAGGCCATTCAATCAAAACCAGAATTTTCTCTGCTTCGAACTTCGAATTAAAAAATAATACGTTATTTATTCGAATGTGTGTGCGCAACGCATCATCATAATGAAAAATCAATGTAAAAATAATTTGTAATCGCGTGTGTTGCATCGCATATTAAAAAGCCGTACAAAAAAATTATGCTGAAGCAATGGATCCATTGTAATATTACATTTAAAAAAATATATATATGAATTTAATTCATTTTGCCGCAGTATGGATTTCACGTGTAATTCTGCGTTTCGAACAATTGGGATTGAAATCAAATTAAATGTTATGCAAAAATGTAATTTCGCATTGCACAGCCCATAAATACGATTATTTGCTCAGCGTCGATTGTGCTGTGCACAGCACACTCACGCTCTCTCGCACACACACACACACACACAAAAACATTTAATTTGAATCTAATAAATTAATTGGATGCGTTTGCATACATGGAAAAGTGAATTGCCCATTGAATTGTGCCGCAACGAAATATCATATCCATTTAAAATGGTTGAGTCTGTTTCCAATATTCAATAAATGTTCACCAATAGAATGCTATTAAAATGGACGTCAAGCTGATCCATTAGATACAGAACACACACGCCACATACATTCATCTCTCCACTCACAGCATAAACTCACTCTTTGTGAATGATATCGTTTTTTTCGAAATGAAACGCACAAGATACACATCTTAATTGGTTTTTCATAAAACGAGGGCAATTTTCAGGCTATATATCCTTGAATGCATTACAATAATAAATACATCAAAGGCAGTCAAATAGACGCAATAAGAGATACGATGGTAATGCCAATGCCAATGCTGATGTTGATTCTGATACACTGAATCAACGAGACACACATTTCTATTCTGGTTTGATTTGATTTTGGTTTTGGTTTACAATGCAGTCTGCAATTTCCGAAACGGATATCTTTTGTTGGAACAAAAAAAAAGAAAAAGAAAAAAAAACAAGAAATTATCTTCTTCATGAATTCAATCCCGTTTTGAAAAGTGAACGGTAATTGTATAACGTAATTACTGCGATTCATGCAATTGCCGGCGAATGCGCATCAGGTTACGTACAGTACACACCAATAAATGTCGTTGTGATTATCTCATATGCCATAGCCAGCTTACAATTCACACGCACAGATGTTCACATTGTATGCAATTGATTGATGCTAAAGAAATTTTACTTGCAGCATTTCTCGCTCGTCTAGGTTTTTTGTGTGTTTCAGTTCGGATGCAATGAAAACGAGCAGTGCTCGTCGAGCACACACACACAGACAACAAAAAAATCAACCCCGCCGATTCATGCGATCATTCTAATTCGATGGCAAAACCAAAAACTAATAAATGTATACAATTTACGCAATATATTTTATTCAAATATAAATACATAACATTTGGTGTGAATTCATTTCCATTTGAAATGGTGTACACCAATCCAGATTGCAGAATGCCAATCGGCAAGATCTCGGAGTTGAGCGCACATGTGATTGATGAAAGTGAAATGCAAACCCAACCAACAACCACCACCATAGCAGCAACAGCAGCAGCAGCAATACAGCTACATCAACGATAAACAACAATAAAAGCAGAGCGAATCAAAGGAACAAAGAAGGGAAAAAACATAGAAGCGAAAAAGACGCCCGGGTAAATGCAACGGCAGTGTGCGCAATGCGCGCTTGTTTATTTAAGCATTAAGAACCCCTCGTATTTGACTCTCTTTTCAATGTAGATTATTTCGTATGGCGTACAAAACAAACACGCAGAACAATGCCGCATTGTTGATGCATATGATACGGTTTGTTATATAGAATTGCGTACATGAATTATGAAATCGTTGTGCAAAGCGAACAGAACCAACCAAAAAAAAACGCATAGACACACACAATGGGGTTCTTTTCATCCATTCATCGACTTGGTCTCGGCAAATACAGCGATTTTCGTCTTTCAGCCACTACCGGCTCTTTTTTCTTTTTTTTTTAAATACAAAACTCAATTCACTTTCACAGAGAAGCATATCGATTTGAATCGGCTGTTACTCTTACAGCAGTTTCAGAAACAACAGGGTCTAATATCGTATGTAAGTTTCATAATGAAATTGAAATCTATGTGTGGCCAAGGCTGAAAAATATCCGGGCAAAATGATGAACCAATATGGGAAGGAGTTTGATGATTGGAAAACCATATTAGGAAGAAAAAAAATTGAGTAATGTTGCCACTTTAGCAGAGAAACACCATCGGGCTCATCGAAATATTAGAAAGGGCTGTAAGGCCCATCTATTTTATCGCTTTTCGGAGCCATTCGTCTTTCAATAGGAATCGTCAATGTTCATGGGTTGAAACGTAGGATAGTGTGTGAGTCATACCCATCATACGGTTAAATGTGTGGTCTTCATGTGATTGCATCGTTCATCGGTGAATATTTTTGTTTCGGTCGAAGCTGAACTGAGCTCGAGTTGAAGTGGGTAGGTCAATGCTCGCTAGTTCACTCATCGTTTACCAATCTCATGTTTATATTCACTTTGCATCACACATTTAAAATTCAACATCGATAAAACTCTCGTCCTCTTCATTACTGTTAGTGAAATGAAAGAAGAAGAAGAAGAAGAAGAAGAAGAAGAGGAAGAAGAAGAAAAAAAAAACGAGGAGAAATCCGAAGAAAAAAATTGATTCATGTAATTATATTTTGTGCATAAGCCAATAGGGGTTGATTGTTAGAGTCATATCGACAATCGCTGACCATATCACAACAAAATTTTAACCCAAAAAAAAACACTATCCAAAAACACACACACACACACACACACCCACCAAAATTTAATTCAAGCACAAACATAGATTTTGTTTTTGCTACATATTCATGATCCTATTATATTCTATTGTATGTATCCCTCGATTCGACAAAACTCAAAGTCACACCGTTTGTTGTTTTTTTGGTAGCCATTGCTATTTTTTGCCCCCTTTGAAGTTTTTACTTCGCAACAACAAAAATCGTTCGGGATGCACGAAGAAAAAAACAACCAAACGAATTGCTTGGCTCTCACCCGAAAGTTCAATAAAGCACCAAAAATAAAACATAAAAGTCGGCACACATGATACGGCCAGAGAAGTAACTTTGATCGTATATCCATCGGTTATTGTACACTGCAGTGTTGTACATCTGTGCAGCCACACGATGTACTGGGCTTCGGAACGTTCTCTCTGTGTCTCCCTTTTCCATTTCCATTTTTTTTCGTTGGTTTTTCGTCTAAAAACTGTATTTTCTGGTGAATTGCAAAATTCTCATAGTCTTTGATTTTGTTTATGCGTTTTATTTTGGCTCAGGTTTCTTTGCCCCTTTTGTTGTTGTTGTTGTTGTGCACTCAAAAAGAAGAAAACGAAGACAACATTCCACTTAAGTGTAACGTATTTGCTGAGCCTCAGCAGCGCTGTGAATGTTTCTTTTTATGCCATTCAATATTTTCATTGCTATGCTAATACGGTCCTTTTTCGATATTCAACGGCCCTTAACCAAATTGTACTCTTGATATGCATATATAATTTTATGCGCTGCTTTCCATTTTTCACGTTCTCATTCACTTACAAGTTTGTTTTTTTTTTTTGCTATCTTTCGAAACCAATCTGCACATTCTATTGCTTTGTGTAACATGAAATCTACAAAGAAAAAAACTCACACACACACAAATTTATTTTATACGCCAGTTACTGCTACTGCTTCTGCATCTTGGCATGTGCACATTGATTGAATGCTTTTTTTGCGCATCTTCCATCTTTCGACCGTTTTATGTTCATTACTCTTACAATAAATAAATTGTGAACAGCTTTAAGATCTTTAGATACACGTTGCATGTGATTACAATGGATGCGTGTTTCGTTGTGCTTTGAAGCCTTGGACAAAATGGAATCCACTTCCAGACTTAAGACATTTTAGCAAACATTTTCCATTTACTCAATACACCAGAGCATTGAAACTTCAGCAGATTTAAAAACTGTAACATCGATTAGAACATTTGCTGGGGTATTTTGAGTACAAAGCACCACATCACAACCGCTTTGCATCAGGAAGCCGCATAGTGTATCAAAATGTGTTGAAAAAGTATCACGAATAATAAATTTAAAGCCACCAATCAATGACCTTTTCTCACCGCCCGTTTCTTGCGAGACTCAACTCGACGAAGACGGAAAAAACCCTGCACATTTACAAAACAGTTGAACGCACATTCACATTGGATTAAATTAACAACAACAACAACAAAAAAAAACTTTGGCAGTGCGACTAAGTGCAAGTAGTCAAAGATTTGGCCGTTTTTGTTACGCTTCTTCCCGTGAGGTAATTTATATTTCATGCACGTTGCAATATTTTCATTGCGAAAAATATTCGTACGCTTTGGAATTTCTTCGTTTTTTTTTTTAAATATTTTAATATGAGAAAGCGAATAACAGTATAGACAGAAATTTGCTGGTGAACATTTTTCGTTTGATGTTTGTACCTTTGTAAGGATGCAAATTTGTGTTGGTGAAAGAGCAACATCGGAACGTGGCAAATGAATGGCAGACATGTGATTTAATTCGAAGTGAATGTTGAAAGCGTAAAAGCACTTCCATTGAAATTTTTGTTGAAGTAGTGTGTAGACAGTCAACACACCAGCCACCTATTCAACCAGACTCATTTTGATCGCATCGTCTGTGTTCGCTTGCATTTTCTAAAGATGGAACAAAGTTTTTCTTCTTTTTTTTTAAAGCGAAGCAGAGGGTAAGAGATGAGACAACGTGAACATTGCCATTGGATGTAAAAGAAAACTTTTCTATTGAAATGAAATCCTCTTGACAAATTGACTTCGGTACGATAGAGGTTTGTCCTTTTTACCTTGTTTCATACTGGCGCCGCGTTATGCCATCATTTTTCCCCCCATTGAACAACGAAAATACATAAACAAAATTTGAGCTCACATTTTACACGAATTCGATATATTGTATGTGTTTTGAAATGTCCAACAGCGATACTCATGTTTCATTTCAAAAGTATTCATTTTAAAAGTCTGTAAATTATTTAATCGGTCTAAAAGTTTTGTCACACTGTTGGCTGTTGCTTGTTTACAATTCGTTAAATTAGAATTCATTCGATTATTAATTAGGATGCTTTTGGTGTGATGATAAAATACAAAATGAGATGCCATTTTTCTCTCATTCGCTCCAATCCAATTTATCCGCTTTATATTGGTTCGGCTATTGCTTTAAATGCCATTCAAAATGAATTAAATATGACTTTTGGTACAAATTAATGTGCTTATAATTTTCTAATTTGGCTTTTCAATGTGCCAATGGCGTTAACACTATGGTGATGGTGGCACTGGCACAGCCAATCAAGTGTAAATATCATTTCGACGCCACCGTACGTAGTGGATTTATCAAATGGATTAATCACTCACATGCGACGGATATATTAGAGCGTATTTTGTATTTGTCCTGTCAGAATAATGTGTCTCAATCGAATTCAAAGCCCGAAACAAATCGCAATCTAAACGAAAAACAAAGTTAACAATGCCGAAAAAAAAGAATATAAAAAAGGGAATTACCGAGAGCACACAATGTGATTCATTGTTTCATTGTGCAAATGCGCTGCTAATGTGCTCAAGGCAACGCTAAATTATCTACTTTGCGTATGCAATATACACACTTTTCTCTCTCTCTCCCTCTCTCCCTCTCTCCCCTCTCAATCTCTCATACGTGTTCCTCGGAATCGTGTGCGTACAACTTTGATATGCATTCATTAGTGGAAAGTGATGTTGGAGCATCTCACAATTGCCATTGCTGATGATTCGTTAGCTGTTGTCGGTGTTGTTGTTCGTCTGAGGCATTTCCCGAGTTGGCATTTTAGGCGCTTCAAAGCGCCTACAGGCGCTCATCTAGGCGCTTGGTACAAAATCATTATATGATTATGGGACGAAAGCCTAGGCGCACATTAAAAACAACACGAGAGTATAAAAGTTCTAGTGAATAGCGAGCGCCTAGGCTCTTTCTTGTGTAATAATGCATTGTATTTGGATGAGCGCCTAAATTAGCGTCCTATATTAATACACTGATTTTATACGGAGCGCCTAGATGAGCGCCTGTAAGCGCTTTCAAGCGCCTAAAATGCAAACTCGGGTTATCTGGCAAATTCGTGCTCCACATGGGCTTTCAAATGAGATGTGTGTGTGTGTGGTGTTTATCCTTTGCATGGCACACTCACTTTGAAATTCGCTTTCGAACAATTGTCAAGCACACGCTTTCGATCTGTCTCATTGCTTTCAATCTTCGTTCTGTTTAACATTCGTTAAACTAATCTTCGCATTAATAATTTCTTTATGAACATTAATATAGATTTAGAAAATCCGAAGCCGTAAAATTCGATTTCACGTACTCGAAATTAAGGGCTCCATAGCCATCATAGTGGTTGTCATGCAATGCCTCACACGCACACACGACTGTCGCTAAATGTATAATCATCATATTCGAAGACATTGACAGAAAACATTTTTCCGAACGGATACGCAAGCCATTATTTCATGGCAAAACAATAAATGAGAGAAAAGTTGCCACATGTACAAAAACGGAACAGAGATAATCAACAGGAATGTTTTGTCTTGAGCGCGGCAAAACAGTGACGGCAACATCGGCCGTGGCAATATTGTTTCTTAAATTAGCTAAAACCCCCTGCTTTTCTTTAATGGCTGGCAACCTATTCGAAACGAGAATGATTATTGTCGAAGGGTCTGTTAACGAATTGCTTCCAATTATTTAATTTCATAGTGTTCGAATGACCAAAGTCCCAGCTATTTTTCTTTTTTTTCCCTCTCTCTCTCTATTTTCCTTCACTCGCTCCCTTCGCATCACCGAAAATCGGGTAATCAGGTTTGGTTGTGCATGAGCGGAATTAGTCATCGTTCAACTGTTATTTGAAATTAGTAATTGGGCTGCGAGTCCAGCAGTTCAATATCCCGAACTGAGAGCATTTCATTTCGAATACGAAACTTATGCATTCAAGAGATTTTTGTATCCATCACACGACGAAATTAATAAGAATTTTCGTCGTATTTAATGTGAATGAAGCATATTTTTTGGTTGCTTGAAGTTACACATCTCAGCACCATATAAATTCCCATTTCATGTTATAAATAATAAAACGTCGAAATTATTACTGCTTTATTACTTTTCGAATGAGCGTATAAAGTTAAATGGATGAGCCACAGCACAATAAAGTGCGTTTCCAATGAAATTTTGGAACTTAGTCATTTTGTAAATATTATTTGAGAAATGAACTAAAATCTGTTGTAAAGCTTCTTTTGGGCTTTGCTTGTTCGGCGAAAAATGTTCGCTAACATCGTATGATTTGAAATACCAAGATGGATTTCAACTTCCATTTCGAAGCTGAACACAACACACACACACACACACACACACACACACACACACACACACACACACAAATCCTTCAAAAATCTTAAGCATTTTGTGTTTTCTCTTGAGAATTTCCAAGATCATAATTGATTCAGGTGTACAATGTCTCTTTTGTACCCTTTTTATTACAATATTTTCGGCTGGTCTTCATTCTTGCCAGCTGCAGTATCGGTGTGAATGTTGAAAATTGAAAAACAATGGACATGTCGGTGGATTTCACTTCAGTGGTTCGTATTGACTTTTAGTACAAGCCGTTTATCTACCTTTTCATTCGTTGTGACCGCTTCCATATGAATAATAAATGTGCAACGGAAAAGTTGATGGTGAAATGGATGGCAATTTAAGTGGTTTGTTTACTTCTTGTCCGCAAAAATGTTTGATTCGCTTTCATAAAAAAGGCAATGTAAAAATGCCTTAACAATAAAGTTGACCCTCATTTTGAAATAATATAAAATGACAGGTAGGCAAGTTGTTCAGCCAAAGACTGTCTCACAAGCACATCTCATGCTCTTAGTACTTGATTGTTTTGTGTATACACAAACACACAAAATGAGGAGAAGAAAAACAACCGAATAAATATATAGAATTCCATGTCGTCTGCAGAATGTTTAATCAAGTGTTCATTTATGCCATTTCGCTATCGAGAAAATTACTCTGTCGCTTTTTATTCATCGAGCAAAACTGCAATGCTGTTTACCGAGATAAAGTTGAACGAAAATAGTGTGTGTTGTTAATAAATAAAAGCAACGAACGTAAACGTAATTTGAAGTTTTCTCCACGATGAACGCGCGCGCGACACGCTGAAAATGCCATTCAAATTTCTCAACACAGTTGCAAGTGTGCGCAAAATTTGTTTTCAATTCGTTGGAATTGTGTGTTTGTGTGCTAATTTATGCGCTCGAGCGACTAATTTACTGTGACAAAATAATGTGTTTTTTGTACGCTTGGGCACTTTGTATGCAAGTGATGAAAAAGTCGAAATTGACAACCGAAAGCAAATGCGGACCCCGGCAATGATTATTACGTGCAAGAGAACTTGAAACGCATGAAACATGCAACAGCGTAAACAAAATCGGAAAATTTAATTTAAACTTTGTATTCTCTACACTCAAATTCAATATCGATTTTCTAAGATCTTTGTACTTTTCGAAGTCAAGATTGTTATTGTTTGGATTCAGTTTAGCTGCTACTTAAAGATGAATTTAAAAGGCTCAAGAATATTGATTCGACAAAAGCAATCAGGTGAAGAGAAAAAAAAATCATCTGGCGTGAAAAGTTTTTGCCTTTTTTTAAAAATATTGAGTAAAAGTTTTGAGAGCGGGCGGTGTGTGTGCGTGTGTGTTTGGTTTGGTTTGTGATTGTTGGTTCTATTTATTACATGTCAGACAAATAAAATTGCCCTGAATCAAAAATAAATTTTCGAAATGTGATTTTGATAGCTTTGACCTTTGAAGGACTTGGATGCAAGAGAACGTCTAACTATTGTCTGCTCGATTCACATGCTTGCATATATAATTGACTCTCATTGAACTCAAAATCATTGAGAAATGAATGACTTGGTGTGTTCTCATTAATTTTGTATCAAATCAACTCTTTTAAGCGTTCACATTATCGATTCTCTCAAATCAAAGTGTTTTCTAAGTTAGGAATATTCATGTGCTGCTAACACGCCAATGAACCAAGAATTATTCGACGTTTTTTTCCTCTCTCTCGTCAGAATGTTATTTTAACGCACATCCACTATGTTGAGACTGCTCTCTGTTGCTATTTCGTTGCCATTGCATGTGGTTTTTGAAAGTCAGTAGAGGTGCAAAATGATATAAGAGACAGAGCAAATGAACTTGAGAGAAGAAAAAAGAAAAAAAAGCACGAAATGCGGTTTAAGCACACAAAACTAAAATTGCCTAGCGGGCAAATTAACTTTGAAGTCGAAAGTTTGTCGAGTTTTGTAATTGAACAATGTGGCAAATGTAAGCAAGAAATTGCCGTCAGCATGTTGATAGAAGTAGCATTTTTATCGGCGGCAAACACGAATTCCTTTACCACATACGCGTGTCGAAAATGCCATCCACGCTAGTTTCGTTTCTCCTCCATTCTAAATACTACATGACTATGTAGATAAACACAAACTACACATGCACATTACATTGCATACGGAGTACAGTGCACACGGTATTGTGATCTAGCTGCGATTAAGTTTCAGCTTGTGAAACGACATATTATTATTATTCAATTCGAAAGAAAAAATAAAACAAGCTAAAACGAATGAACGAACCAAACACATTCATTTGCTCTGTCTCATTCTCCCGCCTCCGCTCGAGCACCGTGTGGATATCTCATGAACGTAAATGAATTTAATGAAGGAGAAAAATAGACAACAATCGAAATGGAAATGGCAAAGAACATCCCAACATAATTTCGTTACAAATATTTGTCTTTAATTTTCGTTTTGTTGGTTTGTTTTAAGCAATCAAGTACGATATTGTGTAATTAGCATTTGTTTTCAGTCAGTTTTTATTCATTTTATTTTTTTGGTGTCTATTCGAAATGTTGGATCCTTTTAGATGCGACTGTTGAATGTGGGAATGTTGCTGCGCATCTCAAATGAGTGTCGCCTTTATTTCATACCAAAACAAAAAAATTATGTTTTTTGTCATTTTCCATGCATACTGTACATAAACCTTTGCCTGCCATGGACTTTGCTTCTGGATTCACATCATTTTTCTCATTTTGTCTCTCTATCATTCATTTTAATTCATTATTTGCATTTTTTTTTGTGTGTCTTCTATTATTTCATTTTTTTCAGCCGCATTCCATTTGTTTTTTTAAATTTCGTTAACATTAAATTAAAATAAGGCTAAAGTCTTGTTGACTTGCTCATTCCGTTGAAATCTGGATTCACGTCACTTGGCGTGTCTAGGTAGAAGTATAATCATGACAAAACATATTCCAGTTGAATCGTGTTTCATCGAAACTCCATTCTACAATTACATCGCACTTTAATCTACACGCTACTAAATATTATTATGTGTGTGTACACACTTTCCTTTCGCCCCTTTTTTTCGCCCTGTTTGTTGCGAAGTGTTGTGTTTTTCTGTTTTATTCATTTTGGCGCTATTTTTACTACCCCATTCGTTTGAGGTTGTGTGTATTTTATCGCAAACGTCCCATACAATGTAAAAATCGCTTCTTTTTTCCGTTGTTGTTGTGTGCATTACATTAACGAACTGCTTTTTTCCCCGTCTTTGAGCATGCACAAGGCTCCGTATTCTGACATAAACAAAAAATAAATCCAAATTGTGTACTTATTTAAATATCAGAACCTTTTTTTCGCACACGAAATTCGGAATGACTACCATTTTTCCCTTGCTTGGAGTTTGGTTAATTTACGTTTTACCAAGCAACAGTCGAAGCACGAAAAAAAGAGATACATTGTGCACTGCAAACAAGCTAGTAGTCAAGGTAGTCGAGAAATCGCGTGCCATGTTTAACGAATTCGTATATCGAATCGAGAATGAAACAGGCAAAAATGCCACGAAATGATATCGTGCCCGTTTGTTTATAGAAAAAAAAAATCCTGTTTGGGCTACAAGTGAAATTTCGTTTGTTGTTGTTGTTTTTATTTCACTTCACGCTCTAATGAAGAACGAAGGCTTAATCATTTTTATCGGCAACTATTTTAATTACATCATTTTGTTTTTGTTTTTGTTGTGGTTGTTGTTGCTTCTACCTTTGCAGGATGAATTGCAGTTACTTTGATCTAATTATTCAAACACATTCCATGCCATGATACGTTTGCACAGTTGGCTATTTTGGGCTATTTCTACTCCAAACAGTTCATTGCCGGTTGAGGCAATACAAGAATCATGTGAATCATGAGCAAGGTAAAATTCGTTCGGTTCTGCCATAGTTAGTAACTTTTGGCATTTCACGAATTGTGATTTTTCATTCATCGCATCAAACTCATTCGGTCCGAAATATTGTGTTGATTTCCATTGATTGCCCATACTAAAAATGCTTATCAAAACCATCATCACTCTCATTTGCACCATTCAATTTATATGAGCTGCTGGGTTTTTATCCATCTAAATTGGTTTGCTTGGTTTAATGCTATTTTTGAGATTGAGTTTTCAGTTTGCGTTGCGTTGGCTGGTGTTTGCTGTTGTTGTTGTTGTTGTTTTTTTTTTGTTGCTGTCCATATTTTCAGGCCAAATTTTTATTAGCGACCAAGTGAAAATGAGCACGTGCCATTGCCGCATGTTAATCAAATCATTATCGCCAATTCACACAAATGCCATTATCCTAATTTTTCCGCCTGCTGTACTCCTCATCAAATGGATAACCGAAGCCACAGACAGACGCGCATACTCATTCACAATGGTATATAGAAATGAACATGGAAAAATGGCTGAATTTCATTTTATTTCGTTATTTTTTTTTTGTTTTCTTAGTGTGTTTTTTTCTTCTTCTATTTCTCACTTTCTATCTCTCTCTCTTTTTCTTTTAGACTGAAACATTAACCAGCATTGAAATAAGAAATGATTATTGGCCATTCGTAATAAGAATCATACAAAACCAATAGAAACCACAAGCAATTCGCTGCAAATGTAAAACTAGACGTAAAATGAGCAGAATATATAGATTATATGTAAGAAAGCCGCTTCTGCTTGAAAGCTTGAGGTCATGTTGCTTTGCACAGTGAAGTGTTAAAAGAAAAATCGGTTCGATTTTAAGAAAATAGAGTGAAAACGAGAAAGAGAGACAGAGATAGAGAGCGAGAGAGAGAGAGATGGAAGGGGAGAGAATTTGTTTTGCATTTAGCAAGTGTGTTCAATGGCGATACGATTGTGCGCAAGCATTTATTTGTGTTTGTACTGCGGGCGATAATGGTAATGCCATGTACATCGAACCATGTACAACATTTGGCAGGCTAAAATTGACGGCATATGCATTTATTACACGTAATTTTCACGTATTCGCATCACGTAGCAAATTTGAACATTTTCTGTTTTACTAATTTTCTCCATCTCTCTTTTTCGGTTGATCGCCGTCGCCATCGCCATCGTCCTTCGTTCTCTTTCGCTCTCTCTCTCTCTCGTTTTGCTTATGTTTTGTTACATTTATCAGCCGTTGCGGCTAAAGCAACGCACTGTTCACTTGTTCAAGCGTACATTTGTTTTCATTTTTTTTTTCTTTGCTGTTATTTTACAGACAACCGATCAGATATTATGCCGTAAGTTCATGGTGTTTTTCGCTCAAGGGGAACTGATTCATTACAAATGGTTACTATGATAAATTTTCTGGCGGCTGAGATTTGCGACTCGTGTAAATGGCTCGCTGGTTTTTAATACCACACACACTTTCAATCGCAATATTCGAGAAATCATTCAACCGTTAGGCAATAGGTCGCCTTCTTCTTCTTCTTTTTCTTTTTTTCTCTGTTCATACAGCTCATCTCTAAAATCCTCAACACAAACACAATAACCGAATTGAAAACAGTAAATTGCAAAAACATCTGATGCTCTCGAAATCGCATGCATGACCTGTTTAAATCAATTTTTCTCCTGGTCTTATATTGATTTTGTGTTTTGGCTCATGAATAAAGCCAAACCATTTTTTTTCTATCTCATTTTATCATCGAAGTGCTCTCACTCTCGCCTCTCTCACTTCGTTGTTAAGCCGTTTAGTAAATATTGGACCGTTGAAACTTTTCATAAGATGGTGATGATGATGATGACGACGACGATGGAAGAGACGGAGATGGCTTAATGTTAACGCCTTAGATTATATTGACTTTTCGTGTTGAAATTTAGCTTTCAAATTCGCATATTTCAATATAAGCGATGAGATACCCCGTATCATATAAAATACATGCAAAACAATGATCAAATACCCAAAGTCATGCGACATCGTCACACAAAGCAAACACGTATTATTAGCCACTTTGATATGATTGCTGATTTCAAAGAAATCTTCATATGTTTTCACAAGCACATGAAATTCATACAATTCATAAATTCCAAGATTATGCTTCATCATATTGAATATGTTTAAATGTCGGATGGCCTTATGAATTATCATTTCATTTTTTTTGTGTGTATGAACCCAGTTCAGTATTTTTCACACAATTCTTCTTGTGTGCTCTGATTTTATGCTCGTTTGAATGGGTCGCTTTGCTCAAGCGATCGAATATTATGACTTGAGCATAGCACTTTTCATCCAACAAAAACAACAACAAAAAAAACCTAAGAAGCCATAAAACTTTTGCCTCAAGACAAAATGGTCTCACACATTTCAAATATGGCACGGATAGTGTCGCATATGTACGTAACACAGTTGAAGTGATGTTCAATTTTTGTGCACAGTATATTTCAATTGTATGACCATACGAACGAATTTCTTCTGGTCATCATCCATTATTCCGACAAGAATCAAATCCTTGAACGTACGGATACCCTAATCATAATCTATGGCATAAAATGAAACATCTTTCAATTACTTTGAAATAATAATATACGTTCATTGCATTGGCGATACTGAAATTATATGCTGATTCGGTTGTTCAGTGTGGGCACATACACAAGCACAAGCAACACGCTTGTATAGATACATAAGACGGTATATTGCGGTGTTTTAAAGCAAAAAGGTTCGTGTTTGTGCATGAAATGCAAATTAAACTTTGGCTATTTCAAGATCAAAACTTGAGCGTATCGTAACTTTCCCTTTAAAATAAATTCTTCATATGAAAAGCTTGAATATTGGCTAGATTGAATGAAAAATCACCGAAAATTATTAATAGTCGATAGATGCGGAGGTTTTTTTTTTGGCTTTGTAACTTAAATACCACATCGCAAAACTTGAGACACACACACACACACACACACCCAAACGCCCAAACGCACATACTCATTTATCATCATGTGGCATTCCGGGCATATGTATTTATTATTGGGCTTGAAAACTCGTACGGGTGAGTTTGCTAACATATTTGCATCGTTGAGCCAGCGACAACATTAAAAGAAATAATTTTTGGTTTACATGGTAGCTTCGGCACCGGGGTCCATGCACCAGAACGCTTAGCAAGTACCACGACAAGTTGGTACATTTCCGTTCATGTTTGCCATACGATGTACGGTAGAAATTATCCTGTGGATTTACCATACCACTTTCACTCGTTCTCAGTGCCATGATTGCCCGGAAAAAGGAATATATGTGTATGAGTGGATGTGTCTATATCGAGTCTTGGTCTATATGTGTGTATGTGTGTATGTGGCAGAAAAGTTCTGCTGTGCTTTTTTGTTGCACACCAAAAACGATAATCACCCGATTAACGTGAAAAATCGTCCGCATTAAACGCTATGTGCGCATAAAACTTTTACCGAAAAATCCACCCCGAAAGTAAATACGGGGATACCGAGGAAATGAACTGCGATATCAGCGCAAACGAGGCAAACGGTAAAAGTCTATAATGTGTTCAATGTGGACTTAAAATGATGGCGGAAAACATCAACTATTAAAGTATTTTTATATATTTTATCGTCTTTGCACTTAATCTAATGGCATTTAACTTTTACCAAAGAAAATTCCAGCAAGAATGAAAATTGAAGGAAAGACCTCAAAAAAAAAAAAAAAAAACAGAAACATGATACAAGGCTCAAACTTGCATATGGAAATTACTTCAAATGAAATCGCCCGCAAGAAATAAACAAAATTCACTCGCATACCTTATATTAATCTGCAGCCAACATGTCTTGCCAGTGGTAAGCGCTGTTAATCGCAACGCGATAGCCTTTTTATACGTATGCTTTCAACGTTGAACATTTTATATTGGTGCATTAGTTCACTTAATCCCTGAAGCATACTTTTAAACATTTTCAGATTTGCTCAGTTCATTTAAGTGGTCAAATAAATAATTGTCAACACCCAAATGATAACGAAAATACACGGTAAACAACTCCTAATCTAGCTTCCAATGAACACCGAAACAAATAAATTTATTTCAAAATACAAAACAAATATACTTTACAGCCTCATTTGAAATTGTACTTATTCAGTACATTTTAATTGCTTAGCAACTTAATGTAAGCTCGAGGAGTTCTATGATTACTAGCCATGTGACCAGAATTGGTTCAATCACAAGATTTTCTTGTGTTTACATTTTGCATTCGTAAAATTTCATCGGAAATTCAAAAATCACACCGAAAGAACATTTAGACAAGAAAATTATTGATTTTTTATGTGCTTATTTTTTCTCGTGAATTTCCCAGCCTTAAGTGTGATTGTAGTTGTACCACAATCAACATTTTAGCACACTACTTCGAACAAGTTTGAATTTCAACGTACGAAATTATTCTGGTAGACGATGAGTAAGTAAGATTGAACATTTGAGCAACAATTTTGATCAATAATACATCGAAGAAAATCTGCCAATAGTGAAATTAATCTTCTTAAGAATTTAACAACCGAAGTGAAATTCAATAGAGGCTCGTATAATTGAAGCACAAGTGGCAATGAGTGAAGTTTTGGTATTTCTTGAGCCACATTGCGTAACCTATTTTGATTCGTTGCTCTCGATTTTAAATAAACTTTAATTCCATTTTATAGACGCCAGTGATTAATGAATTGTTGTAGTACCGACTATTGGTGTGATTTCAAATAATACACTTGGTTGTAGTCGACAGTATCATTATGGTGGTTTCGATAGTTCGAGTGAATTCGATTTAAATTTGAATTACAAACTTCAATCAACCATTCAACATACAATAAAACATTTTGAAACGCCAATCATGGTTGGCCATTGATTTGCAATTAATACCAAATTTCTTTGGGACCATGAAGTATATTCGACGAAGGATCAAATAATTCTGATAAGGTAAAGTAATCACTTGAGTAATTATTTTACTTTTTTGGATTTTGAATTATAAATGAGCGGCGAGCAATTTAAAAATCTATCTTCGAGATGAAAAAATACCGAAAACACCATCGCACACGAGTGTTATCGCTATCGACGCATATCGATTTATTAACATATCAAATCTATGATTTTTTGTTCGCCGTCTGAAATTTATATAATGATCAATTGTCTGACTCAAGCCCCAAGAGTGTAGAGGCTATTGACATCATCTCAAGCTAAAGAATTCTAAAAACGTGTTCGCTGAAGTTTGGTTGAACAGAGAATGCGTTTATCGGACAATGTTTTCGCTTGGTTCTGATATTTATATCGGCAAAATAAATGGTCAAATGGGATTGCGGGAGCGATTTCAATGAAAAACCGTCCAAATGTCTCATGCAAAATGTTGCTAATCCAGAGATGAAATTCACCTAAGCTCAATGTACACACAGCTTGAATACCGTTTCTCTAATATGTGCAATTTTTCGTTTCCATGACCCAAAATTGAGTCTATTTTTTTCAAATAATAATGCTATGAAACGCAATTTCAACGATGAAAATTATTCATGCAAAATTATTTCGCTGGAAAATAGCACGAGATTCTTGAGCCATTGGACAGTGATACATATTAAAAAGTGTAGTGCTAGTGACAGTTGACCTCTGGCTTCATGTGTATCCGTTCGGTTTCATCATTCTTTAGCTGACTCACATTGTATCCAGGGCAAAAGGGAAAAAATTCGATGGAAAAATTACTCTGTAAAATGCATAATTTCTTCACTTTTTGCTACTGTATTATAACAAAATGCAGTTCATGGAATCGATGATAACGATAGTCTATGCTCGGTTTTATATAGAAAAGCTTCTTATAAGGGCGAAGGGCATTAAAATGAGCGCTAAAAATCGAACATTATATATAATAAACAGTACAACAGTACTGAGACAGTATTTCGTCTGGCGACATGAAATCGCGCCACACAACCGCAACCAGTTCTCCATGCCAACAGACTTTAAGCTCTTTTTCGTTTTTTTTTTTTTTTTAAGTTTCATCTATTTTGTGTGTGTTTGTGTATATATAAATTGTGTCTTTTGCTTACGTCTTATATTTATTTACCGTTACATGTTGTATTCGACTAAAAGAATGAAACATTTGACTATATTCTAGACAATTTTAAGCACACAAAATATAATAATCAACAAAATACAAAACTGTTCCACATTACAAAATAAACAAATTGAATAAAAATCGTTCTTTATAAGTTTAAAGGCGCTGAAACACTTGCTTAAATCGGTCACATTTTTTTTCTATTACTATCGCCTATCGATGAAGCCATGAAATAAATTTGTCTCTTATTAATCGATTTTAGACCGTAAATGTTGATGGGCCGATTGATGTTGTTTAAATGTCGATACAAAATGAGTTTTCGTTACTACAGGTGAGTGTGATTCTGTGAATTTAAATCATTTCGCTTTAAATGTTGGATAATAAACGTTTTGGACATTTTTTTTTTCAGAATATCAATGACCACCCGAATAAAAGTCTTTGACTTGCTATTGTTTGTACTCTTAGGTTCGGCATTATTAGGGATTGCTTATGATCTTATAAGTAAACTAGAAAAACGGCTAACAGCTAAAAAAGTGAATAAAATTGATTGGCATGACTGGGAGTTGATGCGAGAAGATGAATTGAGAAGTGGTCTAGGTGAGCATGGTGCACCCGCCCACTTGAATGCCTATCCACCAAGCTCAAAAGATATCAATGACACAGTCGGCTACAATGGTTATTTGAGCGATAAAATCGCACTAAATCGTTCATTACAGGATTTAAGGCCACCGGGGTGAGCATTTCTGAACGCACAATGCTTTAAATTTAACACTAACGCCATTTGTTTGTTGGTTTAGATGCAGCACAGAAATGTATTCATCTGAATTGGCCAGCGTCAGTGTGATAATAATATTCCACAATGAACACTTGAGCACATTGCTGCGTACGTGCTACAGTGTTTGGTTACGGTCACCGGTTTCATTGTTAAAAGAAATCATTTTGGTGAACGATGCAAGCACAATGACAGGATTAAGTGAAGATTTAAGCGAATTTGTTGATAAGTATATGCCAATAGTAAAACTTATCAAGCTCAATAAACGTAGCGGACTGATTAAAGCGCGAATCATTGGTGCGAAAGCCGCAAAAGGTGATGTGTTGGTGTTTCTTGATTCACATTGCGAAGCATACCACAATTGGTTGCCACCATTATTGGGTATGTAATGCAGCAGCATCATCATTAAAATGGTTTTTTTTTGGGGGTGGTCCAACCAAATAAAATGTAAACATCATTTTGGTTTAGATCCAATGGTAAATGACTATCGAACGGTGGTGTGTCCGACCATTGACATAATCTCGCATGATACATTCGGACAATATCGTCAAGGTTTTCCCAGTGAATATGCTGGTCGTGGTGGATTTGATTGGAATTTTGACTACAAACTGTTGCCATTGTTACCAACGGACGTATTGCATCCATCGAAACCATTTAAAAGTCCAGTTATGGCTGGCGGTTTATTTGCCATTGATGCGAAATTTTTCTGGGAACTTGGTGCATATGATAGCGAACTCGAAACATACGGTGAAATACAAACTCATGTTGTTTAATCGGTTTTCTGTTGTGAATTTTGACATATTTGCGAATTTCGCCAATTTCGAATACAGGCGGTGAACAGTATGAATTGAGCTTTAAAATTTGGCAATGCCATGGACGGATGCTTGAAACAGCATGCTCTCGTGTTGGCCACATTTATCGATTTCGGAAGAAGGCAGTTAATACACATCTACATTATGACTTCATTCATCGCGTAGGCAAAACATTTCAATAAAAAATTCAACTTCACTTCACACATTCATTTTGTTCTGCTAAATAGTTTTTGAAATTGAATTTTCCAACAATTAGAACTACAAAAGAGTCGCCGAGATCTGGATGGATGAATACAAAGAATACATTTATAGTCGTCAGCCGTTTGCATATTTACAGGTCGATGTTGGTGATATTAGCGAACAGAAAGCGCTACGTGAACGGCTTCAATGCAAATCATTCAAGTGGTATATGGAAAACGTTGCATTTGATATTTTGCCAAACTATCCAATTGATGAGCCAAGCTTTGCGTACGGTGGAATTCGAAATTTGGGTGTAAATTTATGCATTGACACAATGAGCAAAAGTGCACCAGCACCACTCGGATTATATCATTGTGCACAAAATCTATCGTTTCCACAACAAACTCAAACATTTAGTTTAACACTGGACTATGAAATGCGTGAACGTTTTCAAAGGCTATGCTGGACAAAACATGATGATAACATCGTTTGGATTGAAGCATGCGGTGTTCCTCCACCGCTTGATATTCGAATGTGGAGATACGATTTAGTGAGTTCTATGGGCTTCTTCCAATGAATAACATTTAAAACTATTGTTTCATCTTTTTTTTTCTCTCTCTCTCTCTCTCTGTCGGAATGCACAGGAAACTAAGTGGATCGTTAATAAAGTGGCCGGCTATTGCTTGAATGTTGGACAAAATACCGAACTGATTTTGAGTCGGTGCAATGCATTCGAACCAAATATGAGATGGGAATTTGGAAATATAAATCACACCGCATATCAGACTACGCATTGGTACGAATACTGGGATGTTGATTGAAAACAAAGAAGAAGTCATTTGAATATTGTGATGGATTTAAAATATGTGACACGTTTCTCAAAAGCACTAAAAACATAAGCTCATCATCTGTATAAACAAAACACAAATTACAGTAAACAAGTTCTAATTTAAAGATCTAAAATAAAAAAAATGGATACAATTTTATTTCTTTGGGCAACATCTGAATTTTATGAGGGCAAACACAGATGCGAGCTGATCGAATGCTGATGCAAATAAAACCAAAATTAGTTTCTAGAGTTCTCTGACCGCCAATGGCTTGTTCTAATATCTAAGACACACAGTTTTGTTTCGATATCATTTGACTTGAGTTCGGTAGCTTCATTCAAATCAATACTCAAAGAGAAACTGCGAGATATGGAATTATCAAATGGAAAGTTTTTAAAATTGCGTAGCCTCCAAAGAAAATATTCCGTTGGAAATTGGAAATATGCGAGATATAGATATAATTTTGGTTCATTTGTGTTTTGTGTGATTGTGATGTTTATCATTTTCCTTTTACTGGACTCTCATATCGGTATCTTAAGAAATAAACGCTCATTTCATGGTAAACATGCGAAAGTCGATTGGCACGATTGGAAGTTAATCGAAGAAGAAAAATTACGAACTGGCATCGGTGAGCATGGTGAAGGAACGTTTTTATGGTCTTATCCAGCATCAACCAAACAAATCAACGATACTCATGGCTACAATGGATACTTAAGTGATAAAATTGCATTAAATCGTTCATTAAAAGATCTCCGACCAAATGAGTATGTAAGCAATGTATAAACCATTTCCCTTGGCTAAATAACATACAAAATGTGTGTTCTCTATTTGTAGATGCATACATGAAAAGTATTCAAGTGAATTGGCCAGCGTTAGTGTTATTGTGATATTTCACAATGAACATTTAAGCACACTACTTCGAACATGCTACAGCATATGGAATCGTACACCGGCCAATTTATTGACTGAAATTATACTGGTCGATGATGCAAGTACCATTGAGGATTTGGGCAACGATTTATCTGAATACATTGAAGCGTACATGCCAATAGTAAAACTGATTCGAGTCAAAGAGCGTAGTGGTTTGATGAAAGCGCGTGTAATTGGTGCAAAAGCAGCAAAAAGTGAAATATTGGTATTTCTTGATTCACACTGTGAAGCCTATCACAATTGGTTACCACCGTTACTGGGTTTGTAATTTTACTGTTAAATTGCATTTTCCACACACACACACACACACACACACACACATACAACGTTTTCAAAATAAAATCGAAGTCAACAATTTCATTTTCAAGATGCAATGGCTAATGACTACCGAACAGTTGTGTTACCAACCATTGATGTGATTGCATTCGACACATACGAGTACAGACGACAGCCTCATCCAAGTGGTTTTGCTGGACGTGGTGGATTCAATTGGTATTTCAAGTACCAATTGCTACCGTTACCCCCATCGGCCATCGCAAATCCAAGCAAACCCTTTGAAACACCAGTCATGGCTGGCGGTTTGTTTGCAATGAGTGCGACATTTTTTTGGGAGCTTGGTGCATACGACGATGGACTAAACACTTACGGTATGTCAATACGCAATTCGATTTCAATTATTTCGCTTGAATATTTCTTTATAACACACACACACACACACACACACACATAGGTGGCGAACAATTTGAACTGAGCTTCAAAATATGGCAATGTGGCGGAAAAATGCTTGAAACGGCATGCTCTCGTGTCGGTCACATTTACCGTTATCGTCCAATATCTGTAAATTTGCATATCAAATACGACTTTGTTTCAACCGTATGTATAGAGACGATAGACCCGATTCAGTTATTACCAATCAATTCAACGTGTCAAATCATTTCTTCTGTCTGAACTCTAGAACTATAAACGAGTGGCCGAAGTTTGGCTGGACGACTATAAAAAGTATTTATACGAACGGCAGCCATTGGTGTACTCAAAACTTGATGCTGGTGATTTAAGTGCACAAAAAGCGTTGCGAGAGCGGCTTCAATGCAAAAATTTCAAGTGGTTTTTGGAAAATGTCGCTGCCGATTTGGTGAAAAAATTTCCATTGGACGAGCCGAGTTTTGCATACGGTGGCATTAAACATTTAGCAACACATTTATGCGCCGATACAATGAGCAAAAGTGGACATACACCAGTTGGTCTGTATCCTTGTGCAGAAAATCTGGCTTATCCGCATCTAACGCAAACATTTAGCTTGACATTAGACCATAAAATTCGTGTTCGCTTCGAACAACGTTGCTGGTCAAAAATGCGTCACAATACAATTTGGTTTGTTGAGTGTGAGGAAAATCAGAATCGGAGCAAACAATTGCTGTGGCAATACGATCGGGTAAGATATATACAATTGATTTTCCGTTTTCCTAACTGTGAGTGTAAAAACGAAAACACACAATTTTTGGCAGAAACGCAAATGGATCATCAACCAAAGCAATGGCTTCTGTTTGGATGTTAATGCGAAAAATCAAATGATTTTAAGTCAATGTGTGGCAAATAGCAGCAATCAAATGTGGGAATTTGGTATCATGAACTACACCGCTTTTCAGACCATCAGATGATGATTGGACGTAAAATGCTGTTCATAATTATTTCTCTTTTGTTCTCTTTCTCTCTCTCTCTCTCTCTCTCGTAATTTCATTGTAAATACATTTATTAAAGTCATTGCTAAAAACACTTTGGTCCGTCTTTTATTCAACACATAAAATACATTTCGATCGTATTTAATGAAGCGAAGAGAGTTTAATGCGAATGTGCCAAAGACGAAACGAGACGTGAGCTCACGAAGAAAAAAAAACAACATTCGACTGACATCGGAAATGAAGGAAAAATTGAATTAAACTCGTGAAAAGCAAAAGCAACAGTGGCAGTGATGAAAATTAGATTTGCTCTGTAAAATTGTATTTGAGTTGCCACACTCACTCTCTCGCTCACACACACACACGACACACACACCGGAGCCAAATTAGAAACATTTGCACCATGAAAATATAGGACTAACTAAATGGAAGTGAGCAATTTTCGGGCAAAAATCAATGACGTGAAATGTGCAGAAGATCCAGAAGACGATTGTATGTTGTACCGGTTGGCGTGTTGGCCGCATTAATCGCATTTTGGTGCGTGCGCGTGTGTGTGTGTGTGTGTGTGTGTGTGTGTGTGTGTGAGTTCTATGCATTGGCACAGAAAACGGTTCCCTGAGGATAAATTTCCGATTTGAAATTACATTGTTGTTGGGTGACGGCAGTGGTGGTGGTGTACACGTTTGGTCGTTTGGTTATTATGTTGAATTTTGGTATCGCCTGCTACTTTTTGGTGTGTGTGTGTGGCTGCCATTGCCGAAACCAGGTTTCTGTCTATATGCCGAAGTCAACATCAACATATGCTATACTATCGATTTGTTTGAACACTGAATGTATAAGTGGTCGTTATCATAAATTCTAACGGCCTCCAGGTATCTCTGCCATTTCTTGATGGTTATTTTTTGGTGTGCGTGTTCTTTGCTTTTTGTATGTTTTTATATGCATTACCACTTTTGCCTACTATTGAATTGTTATGACTGTTCAGTTGATTGTAAGAACACACTGAGGTTGGATACGGTGTGCGGGGAGGCGGGGGCATTAAAAAAGGCCATACATACAAACACCCAGAAGCGCAACTCAACTAAGAAATACGCTATCAACAGCGTACAAACACAATTTACTTTTATTTCATTTTATTTTAGACTTTTGTTCGTTCCATTCCATTTTCCATTTGAATGTAATCGTATGTTGTTTCGGCTGGCATCGGGTGTAGCAAAAAGTCAATGAATTCTAGTGCCTAGCATGTCAAAATGAAATTGCCACTGCAAATCGCTGTACTGTACAGTCTTTCTCTTTTCCGCACTAAATTCCATATTCACCTCGAAAACTGGTTACTTCTTCAACAAAATTACTCTGAATAATTTTCACAACAACGACAACATAACACAGAGAAAGGGTAGGGGGCGACAAAATGTGTGTATGTGTGTGTTCTTTTCTGCAATGCAAACGCACAATTTAATTTCACAAAATGTTACCCAATTAATTTATTTTTAATTATTAATTCTGAAATTCAACGGTTACTGTTTTACGTTGGACTTGGCTTTGATTGAACGTATGCATGCGAATACTTGGAATTATTTCGGATTGCACGAAGAGATGTTTTTGAAGCCTGTCATTGAAGAATTGATGTGTTTGATTTGGCAAAAAGCTACAACAACCAAATCCAAAATCCATTAAATATTTATATTTTAATAGAGCATAAGTAAAGTGTTGTTTTTCACATGAATATGCCTTTGCCCCAAAGAATAAGAAATGAAAACGACTTCTTCGGCAGTTGGTGTTTATGTAAAAAAAAAATTATGAGTGAATGAGTGCGATTTATGTATTCAATTCAGTTTCGATAAAATGAAAATGTGTGTTGCACGGAAGATAGGGTGGATTGTCGTATAGGTCGATCTCCCCCGAAATAAAATGCATACAAAATCTTTCCGAATGGGTGCAACATTAAATTACCTTCCATTTGCACATATTTCACTCATGTTCGTTCATCGTTTTTAGTATATTGATGAATTTCTTGCTCTCTAACGAAAATTCATATTCCAATTGACTCTCGTTGCATGTGAATTTGCAACTCTTCGTCATGTCCCATACGAACCCGTTTGCCTGCAGTATGTTAAATTATTGCTTTCTGTTGCCAGTCAAAACCTGTGTGTGCTACGCTGTGCGCACAGTGTGTTTGTACTTTCGGATTGGCCCATTGCCCTCAACGGCATTCAATAAATTATTTATGCGTATGCACTTGCACACATTTTACATTGTGTGTACAATGAAAAGAACACACTTTCTAGCTTTTCAGTGCACGCACGCCAACACACGTGAAATAGCGTTTTCAAGTTAGTGCCACCACCATATGCCACTACCACCACCACCACCACCAAAATTATTCATTTTCCTTAGCACACCACAAAACATAGTCATTTTGTATATTAATCGGTATGACGCAGCATGTGCTTCATATGTCTATGAATTTCCATCGAATTAAATGGTATCCGAAATGGTTGGCGTTCGTCGCAAAAGATAAGGTTGCCTTGCCAATGATTTTCCAATGAATTCCAATTCACAATCACATTCATCGAATGGCTTTGTTGCTTTGCGGGTTTTTGGTCGATGTCTCTATTTCTCTCTTGCTCGCTCTTTCTCTCTCTCTCTCTCTTTCACCGAGTGTATCAACCCAGAATATGTCGTGAGATTAGAGGTAAATGGAAATATAAATAAATTAATAAATGAATGTTGAACTTTATGCGGTGTGTGTATGAATCAAGAAATCGCTAAGCCTGCAGCCAATGTTGGAAATTGGCTAAGGTGCGGTATCCGCATGGTATTAGCTCCAGGGAATTCAAAACACAATGAATTTCGGTGTGTGCAACCAAGCTTGCTGTACATTTGTCGGTCTCACACATTAAACGCTTTTCCAGAATGAGCATCCATTCGCAGCCATCAGGCCAATATAGGCATCTGGACATATATACAGGTTTCGGTTATGGTTGTTGTTTTTTTCTCTCTCTCTTTTGGTTATGATTGGATTGCATTTTGCTATGTTTTCGATATATCATCTTCTAGAATTCTATTCCTAACGGACATGGTTTTCTTTGATGTTTAATTTAACATTTATATGGTTTTGATCGTCGGAACAGCAATTTCTTGCCAATGCTTTGTCAAAACTTGATAACCATTCTAAATACCGTATTCTTTGGGCCATGTTCCATCCATTTCAACAAAGGTCAATACAAATGTTTAATCAAACTCGGTCGGCTTTTCAAGTATTGGTAAATTGTGTTTATTGATGCTCTTTCACTTACCTAAAAGAAAAATAGGAAAAAAAATACCGAAAATTAAACTTTAATTTAACAAGAGAAAAAAATGCTTATTCGATGTATGCTTTGGTTGTTTTGTGTGTGTGTTCATTTGATCTATTTTTATCTAATACAGACTTGAAAGAATTTTCCACTTTCCGAGAAAAATTTCGAGACGAAACATCAATTGTGACATCGTCCATTAGACAAATTAGTGGCAGCAACAAAAACCACAAAATATTTGCTCTGTTGAATTTATCTTTTATAATACCGTTGCCTTTAGGTAAACAATGTTTAAAATAATTGTATGGAATAGCAAAAAAAAGAGAGCCGTGACTCTATTAAAGTTTGCATTTTCTTTTAATTCAATAAAAAAAGCAGAAGAATTCAATTAAATTACGGTATTTAAAATGAGATGTGGTACTCAGTGCCCATAGCGTTTCAAAGAAGCTCAATTCATCGATCTTAAGTCTAATTTGGGGCGGTCTTATTCAAAATATGTTATTAATTTTTTTTTTTTTTTTAAATGAGTAAATTAATGACTGAACGTGAACATTGACAAGTGAGGGTGTCATTTTGACACGGGCAACGGTCGCGTTCCACATTGGAATTTTCTTATTACATAGTTCCCATTTGCAAAAGGAATTCCAGTTGAACATTCATATATTTTTTTTCATCATCAAGTTGCTTTTTCTATGACTGCCATTAATTGAATACGTTGGTTTTTTTTTGGTCGGTTTCTCCACTCAATTCGCTTTAAAAACGCTTCTATCCGCATCCAAACATAAACTAATCACATTCCACAAGCTGCATGATTGCGGTAAATTGTGAATGTTTATTTAGGAATTTAATTTGTGTACATTTGAGATTCCAGCATGCCAAAATTATCTTGTAAAATGGTATACGCAAATCAGTAGGTATTTACATAAATAAGAAAGAAGAGCCAAGAGAGCGAACGCGGAAAAAAAAGAGATGAGTAAAAGGGGAAAAAAAAGAAGATGATGATGATGGGGCAAGGAGTTCATCTTGTGTCAACGAGAAATATTTTCAGAAGGTAAAAGAATTTTCCATTTAACAACCCAGAATGTCTTTGAAAAAACGCTGGCGTGGGTGGTGGTTGATGTTTACTTCCGCTGGCTTAATTGTTTTGAAAATGTGACGTGTGCATCAGCCGGTTACTGAAAAGATTTACTTTTACCCCCCAAACAAATTCACTAAAGTGGAAAATATCATTTAGTCGACGTAAAATACCCGGCCGCACAGAAAAACCGCAACTCTTTGAGTAGGGATTGTCGTCGCGAAATACACTACAATCAACTTTTGCCTGAAATCCGCTAAAAAAACACACACACACACAAAAAAAAACAAATGCCTGTGCTGGACGCTCGTCGAATTTACTAACGCACAAAAACTACGTTACCGCTAGCTCTTCAGTATCTTTTTACAACAATGGGCAATCGACAGACGTGGTGAAAATACGACGAATCAGCACTGCAGTGAAATAATGTAACTGAAATGCTTGGGTAACAGATTTGCGTTGTGAACGACGAAAATGAATGTGCGAGATGGCGAAAAGTTTTGTAAAACAATATTATTGTTAGTTGTGATGATTTGCGCACAAGAAAAGTGGGTTGCAGGTGGTTGATATGGTGGAACAAGGTAAGAGAACGAGCACATCTTAAACCTGCTTTATTTATGTATGAAGTCTTAATGACACCATATTACAAGCGAATGAGTTTCAAAGTTTCCGCATTTGTTTTTTTTCTTCTTCTTCTTTCTCTCTCCCTATCGCTGCACAGCGTCCATTAAATGAAATGCGATCAAATTCACTCGATGATGTGAATGGATCTATTTTTCAATTACGCTTTTGATGTTTGCTGAAATTATTATTAATTGCAAACTGTATGCAACAAAAACAAAAAAACTTTTCGTGAAAATGTTAAATTACGCGTCGAACATTTCATCGTTCGCTTTATTTTCAGGATGTGGAAATACTTTAACTTCTCTTTAGCAATGTTCAGGGAACAATTTACTAGATTTGTGATTCAGTTCAACAGCTGATATGCATTTAAATTTGCATGGGAAAAAAACAGAGAACGGATTTTCGATGATTTTGGTCTATGCAGTTTTAAAATCGACAATGAACGATATGATACTCTCTCTCTCTCTCACTCTCACTCTCTCATAATCCCGTTATTGCCATAAAACATCATTTCATTGACACAAAATCAATAACAAGCAAACACAAAAACGGGAACAAATTTATAAACTTTTATCAATAATGTAAATATTATTGCAGCTGTTGGGCGCACACTGAATAACTGAGCATTCAACACACACACACACACATTTTCAATCCAATAAAATCGCGGGTAAAAATCATTATCGAGAGGAAATTAAAAATATATCGTCAATACGTTTTTTTTCCGCACAACATTACTCAAACAAAACTCTGGATCCCGTTGAATTTATTAATGTTAATCATTCACATGGAAAGATTAAATATCAACAAGCCAGAAAGCTCCGGTTATATATTTCGTTTGGTTTTCAGCATCTTTTTTTTTCTCTTTATTTATGTTTGCGCAATTGCAAGTATATGTTGAATTTTTGTTAGAAATACGATATTTCGAAAACGAAAATTTATAATTTTTTTTCATGAGAGTCCACCAACTCATCGTAATGGATTTTATTTCATAGAAAATGCGTTGAAACGCGATTTTAAACAAACAACTAAGTCAAAGTGACTTGAGCAAGCGAGAGTGATAAAATTACAAAGGAAAAAAGGATAACGAACATTTTACTAGCATAATATGATAACAAAAACTGCAAGTAAACCGGAAAGTTTTAGTTATGAAGTGAAGAACGATTACAAAGGATTGTGTTATCGTTATGGCTGTATGGTGAGAGCATAACGAAAAGATGAAATTAAAAACGGTGATGAGCATTAAATAGGAAAATGAAATTCAGTACATCATCAACTAACTCTTTTCTCGGAAATGTTTGATGCAAACGGATGGCGAAAATCCCCTTAACGCTAGTTGCATTCTTTGCACTTGCATGGATTCACTTTTTTCCCTTTCAGTAGTAGAGTTTTTTTTCCCTAGATTTATCCCAGCACTTAAACAGTTCCACTTGAATGAATTACTCACATGATTAGTGTCTTTAATCTGTACGACCAATGAAACAGTTTATTTGGCATTACATTCGATCTCTATCTGGTTTAGTTCCAAATACACGAAAAAAAAACCAAATAAAAATGCAATGTTTGGCGTTGCTGGTTTTGAGTGTACCATATGCGGTAACCACGCTTTGATTGTGCACCTAATCGATATTTCACAGCAACGCCGAACAGAGTTGCATTGCATCCTGGATTCAAGCTATAGCTTGACCCACACCAATTCATACACACCCAGGATGTTGCTTTAATCGAAGCTTTGAGCTTTATCGACGCTGGCATTAATCAAATCGATAAATTTTCTCGTTTCGTCTATTCATTTCATTAAAAAAGTACACCTAAGCTAGGCAAACGTTGGTGGGTACGATTGTTGCTGAGCTTTTAAAGTATAGAAAAGCTGATGTGTTTTTTTGTTTGTTTGTTGGTTCGTCAGCAGTATTTTAGGGAGTCGATTTTGGTGTGGCAGACATAGTTGTTGTTGTTTTTTGGTTCTCAGTTTGAATTTTCTTTACGGTTTGATATTTTTCATGTAGTCATTTTTTGCTTCTCTGCACAGGATGCTTTCTTTGGTAATAAATGGATTGGTTTTTCGATACAAAACAAACGAGTCTGACGAAAAACAATAGGTAAATCGAACATTGTGCATACGAACAAAAAAAAATCGCCGATTTTGTGATTTTTTTCCATTGGTGTTTTTTTGAGAGGGGTTGTTGTTGCATGTTGTAAAGTTCACACTGGGTTGCTGACAATGCTACACCAAAATTCAGAGTCGATCTTTTTCGTTTGGGGTTGGCAAACACTGGTCGAAATACACCGACCAAACTGTAACTCGCCAGCCAATACAATGAAAAACAACATTTTTTAAATAGCTTTTTCGCATAAGTTATTACAACGATAGTGATAGCGATATGTCGTGGCAAAGGAAACCAAAATGGTGAACGATAAAGTTACGAGAAAGGGAGACATTCGGATGATGTCTGCTATCACTAGGAAGGCAACACTCGTTCTTTCGTGTTTTTTTTTTGTTCTTTCCTTTTTTTCTCTCTTCTATTCTTGCAGTGATGCGACAAAATAAATATCGGCCCAACGGTTCGTTCATTACAAAAACCCGTTTTTTTTTTCGTTGGTCGTTGTGTCACAGTTTTATTCAGTATCCATGTTGACGCTCAGCATTTTTATTTCCTTTCTGGTTTTTTCATGGTGTTTGCCCAATTCGTAAGCTGTTTTGTCGGAGATTGTGTTTTTGGTAAGAAGATGAACGCTCATTTGTCGTTGCTTTTATTCGTGCACTGCTGCTGCTATTTTTTTTCCACTCACTCTCTCTCCATCATGTTTTTTTTTAGTTTGTTCTCTAAATGCCAGCACAGGCTGCGGGGTGTGACGAGAAAACCAACCAACTGCTATAGTTTTGGATTTTTGCCATCACAACGCAACGCACCAACAACAACAAAAAAAAGCAGGCAGAAAAAGTAAACAGAAAATGGTCCAAGCTGTGCGCTCATTCAATGTTTCATTTTGGCTGAGCATCGAAAATCACATCGCCGTTAGTCGATAGTTCGGTGTTTTCGTTTCGGCAAATGTTTGTACAATATTTATATTTCGATGTCGTGATCTATCGTCTCGTCGGATGTTCATTCGGTTTTTTAAGTCAGTTCAGATGATTCAGTTTTCGCCGGGTTGCTGGTTTTATTTTGTCCAGTCAATTCCATTTTGGTTTTCTGTTTTCGTATTCTGTTTTTGTTTTATTTTTTCATGGAATTCCATTCATATTTCATTGCGGGATTTAATCTACAACAACGATAGTGGCGGCACATTATTGATTATTCCACTGGTATTACGATGATGACGTGTATGCTATGCCCAAATATGAGTTCATATTCGCTATCAATTTGCGTTTTCTCATACCAGCCAATGGCAAAATTGTAGCCTCAAATTCATTTTCATTGTTCGATGATTTCGCCTATTTATTTCGTTATTTTGGCCATTCGTCCTTTTTTCTCTCTTTCCTTTCTGTCTCTAGCATTTTGTGCTCGATTTCGACGAATTTGTGTGTGTGTGTGTGTGTGCGCGAAATGGAGACAGAGCATGGATCATCAGGATACGACACAAAATGCTGAAAAATATTGAAACGATTTCATTGTTATGGTGAAACGATGGTGCATGGGACCGAAATACAGTGCGAAAAATGATAGCGTTGGGAATTGTGTGTCCGTTTAGACTGTCATCATCATACGTTGGCATCGCATCATGCGATTCGCCATTTTAATACTGGTCGAATTGTGTCTCGTATCTCGTTGTTGGTGTTTATTTATTTTCTTTGTTGGATAACGGCTCATTCCTCTTCTGTCTGTTCGAAAACCCGAAAAAAAACCTTCGATTCAAATGTTTCGATGTGTAATTCACAGTATCCCATGCGCTACTGCACTAGCAATCGAATATTTTCTCTTGTTAATCGTTTGGACGCAAACATTTCAAATAGACTGCCATAAGTGTCGACGATAATTTTCCCACTTGTATGGTGTCTTTGAACCATTCGGGTTGTTTTGTTTTGTTTTTCATCGAAAAAAAAGAGCTTCAACACAAATTAATGAAGGCAAACGTTGAGGCTAGCGTTGAGGTCATGCCGTTGATTTGGCTGCCGGAACTGAGCGCGAAAAATCATTCGTTCATATAATCGAATCCCAATTGATCGTAATTTAGTCAATTTGAAATTTGATAAGCATCGAACGGAATAAATTAATAAATGGTGATTGGTCATTATAACGTGCATTCAGCCGTTGTTACTGGTTTTTTTTCGTAGTATGAACGTGTGCTTCGGATAGCTCAACGTGTGATGCTCACACACCCACACAGCATACGCGTGGATGTGTTTCGTGCCCTCGCATCCTCTGAAGTATGTTCTAACAAGCCGATAAAATGTTGGTGTGAAAAATGCCAAATATTAGCATTTAAATTGCGAGAAATACATTATTTGCTGTTGCAAAATGCATTTATTCGGATGAAACAAGAAAAACTCGTTAACGTGGAAATTGAAAGAAATTGTTCTATTTTTGAATTGAACGTTGAAACGTTGTAAATGAAATTCAATTTGGATTACGTGTGACACAAAGAAATGGTTAACTTGTGTCTTGAGTGTGTTGATAATGTCTATCGACTATGTTGTGATGTTCTGACAAGGGCATTTAAGGTTAGCTATAGTGGGTCATCCATTATTTAGTGTGGCATAATTGGATTCATTGCGCGAATAATTAGCATAAACTTTCATTCTAGGGGGAGAATAGGAAACTATCGAATTTACATCCTCGCGCATCAAGAGACAACACATTTAATAAAACAATTCTCGATAAAGAGACATGACTGTGACACGAGCATGGCTGTGACAATCACGCTGACACGAGCATTTCAAGTCACTTTTTGATTGGGGAATTTCCATTCATTTGCATACACCCCTCCCAATCGCACTACATCTGACCGAGCACATACCAAAGCATTGGACACGAACACGGTCAAAGTGAAAAGTAATCATTTAATTTGTGACGCTTTGTAAATTACAACAAAAATGGCGAAAGGAAGTGAAAAAGAACGGGCGACTGGCGCATTGTTTATGAAGATCGATGGTGTAGAGTTGCAATGCCTCTAATGAATGTCATTCATTTGTATTAATAAATGTTGCAGATGCTTCTTTTGAACGGATGCGATAACGCCATCAACACATACAAAACGGATACAAAAGCACCTATTTAAGTGAGCAAATTTTCCAATTGGAAGTAAAATGTATGCTCAATTAATTATGGTTTTTCTCTATTTGATTATTTGCTTGACGCGTTTCCAGAGATTTTTACTTCGATGTTGAGAGAGAGAGAGAGAGAGAGAGAGAGAGCGTCACTCATTTACATTCAATCAAGCGGAAATTATAGCTTGCCAATGCAAACGATACGAAACAAATTAATTTTCAGCGTGGAAAATAATAAATAAACGACAGTCGTATGCTTTATGGCAGTATGATTTGTGTAAATATTAACAAAAACATCAAATGGAACCAGTTGTCATTCGTGTGTGTGTGTGTGTTGCACAATCAATCAATCATTCAATCGAAAATTATAACACAAATCAAATACCGAAAAATGTGGTAAATTGTATGATAAATAAACAAATTAATTTAGTGTGAATCAATATCAAAGCCATTCGCTTAAATGTTTGCTAATTTCACAAACAAAAATATATTTCACAACATGGATATTTTCCGCCTTAATCGAGAATTCATGCAAAACAGGACGGTAAATATTGGTACACTTTGATTAGCACTAATTTGTGGCTCTTGTATGTTAAAATGAGACGGGGAAAAAACACACACACACATACATTTTATCGCTACATGTTGATTTGAAAAGTTTAAGCAAATCATTTCGATACATTAAAAAATGTACTATGTGCAATTTCATTAGCTTTGAAACAACACAAAATTAATATATTCACACAAAACTATAGCTCTTTATACTATTTATGATACGATGGTGTAGCATCGAAAATGTTTATTTAATCAAACTCCGTGCAAAACAAATTCTCATATTTTTGGTAATATTCATCGCATTTCATCGAGAATGCATGGTTACCAATTCAAAGGTAACCAAAAATGCCACATGAAATGCGTCAATTTTTCCTTCTTCGAAGGAATGTTGATGGCTCGGGCTACCGTACCACGTGTGACCGCATTTGCTAGCTCTTCATCCCCATTGCTCCACCATGTAGCTTTCATTTGGCGTATTTATTTTTTGAATTAATTTATCTAAAACAATTCAATTTTAAAAGTTGATACCTTTTTGGCTCAAAACCGTGTTTGGTTTTTTTTTTAAATACAAAACTATGCGTTTGGATGGCATCCAAACAATTATAAAATGTTGTTTGCTTAATAAATTGACATTTAAACGTTTCGAAACACACACACACACACACAATTCACGTGCAATTTTGGAATTTTTGGTTTCGAGATAATTAATTTTATTGCTTTTGGCGCGGCTCAACAAAAATGTATTTTCACTTTGGGTCGGGCGCTTGTGTGCGTGAGAGCCTGCGTGTGTTCATGGTTGTGTGTGCGTTTGTGTGTGTGTCTGTGTGTGGCTTTTGCACAGTTTCGACTGAATGTCATGCATTTGCAAACGATGCATTTGCTTATGCCGAAAATGATAACATTCGCATAAAGAATAAAGTAATTAATTTAACTGAGCGAATTTATTTTGATTTTTAGGACACACACACACATTCGCAAACTCGCAGACAATAGCCAAACAAAATCTGTGTGTGCGTTTTTTTTTATTATTTCAACTTGAACATGTATTGTATGGCTGAGCACGATGTTTTATGCATTGTTGGCTGTTGATAATTAGTTGCGGTAAATGAAAGCCCAGAATGTTTAGTATCCAACAAAAATTCTTTGTGTTGGCAACAGCTTTCAACTCATCGCATGGCGTCGTGAGACAAGAGAGTTTTACTGGAAAATATATCTAGACACATGAAATATGAATCAATTATGCGCCAGGCATAACAAACAACTGTATTATATTTCATTCGGTGTTGGGCTCATTCGGTAACAATGAGCGACCTGAAACAATTCAGATTCGATGACCATGGTCATTGCATACACATTGTTGCTGTACAGTAAATTGCATCGTTTGGATGGAGCCAAAAATTGTGCGATGCACACACGCCATTTATTTTATGTGTGTTACTTTTAATGTGAATGCACTTCAGCGTTATGCAGTTTTCCATTGAATTTTCTGTACAATGATGCAACCGAAAGCGTTCGATGCATTTTCAACATCAACACAAGCGCTCGCGCGTCCAATCGACCATAGCCAACCAGATATAACGACGATTTCGAATATATTTTCGGAAGAGGTAAATACTTAATTTATGTGCATGCGACGGACATTTTCACGTCATGTGTAAAGTTTAATTAAAACTAAGCCATTTGTAAACGAGCATGTGCAATATAACGAAAAAGCGCTATTTTGCTTTGCTTATCGCTGTTGACTTTCTACACACACACGAACACACACAGGAAAATAATTTTGGATCATCGTTTACGCGATTGTTATAGTGAAAATAAATCGATTACATTGAAACTCGAAAATTTCGAAACTTCATTTGAAATTAGTTGGAGTTTTATGTGGAAAATTGCCATGTCAACGGGACACACACAGTACACACACATTTACACACACGGTATGTGTACACATAATTAGAATAATACCGTGCGTCAAATTCATGAGACTCGCCATAAACAAATTGTGTAACACTAATTAAAAGTGTGCTTAATTTTGTGATGTAATTAAAATGAACGGTTACGATTATTATGGCCGATGGTATCGTCGATGCATGTCAATCAATCACTGGCCAGTGTGATTGATACTATATCAGTTCATGCCAGTGTAAAATTGTGGTGTACAAAATTCGTTCGTTTTGTGATCCAGTCAAAAACAGACCCACAAACACACACACAAAACATGTGACATCATTCAAATAAAAAATTGGAAGCGGCGTCCATTTCTTGTAATGTTCACAATAAATTTTTCAGTTTTGTTGAATACGCATATAAATACGCTGCTACAAATAAGTGACTATAAATTAGTCTGTTGATGTCAAAGGGTCTGCGAATGAGATGTGGCTCTGGTTTGGCGCATTCAAATTGTGTGTGTGTCTGTGTGCGTGTGTGTGAGCATGACCATCGTGCGTGGGCAAATGCATCGTTCGAACCTTTTCACGCTAAAACTGATGCAACCTGAGAGATCGAGAGATGGATGTAATTAAATGTAACAACCAATGTCTATGTTTGCAAAACGTATTAATTTCAAACAAAATCGATTACAAGTGGTGCATCGGCGGTTATATCCGATGCAGATCGGTTATTTTACTGTAATAATGAGAAAATACGAAGCGCAAAACCACGAACCTTGTTTCATATAATTAATGAATGTGCATAAAACCGAACTGATGTCGCATTCGGTTAATGATTGCACGCCTCGATTATTTCATTCGGGGGCAATTTTTGCCCTTTCAATTACCATTTCACAAACACAAGCACATGCACACACTTTCTCCCCCCCCCCCCTTTCCTCTTTCTCTTGTTCCTCTCAGGTTCTCAATGGCAACAGCTAAATATCTGTGTTTCAATCAGCTTCGTTTCGAAGTGTTGATTGCGTGTGGAAAAAAAAACTCATTACCAAATGTTTCAAAAGCTCTTGAATTTCATGAGTGAATTTAAATGTTCACCAAATTCTCTCCACATCAATTTTGATTCTTTGAATTCGGTTGCACAAATAACAAAAAAAAAAAACTTTCCGAATGAACATTCCATTAAAAAGTTAAATTGTGCACATCCAATGTACGAATATCTATGTCTGTATATCTATATATTATGTATAACAATAACTGAGAATGAATTGTGAATAGTTGTGCTGGGTTGTTTTGTTTATGTTTAGAGTTCGTTTGTTTTGCTGTGGTTCGAAAATTGTCAACATTATTGCACTTCAACATTTTGCCCAGTTTGCTTCTAAACAATAACATATAAAATTGTGTGTGGTGAACCAGATTTGTGTGCAATTTACGGAATGTATTCACACTTGATCGTTGCACACAGTGTGCACACACACGCATTGCCATTGCCAACATCGTTAGACAACATCACATCTCCAATAGCTCATTGGTGCTTCAAGTGTGTAACGGTAATCTCAAAACCAAGTAGTCGGTTTCAACGATTTTCGTTTATGATTAGTTTTAATTTATATTGAGTTTTGTGCTCGTTAGTTGAAGTTTTCGATATGATCTCTAGTAAGTGAATGAATGCATGAGGTGAGGCACGGTGGAGAGAGAGAGAGATAGAGAGAGAGCGAGTAGGAATTGACGCATTTCTGCTTGAATTTCGGTGCCAAAACGATAAAGTGGCTGCTCCCGAATAAATAAACGGTAATCTTTGAATTTTCTCATTTTATGAGAAGTGGTAACATACGTGCCATGAAGCATACATACATAAAATTGTTTGGCATGATGTTGTGTTGCCAACATTGCCAACACATCGCCAACCCAAGCCACCAGCTCTTTCGATGGTTGCTCACATTCAAGCGAATTTAGTTTCCTAACTTTTTAGTTTAAAACGTTCCAAAATCTCGGCTATTCCTATTATTACTTCATTAAAATTCTAAATTTTTAAGAGCATCTCTTGATCCCAACACCCATTTACCGAGAGATTCTTTAGCATTTTTTTTTTTTTTTGGTTTTTAATCTTATGGCATCAACCGAAACTGTAACTACTTTGATACCATTTCATACGATGTAAACTGATTAATACCAGGGACACACATCACATATACAAGTAAACATAAAATCCCATGCTCAACAATAATTGGGCGCTGTCAATTAGGAACAGTCTAATACAATAATGGGTCAAAACTTTAAAACCGACCTTATTTATTTTTCGGGCACATCGAAACCATACACGATTGACATTGACACGTTTGCTACACGTTCCGTAACTTGATTCTCATCTAATGAAAATATAATGTGCAAAGAATTATGTGTGACATGCGAATTGAATGCAGTCAACATTTCTAGAAAGTTTTCCCTGGTTAAACGCGCATATACAACACGAATATCTCTCTGTCGAAATGGTATAATCACAATCAAATTAGTAAAACGGAAAATGGCTCAAGAGTCAAATTGTTCCCTGTGGCTTTTTGATAAAGCATAAAACTATTTTCGGAAAAGTTTTCATCAAAATCAAGTAGTACAGAGTACTTGGATTACACTTGAACCATATCAAACTTTGTATACCAATCACTGGATTCATCCAAACGATTCCAATGTTCATCATTCACTTGTAGGTGCTTGAATTGTTTTGGTCCTAAAACATTTTCGTGTCAATCAAAATGACTTCCAAATGATTTTCAATGAGACTTCCGTTTAACATGCATGAAATTTAATTAATGGTTATGAATTGAGCATCATTAAAAAGTGGCCAATGTTCTCAGATGGAACAATTTCATATACGTCTCAAGGCGAATAGGAATAATAGTACGTTATTAATTTGTACATCAAAAATAAACGAGCGACCAATTCATCAATATGTCATGAAGAGTACAGTAAAACAATTAAAAAAAAATCCAGCTGCTCATTTCATAAGAAAATGTGTGGAATTTTGATTTCATTTGATATTCGATCAGCAGCGTTAACTAAGCACACAAACAACATCACAATCGGTTCGAATGGGAAAAGAGCGTAAATTTAGTGGCCCCATAAAGATTACACACATTTGCTCATAATGGTTTTTATGTTGTCTCAATAAAACTCAGTTCATCGTCATTAAATTGCGTGTGGAAGAGGAGAGAGGGTCGGCTTACCAATGTAAAGTAATGTATATAAAATGTGCATACGTCTTTTGGCTGTGCATATGTGCTACCAAAACCATCTGATAAAATCATCTTCATCGCATCCATAAATTGCTTGCAATTTTAATGATGTTTTCTGAGATTCGAATCGAAATTAACATTAAAATCTGACGGAATGAGAGTTTTGTTTTTGACGTAGAAGCTAGCATAGAAGTAACTTTATCGTATAGTAGACAATAACCTCTGCATGTTTTTGCCGAATCCAAAACCGGTGTTCATCGACGATCGATTGGCTTGACTTATAAACATACAAAAATTTGTGTTTGGCAATCCGATAACTTATTAAAACCGCCAAAACCAATTTATTTAAATTATCTCTGTCGACTTTGTGTGTGCCGTTTCGAAAATTCGAAATTGTGAGCAAAGACAGAGAAAGAAAGAACAGAGCAGAGAAAACTTTTTAAACTTTAGCACACACACACACACACACACACACACACACACACACACACACACACACACACACACACACACACACACAGAACCCATAATATATCTTCAAAAAAGCGTTCGATGATGCGAAGAGATGTCGACAAACAATCAAATTTCGATGAAGTTGAGCAAATAATTGAATTACTTTGCGATCCTCTTGAGCTCCACAACCACATGATTGTATCGATTTCAACAACGACCATCAAACCATTGCCACACCGTCAGCTGCATCAGCTACTACTCCGTCCCGTCCCCCCAAAAAAACGGAAATAGATACAAACATGAAATGTATACGTTTGGTATTCTGATTAAATTTCGCTCTATCGAAAATGTACACTTGATTCAGCAAATATTTCTCGTATTTGTGCTGAGTTGGAGTCGGGTGTTGCGTCGTTTTTATTTTCGCGTTGTTTTCCTTTTATCTTTTTAGCTATGGGAAATGACAGTAATTGCACACGATTTATGTTTTCTATTTCAACGCATTACAACGATGTCAGCATAACTACGCATAAACCGCTAGCGTATAAGAAATCTGACATTAAAACCCTGAAGTTTCTCGGGAGAGACAAAAAAAAGAGGATACATTTTATCCATAAATAAGTTTTTTTTTCGTTGTGAGTCAGTGAGTGTATGTGTGTGTGTGTGTTTGTACTATGTGGGCAAAGCATCTTCATTTTATTTTATCGTAACACATTAGAAAGTTTTACGCTTCCCTTTTATCTTGGATTTATTATTTATTGTATATATTCATATCTCCATTTGCAGCGTCGCCGAATGCTTTTCGGTATTGTTGCCGTTACGTTAGTTGCACAATTGTATACTCCATCTGACCGTAATGCTTCGCGAAAGTTTTTTTTTTTTTTTTCTTAGGTGCGCTTTGTTTCACTTGGGTTGGCACAAATTTGTACACTAAAATAATGTCGAGAGAAAAAAAAACCACACATTTCATGCAGTAAAAATATAAAAGTTTTGCATTTACAACTTAATGAGTTCAATATTCTGATGGTTTTCGTTTCATGCAACAACTGCCGCTTTTAATGAAACATACACACACCAATATCTGATATAAAACCAATGCAAAAATGTTTTTAGTTTTGTTTTTGCTTATTATCTCAATATGGATTTCTTGTTTATAGTTTTTATTTGAGTTAACTCAACCCATGGTGAAACAGAAACGCTCGATTGTTGAAGTTAATGAACTCCATTTGAAGCTAGATTTGAAGTTAAGCGGATAGAACTACATTCTTATTGGGAGAAAAGAAAGCAAAAAATGCAAATTCATTAATGGAAATATTCAAATTGCATAAGGTACGGGTGGGGTGAATGATATTCAAAGGCTATTCGTTTTTTGAGTAGTGAACATCTAATTCACACCCTGTAAAACACTCTCAACCTCATTTTCGTTTTTTTTTTCTCGTAAACTGATGATGTCTAATTCAATGTACCTTCCAAAAAAAACACGTTTTTTTTCAAATTCCGTCCTTTTTTTGTGTGTGTTCCAAAAACATGAACATTTTAACACGATGTCATTTCAGATCTTGTATGACTTCATCGTTTAATTTATCTAAAAAAAAAAAACAACTGGGAATAAAACACAACGAGAGCACAAACACGGTTGAAATTTAATTTTTTAAAACTACGCAGAATTCCATTTATCGTTCACGTTACAATGCACGAAAATGCTTTTGCATTGAGATACAAACAAACAAAAAAATCCAAATAAAAAACAAATGTGTGAGATTAAAAAATTGTTCGCGTAACAATGTCTCATGTTTTCGTTGTGTTCATAACATCATTGGTAACCATTTGCTATTGACTAGAACATGTTTGACTGTTAAAAAATGGATGCTAACAATGCCAACCAATTGGCTCTCTATTTCAAATGGAATGGCATCTTGTTTTTATGCGATTTTGTTCAATCAACTGTTAGCCATTGTTTCTATTCGGCAATTACGACATTTTTCGATCTATTTTTTGCGTTGTTGTTGTTGTTGTTGTTGTCGTAATTCCATTGTTTGATGCTGTTGACTCACATGTGCTAGTTAGATGTCCAAAATTTCGAGAGTCAAATAAAAACAAAGTCTGCAATGACACTCGACTCATATGACATTTTTTTTGTTCTACTTGTGATAAACATGGGTCATCACCCATTCGCATTCTGTTCACTTCGATGTTTGTTGATGTTTATTTGCACAATGCGAAAATATGAAGTGAATGTATTTTGTGATGGTACAAAGCAAACAAAAAATACCAATTAATCCTTCGATAGATTGATTTATATCCGTCAATTTGTCAGTGTAGATTTTTAAAAGTTTTGAAAACATGCTACCAATTTAGAACGATCAACATATTTGAGTGTTTTCGTTGTTTTTTTCTGTTGCACCGAAATAGAAAAATCAAAATCGATTTGATTTTGAAATCTGCCACGATTTCTCTAATTGATCATGAAACATTCATTTGTTTGATGCGGATAATAAAAAGATAAATTCCATTGGAAATGAAAAGCTATAATGCAACTGATATACCTTCCAAACGATTCAAATTAAAAATGACATCAAAAAAAGCCATTGCATCAAACAAAAGCATTCGATTGATAGTAGGGGAAAAAAAGCTTTTACGGTGATTCAATTAATCATCACTTCGGAATTTTAAATATGAGGAATAAATGAATGAGCAATCGTGATTTGATATCTTTGAGTTTAAAATAGTCAGAAAGCGGTCAAATACGGTGTATCCGGTGTATCAGTTGTACTGATAAAGGGGTTATGTGTTTTTTTTGTGAAATGGCATTTAATGTTTTATGTCATTTGACGGGCCAAATACACTGAATAACAACAATTTTCCGCGGACTTTTTCTGTGTTACATTATTCCGCCTAGCCCGTCATTTGATCTTGTTGTCACATTTGATAGTGACAGCTTTCGAAGGCAATTGTTACGTTCCAAATATGCTGATTCAACTGGCAATCCATGGAATATTAAGTTAACCCAGGATATTCTCGAGTGCAAACGACTAACAATCGATGGACCGTCGAGCAAAATTGAATAAAAAAAAACTGTTGCTTGGTAACTGTTCGTCCAAAAGTAGGCTGAGAGCAGTCATCAAATTTTCACTCGGGTTTCAATTTAATAAATCCGCTATTCTATTATTGGCAATAACCAAATTTAATGTTAAATTCAAAAGTTCGATGATTTTATTTATTTGCTCCTAGTTCCGGTAAAAGTCATCATATTTGGTTCAGTTTTGGATTTTGTGGTTTTCAAACAAACAAACAAATGATTTTCAACCATTATATAATATATTGATATAAAAGCTTATGCCAACCGCTGCCAACTCAAACTGAATACTTTTCCTGCCTTGATCTTTGTTTAATGGATAGAGATGGTTTCAGCAGTATCAGCAAAATAATATTTGAAATGCAAAAAGTTTGATTCGATTTTTGATTTCAATCGTTACCGCAATCAAATCACCAGTTTGTGGAAAATCTACATATGAAATAGATTCAGGTGGCATATCATCAGAATGCTCAATTTTTGCCAACACTTTTCCCCATTTCCATCAGCCATTTAATGCATGAATATAGCGAAACAAAAAAAAGCCCTCAACAACGAAGCAAGAACGTTTTGCTGCTTGATTTGAAGCTCTTGTTTTGCTCATTGAAAATGGAATGAATGAAAGTCATAAAATGAAAGTGGAATGGCATTTGCTGTAAATTGGAACCCTTTTCCGTTGTTCATTTGCACACGCACCAGCACACACACACACACACACACATACGCACGCACAGTAGCACACGATGGAGCAGCAATCGTGCACCTTTTCAAAATTCGGAAGTTGAATATCTCCATCGTCATTCATTTGGAATTGTTGTAAATTGCTATGGGACTATTGTCATTACGTCTGTAGTTGGCCATTGCTCTTTCGTATTGTCTTCATCCCGATTAAGCTTCACTCTTTCCGTTCGCCCCCCTCCCCCTCAACGCATCTCAATCTGAATGGTACGGTATTTGAGTGCATTATCTAAAATCTCAATGTGGCAATATGGTTTGATAACAACAAAAAAAAGGTTACGAATCTCATTAACCAACAAATGAATGCTTCATTTCATTGGTATCAAATGTCTCGCAGCCATGAAACTCGAAGCTCATTCAAAATTGTATGTGGCACTCGATATACCGAGAAAAAACCGATGTGAATCGCTCATACACTCATCGGATGTACATTGGCATTAAGCAATTCACAAAGAATGTGAAGCGATTTTTGAATCTTAAAATGTTCCCATGTTTGAAATCGCCGAATGTTGATTGTTGCGTGAACTGATTTTGGATGGGGGAGAGGGGGGGGGGAGATACCGTACAGATAACCACGCATTATTTGATGATATACAAAACGATACACAAATCGCTACATAAAATTATACTCATTCGAGACGCGATAAATTTTAATGTAAACTTAAGCGGCCCATTTAGATGTTTCGGTATGGAATAATATGTTCACAACATCGTCTCGAATTCAACCGTTGATATATTCAACGTATAGATCGTGCCATTAAATGGTATATAGAATGCGCAGAGAAAGCCCAAAGATCAATTAACGGGTAAAAATGTACGTTTTGGTTAATGGTTTATTTAAATATGGTCTTGGATTGATGGCATTCTCGAAAAGGTAAGCGAAACCACCTACCACCATGTAACAAAAGAGTCGGTTGCCATAGTGAATGACTCTCATAAACTTTAATGAATAGTTTACATCGAATAATATATTATGAAGTGAAAGAAGGGTGAGTGCATTCACATTTCAAATCGGATGAAACATCCTACACACATTTGTCGACATTTTTTTTTATTCAATTTTTTTTTTCTCGCATGGATGATGGATTCATGCAACGAATCGATGTCTTTGGCTTTGCTTTATTTACTTTTAATTTGATCTTTGCATCGATGAACATTCAAACACTTTGACATGTAGGAAATGGCATAAAAATGTGATGAAACATATCTCGAGCCACATGTTATGGTTGTATTTTCCGTAGTGTAGACGAGTATTTCAAATTGGCATCATGTATTTTGCGATAAACTTTTGCAATGCGCCGAAATATTCATCCAAACATTTGTAGGTACGTTTCTCTGGAAAAGACCGTCGACAAATTACCATCATCGACCTGTCTTAAGCATAGTCTTTTGAAATGCAAAATGTTAGCCTTTCAGCATTCATCCAGCACTCATGGCACCATTTTCATAATTTCTATTTACTTGAAGTTGTATAGCACAAGTCAAAACTGTTTCTTCTGTTTGTTTTTGACGATATAGTTTCTGAGTTTCCGGGTGCTGAAGTGCCTCGTGTACACAAGTGATACCTACCTCCTCCTTCTCCCCCCCCCGCTCCGCTCAAGGATGGGTTGGAGAAATTTCAACATGGTTGAACAAATTGCATCCGACTTCTGTTCATACAACCAAATGAATTATAAATACAAATTTTAAAACATGAATGAAATGTTCGGAATTTCGACGTGCCGAGGCTACGAAATGGTAGTCAGAGCAAAACTGATGAGATTAATGCGAACAATGGCGTCCAGGTAAAGCGTACCGGTTGAGAAAGAGACAGAGAGAGAGAGAGAGAGAGAGAGAGAGAGAGAGAGAGAGAGAGAGAGAGAGAGAGAGAGAGAGAGAGAGAGGAAAAAAACGGTTGGCAATATTAAGCATCAATTAGTGAAGCAGTGCATTCAGATGATAGTTTTCGGATAGAAGTTATGTGCGTTTTAAGGATGTGCTACAGCACACCGGGGCTACCATTTATTTCTGAATAGGACCATAGTTGATATGGAAAAAACCCGGCAACAAAACCGAAATGAATAATGATTTTCCGGCCTTGTGCTCTCCCTCATTCAAATACATATGCAACGCAATTTTCCAGAGCACCGAAACATTTAAATATTCACTGCATGTATTCGAACCGTGACGTTCGCAGAAAAGGCAATTGCACAGGAAGCAGGCAAAAGACATCATTCGACCACAAGAAAGCAATGAAAAGATTTTCCCATTTACTAAATCCTTTTTTTCGGGCGTAAATAGCCTGACATGATCGGTGATGCGTTTTGTGTTTCATTATTCAGAAATTCAAAATTCGGGGTTTGGCCATTTTGCCGTGTTTAAACCATTTAAACTCGGCATTTAACCTTTGCAAATGCATTGAGAAAATGCGTGATGATGTGCCAGCTGGCAGCCATTTTTGTTTGTCCGCATTAATTTTCCCATTTTCATTGCCATTAAAATAGAAAAATTGCGTTACATATTCCTTCGTGCCGTTTTTTTAGTGGTGTGCAATCGAAAAGAAATTTTTAATTTTCCGTTCAATTGTCCCCAGTTTGCTTTCAATCAAGTCAAGCAGAACCAAAAAAAAATATATATATTATATATTTTCAATATACGCTTCATCTCTCACACAAACGCACACAAAAGCCATTTGATGCAGTGTACAAACCTAATCCCATTTACGGAACAAATAAAGCATTTTCCTTGAAGTTTCTGAATGCATCGTTCGAAGCTAAATGGAATTTCGGAAAATAAGCCAATCGAGAAATTGACTTTCATCAGCCAAAAGCTTTGCCATTCACCGAAAATTTAACTATAATAGTTATTATCGTGTATGACGATAAAAGCAATTTCAATAGAAATGGTCAGTAAAATGCACGCACCAACTGCCAAGTACGGGAACAATCAAGCTTTGTCAATGCTTTGACAAGGAAGTAATGAAAACAAAAACAATCCAAACGAAAATAACGAAAAAGCGGACAAAGAAATGGCACAAAGAAGGAAATGTGCTGTCATTTTATTTGGGAGGGGTTTTTTGGGCGATATTAATCCAATAGCATGATGATTATTTCATCATTTTTATCGTTTTCGATAAATCTTGAACAATGCGAGTGTTACGATTACTGACAGAAAGACAAGAAAATACGATGAATTGGTTTTCAAGTGACCAGAAATGAGCAGCGAAAAAACCATCATTTTGGTGTTGCCACTCAATTGTTTCTGTTTACATTAAACTTCCAAATCCCCGATTGCTGATTGGCCGAAGTTGGTGGTGCAAAACTTTAACGGAAACTCTACCATAATGAGAATGAAAAACCAAAAGCTGAATAGCTGAGATAGACACCCAAACTTCCCATATCGAACGACAGATTATACGGGGGGGGGGGGGGAAAGAAAACCTTAGAAAAATGGATAAAAGTTGTTCTGTTGTGCCATTGTACGATCCGACTTTTATTTTCTCTATCTAAAATCAGCTCTTTCGTATCATTCAGTTTTGGTAACAGCGACAAAACCGTTTTGATAAAATCCATTTCATAATGGGAAATGGCCAAAAAGAGAGAGAGAGAGAGAGAGAGAGAGAGAGAGAGAAAAAAAAGAAACGGGGAAAAAGTGATGAGCCATCAAAATACGGTGCGCTTAAAAGAAAAATAAAGCACCCGCCAAAATGTGGGGCCAATCACAAAAAGTGGAGCGATTAACTGGAATTCGAAAGATGGAAAAAAGTATTAGAAAAAAAAAGAAAGCATCGCATAAAATATTATACTGTGTTCGATTCAGTGTGAAATAATTTATTGTTTTGGATGGCGAAAGACGACATCGTCATTACACCACATTGAAAACAACGGATCATGGGGGCCAAACCTGAATATAATATGAATTGCTCAAAGGGAAGTACATAAATTTCATCACCAAGCCCGGGATTTGTGCAAAGTAAACACAAATAAATAGCAACAACAAAAAAATGCACAAAGAATTGAAAACCGAGTTGGTGGAGAAAAGTTGGAATGTGTGTGTGTGTGTTGGCCAACACAAAACCAAGAGACCAGTTGACATCACTGAAGCATAAATTAAATGATTTAATTTGATAATGGGCATTTTTTTTTGTTTGGTTGTTGTTGCTCGTCTTTACATTTCGTTTTCCAATGACAACACCAACAAATGGCGTCTCCAGTAGAAAAATTCGTTGGCAAACCCAAACATTTGCTCAGTGTGAATAATGTGGATTAACAAACATTGAGCCAAGTTACAAATCTCTAATAAATATGTGAGCAGTTGTTTGCCACAGTGCACAATGTAAAGACAAAGAATTGCTAAAATGATGAAAATTACGTTCACAATCCGGTACTGTTTATGTACAAACATAAGAAGAGAGAGAGCGAGAGTGTGGGAAAAAAGTGTTCACGCAAAAATAAATAATATATTGATAACGTAATCCATGTATTCACGCGATCAAATAAATCTGACTTAAGGCAACCAATTCTACGAGCAGCTATATGCATCGGCACAGGGCGATTCATCAGGCTCGATGCCATTGTCGTCGAAAGAAAATAAATTGCAAACGCGGAAAAACGACAGTCAACACTGAAAAACGGAAGACAAAACCCTTCGGAATGACCTTAGTTATGGTTGGCCATATCTTTCCGTACACAGATACTCAATTCACGTCTTCACAATGAGAACAGAATAAAAACAATTGTCGAAATAGAAAAAAAGTCTCAACTAATTGCAAAAACTTTATCACTAAAGCTTTTGTGAAATCGAATCGCATTTCACTTGGAATTGTTTTAATTTCAGCTATTTTATCAATCGTTCAAGCGTTTGGGAATGTTTTTTTTTCTTGCCTTCCGTTATTCCATTGCGGATTTTTCGTCGAGAAAAGTCATTTATATATTTTCGAATTAGGAGATTTGTGTAACACATTAAGCTCCTTTTGAGCAAACCAAACACCACAGACAACTATTTATCCAATTGGTAAATTGCAATTAATTAACTTGTCTATTGTAGCAAAGCTCGGCAAATAATCGTCTCCGATAAGTGAAGATTTCAATTCATAATCTTCAACTATTTATAAAACTCACAATTTTCATTGAGCTTCTGAAAATTGAAAATGCTGTGTCGTTAAAAATGGAGAAGAAAAAAAAATGATGGAAAAAATAAAACTTCCAGTTAAAGTTAAATTCGTATTTTATTCGTTATGTTCATCATTCACATTCGAATTCAAGCGAGAGAAAAAAAAGTGCGATTCCCTCAGATTAAGAGAAGAAGTTTGTTGTTACGACACAAATGGGACGTGTCCCTTGTGAATGCGAGTGAGAAATGCAAAAAAAGGTAAAAAAAAACATGAATGAAATGAAAAAAAAAATACAAAATTGAATTGTCGTTTATGATTACAAGTCCAAAGCGATTATATTCGGATTTATTTCAAGCGTAATCCATGTGTCAGCCTCTCATTTTTCTCGAGCATTATTCTATTTTTTCTATTGCTTTCAATTTTTCATTATTAAATGAAAAGATTTTTTTTTTTTTTTTTTTTTGTTACTTAAACTTAGTAATCCCTTGAGCCCGGTCTCATCATTCAAAACAGATGCAAATAGAACGCGGGTTAAAATGGTTTCTTGGCGGAACTTTTGATTAACTTGAACGAATTTACCCCGTTTTACTAAAGCTTTCCATCAAGTTTTTTTTTGTTTTTGCCGTACTTTTTGTTGTTGTTGTTTTTTCAATGAGCGCACACGCAAATTGAGATGGGCTTGGTAACCATTTCATTTATTTTGAAATTAAAACAACAAACCAATTGAAAAGGGTCATCGATTGTAATTCAATTAAGCATCATTGAAAACTCAATTTCCATTCAGTCAAAATCTCATGTCGATATTTTTAGTTAAAAATAAAAATAAATCGTTCGTTTTGTTGGAAAAACAATTCAACGCTTGTTTTCCTGTTGCCGCCGCGCGCAAAAATTTGATTTGCAAATCAAATAAATCAAAAAGCGTTACAAAACAAAAATGGCAAAATGCTCCAAGTCAATTTAATTTTCAAATTACATCGTTAGAAGAAACGGTTACAGTTTGTCAATTGGCAAAATGATTGACAGTGATTGTGGCGTTATGGCGTATACAATTCGAAAGCGGAATTTAAATATAAATATCTATGAAACAAAACAGTTAAAATGAAATGGTGTGAGAAGTATAGCTAAATGGCTTTATGGTTAGCAATAGCATTGAAATCAGCATACACGTTTCGTGTAAAGTGTCATATAGTGAGCAATGAGCAATGAGCAATAGCATTCAAGGTATTCAAGTATCGGGGTGGGTCGGAGTGTATGAAGTAATTTGTAATGCAAAACGTATCGATATAGTATTTTATTGTTTCTTTTTGACGTGAACATTTTCATATAGGAGGTTTAACTTTCAAGTGGAGTATGTGCTTGCTTTAACTTGGTTTTGGTGCTGACAGTTTGAATGGCGCATCAATTTGTTTACCAATTCAAAATGTTTAATGTAAATCGAATGTAAAACGGAATTCATTTCTGAACAGTACACACACACACACACAAACAATGGGTAAAAACGCTCTTCGCTTCGACATTATTACACTTTCAAGAGATATTACTTGTTTCACTCACATGTGCACAGTGCAAACAAATTGTCATTTCCCCAGCTCCTCCTGTTGACGGGTTTTTGACGCTTTTGTTGTTTATCGCGCTTTTGCTCTATGACTGCCGATAGCGGCTCATATCAAGCACATAATACACATGATAGACACATATCGAGCGCTCACTTGAGCTCTCTGAATGTTGAATTTTGATTTGTGTAAAATTCACGAGAATCCCATTTATTGAAGATGATGCAAAGAGCGCAAGCACATAAATCACTTATATCGAGTAATGCGCTTTCAATATCAGCACATGATCGATGTGTGTGTGTGTGTGTTTGTGTATGATAGCGTCATAGCCGAATGCGTTTGCAAAACTCGAACGCAAAAGTAATAGCCCGAAATTCGTTCATAAATTGAACGCACTTCACAAATGAATTGTTCACATCAAATGAATAATATGAAAAGGTTTTTTTTTTCTCTCCCAACCAGTTTTGAAATCCGTTACATTTCATCACGCAGTAAATAGCAACAACAACAACAACAAAAATGCACATTCCTCTTCCACTTGCGTTCTTTTTTTTCCAATCGTCAAACAACAAAGGTCCCATTTTTCATGGAATTTCGAGAGAGAGAGCGAAAAAAAATGCTCTTGTTGAATTTTTACTGTTTTTTAAAATGAAGCACACTTCAAGCGGCTCGAAATAAAAAGATTTGATTTACCGTGGCATGAAATTTATGCGAAGTAAGACCCGTTGCGTTTTACATTTGAAACAGTTTGTGTGTGTGTTTTTTTTCTCGGTTGGTCGGAATTTTTTTGAGGAACACGCACACAAAGGACCCAAACCGAATGGGTTGAGTGTTTGAATGTGACGGAATCACAGACATTTTTGTTTGTGTGTGTGTGTGCCTCTCTTTTATCACGAATTTTATTTCACCAAATTATGGCCCATCCAACAATGGTTTTTCGATATAAAGCATACGAATGGAAATAATAAAAAAAAAATAAATATAACGGAAAAGAAGAAAATAATCGGATCGAGAACATTGCCAAAATAGCACGCAACATTGATCGAAAATGAATTGAGGGGACGGAAAACGTGTGAATGTGAAAAAATGTACAAATATTGCATGGCAATGTTTAAAAAATGTTGTGACAATGATTAAAAAAAAAAAAATAACAACATCCATTGAGCTGGCGGATTGCGATTCAGTCGTTACTCATCGAAAAAATGAGTTTAGTGAAAAGAGAAAAAAAAGGCTTTCAAAAATTGATACTAAATTGCCATTTGTGTGAAATGTTCAATGCCGAAAAATAAGACGATTAAAATCTCAACAATGGATTTTCTCGTTAGTTGATCACGATCGCATAACAGATGGATTTTCCGTGAAAATTTGTATTCGATATTATGAAAACCATTCTTGTTCGATGAGAGTTTTGAGAAAATCTCGACGACATTTTTGGTGAAAAATTCATAAAAATCGGATTAAAATTGTGTAACATTGTAATCGAAATTAATTTCGTGAATTTTGCAAGCAAAGAAATATGACAATAAACCATTGCTGAATAGGAGGATATATATTGTATATCTCGGTTGGACGATTTTGCGTATTGTGCAAACAATTGCCTGTTAATATTTTTTTGTGTGGTTTTTTCTTTTTTAAGATGAATTACTTTGAATCATTTTCGTCATTTAAAAGATCCGATGAGACTCATTCTAGGACTCATTGCAATCATTTAAAATGCGGTATTCCATGTCTGAATTCAGTAGGTGTGTATCTGACTCTGAATCAAGACCCCCCCGCTCACCATCTCAGTGAAAATGAATGGCATCAATATCCACGCAGCTCTTATCACTGTGCAATTATTTGTGGTTGTCAGGTGGAAATGAATTTGAACCATATTGAAATCTGAATTTCGTTTCGGGCTTTTTGTAGCTTTCATTGCTGTTCTCGCGCACTTTGTCGTATATATTGTTGTTGTTGTTGAATTCACTGTGTTCTATGTAAATAAATGTCATTGGCAAGGATACAAAATTGACATTTACCACGATTCCGTTATCAAGATGCGTTGTAATATTACAACGTTACCATTTACTCAATGCCACAGCAACACATTGTTAAGAACTGTGAAAACAGCAACTCTACCCATCGATTTACGACGACGACGACGACTCCCATCGACGACACAAGATTTCTACCATTTGAATTGACATTCACATTTTAACTACTTGATGAAGCTTCGCTTGTCAATTTCAACTCAATCGACTCAAGAGCATCGATTTTTTTTCTCACATTTTTTTTTGGTTTTGTTCATCTGCTTTTAACCAAATGCCACCTGGTAAGTTGCAGTTAAATCGAAATCTAAACGCAAAAGAAACAAAAAAACCAAAACGGAAAAGAAAGATCGAAGTAAAGTGGCTGTGTTCTGTTGGTGATTTTGAGTTTCCGTGCTTCATTTTATTTTCATTCGTTTTCTATTTCCTTTTCACAATTTTGTTTTGGTCGCTTTGGCAGAAAACTTCAATGAAATTTAATGGCATAGAAAAGAGAAACACAGAGAGAGAGAGAGAAAGAGAGAGAGAGAGAGGAGCTAGAGAAAGAGAAATGCGATAAAAGTGTCATCACGTTGCCAGTAAACCAGTAGAAATCGGTAAAAAATCCAACGTAAAATACAGAAAAAAGAAATCTGTTGAAACCGATCCACAAAATCCACAAATACACAATATTGATAGAGGGAGATACACAAAACGCATAAAGCGCAACATCGAACAACCAACTTCAAACGATAAATATGATGGTATTAAAACGAGTTTTATGGTGTTGGGTTCTTTTTTTTTTCATCATCATCACATTTCGTTCGATATTCTCTTTCGTATACTCGCTACACCATACTGTTTCACTTTCAATCAAAATGGCTTGTTGTTACCTCTATACGGTGGTGTTGGTGGAATTTCCACCTGTCTCTGTTTAATACCACTAAAGTGTCTTCTCGTTTTTTTTTTCACCAACAACCAAGAGCTTTTTTTACGCCCAAAATAAAATTCAACGAATATTTTCATTTCATTTGAATGAATGTCTAGATATTACAGTGGAATCAAATTCTTGTTTCGTAATTTTCACAACTTTGATACTTCAATTGGAATGGCATCACATTTTGCAATTGCTTATTTCATCCACAGTGAGTGTTATGATTAAGCCAATTTTAAACATCTGAATCCAACATCGAAATCTCTCAAGGGGAGCTTTGTCTATCTATTTATCAAATTCAATGCTAGATTCGTCCATTATTACAATTTTTTTTCTTCACAGTTTGTATACAATTCAAAAGCTTGGCCCCCTAGATCAGTTTATCTGTTCACGTGTTTGTGTCAAAACGAGTAAATAGCAAAAGGCTGGGCAAAAAGTATGACTCCACCAATGAAAATGGAATTACGTATTTGGATTTAATTTTGTGATATTTTTATTTTTTTCAAAGTCAAGCGCTTTTTTTTTCAACCGACGCATTTTCGATCGAATATTCAAGATAAGTTGTGTTGAAATGAAATTTGAATTGATGCGAATGTGCTCCCACACTTCTTAGGTATCCATTTCAAGTGGATTTGATATGCTGTCTGTTTTTGCATATTTTATAACAATTGAAACCTTGAATTTTTTTCCATTTATTTCGATAGATTTTGCTCGCAGCTGCTTCATCTTATTTTCACTGGTTTTTTTTTTATTGTCTCAAGACATTATATTATTTGTGATTCGGGGCAGTACTTAAAGGTGAACAATTCAATTTACATAGAAAATTATTTCCATTAAAGTTTCAATGTCAAGTTGAAAAGTTGTAATGCATATTTGTAGATTCTTATGGTAAATCGGGGAGGAAACCAGGAAATCGACCAAAACACCAGCAGAAAAATGAATAATCAAAACTTTTTCTCTCAAATTATTCGAGAATATGGTTGTTTGATACCGTATGGATGAATGTTTTGGTTCAACAGTGAAGCGCTTCATTTACCCCGGGTAAACTTAAAACTTAGCATTAGTGACATGTGGCGTTAAAAAATGTATTTCCAGGTATATTATCATCATGTTCAAATAAATCTTGATTGTGCACTGGTGGTGGGCGTGTGTGCATGTGTGTATTGTATCTATACGTTAAAATGTGAAACGCTTCGATAGAGCGAGAGAGAGAGAGAGAGAGAGAGAGAGAGAGAGAGAGAGAGTAGATGCGTTAAATAATTTAGCAATCTGAAGACACTGAAACATTTATCAACGCGCGCCTAAAATTGATATTTTGTTAGCTAGTACTCACAGCGTTTGATGGCAAACTAATGAGGAAGGCATCGAGCCAACTGCAACACCAAAACGACATACGACAAATGTTAAACAGTAACGTAAAATTATTACATTCATTTAGACGATGTGCGTATACATATCAGCCATTCCAGTGCCACCGATACACCGTCATTAGTGCGTTGGCTTGTTATAATGTTAAGTTTTATCATTTTAATGGTTTTGTAATTTATTTACATGTTACGTACACACACACATACACACAAATACACTGCACGGTTGGTTGTCATTTGTTTATTACCAGCGAAAAAACATACACACCGAATGTGATATGTTAAAGTACATGCGAAAACGAAGAAGAGGCATCTGCACTCGGTTTTTCTGCTTAGTTTTTTTTTCGTTGTCAAAAAAAAAGAAACTTTGTGCAAATGGTTTTTAACTAGAAACCATTTTTGGCATGTGCTTTATAAAAGATTTTAATTCTCTTGTGTCACATTTGCAACGCGGCTGGAAAAACATGGTTAAACCATCACTTCGAATATGCGTGCCGGGGTGTCTATGTGAGTGTGTTCTGTGTACTAGATGTGACGATAAACTAGAGGATTGGCATGCACACACACACAATATGTGACTTATGCGAAGAAGCTTCACCCAAAATTAATGTGGTGACGCGCATTTGTTCGTGCTCTGGTGTGCAATGCCTGGCATGTCTCTCTTTTACACACCACGCACACAGACACATACACGAGCGCACACATACACAGCGATTGGATGAGAGCAAGACGTAACGAATGAACAACGCAACAACAACAAAAGAAAAACTTCACGCACAAATATTCGGTTCCATTTATTTTGTTCGTTTATTTCGAACGCGAGCATTTCGCCTACGCCACACCAATTATGTGTCACGTAATGTTTTTCAGGGCTTTTATTATCATTACATTTTAGTTTGGTTGTTCTTGTGTGTATGTGCGAGCAAGCGAGGCAAATAAGCGAAAAAGCTTTTGGAAAATCGGCGCTCATCCACGATAGATTCTGATAAACAAAAGAACCGAAAAAATGGAACAAAATTATTTTGGCTTAAGTCGAAGAAAAGAGGCATCATTATATCTTAATATCAACAACACCCAACGCGCGCGCCCTCTCTCTCTCTCTCTTTCTCTCTCTGCCAACATGAATGAAGAACGGGAAAAGTTTCAGCACGAAAACCAGAGAATACCAACAATAAAGCAAAAAAAAACACGTCTGCCATGGTTTTTAGGTTAAAATTCAAGTGAAGAACATTTATCATGAGACGAATTGGTTTTTCGTGTGTCTTAAATTGTGCTGTAGATATGAGATGCTGCAGTAAACGAACGTAAATGTTTGCATGCGTGCTTGAGAGCGGAGCACATACGAAACGAGTGCCATGTTGAGCGCTCATGGTGCGCCTATAATTTAAATGTAATAATGATTTGTTGTTACCCTCAACAACAACAACAACAACAACAACAAAAAGAAAGAAATTATAAAGCACCGCTGTGAGCAAAACTGTGTGTATGTGTGTGTGTACTGAAAATAAATATACATTGTACACTACAACGCTTAACGGCCATTTTTCGAATAATTTAGTAACCTTCGACTGGTTGCGCTCATTCTGTCACTTAATAGCCCCAAAAACGCAGGACTTTACCATTCATTTATTTTCAATTTAATGTGGTTGTGCTCGGCCAAAATACACGGTCCAATATGTTTTGCCACATTGTATTTTCTTGGAAATTTCACACTGAAAAATGCACACCCAGCTTCATTAAACGACAATTTACTACGGAAAATGTAGCTCAAGTGTCACTGATTACAGAAAATGACACCGTTTAATTTCAAGCTTAGAAAGAAAAAAGCAAACGAAAAAAAAAGAACCAAAGAACCCCTTACCATTATCACAACGCCATTTAAATTGCAGAGAGAGAAATTGCACATAAAACTTCAATGGTTGTTATGCCATTTCGTGAAGTTTGTATTGCTCCATTTATCTCGATTCTAAAAGTAGAACTTTTGTTTGAGCTGGAATTTCTATTTTGGCACAGAAATGGGGAACCATTTAGAGGTATCATTTTGTTTGAGTCTTCTATTCGTAGCCATATACTCTTGAATATGCGTCAACATAAATCGATAAATCTTAATGCTCAGCCCAAATATAGAAATCTTCGATGCTTCTATGTTTTTTTTTGTTGCTTGAATTAATGGAATTTCGAGTATTATTTGGCTGAAGAGAGAACCAGTGTGCGAGAGAGTAATTAATAAATTATTGTGAGTTTCTAGTGTTTGATTAACACATCTACTCGCGATAGAGAATGCGACAAATGGTGTTTGCAAAGGCAAATGGAAAAATATTGTGAAAATGCCAAAGATAGACATTGGCACTCACGTAATCATCGCTCGGTGTTTGATTGTTTTCGTTTTCTTGTTGTTTTTTTTTTCTTTCTTCAAAATCCAAAACACAAAGCAAAGTGGTAATTTGATCGGTGCTAGTAATGGAATGGGAACAATTGTTTTGCGTTGGACAATTTTAACGCACTCAAATTAATCGATTCAGATTAAGAGGTCTACGATAAATACCGAACATTCACTGCTGTAATGTGACATTTTAAGTGGTCTAAAAGTAAACGCACACATTTTTGGTTTGGTTTTTGATTACAAATTGTGGTTTTCATTTATCATTTAAAAGCTTCCCAATACCGATGGCATATCAAAAGATATGCAACCGGCTAATCGGGTAATGATGAACTAAAATGTCGCTATACGTTTTTAAACCATTTTGCATTGACCACACTCATCGTTTACATTGGAACACAACATCCATTTATATTTTACATCAGATTGATAGCAGTTGATTGTGTAAAATACTCTGTATCACGTGCCAGCCAACCCAAGCGTAAATATCTTTTTGAAGAAGATGCGACATATCGACCCTCATTCCACCATCCGCAATGCCCCATTATGATCGCTTTCAATTTTAAAACCGCATCATTTACATAGGGTTAGCCTCCCCAATTTTAAGTTCACATCACATGCAATGATACGCACATGACGTGTTCATCACATGCTTAATGGGTCGTTTGGATTTAAAATGTGGCAATTTATATAAAACAAGGACTTTGAACCAACAACAACAACAAAACACATACACACACAAATGTCCAATGACCGACATGGATTTGAGCGAGAGAAATGTGAGGTTTGAAATATATATTTCGAATACGGAAAACCACCAAATCTCCAACTTTATGTAAATGTTTTTGCATCAGCATTCAACTGATTTGTGTTTACTTGTTGGAATTTATGATAAATAAATTTCGATCAGTAACACAATTTATGTACAAACAAGTAGGAAAATGCAAATAACAAAAAAAAAAAAAAATCGAAGTCATTGTTATTTCAGATGCCTGAGAGACTTGTTGTCTTTTGCTATTAATTCATCAAAAACACTTTACCGCATATGAATTTACTACGTGCTCATTGTGAATGGTTTGGCACGAAATGAAGACAAATAGCCGACAATAAAGTATGAAAATTAATATAAACGCTTATCTACGTTTGGAATATCAGTAAGCCCGCATGATTTTCATGGAAACGCCGCTAACTTCAATATAAAGTACGATGGCAGCATTTTTTCGGGTGAAGTGGAAACAACAACAACAACAACAAAAATCGCATAAAATTTTATCCATTTATTTAATACACTGTTTGAATTGGAGCCCATTAAATCGTTCGTACGCGTCATCGAATGAAACGAATTGTGGAAAATGGATAAGCAGAAATTTGTGTAATGGAAAAAAGAAGCCTGAAGAAGAAACAACAACATCATTGCATCCGAAGCAAAAAAAAACGGGAATTAACTTTAAATGTGTAACGAAAGATATCAAGTTTTTGGCAAGAATGAGAATTGGGAAAGAGAGAGAGAGAGAGAGAGAGAGAGAGAGAGAGAGAGAGAGAGTGAGAGAGAGAAAGAGAGCCGTAAACCTGTGAGTAATTGGCTGCAATAATTCTGAAACGGTTAAGTTTTATGGCTGCTGTAATGAATTTTATCCACTGTATAGATCGCAATTTGAATTCATTGTGTTTTTCAAGTCGTTTCATCGTTCACTTTTAGCTGGTTTTGGTTTGCATTTTGCTCTTACGTATGCACTGTTTACTTTTCGTAACTGCGCCATTTTTTTCGCTCGCTTGCTAGCTCACTCATTCGCTCCCGCGCGCATAGACTTGAGCAATTGCTAGCACTTGGTGCATTTATCGGCACAATATTTATAAGAGTAACAGTGATAAAAACCGTTTAGTTTGTAATATATTCGAAACTGAGAATATTGAAGTTTCATTGTTATGTACTCGGTCTTTCTCCTAGTCATTCTCAATGTGTGTGTGTGTGTGTTGGCAGCGATTTCTAATTCATTCTCGAATTTCAAGGGAAAAACCCGATTAACATTTCACCTTAATTGTTGAGAGAGAGTGAGAAAGAGGCCGAGAATGAGGGAAACAACACAGTTGCCCATAAATTTCAGTCTGTTTCATTCTATTGCTGTAAAGTAAGTCATTGTTCACATTTTTTATGGCTGTCATTCTATTTTCTGTTGTTTGTGGCGCTAAAATATATATATGTACATGTGAAAATGTATGAGACGAACGAGGATTTGTAATAGTAAGAATGTTAGCATTGTGTGTGTGTGTGTGTGTGTGTCTGTGCGCACAAAACGATGCAATATATATGCAAAATTCCTTCATTTTGCAATCACATACATTATCATAATTTTGCCGTCGTTCAACCGCTGTGAAATTGTATGCTATAGCAAATACGTATCAAAGACGCATTCAAAAAGTATGCGATCAATGTGCAATGCCGTACAAACAAAAGGAGCTGAACATGAAATAAGTAACGTTCCTGGTGGTATGGCTTCGGCAGCAACAATGCAGCAAACGTCAATGATTTTCAAACGGTTTTGCAAGAGACATTTTTCGTGTAATTTTCTGTTGTTTTTTTTTTTTGTTCTCTCGACCAAAGAAAATCATGTAGAAAATGGTACGCTTGCCGGATTTAACATTGGACTGGTTTACGGTCATTTTTCGCATTTTCTTTGTCGTTTTCATTTCTCAATTCTTATTCTCTGGTTATTTTTAACCAAATGTTATCACGAAAAAACCGTCGCATGTAAAACACTATCAGCACACTCATAATTCGTTCGTTTCAGATGCAACCCAATGGCAAATGGAACCAGTACAGGACACTGAATTTGTTTACAAGAAAACCCAGGAAAATAATTTATGACTTTTTTACGTGCATTTGAAATTGTTAGCGCGGCTGCCATTTTTCGTGGCAGCAAAACAGAGAGAAGGAGCACACACACAATCGCTCGTGCGCCCGCATAACCACCGCCGGCAATTTATTTTCCATTTCAAACAGTTGGTGCCAGCAAAATGGAGTGGAACACACACACATACAAAATCACGAGAACAATTCTCTGGTGATGGTGAGTGGCACTTGAAATATATTTTCAACGTTAATAAATTCACGTGTTTTATCACTAATTGAAGCATTGAACAATAAAAGGAACCCAGTTGTTCAGCCGCTCCTGTATTGTATGAATAGAAAACGGTAAAAATCATGTCACGTTTTTGCAAAACACTTTCATCACCATTCTCATTCGATTCACCATGAGATTCTCATGATGAGAATGATGTTTCAAGAAAAGAAAAAAAAAACAAATTGAATTTGTCGATTCTTTTGAAAAGGTTCAAGAACTACCCGACAGAGAATAAGGAGATGATTTTCAACATGTAGCTTCAAATAAAGTGCGGAATGTTGGAGTGGATTGAATCTTCAGTTGAAGTATTGAACAGAGAAAAAAAAAACCGTCCCCCTACTTTTCACGGCCATTTTCAATCATTAAATCTTTTACGGTTTTTAAAAAAGAAAAAAAAATAGTTCTCAGCTTTTTGCCACAAAAGGTTACAAACCTTTTTTCCATATAAGTCAATAATAAATCGGAAAGATGCTCAAAATGGAGAATAAAAAAAATATCCCATTTTTAAAGGAACGAACAGTTTTGTCCAAACCAAAGAAAATTGCACAGATTTATAACGACTTAGAATATTATGTAACAAACCTTCAATGATTAAAGCCCAACATGGAATGCGTGGATTTTCCTTAGAAACCGCAAACATTAAAAAAAAAACGGAAGATGCGAAGAAGAAAATAAAATGTGCCTGAACCAGATATCACGTGTATTCAAAACCGGAAATAACGGATAAATATTGACGGAACAAAAGTGTACGGAATGGTGCGGCTTTGTGGCGATAGCATTTTCTTCGGAATTTTATGGTTAAGTATTCCGTGTGTAAATGTTTTTTAGTATCATTTTCAATCATCTCTTTTTCGATCGTTTCCCCCCACCAAATCATAACATTACGTTTCGGATTCGGTTTCGGCTTCAGTTTTGGCGTCGATACATTTCAGCTGCCGATGATTGAGCATACCTCCATGGCCTATAAATTTTCTGTCTGCTATCTGCGTAAATAGCATTTTTGCGATATGCAAACAAAACACATTAATATTGAGCGTGCATAAAATGTTTGGAATTCAGGTTATTTTCAAAATATTCTGGAATTGATGTGCTCTCTAGTCGGAGCGATACACAACGAAACTACGAGTAAGCGGAACGATTTGCAATAAAACAATCTTGTTTTTTTGTGTGTGTGTGTGTGTGTGTATGTGTTTTCATCATGTATTTTTGTGCTACGCTGTTGTTCAAATCAACTCTGTAAAATCGTTCAATGTATTGATCTGCTCAGGGAAATGGCTGCTCCAGTTTTCTAATGTACCGACCTGGTATGGTTTTGCGGAAGCACATTTGGATTGGAAAATGGCATGAAAAGTATGCAGAGAGTGAGTGAGAGAGAAAAAAAAACAAGAATAGAGAAGAACACATCAAATCAATGGATTTCTCGGTGGAAAATGTGTCGCGCCATTTTTGTTTTGTGAAACAAATATGAAAGCCACAAGAGAAACGATCTCTCTTTCTCTCTCTCTCTTTTTCCGTCCTCCCATCCCTTGGCCTTACAACTCGCACATAATTTTCATCTGCAAAGAAAACAGCCGCATATTTTTCATGAAATCGGAAAATGGTATTTGTGAAATGCTATGTATAGCAGGGGTAGTGTTTCGTATCTCAATGGTAACTCATGGCTGATAAATAGCACCATCGATACATCCCCATGTTGCACGTGAAAAACATTTCCACGGATTGCTCTTTTGTGTAATTTTGTGGGTACGGTAAAAATGCACAACGTACACACACACACACACACACACACAAGAGCAAAACAGTTGCCTATTTATCTCGATGCCCATTAACAACGTTGAGATAAATTATCGACTTAAATTGAGTGTCATTAATCATTTTATTTTCATCATTGTCGATTTTCGGCGTATCATTTTCTGTTGCGCATTAGTTGCCCCATTTTTTCTCTGCTTGCTGTCTCTTTCTCTCGGTTTTGCATCCATTTTCATAATTTCTCCGAATGACAAGCGGTGTGTTACAGCATTTAAAAAAAAAACCAGCATCCCTAGTGTGAATGTAACATTTTGTTGAATCAACAACAACAAAAAATGTGTGAGCTTGCCATTTGAGATATGTACTCTCGAGCGAAGCGCATAAAACGTAAATAAAATGCACCATTTTAAATTGTATCCGCTGTCGAACGGAAGCATTCACGATTTGACACTCGTAAACGACTATGGTGAGAGTTTTACGATCCGGGTGGCGCATTGGAATTATCCATGGGTTCCAACAAACAACACAACATTTCCCAATGTGAATGAGAGAGAAGAAAATGAACGAAGAACAACAACAACAACAACAACAACCACAAAAAATTGCTACGTTCAAACTTCGAAGCGCATGAAAATTTATCAAATATAGCTTAACTGATTAATGGATCGCACATCCGACTGATAAATGGTGTAAAATGAGGTAAAAATCGTCAATGGCGATGATAATAATTCGATGTATGCTTAAAATTAAATACATGGCAATCTCTCGTGTTGTTTGCCCGTGCAACAAACGTGGTGCTGGGGCGATGTGCGCACCGTGGTTGTTGTTTGGTGTTGGTGCTTATAAATAATGGCGATTTGTGGTGCACTTTACATTTTCCCATATGGCAACATATTTGCCATTCAAACCATGACTTGCCATTTCCCCAAATCCATCCATATGCGCCGCCAATTTATTCATCAAAGTCTCAACTAATTTATTCCTAATAATTAATTATTATCGCGTTTCGTGCAAACGACGAACAATATTAATTTATACCGAAACTATATTTTGTCGCGCATTTTTCCTTGTTATGTTTTTGGTTGTTATGTGTTAGTGCTTTTGGGTTAAAATCTTCGTTTTACGGAAAATGAACATTTTGCGCTCTCATCCATTTTTGTTGTTTGAATATGAAATTTAGCATTGCTAGCATTCATTGGAGTGTCAAAGTACTTGCACACGATATTAGAATAATGAAGTGATTATGCTGCTGTTTTATACATGCATTAGCTTCAATATGGCTCACAGAATTAAGTATTCAAACTCACCGAAGCTCATTGCTCGCATTACTCTGGATAACCTCACACTGCTGCCATAATATCTACCTACAATATTTATATAGTTTCTCTATAGCTAAATTTCTAGCTCATCAAATTTGCGATTCTATTTCTAAAGCGAAACGTGTGCTTCTGCCAAAAACTGATAAAAGCTAACGGCTTTTGGAATATTCGGTTTTTCCAGCGGAAAAATCCGGTATGAAAATTGAATTCGGCGCTAACGATGTACCGCAATTGCAAATTATTTCTACTCAAAATGCATTCACACCGAACGATGCACACACAATACATTCATACCTTCGAAGGCGCAATCAATTTGCTCACACGCCGGGATAAATTTTCATAAATTCCAGATAAAGCGATTTAACTGAAATGTGAAATTGGTTCGGTTGAGTGTTTTGGGCGACGGCGATGGCGGGTGTGTGTGTGTGTGTTTTGTTTTTTTTTCTACAGATTCTTCACTCTACCATCGACAGCAAATTATTAATTTAACGAAATAGAACATTGACACGATCCATGTTGATTAAATATAAAACAAGCAGATAAATTTGGGCTGCTTATTGCACATGTTTGCATTTTAATTAAACATTCGACAACTTTTGGAATAATTGATACGCGCTGAATTCACTATGACTCTGTCGATTTCCATCTCTCTCCCTCTCTTTCTCTCTCTCTATCTCTCTCGCTCTCTCTCTCTCGCTTTCGATTCTACGGAGGAAATTCATGAAAGCTCCCCCTGAAACTTTGACAATGTAGCTATTTATGTGGATATATTTATTGGAGTGTATTCAATTATGCTGTAGCACTGTAACGCCAAAAACTTTAAATTGGCACCAAAAATGTGGCTGTCTCTCTCTCTCTCTCTCTCTCTCTCTCTCTCTCTCTCTCTCTCTCTCTCTCTCTCTCTCTCTCTCTCTCTCTCTCTCTCTCTCTCTCTCTCTCTCTCTCTCTCTCTCTCTCTCTCTCCCACAAATCTGTGTCTCTTTTGTGCTCCCGAAGCGCCTCCGAAATTCCCAATTTCACATTTTCAAATTAGATTAAGCGCATCCAAGTCGAATCCACAATTGGGGTGTTGTGCATTGATTGAAAACATGATAGCTACTTAATGATGGAGATTAAATTAGTGTATTTGTGTGATTTTTCGTTGCACGAAACTGATGGAATGCTTTTTTCTTTCATTTCATAAGATAAGCTCGAAGAAGCGCATCGCAATTCATTTGCCAAGCATTGTGCTGAACCTTTGCGATATGTGATTATTCTTTTTATTTAAAAAAAAAAAAGTTCGCTGAATTAATGAGCTTAAATCAAGTGCTTCATTTTGTGTGTAAGATTGTAGTGAATTAAATTTCAAACCAGAACGTTTTATTCACCAACAATATATACGATAATAATTGCTTAAAATCCATTTCACAAGAGTATATTGAAGCAGACAAAAGGTATTTTCCAAAACACAGCTAGTAAAAAGCTAGTAAATTACACAATTAAAGCTTTCGTCCTCGTTATTCCGCCTCCTTTTCCATTTTAAAGCAATTCCAAGTGTAATGTAATTCGATGCGATTTCGCTCTTTTTCTCTCTATCGCTCTCGTTAGCTCATTGCGGATTTGTTATGTGTCTGTCTGACACAATAGTTTTTGCCATTTCTTGCTATTTTTGACATGAGCCCATCAAAGTCAGATTCATGTGCTCGTAAATGGTGATAAATGCGTACATAAAACTTTCACCATCTCGAAAGGCTAATCGCTTCAAATGTGGTGCTTGTTTGTACCGATTTTGTTTTCTATTTTCATTCAGTTTCATTTGGAATAGTCAAAATATCGAATGATCTTATGTGTGAATAATCACTTTAGCTGATGCCATGTACAAAACATTTCCGAAAGAGTTATTTCATTTGAAGCAAGTTGGCATATGAGTTGATGTGTCATGTATTTGATGGCAGAGAGTAAAATTTCTGCAAACAACTTTCAACATTCCGAGAAATGGATGACACAATAAACGTGATGTTTGCTCACATGTATACGGTTGTATTTGACTGCAAGCATCACATTTAAATGTTAAACAACGTTACTATCTAAATATTTAGAATAATTTTAGTAAAGTATTTTTTGGGTTGACGTTGCCAATGTTGTTGTTAGTGTTGTTCAGTACCGAAAAAGAACAAGGAAGAATCGTAACACAAATATATGTAACGTATGTGTGCATGTCTATTGCTCGGTGTGTATGTGGAAGACAGAGAGAGAGAGAGAGATAGGCAGTCATGAGCTTAACGATTTTAAGAAGTGGAAGAGCATTCGATGGGAAAATCGAGATTATGATCCGTATACAAAAAAAAACATCCATATTAAATGGCACGAATTAGCAAGGATTCATAAGCCTCTAATGCCTAAATACTAAATAGAAAGTACATTTTGTGCACAAACAACCAGCATTTTTTGAGAGCCCCGTGCAACTAGATCAAAAATGGTTGAACATTTGTCGGTGTTTGTATGCGAGCCGTTACTCGACAAAATGGTTATGTAAGCATCATCAATGCCATATTATATGGACGCAGCACTGTGGAAATGTAATATTCTATTTCATTTTACATACAAACGCACATTACATTTATTTTTATTAACTTGAACCACACACACACACACACACAAATCCAACAGCGTCACTTGTTTCGGGGGTTTTGGCTGGTGCCTCTCATTCTGGATTACATTAAAGTATCAAGATATCTCGTTTTTCAGACACTTATCTGTACCAAATATTTTCGGCTCGATCATATGCATGCTATACATTCGTTCTTTGCTCTGGATTTTTCGTACTATGTTTTTTTCTTTTTTTTGACGATTTTATGATGAGATCTCCGGGCTGGTATCACATGAACATTCCGAAAGGAAAAAGAAATAGAATTACGAGCGGATCCAGCCCAACCGAAGCACACTGAATGTGAAACAGTGTGTGTGTGTTTAATTTTATTGCTTTTTCTGGTAGTTTCACTTATCAGCAAACTAATAAAAGCGAAAATCATTGGCACTCGTCTGTGCGGCCATTTCAGATGGCAAACTCGAAACTTGAATCTAATGATTTTCACAAAACACCAAAAACCAAAAAAAAAACTCTCAAGCAATTTCATTCTTCGGTTTACGCTTTTTTTTGTTGTTGGCCCATTTTCAACAGACACACTTTAATAAACGGATAATATACTCATTTCAGCAAAAATATTTTTGCAGCTTATGTATTGGAGCTTTGGGTTATGGCAAAATGGGCCCAAGATAACCTTTTTTTTGAGCTGCAAATATTTTACATGAAGTCGGTTTGAGCTTTGTTCCATTGAAAATGTTTGAAATTGGTGAAATGCTTACATCAAATAGGGCAAATTCAGTCTACATCATTTCCGGCACTCGGCAACCTCGTGAGGAAGGTATGCACACGAAAAAAAAAAGTTTTACCGATTTTACATAATTGTCTGTGAGGGATTTGATTCATTTTTGCCAATTTCTTTTTCTTTCGTTTTTTTTTAATTCAAAAAAAGTAGTCATTTAGTAAAATGTTTTGCAGAATAATGTGAAGAAGAAAAAAGAAACACGAAAATTGATGATTAGTTATTGCTATTAAAACTTGTTTCGATGGCTGTTGAATGTGTTTTGTTAAGGTGCAAAAAGAAAATAAATTATGTCCTTCTTTTATAGCCACGAACCGGGAGCTTCGTTTGGCATGGAAACGAGGAACATTCATGAAAGTTGCGCTTCAAATGTGGGAATTTTTAAATTTACATTCATCCAGCATGAAGATAAAGATGGTATGAATAAGATCGTTAAGTATAAAACATGGTGTATTTGGTGTGTGTGTGTGTGTGTGTGTGTGTGTGTAGTACACACGGTGTACTGTAACCTTGTGTCACACACCATGGGTGTGAGTAGAATATATTTTTCATCCAGACAAAACACTTTTACTTCTAATGTTAATGTCGCTTACCAGAAGAAACATACAACAGAGGCCATTTTTGTGCTCTCTCTCTCTCTCTCTCTCTCTCTCTCTCTCTCTCTCTCTTGTTTATTACTTGCATCAATTCATCGTCACGTTTATATACTCAAAGCGTGTGTCGACCACCTACACAGCGCCCACAAAACGTTATGATATAGTAGATAGAGGAGGAAAAAAAGGGAGACCCAGACCATTTCATCCGTGTGATGAAGAGCATAGAAGATGTTAAACACACATATCAACGGTGTTATCAGTGCGCACATGAAACGAAATATAAATGGGAAACGCAGTAAAAAGTACTTAGCACCAATGTTACTATCGCCTCATATAAGTCATGATAACGACCCGAAGTGATGGTGCGATGATATTCAAGCACTTCAAACATTTGTGTACCTCTCCATATCTAAAAACTGGCACTGACTACGGTACACTCGTTCTGTTCCACATTTCCTTTCTGCTCACAAGCTCATTTCCATTTCAAAATGAATGTGAATGTGACATTCAATGTATGTGTATAGCATTTCGTGTGATTCGTTTACATTGCTACATATTTGATTTTTCTTTCATGCGGATTCTTTTCTCTCGTGTGCGTGCGTGTGTGTGTGTGTGTGGGAATTCTTCAGTGGATCGAACAAAGTCTAACATTGTGACAATAAATAATAATTTCTTTTTGTTCTGCTATGAAGCAGCAAACAAAATGATATAATGTGTGCGTAGTTTGATGAAAAGAATAAACGACATCGCGATAAGTGAGAAGAAAATTACAAGAAAAAAAGAAGTGATTTAAACGTGTTTGTGTTGGAAAATAGTTGAACTGGATAGATGGGAACATGGTATACGGTAGACGACACTGCATGACCGGATCCAGCACTCTATACAAGTACCACACTTTTATAGCATCTCAATATCAGCAACTCTTCTCTGAGGTCTAAGATTTGTTCGTTTTTTTTTCGGGGAACATCTGGAGTAACCGTATGTGAAGCTGCTGATTGAATTGATTGTCGAGAAAAAGTGATGAAAAAAAAATCACAAATGCCATCCAATAAAATGTTATGTCGAAAATCAATAAAGTGTTGCTATTAAAAATCGCCTGGCAGCTGAATTGGGGATTCGTGTGTGCCATGAATCATTCCCGACACTTTATGCGATGTGATTTTCAATTTACTTTCACATGCACTTCTCATCTAAAGGAGCGAACGTGTTACAAAGATTCATATAAAGTGGGTAACACTTTCTTTTGTGTGTGTGTGTGTGTGTGTGTGTTCAGCAACGATCAAAATTCCACGTATGCATAATTTTGTTCGTCGAAATATTGAAAATGTTTTGAAACGGTAAAATTGAACACGACGAACCGAAAAATAAAAGTGTTCAGCACGAGTTTTATCGCAAGTGTGTACCAAGTTTTATGTGATGTGGCATAGAAGCTCAAAATATTCCCTCATCTGTTTCGGGTTGCTAAAGATCCATTTCATACCGAACACCATCGTATGGAGTCACGTGTACTTGCACAAACTCTTCGTCCGCGTGCTTCGATAAAATAATAATTTTGTCACATTGAAATGTTCAAGTCATACACAAAGTGACAAAAGCTCATTCAATCTGACTAGCGAGCAAGTAAGCGTGAAGAGAGGCGGAGCAAAAATGGTGGTGAGATGAACAACAACAAAAAAAACTCATTTGAATTTGAATCCATCCGTGATATGTTGATTCCAATGAATTTCAAATGAGAGCATATCCAATCCGTACGTTTAAATGTGGAAATTATATGGGAGAAAATTAAGCAGCAATTTCAGAATAGAAAAAAGATTTACGCTGGTAAAGTCCATCAATTTTGAGCGGAGATTATCTCTTTCCACTTGCGCATTGAGCTTACCATTTCGGCTTCACTTCTTGGCAGTTCCAAAGTGTCGAGAAAACACACAGAAAACCAACCACAGAATAAGCACCTATTTAATGGATTGCAGAGCAAACTTTGAACGCCAAAAACTTTGCCTTTTAAACCAAAATTCCCATTTATCATAAACTCCACTGCATTGAATATCGTGCACACACACATACACACACACACCCAATTTCCGTTTCCTTTACGCTTTAATGCAATCCAAAACAACAATGCAACATCGTCGAAATGGAACAGAAACACACACAAAAAAAATTCACCCTCGGCTATTATTTGTTTCCGTTACAGATTAGAACTTTCGCTGTATGCCAACAACCTTTTTTTTCGCCATGTTGCGCACCATCATTCCACTTCACATACATTTTTTTTCCTTCTGTTCTTCTAGTTTTTAAATTGTAACGATAGATTTGAAAGCTGAAAGGCACAAAACAACATTCTCAAAATGCACACACAATGTCAAATGTCGAAAAATTGGCGACGAATTTGAGTGCAAAATGGCAAAACAACTATGTTGCGACACACACACACACACACAGAGGAAAAAAAAGAATGGAAGCAGGTCGGAGAAACAAAAGTTTTACTAGAAAAGTATCTATGATTTTCTCATTTCCTTTTAGTTTTTTTTTTTGTTGTTGTTGTCCCTTCCCCGATTTACTTCTGCGGGGCGTTTAAAACTGTCTTTTTGTTGTGAGCATTTGATTTTATGTATTTATCATGATTACAGTTTGCACGCTTATTTCCTTCCTCGATAGCACGAAAACGAATGAACCTCAACAAAAAAGCGTTGACAAAATGCAGGGCACAGCAAAAAGAATGAGGCTCCTTTCGCTCCGTATGTTTCATTAATTCATTGAGGATAATTAATTTTGTTAGTTGGTAAGCAAAAGACTGGGATGATATTAGAAACTAAATTCCCGTATGAGAATGGTGCGATGTCGAGAATTAAAAAAAAACTGATTCAAATCCAGCGAAACCCAAGATTTTTTGATGAACCAAAAAACAAATGAACGAATCAAAATCAACATGTTCAACATTTCATATAGTAACGAAAAGAACTGTTTTATGAGTATCGCTATAAAAATGAAAACTTTTCTCCTTTTTTTTGTTTTGTTTTGCCTCGAGCAAACTATTCGGTATAGATTAACGACAAAATGCTAAATTGTTTTGGCCAAAATCACATACACCATAAAACCGTGGCCTACAGAGGAATGGAAATTATGACTTGTTTTTTTTTGCGACTTGGATTCAAGCAAAACTGTCACTGCCAATGGAATCGTGTCTTGATGATATGCACAGACGTTTTTTTTGAAAAAATGAATAAGTAAAAACCAAAAATAGATGATGAAATGAATTTGTCATGGCATTTGGAACGAAGCATTCGTTTGGGTTGAATTTCACGTACGGCACACGCTATAAAATCACTTTGACACTTGAAGTTAAACGGATTCGATTTACTATCGTCATCGTGTATATGTTTGGAATTAAAATTTACTGCAACCGATATGCTTGGTTTGTCATTTGGTTTTTTCGCTTCAAAGTTACCATGAACAGTGAACACATCTATTTTTCATTTATGCCCTCATTTTATTGCGGCTCATAGAAATGTAAACGGAATTAAAATTGCGAGACTTCATCTTTATAGACTTTCCATTTTATCTGAACTCTTCATATTGATGACCGTCGTCACTTCAAAATACTTGTGCCATAGAAAAGCTTAGTTGAAAAGTTCATTCAAGAAAACAATCAAACTGAATGTTTGTCAAGGTTAACAAGTGATTCAATTGATTCGATTTCAAATACATCAACCATTTAATGACGTATACGTTGTGTATACACATAACCTACGTTTGGCTTAAGGATAGACCCTTTGAACCTAATATTGTACTGGGAGCTCCACCTCGGTATTCATTGTTTTCGAAAACACAATAGCCGTTGTTGAGGTCTGGTATAGGAACTCAATCATTTTTGTGTCCATCATTTGACAAATAGCAAAGTCATTGCATCACATTTAATTGTCATTGCAAAAGCATGCCTTTGCCCAAGTCTAGCATTCAGAATGGCAACCGTAGAATAACCGGGCTAATGTAAATATTATCGAGCAAATGTGAACTCAAAAGAGAATTAATTTGGAAAAAAAAAGATGACGAACTCTACTGTTACTCGTAATGAATGTTACAATAAATTACGCCCTTTGGCTATATTTTTGTCATTTTCACATTCACATTCACATTAAAGGTGCTGGCTACATTCAATGGCTACAACAAAAATAATGACACACTAACAGTTGCGAAATGTGTATGTGTTCTATTTGAATGTACAACGCATGTTGTATACAATATATATATGTTCGTACACGAACATCGAACATGGTAGAATTCTATAAACAGCAAGCACACCAAGCACTTGTGATCATCTTCATATGTCGAAAATCGTAAATAATCCAGCATTTTATTGCATTTTGGCTGTATTTTGGACCAATCAACGTAATAATAATGCGATTATAGGGAACATTGTTCACATTGTAACATGAAAGCACACAAGTGCCTGTTTACCATAAATTATATGCTGGTACGTCACATGAGTTCAACATAAAAAAAAAACTGTACAAATGGCAAGACACGTTCTGCAATTGTATGTGACACAAAACAACTGGAGCAAAAAAGAAACGACGAATTGAATTGCATTACAACAACAACAACAAAAAAACACTTTTAAAAGCAACTTCTGTAAGTTTCTCATTGTAACGAGAGCAATGAAACCATTTCGAATAATTTTTACATCGATCTTGTGTAGTAATTGAGAACTTTGTTTTCTTCAAATGAAAAAAAAAAGAAGAAGAAAAAAACTTAATCACTGGCGAAACAAAAACCGTGTAAAAGTGATAAAACTCTAAATTACTTTGAAACTTTGCGATACTGAGGCTGTGAAAAGCGCTTTAAGCGAATGGTGAACAAGCAATTGGAATTGTGTGTTTTCAAAATGTTTTCTCCGATAAAATTCAATTCGAAACGATTCAACAACAACAACAACAATTACAACTGGTCAATTTGGAGGGGTTGAAAAAATAAAATGTTTTGCTCTTCGAATTGAATGCAACCGGAATACAATTGACCATAGACCAAGTGAAAATGACTGATTTGTTGAAATGTACACATTTTGATTTTGTTTACTCGTCCAAAAAAGTTGCCAGCCATTCTTTCAAACTAGTTATGATTTATTATTTGAATCAAAATACACATATATAAAATATGGTGGATGTACTTTGGTCAACATTGCACACGTGCAGCTCATCCCCATAGTATATATTTACATCCACACATATGTCCATGGCATCTAAAAGTTACTTTTCTCATTGTCGTTTTCGAATGGCAGAACTAGTTTTTATGATTTTAGGTTTTTCAAGCATTGCAAACGAACTGGAATTATATATTTCTGTGTTGTTACGATTGTTGTCAACCCTCCTCAAAACGGGGCCCAATAGCAATAGCAATAGCAACAGCAGCAATAGCAAAACAGCCACCCAGACAACCATTGCCAGAGCCAATGTGCCAGTGTGCATATCAAGTGCTACACATGATTTATTCCGGTTTTTGTCGTCAAAATCGTTCCGTTTTCAAGAATGTGCCACAACTTTACCGATCCAACAGCGTAATATTAAATGACAGACATTTATTTATGGTCCTTCATAAATATTTGTACTCTATTCTCCATCTCGTTTGTGTTCTCTATTTCACTCTCTCTCTTCATCTCTCTGCAGAGAATCATGGTTCTCCTTCATCGAGCCGAACAATCGCAATCGGTATCTCCGTTTTGCTTTGTGGCGTTTATTTTATGTTTCATTTGTAATATTAATAAATAAATAATTGTTGTTGCCATTCGGATTGTCAGTATTGCGCACACGGAGTGGTAGACAAATCGAGAGAAGAAAAAAAACGCGACAAAATGTATGGATTCTGTGTGGCTGCTGGCTGCTGATGCATACAAAGAACGACAAAACGTACCTCAGCTGGTTTTATATGTATGTGATTTGTCATTCGTCTTTGGCGAAATTTAATTTTTGTTTTACGTAAATGTAATAAATCCTTCATGCTTTCTAGATTTTTTTTTTGCTTTGTTGCTTTTCGTTTTTGCACTTTTTTCGTCTTTTTTTGGCAAGAAAATCGATTTTTTCCACATTACAGCATGAGAAACACCAAACATAAAGCAATTTATTGGTGAGAATGTCTCTCTTTGAACACTTTTTGTCGAGCATTTATCATGATCCCGAACAATTACTAACCATAAAATTGTATTCAAAATAAGAACAAAAATATTTGATGTTTTTAGCTCTGATAAAAGCATATTTGGAAAACAATGTCGCGCACTCACCTCTTATCAAAGTTCATTTTGCATTTGGAAAATATTCCACGTGCTAAAATTTGCACCGAAATGTTAACATTTTATCTTTTGATTTACAATTCCAGCGGCAATAATTTATTGAAATGGTTGAATACGTAATACGGAACAGCTGAAATAATGAACGGCTCAACAGCAAGTGCATTTATTCATCTGTCAAATCATACGACTGATTGGCTTCCATGTCATGTACATCCTTCTTAATTTGCCATATAAATACATTTTATTGGTGTGTATTTTAATTTATAAACATATCAATTCGAAGCCCGGGGATGCCGTCAATGTCAATCATGTCGATAGTGACTGTGTCGCATATTGTTATCTTTGTTTGTTTTTGTGTGTGTGTGTGTGTCGCATTGTTCTTGGCAAACGTAATCACTATGTATTCTTTATGTGCTTTGACTTATTTTTATATTTTTTTTTCTAGTATTTCTTCCTATTTCTCATGGCTATTTTCATTCGCTATCAAAATTGATTGGATTTCAAGACATGGCATTATTATTCAGCACAGTTGAATGCAAACAAAAGGCGTGAAAAATGAATGTCTGTAATGCCATTCGAAAGCAGCAACTTTTGACATTGCAATACGAATTCCGTTCGTTTGTTTTCCGTATAAATTATTATGTAATATTTCTTCCTCATATTTTTTGTTGGTTTTGTTTGTTTTGTTTGAAAAATGGTTTCGCATTGAGTTTGATTATGATGATTATTCGGCTTTTGGTAAAGCTGGATTCATTTATTATTTCTATTTAAACGGGGGAATTTGCCTGAGTTGTCATCATTTTTCATTTGTCTTTCGTATTTCATTATTTTTAATTGATTGTTACTGTTATGCTGAGAACATTTTACCCGTAAATAATCCCTTAGTAGGATGGATATTTCACTTTAACGGTATCTCAACCGGTATAGCGGTTCGAAAATATCCTTTTATATTTACCATGTGAGTGGCATTCGGATAATTTTAAACCATTTGCCATTTAATACGATAACAAAAAGTAACTACTATTGTCATTCATCATTTTATTTTGTTTTGAAATAGAAAATTGAACGATATTTATAGAAAGAGGCGTTTAAAAAATGCATGAAATGATGTTTTGACTGTTACTTTCCGGAGGCTATTTCAATAATATTTTGGATGAAGTAACAAGAATTTATCTGCGTCAATACCCACTTAACAAATACTCAAGGACACATCGAGCATTGAGAGTGAGGCGTTGGGCATTGGGCGTTGAACACTCCACGTTTGTGCTCACGAAGACTTGTGTAAGGCATTAAATATACATGTATAAATAACCAATCTAGTTTCACAATAGATCAATTTCAATCATTGAATTGTTAATTTGTCCGATGATCATGACAGTATAACGGTATTTTGACGTGCGGATTGAATGATTGGATAGTAAATAAAAATACTGTTATTATGACAAAATCTAAAAAAAAACTGGGTATCGTCCAAATATTTTCTTTGGCTTCATTCATTTTATGTTCTTTTTTCTTGTTCGACATTTTTCCTTCAGTCATGCAGCCAGTGTTTTTTCAACACTATCTGAATGCCAGTAGCTTTATATTTGAATACAAAGTTATTATCCAATAGATATCATGTTGAAGAACCGTTTTTAGTTGGCTTTCTATCAAATATTTGAGCCTATGAAATATTTTCTCAGGCATAGTAAAACTTGTTTGGAGGGTGCCTTACGCACATAAAATATTCATCCAAATTCGTCTAGTTGATAAATGACTGCATACAAGAGCGATCTATCGATAAAAAATTAAAATTCCATTCGTTGTGGTTTATGACCATAAACGCATACACATATTTAACTTGATAAGTATAAAAGGGTGAAGGTATTATAAATGTTGTGAGTTTTTCGGCGCGGTTTTTGCAGGAGAAAAGAGTTTTTTTTTTGTTGCTATTGAATATATCGTTCCCGACGACCACATTCAGTATTGTTCGATTTTTTGGTGAAATTGTTCGGAAATCAAAAGCCACAACACAACAAACCATGTGAAGCACAAACATCGCATCGAACAGAATTTTATCAAACGCTTTATGATCCGATTTTGGTTGACAGGTCATTATTTGCGCATAGCACAACTGTGAGATAATTACACGTATGACAGTCTGAAAATTAATGAACGGAACCCCTCCTTAAAATTATGGCCTTTCATCCAAAAAATATTTCCTCATCCGCTCCGCATGTTCCCGTTTGTACGTTGCAAATATATAAATAATTCGGCATTTTCATCCGACTACTTGTAGTGTTGTGTGTGGTGTGTACGGTGCTATGTTAGCTATTCTTCTCACAAGCAAATGTGTCCAGTGTCCATCGAATGGGGTGGCCTTTTTCATTTCAAAGAAGTGTATATTCGATGAATGGTACACTTTTGGCAAAACCATTCTAACTACTAAAATGCTTCATTTGCAGCTTTGACCGTATAAACACAATTTTTATTTGGCCCTTTGGTCAACCGTTGTGCTGGATTCATAAATAGGCATTATACTGTCGATGGAAATGAAGCTTGCGTGACGTTTATAATTTACGAATGTGAAGCGCTATGTTTTTTTTTTCGAACGTTCTACTTTGACTCATGGATATAAATAATTTCACACACTGTGTTTGTAATATGAATACTTAAATACGCACGTGTGGAATGCTGTTATGAATTTAGCGGTGGCGCGATGGTGCGATAGATCGTTGTATTTGTGTGTAGGAGTTTTTTTTTCGTTTCTCTTCTGTTACTCCATCTTGTTTGGCTAGTGTGAATGTGTTTGTGTGGGCAAAAGCGCTCGCTTTTCTTCGTTGATAAATTTTTCTCCATTAATCAAACGTATTAAATGTACATATTTAATGGGTAAATGTATGTACTCAGTGCATGGGTGGCTCTGTACTGTACAAAAATACCAGCTGAGCTGACTACCATCATCAGTAGCAACAGCCAGTGGACATTATTTGCATGAGGATAACGAGCGCTTCAATAAGCACTTTTCCTGTTTTTTCTAGAGGAACGCTTTTCACCAATTTTACCGCTTCACATTTTCAACACACACACACACAAAAACCGACGCATTTTTCGACAGTTTGAATTGCGATCGGCGTCCGTGTACAACAGCATTTAAGTCAATGGTTCAAATTAATTGCTTGTTATTATTTTATGAATACGTTTAATTTTTTTTTCTCTCTCTCTCTTTTTTTCTCACCAAATTTTCCATGTTAAATTTTACATCGTTAGCTTTATTACTGAATATATTAAATACAATTTTTGCTGTTGTTGTTTTATTCACAAGTTGATTTCATCATTGCTCTTGACATTTGGCATGGCAACCGATTTATGGATTTAATCACATAAACTAGCATTATAAATGAAATGTGTGTATTTTGTATTTGATTGATTTGCATTTTAGTATTTTTGATTTATTTTATGTTAATTTTGAAAAGTTTTCCAGTTTTTAGCTATTTAGCCCGGCACATTTATATACGGAATGTGTATTTTGTTAAATGATTTAATGAATTCACTAATTGATGATTTTCAAATAGGAATAGCGCCCAAAATTGAAGTGTATCATAAAATCTAATTAATAAAGTTCAATTGCAGCCATTTGAAGCAATCCATGCATCACTATGGCTTCGACATTTCGAAATGGAAGTATTTTATTATTGACGAAAAATGAGAAAATGAACGATAAAGTGGTGCTTTAAATAAATCGATAGGACGATTGAATTGTATGCATCTTCTTTAGTACACTTTGGTAAACTGGTAAACTTTTTGAAATTACGTCTTTATTTCGTTATTTTCTGTTTTTTTTTTTTTATTGATGAATATCAAGAAAATGATTACGAGTTTCAAATGCTTCAGATTGTTCGAAAGCTAGCGATGGGAAGGTAAACAACAAAAAAAAAGCTTCAGCAACAACATAATATTTTTGCTTACCCAAAGTAATCTTTTAAGAATAAATGAGAAATTTCTTCAACTTCATTTCATTCTTCGTTGTTGTTCACCCTGACAAGAAAAAAAAAACTTATTTCATATCATTATTCGAGCATTTCTTTCGAATATTTCGTGTTGCGTTATCGTGATGCGATACAATATCCGCTTGTGAAAGTAGCACACAATATAAATCCGTATTCCATTTAACTTTTCAATTGAGCCACGGAATGAAGCTTTGGGCGAAATGAAATACAACAGCTATACCAGTACACACTCGCACAACGACACATCGATCAAACAAACAAACAAATAAAGATGGAATCGTCGATGACAAAGCAGCTGCTAGTGCGGCCAAAATGAAAATGTGAAATAGTTTTATGCTTTCTATCTCAGTGTGCTGTTTTTTGTTTTCGTTGCCATTGCCGCCGCCGTCACCGCCATCGTCGTCGCTGCTGCTGCTGTTGCCTTTTCTTTCATAAATAAATTACACAACATCTGCATTAATCATTGCGTCGAAAAAGTTTTTACCTCTGTAATGTGTTCGACTGCGACTTGAGGGCGGCTGGTGGAAAATGTTGGGATAAAAGACAGACATTCAAGTTTTTTTTTTTTTTGTCCACGTTGAATGTCGATATGTATCTCTCACTTGTGTTCAGTATTCACCTTCACAAGAACCTGTTTTTGTCTTCAACAATGTTCTCTATTCTCTTCTTTTCTGTGTTCTTCGGGTTCATTTTTTTTTCGAACATCAAAATGGTCATGACTCATGTGAAACTTGTGAAGGGAAATCAAACGATTGTAAATTCGTTTAAATCGGAAGAGAGAGAGAGAAAAAAAAACAGAAGATGAGGAGCTGTGTACAAAAGCTAAGCTTTCTTGTTGTACACAACCAAAGTTAATAAAAAAAAACGAAATCTGATTTCCTTATTATTTATATTTAGTTTTTGGAAGAGCTTAAGGTGTGTGGTGGCCTGGCGATATGTTCGGATATAGACAAATTTACGATCTGATGGAAAATAAATAGAACACAAGTGAATAAAGAAAAACTGGCACACAAAAAAAACATGAAGCTTCAATAAATGTGTGTGTGTGTGTGCTATACGAATTACGAATGGCTTTTGCCATTCACGAAAAACTAAAAACTTCCAATCCTCAATAAAACAAAAGACGGAAAAGTCAACCCTCACCTCCCTCACCCCGGGAACGAACAGGAAGGCGAACAAGTTCAAATAAAAGGCATGGGATAGAATTTTTCAAACAAATTCAATAAAAGCATCAAACAAAATTACCATAAATTTTGCAATGACAGGCGTTGGATACAGGAATAAAAAAGCTACGGACGAAGGTAAGAAAAATGGAAAAAGACAGTAGAATGGCTGAACGAAGCACCAACAACCGAAAGATAACGAAAGAAGAGAAAAACAATTGAAACTTGAACGGCATTTTGCTACAACAAGAGACACATTCATTTCAAAATATGGAAAAGAAGCGACATACAACTTTTTCTTCAATCGCATTCTCACGATGTGAACAACAACAAAAACGTACACACAGAGATTGAGAGAGTGAGAGAGAGCGAGATCGAGAATGAAAAAACGATTTTATTTTAGTTCAGAGAAAATGAGAAGAATTCTAGCAGTAGAGAAACACTGAGCAAAAAAAAAAGACAGAATGAGCAAGAGAAAGAGCGAAATTCTACCTGTGAAACAAAACAATTCGATAGAATAACAAACTCTAGTGTTGTGCACATTAAAATGCGAAAGTCGAGCACCAACACTTTGAACACTGTTTTACAAAACTACGACAGTTTTCTATGTCTCGTGTGCGACACATTTTGCGCACAATGCGAAAAAAAAATATATATACCGAAACTCTTTCGTTAGGGCGAACAAACAGGCCATCGTTGTATTAAATCGCTCACAACCAAGCACAAAACTCTTGTGCTGCCAAATTGAAAGCCAAAAATGATAAAATGGCTCAATGACTTTTGGTAAAGGAGCTGTGCATGTAAACATTGAACCGAAAAACGAACGAAAAAGAAAAAAAAATGGTCGTAAATGCAATGATGTGGCTGTAATAAAAGGTTCGATTGAAATGAGAACATTTCACAAATTCAAGACGTTACAAGACGCTCAAACAACGATGACGATATGGGGAGCCATCGAAAAAAACACGGAACTTGTTGTTTTTTTGTGTGTGTGCTGAAATGTCATTATGGTGCGTTTTTATTGATTTTTATCCATCCATCCAACGAGACCACATTCAAAAGGTACGGTGAAAACGAACATACATACAAAATGTGAAAAAGAGGAAATTATTCGATTTCTGTTATTTTTCCACTTGAATAAAAATGTCAATGATTGGATGCGATACACGTGCATTTCATACCCTCTGAACATTATTATTATTCGATGAACGAAATACTTCGGGGGGGGAGTGGGAGAAAATGGTCGTAATGCCGTTTCAAGTCTGTATTATTTATAGTATAAAGATTCTTTCCGAAAGAAAACTAATGTAACATTTTCAGATAAAAATGCTCCAAAAATATTCTAACTGGAATAATTTTATGGATGTACTCACCTAATTCGACATAAAGTTTTGGCCGAACATTTTCCTGCCAAACACCACCGCTACTTGCATGGGCTGCACACACCAATAGACTAGCGATAAGTAAAATGTTTTTCCAATAGCATTTTGATCCATTTAATGATGTCATATTGCCGCTCTTTATCTGCTTTCTGCACCGATTGAAAGTATTATAAAATTCCTATAATTCACCAGATTTTGGTTTTGGAAGATGTTCACATAGAAGATTCGGTTCGTTATGCTGGCTCGATTTTTTTTTTTTTTTGTGTGTGGTGGTTTTAGTTTTCGCTTTTCACCAGTTCATTTTTGCCAGCAATCAACTCTCAATGCACTGATGGGAACTGAAATTGCACAGGAAAAAAAAGGTGGCATACATTAAATAATGGAATGCATAAAGATTTAATCACTTTTAAAGTTGTTTTGCAGGGGAAACGGGGTGGGGAAACTTGGCTGTTTGCAAGTTTGCTTTCGCTGTTTGCAAGTTTGAATTACGAAATATGAACCTCATTGGAATTGGAACGAACCGTATACGGGGTGCTATGATCTCAAGCTACCTAAATTGAGCACAAAAATCGCACTCTAATTATGAGCTTGCAACGGGGGGGAAAAAAACGAGAAAAAAATGGGTAATCAACGATAAACACAAAAGGAAGAAAAACGGAAATGCTTTCAAATGAAGAAGAAACACCCGTTATAGAAAAAATGAATTCAGTGAAGTAAAAAAAAAGGCAATGAAATTATGGCTTAAGTAAAGCCAAGTATTGCAGTTAGAAGGTGTAAAAGTGCCATGAAAACAACAACAGAATTTTCTTCATCTCCTATTTTTGTCCAGTATCTCACATGTGCCGTGGTTACGGACATTTTTATTTTCTCTCTTCTTTTTCATGAATGTTTTATAGCCAAGATGTTACCATTGAGTCAGTGACTTTTTAATACACATTTGAAGAATGATTTACTCGAGGCTATGCAGTGCTTAAGATTTGCAATTGAGTTGTACTTCTTTTAAAAAACCAAACAGCAGCTAAAATATTGAAATTCATAGACAAAAAACAAACACAGAAATGAAAAGCTGAAGAAAAATTGTATCGCTTTTGTTAAGTTTGTCTATGTGCAAATTGCATGTGTATTGTATTCCAATTTACGCCCAGTATCAACGGCGGAAAGCAAAACAATCGTTGTTGCCGTCGTAATGAAAAAAAAAATCTTATGCATATTTTATATCACGCGCCATTTGCTTTAAACTCGTTTAACGTTTTTTTCTTTTCTCTTTCTCTTTTTTTTCCTCTGTTTTGTGTGTGTGTGTGAATTCGTTTGTCTATTGAGTGCGTTTTTTTGCCTCTGTCTGTTTCACTCTCGTATTTGCTTCAATTTAGTTCTATTTATTTATCGTCGTCGCTGAATACTAAACACAGAACTCTTCATCCTTTTGCTCGTCCGTTTTGTTTCCTGTGTCAATTTTTGTATGGAGCTAATTTCATTTCCCATTCTTGTTGGTGTCGTCTCTTGTGTGCGCGTTTTTTTGTGTCGCTGAGTTTCTATTTTCTGAAATGGCACAGTAGCGAGTCACAACTAGCGACTGGCGTTGCTCGACCAGTGCCGGCAGCATCGAGTTCATTCGTGTGTGTGTGTGTGTGTTTTTTTTTCCGTTTCTGCTGCTGATAACTGGTGAGTCTATTGTTAAAACTTTTACAGCAACTAAGAGACAGTGCAAGATGATTTAAAAATAGATGTTTCATTTGCTTTTGGTATCTTTTATGCTGTATGCAAAAACATTTGCATTTCTTCCGTGGAAGATTTGCGTTTCTTTTTTCTCTTCTTCTTCTTCCAACAAGAATAAAGCTTTATCTCGTGAAAATATCTGGTGTTTTTTTTTCGCTTTTTATCAACATTCTTCTTTTTTTTATTAACTCTTTCTTCAGTTTTATTTTTGCGTTGAAAATGTTTAGTGCTTCAGCGAATTTGTATTTGTGTAACACATTACATTGGGTTGTCTGAGTGTGTGTGTCGGGTACATCAAAAACAATTCAGCATGAACCAAAAGCAGTGACTTTAGATGAATCTGTAAAGAGAGAGAGAGAGAGTGGAAAAAACAGACCGTCAGTAAAAGTGTAAATATGCAAATTGAGAGAATAATAACACAATGATAATAAAAAAAAAGGGAATAAGTTTGTGTATCGCTCGTCATGCGCAACGATCAACATCCAACGATATTCATTGTTCCAAAATGAAGAAAAACAATTGATGAAAGTGAAAAACAAAAACGCATTTCAATAAATGTATTTAGTGTGCTGTTTTTTTGTTGTTGTTTGTATCCATTTCGTTTTCCGTCGTGTCATAAATTCACTTTTGTTATTCCGTTTCAATGTCGATCGTCTTCAATTTGATGCAAATGTATTATATTGTTCGGTTAGCTCAGTGTTTTTTTTCTCTATTGGCTTGTATTTGTGCTCCAACGGCAAAAATACATCGAAAATGGAATTTTTGCTCGGCATTTGAAATAAACGAACGACTTCTCATATTTTATGGGCCACTTCTAGTTTCAACATTGCATGAAATGTAAATAGGCTCTGCCAGGTTTTTACGAGATTAGTTCCAAACGAGAGAACAACCAAAAAGAAGAAGAAGAAGAAGAAAAAAAATGAACCCGAAAAACCATTTGTTCAGATAGCGAATAGAAATATTTGCAATGAAATCCATTTGCATAAACATGGTTCTTCTATTTCATTCATCGTCAAGTTGATTCGCTCCTCACCTAAAGCGAACATCTACACTGAAAGGTTTTTTTGAAATCAATGCCAAGCGCATAAAGCTGTTGGGGAATTACCCGACAGCAGGCAACACAACCAACCAAGCAAAAACAACAAAATACAGGGCAGCATTCAACCAGAATGTTGGTGTGCTGGTTTGGTGTTAGGAGTACATTGTACCGATTTCGTTTGGATTCGAATGCCATTTCACTGATTGTTAAATCGAAGTGATACGATTGCATGTGAAGCAAAACCTCGATACAATCTCGATGCAATCGGTCTTTGTCGTTCGGATCAAAGTGCCATTACTCAACTCGTTTCTCTCCGGTGTTCTATTTTCTTTCGTTCGCTTCGTTTTTTCGTCTTTTTGCTCTCTATGTCTCTCACTCTTCGCCACACATCCGATTTCATCATTTTCATCAATTCGATGCAGCCATTTCCACGCGATAATTCTTCCGTTTTTGGTTATTTATCTTCTGTTTGGCCATTTTTCTTATGTCGTTCGTTCCGAATTTTTTTTTTCTTTTCTTCTTTGATTCATTCATTTCATTCATTGGATTTATTTGCAAAATCTTCCCTTTTATTTGCCGACATCAACACACACTCACGCACGCACACACACACACCCACATATTGTGTTCTTATATTTCGGTGTTTTCGGTGAAAATCAGTATTATGTTTCCATGTGATTTGTAACCATATTGAACAAGGTTTGAACATGCAATACCGGATTTTGCAATAGGTATTGACGAATCGACGAAAAGAAATCGTATATTTCGTTTTGTGAGTTTCGTGCAAAGACCAGACATTCGATTTATTCGTAAAAGTGTGTGTTTCTTTCGTTCAACCGCGTAAAACATCTCGAAACAGTTGCTCGAATAAAAGCGCATCTTATCAACCACAGTGTTGTTGTGTTAAGAGTGTGTGCGTTTACATGTTTATTGCTAACATGGAAAACATTGAAAAATGGTATGTCATTGGCAAAATTAAAATGGCCCACAAATCGAAATTCCAAATTTCTCTCTTATTTTGTGGGGCGATACGAAGTGGAAAAACGAACTTTTTGCCACCAAAATAAATCACCTAATTTATATTACATGCTAGTTTCCTTTTTGCCCTCTGGCCATAAATAATTTTATTTTCCTTTTGTGTATTTTCCGGTCGCCTGCGTTTTGTTGTGCATCAATGAAATTGGTGGAGAGTGAGTGCTTTGAAAACACCGGCTAAAGTTGATGTGGAAAAGTTTTACTTTGAACGCTATAAATCTAAATGGATGTCATTGTCTTGCTGTTGGCCAAACAAAAGAAGAAAAGCACATCGAACAATTTTTGAAATCCGATTCTATTATTTTGTTCTTATCGAATAGTTTATGGACCATGTTTCTCTTCACCATTCATCGAAGCCTATGGAAAATGACTTTTACTTAAAAACTTCGATAAACGTGCTTTAGCCGAAATCCTTCATGATGCTCGTTTTTGCAAAAAGTTATAATCTGTTGTGATAAAATTGATTAAAACTATTTGATCTCATAAATGAGATGAGAAAGAGAGAGAGAGAGAGAGAGAGAAAAAGAAAAAGAAAGGTAACCAAGATTAATGGATGAGGCCAACAAGTTAACAAGGGATCATTACAATTGAGAACTGGTGACACTCGGTAAAACTAAGCCAAAGCTTGAAATTAATAAAATGAAATTTGAATTTGCTCTAAGCTATTCCGCAAGTTTAGAACCTTAACAAACACACGCATACGCTTACACAATCATGAACAACTACGTTCTATGTAGAACTATAAATAAATTGTACGTAGGCGAATAGCCTGGAGTCGTCCGGTTGGCATGTGAAAATTCTTCAGGTGCACCATAGAATATGATAATGATCATTATACTCAAAGTAAAGGTAAAGTACAGTAAGGTCTCGCTAATGGAAACCATTTTGAAGCATATGTTAGTTTCCATTATCGAATCGTTTCCATTGTTCGATTCTTTTTGAAAAAAATGGACAACACATTTTGTTTAGTTTTGTGATTTTGTGTTGTCATTTTTAAAAAGATGACACAACACGAACAGCAAACAATGAAAACAAAAACCATATTTGCACATTCTAATTTGTGTTTGGTTCGATTCGATGACAGAATATATTGCTTATAGGTGTTAGGTAAATACCGTTAGAATGTAGCTCGGTTTCATAAAACCCATGCGGAACACTTGTTCGAACAACAACACAGCACCACATTGCATTGTGTCGCTTCAAACTGTGAGGTTTGTATAGAAGCATTTTGCATTGTTTCGATTAGCAAGTCCGTGGTGTTTCCATTATATGGTCCACAGTGTATTCGCAAAAAGTGTTTCCATTATCAGGTGTTTCCATTGGCGAGACCTTACTGTAATACAATTCTAGTGAATAAAGAAGCATTTCTTAAGGCTTTTGAATTTATCAAGGCATCATGGTCAACCTTTTCCAAGAATTTCCTCAATCCAAAAACTTCAGCTGATATTAATATAAGTGTTGCTCATGGGCCATGAGTCATGGCAAACAATCTTCTCAGAAGCCAATGGAATCATTTTATGGAGAAAAATCCATTGAAATTGAACCAGCTTTATATGAATACAGCAGAATAAATAAACATCTCCTTAAGAAAAAAAATCTATATTTATCTATGAACTCCCATTACGAAATAATCACATTTTACAAATTCCAGGTATTTTTGTATAACATTCAATTGTATATGCATAGCAATTAATACATCAAATGAGGAAAACCTTTAAAATGATGGAAATCCGGGAATGTAGAAGATCCGGGTGAATGCAAAATGGAAATGTGATTAATTGGTTTCGTAGAATGAACATCGAAAATAGAACAAGTTTTTGTTATCGATGCTTGTTGCGGTGAAACGACATTAGATTTCTGCTAGCATTTTGTGTGTGTGTGCGTGTGCGATGACGACAAACGAAATGACGACAATCGAAATGATAATAATTCTAACGAAATGGTTTTGGTGTGTTGCTGTTGCTCTTTTGCACGGATATCAGTCTGTCACTTACACGACTCATTATCGAACATTGAATCTGATGTCATCTTCAATAAATACAATATAGACATAGAACCGTTTCACTGTGTGCCTGAGATGTGAATTGTGTGTTTGTTATGTTTGTTTTGGTTTTATTTTATTTCGTTTTCGTTGGCAAAAGCTTTCACTTTTATGCGATGTCTAATGCAGACTCGATGCTATATTTTGTGTGTGTTTGTGTCTGATAGACAAAATTGCCCTAAAGCGATGGTTCAGTGGACCGATTCGAATTTGATCCTTGTCCTCGGTCTCATGCACCCAATTGGAAATTGTTTTTTTTTGTTGTTGTTGTTGTTGTTGTTTATTTTACGTGAAGTTTTCCATAAATCGAAACGCCACCGTCATTCGAGACAACAAAACGGTTTTTTTTTTTGGTGAATTGAAGTCAATTACGGATTTGCTGCATTACAGTTGATAGCTAAATTGCTTCAGCGAAAATCGGTAAATTAATTGCATTGAAAATAAAATGAGCGAAAATTCCATGTGAATACGCTACGCTACCGTTAAATTGGTGTCTCAATCCATTAGTTGTAATCGCATCAAATGCGCGCACAACAACAACAACAACAACAGCAACCGAAAACGGCGAGAAAAGAAAAGAAATGTTGCGTGTTGAATTGATGGCATCAGGCGATTACTGAATCACATGCACTTTAAATTGGATTTGTGTCGATCATGTTTCGCAATTCACAAGAGCTCTATCGAATTCGATGAAATCAGAATCCAGAATGAACAACTAGATGGAGTAGAAATATCGTGGTGCGTTTTCGGGGACGAGGGTTTGCAAAAAGTTATGGATTTTTCGTGGGTATTTTCGTGTACTTTTCTACTTGAACTGGTACATCGTGCCAAAGGTATCTGGCATTTATGAGCGGAAATACCCACCCAAAAAAAAAAAAATCAAAGTTAAGTTTTTCCATCAGACAAATCCATAATAGATTCGAAGTCGAATACTGCCATAGCGACATTGCTTACGAGTTTTTTTTTCCGCTCGATTCAACTCGATCATAACTTTCTTTTTTTTTTTTGGCGCTCGTCTAGAGGTGAATTCACTCAACGACCACAATGACATTTTCAACGAGCCAGCAACAATGTTCGAATGTTCGTAATACTTCGTGTGCCTAGCGATAAGCTTCCATGGCTTTTTTCCAAATAGTGATAACGAAATGTGAACCCACACTCGAAGAGAAACTCGTTGACATGGAAAAAGGGACATTTCATGTTAAAGAAGTCTGTAAGAAAGAAGCTCGACAAAGATATCGATTTGTGAACACAAAAAAAATGTGGAACGATGATATTTTAGATTTGGTTGTTTTTTTTCTGTACGCTTTAAACATTCATACATTTTTCAGTCGACAAAACGACTCGTCGCATGGCCGTATAAGAATTCAAATGTTATACTGTCTTTGGAACATTTTAGCTAATTTAAAGACATCAATATCAATTATTGTTGAAAGGAAAATGAAAGTATCGTCCTAGTTTTTAAGGACGAAATTTAATTCGAATCGGAATCGATGAGTCTAAAATGATTGTAATGGTTTGAGTTGTCAGCTGTTTGTGGCGTGACGTAGTTAGTTGCGCTGAATAAAAGTTTGAATTTGAATGAAACGTCCATGGATGGCAGTTTTACGCATATGACTCATATGAAAAGTCATTGACTATTTGTTATTCAGTCTTCTTTAACGATGCAAAAATGAGAATAGTGAAGAAAAGGGGAACCCCAAATCGCAGCATAATGACATCTATTGTTCCCGTTCAATATGCAAATTTTGCATGTACTTGACGCGCAAAACGAAGTATCACACAAGAAGGAGAGAGTGTGTTTGTGTTTGCGAGTTTGCGAGTGTGTGTGCGTGTGTGTTGTTGTTGTTGTTGCTGTGTGCTTGCTAAGCAATGTACCAGATTATATGAGGTCGAGCCTCTTCGAAAAGCACTTGAAATCTGCTTTTTATGGATTTGTAACGAGACACTTGAACGATACTTTGAGCGAATGCATTCAATGGATGTTTATTTATTCTTTTTATCAATATATCCGTTCCATGCCATCGACGACATGAAAATTCGCTTGAATTTTGTTTCATTCTACCATTCAGCAATATGAATTAAATGTGCGTAACAAATCCACAATACTTAGAATTTATTCTTGTGACTGAGATTAGTTTCTCACTGTAGCTGGGTTTTCTTCGCATAACAAACAAACAAACAAAAACCACTTCGCAATGAACGCAAAAAAAACGCAAGAATTGGGTTTATGTAACGTAACAAAAGCCAAGAGGGAAACAAACAAGATTTTTTTTTTTTTAGATGAACCAACGTGCCCAGGATTAACTGGAACGAGGGGAAATAAAAATCAAAAGCAGGGAAAAAAGGAAGAATGAATAAAAAAAAATTGTATAAAAGCAATATTATGCGTACAAAATATTCCATTGAAATGAGACAGCTAAACCAAACTACAATCGTGTGGAGTGCGCATAATTTATTCGCTTATCGAATTCGAAAGAACGACGAAAAAGAAGCGCGCTCGAATAGAAAATATGAAATGACTGCGAATATAATCCTTGTGCAAACAAAACATTGTTCAGTTAAATATTCATGCATAGATTATATGGCCAACAATCTCAGCACAAATATAAAATGTACGCAACGCCATTGAATCCATGAGCTAAAGTGATAAATCGCGCGCGAGGTACCGAAATCATGATGATAACGATAACGACAATGATGGAAAACCGCAAGAGCAAGGAAAATTGACAAAAGAATAAAGAAGAAAAAAAATTGTATAATATTTGATGCACATGACAAAGTTTCGACTAACGATGGTATTCATCAAGAAAATGTTCATAAAACGCACTATAGGAATTTATTTTAACGACCCATTTAAATTTGGATTTCTCTCGTCGCAATTTTATGACATTGACGCATACAAAAACTTTCACCTCCCCCAAAATTTGATCTAAAAAGTTTTACAACGTTGTCATCGTTCAACATGTCATTGCATTAATGGAAATCAAACGTCCCACACACACACACAGCCAATGGGAATATTCTTAAAATAAAAATGCAAATGTCATTTCGCTTGAATTCGCGGAAAGACAACCACATTAGAACATGCAACATTTTCCACAATGTTCGCGTCGTTTTTGTGTGTGTGTGTGTGTTTTTTTTCATTTGGTTGTTGGCTACAGTGCTCAAATAGCTACGTTGGTGTCATCACGACTATTCGCATATGTCATTGTCCTTATGCTAACTGTAACGTGATGTATGTGATTATCATTCTCATATGTAGTGGATATAAATGAAAATGTGAACATAACGTGTCTGAACAGCATGCGGTAGTCAGAGTAATAATCTGTGGACGCATACACGTTTTGACAAGGAAACACATTCACAGGCTCGTCATATCACCAGCAGTTGTGCTCCAACTTCGAACACACACAAAAAAAAATACATCAAATCCCAGCTTTATATCCACACGTTCAAGGGAATATAATTTTTCCTACCAGCACATTGAATTAAATGAAAAAAACCAAAAATAATGCTGTAGTCTACAAACTACGCTGAATGATAGTGATTCTGTTCCAAATATTTTGAATATTCCAAGCGGAAAATTTGACCAGACACAAAAATTCCTTGCATCTTTTCATTTTGCTTGAATGTTCATCATCATCAGGTCGAACACTAACACCAACACCAACCCGGCAAACACTAAATATTACATGGACACCAACTTTCATTTGCATTCAGCTATTCGAGCAGGGAATTGAATTCACTGTTTGCCAAAAAAAAGAAGAGGAATGACGAACAGCAATTTAATAATTAAAAACGTGTACAAATTCATCGTAATGTATTCATAATTCAGTTATTTTGGCAATGTAATCGAAACCTCACACTTTCAACCCGTGAGGGGGGGGAGGTTTGCCGTTCGCCTATTGGATTGGGTGATAGCGTTAGTGAGTTTACGCATGAATAACATCGCCTCGGTGTACAGCCAATAATTATTTCAGAACCAAACGAACTTCATTGCTCTCACACGCAAACCAGCAACCAACGAATACACACACACACACACACACACACACAAAAACCCCGTTTTGTTTGCTCTTCGGCAGAAAGGCCTGCTTCCATTTTCATTGGTGGAATTAAAAATAATGTCAACTCATCCGAAAGTATTTCGTTGATGAGTGGCGCGACGCCGTGCGGTGGTGCTGCATCAGTGGCGCTGAAGTGAGTGTTCATTATTAGAAAAATTTATGTATTCAGGAATTAGATTGTATTTCATGTGATTATACAGTACATGAAATTGTGAATTCCATTAGCCGATGGCATTTGTGGCAGCAGCAGCAGCAGCAAAAAAAATATGAGCGCCGAAAAAATAGATTGAGAAAAGTCGGTAGAGCGCCAGCCTGTTGACACTAAGTTCTTGAATATCAGTGGCAGACAGAGTAATATGCTGTATTAAATTTTAACGTATTTCATTTTCATTTCCATCTTTCTTGTTGATGCGCTGCGTCACTTCGATTTTTCCATATTTCCGTCGATTCTGTCATATTTTAATTTTGGTTTTTTTTTCTCTCTCGATATTTCTGTGTGTGAATTCATTTGTGTTCACTTTCTGTTGAGGGCAACAAATTATTACTGAATTTTGCTAGACATGCAAACTTGAGCCTGTCGAAGTTTAAGACGCGCCTCATACAATTTAATCACATTTCAGACATTTTCAAATATTTGAGCTCGACTGAGGAGGTGAATTGGCATCGAATCTAATTTGAACATTGCCCTACGGTGTCTCCTGCACAAGTGGAATTGTTGATGTTGTTGTTGTTGTTGTTTTTTTTTGCTTTGTGAAACTTGACGAAATGAAGAGCTCATGAAAAATGCCTCTGCAGACACACACACAATTCACGAAAAAGAGGAAAACAGAAAAATAACAACAACATTTTGTGGGACACCAACCGCTCCCCGTTATACAAACATATTGATTGAACGTTTTAAATTACTGAAAAATAAGCGACAATACAGTAAATACACATTGGCATTGTGGGTATTGCAAGTTAAACAATATCGATTATTGAACTTGGAACGTGTTGATAAATGAAGATAAATTGAAAGTCTACATAACAAACGCGATAAAGTTCGAGCGAATTTTCGTTATTGTCTCATTGACGCACCGAATCGGTGTTAATGAAACACCTCCAGACTTGTTAATCCATCCGTAGCTACGTGTTTCTTGAGGTATTTCTACTAAGTTAATAATTTATTGAAAGATGCCACCATGCCAATTGATGATTTGAGCTTCAAACTTCTATTCAACATTGATCACATTGCTTGCGATGTCATAAAAATGACACTGGATGACAATTTTGCACAAATTTAATTCTTTTATCAAGCTTTTTTTTTTAAAGATTTAATAAAAATGTGATGGTGGTGATGCACATCGCATGCATACGAGCAAACTGAACGTTTCGTACGTGAAACACGCATTGATGTGTCAACGTGTGTTTTTTGCTTCTCACTCGATTCGAATGCTACACGTTTATTTAATGTGTTGCTATAATTTTGTTATTGTTTCATTTCGGCATCGTTCATAGCATATTTGAAATGTTCCATTCCTGTATCTCCTCACTCTGTCATGACATTTATTTAATTTTTTTCTTTCCATCTCCTGCGTTCAATTCAAAAAAAACAACAACAAAATACGTTTTTATCATATTTTTTTCTCATTTCAATTGATGCAATATCGAAGTTTTCTTGTCCTGCGGCACACACAACATTTTGAACATTGTTTGTTGTGGTTTCTGCTGCAGTTGCATGATCGTTTCATTCAATGTGAAACTCTTGGCTCAGAAAAAAAAATTGTGTACAATATTATTTTTATTGTGTTCGCCATTTAGTTTGTTGTTGTTGTATTTGTTTCGAAGTATTTGGTGCAGTGATTCTATTGGAAAAATTGTTGAATTGAAGTTGTACATGTGAGAAATAATCCCACAAGCGCACCACCCACACTTGAACCCCACCATAATAATCGCCGACAATAGTAACAATAAATATACAGCGTTCACAAATAAAAAAAATTATAATGTACGTGGTATTATTGAGAGAGAGACAGCGAGAGAAAGAGAAAAAAAAGAACCAGTTCATTGAGTTTAAAATGGAAACTTTACAATTGCATGAACGAAAAAATTCGTTCGTTTAGCTACGAAAGCGCACAAAATGAATCTATATCCATTAAAATGGATTCCAGTTGTTTTTTTGTTCTTTTTTTATCCCCCCATTGCTACAAAAAAAGAAAAGTACACATACGCCAGGCATTATATTTCAAGTACATTTTGCGGTTAATCTCTTGGAAAATTCCTTTTTCGCGAAACCAAAACGATTACTCAAAAAGAGGTCCGGATAAGAGTTCGAGTAAGCATGCGAATGCATGGGGGGAGCGTAGCGTATGCCTTCGTGTAACATCGTGTGCATGTGTGGCCATAATTTCATATTGCTGAATATTCATATATTTCTTCATTTTCTATTGGAACAAATTCGAATTGTCTGCGACTTTATTTTCTCACTGTTATTCGTTATTGTTATTGTGAATGCCGTGCATAGTTTTATTTCGTTTGCTTCATTCCGATTCAGTGTTTCGTTGATGTTTTTTTGTTTTGTTTTTTTTACTTTGTTTGCATTCATCGTCAACATCATCGCAATGGTTCGTTTGCTTTTCTTCTTCATTCGACCAAAATTTTCATTTGCAGTATTTTTCTTTTGCCATTCAGCCATTGCGAAAAGGAAGACATCGACATTCCAAATACCAAATATAATTGTATGCATGTTATAGACGCCCCATAAAAGCGCCACCATACACACACACACACACCAATTCCAATAAAATATATCCATGAAACGATCCATTGCGTTCGCGCAAGTGGCAAACAGTTTTTATAGTTTTCCGCTCTCGATGTGTCTGTGTGTGTGCTGTTTTTTTTTGCGATTTTTCCTCTGGGTTGACAAACATAAATATAAAAGTCGAAATTATTGCAAATCGTTTAAAAGCATTCAAGCTTTTTCCAGCTTTGTTACTTGTATTTGTGTATTTGTGCGGAAAACTGGTGAACTGGTGAACCAAACAACATTTTTTTTTGTCTTCTTTTTTGCCTCATCGTTTTTTTTTTGGTTGGCAATCATTCCGTAAATTTATTTGCAAACACAACCAAGAGAGTTTATCGAATCGATTACATCGGAGAAAACAAACACCAAAACGGAACAGAAAAGAAACAGATAAATACACATGGCAAGCAAGCCAAAGGAAAAACTAATAACGTTTCTCAGTCGGATCAACGGAATGCAAATAAGGATATTGCAGTGCGAATATGTGAAATATCGACGTAATATAAAAAAAAATGGTCTTTAAAACAAAATAGAGCATGAACAGATGAACACACCAATAAAATGCTGCTCTTTTTCTACTTGAAAATATAAAATTTTAAATTGCGAATATTTATGAAAATTGGAAATGACTTTTCAATGCAAACAAATTGCACTGGGCACATCACTGTTGCCATGTACGATACTTTCTTCTATCGTTTCAACTTTTAACTTCAAAATGTGTTTATATATTCGACAGAGATAATATTGCTCACATTAATTGTAAATGTCGTTTACTTGTTTTTCAATGAAATTTTTTTTTCATGACGTGAGCATTATTATTTTTGTTGTTGTTCAATGAACAAACAGGTCATGAACAAAGTTACTTAGCAAATGTGGCAATAAAATTCAAATGTTGACTTAGAATTTTGAATTGGTTGCTATCGGGGACCTTTTTTAATAAATCATTCGGAGAATTTTTGCATCGTAAGCTTAGATTGTTAATGATCGGCTCTATCCATTTCCAGTGCAATTCGAAGGGAAATGTGATTTTTATTGACTTTAAGCTACCTATATTAACGTTTCCACTTGAATACGATATCTCTATCCAGTTCTATTTTTATCTTTAAAAGAGAAAACACACGCACACAAAGGATGTTCGATTGCTTTTCCGAAGATAATTTTTCAAATTGTAGATCTTTATTTGATGTGATGCTCTTCATTCGAATATCATCAACTTCAAGTGCTTGCCTAAACCCGCCCATTTCGACCATTCCGTAAGTTTTGACAATTGTGAAAAATAGAAAGTTTTTTTTTTCCTACAAAAAAAAGGGAATTTGTCGATTTATCAGTACATTTCGAAGGCACAAACGGGCCAATCTCTTCAGTTGATAAATGACAGTTAAACGGCAAACAATCCTATTTCGTGTCAGTTTGTTTTTTTTTTATTTTTCTATTGTGACCGTCCATTTTCATATGAGGCGGCGAAACTTTTTGGAGGAGAAGAGACAAAAAAAAAATAGGCATTTGAAATTCGTAGATAGAAGTCATTTGGATCTTTATGAAGGCCAATATTTCATTTTACAGTGACATATATATTCCAAAGCGTTTATCGGTACTAAATGTAGACTATGGTCCTGGCACGGCCCGTTGATTTGCGATTGTAAATTGTATCGAATTGCCGATTCACCATTTAAACTTTAACGTAAATCGTCGATATACCAAGAAATAAAGATGACTTTTTGGTATCTTTTTCCAACAAGTGCTAAATTGCCGGGGAAAAATCCAAAAGCAAATAAATTAAATTGTTTTGACAAGTAGACACATCGAAAGATTTATATCGATTTATGGAATTTGATCGTATTCTTATCGAAGTTGCCCGCTTTTTTTTTGGCTTCATATTAAACAATTCGTACAGACTTACAATTTTCTCAATGGCCTTTTTGCACTATCAGATTCTGACAACTTCAAATACTTATTGCCCGTGTATCGGTTTGTTTTTTTCTCTCGAGAAATGTAAAAAGCAATTTTACTTTTTCAAATGAATTTCCATCATTCAAAAGCTATTGAAGCTTAACTTTCATTGATGAAAAAAAAAGTGTGAGCAAAAAAGTAAGAGAAAATGAAGTGAAATATTGTGCCATTCTAAGTTATTATGAAAATGGAAATGCAGAACTGTACCAGATAGGGACTTTAAAAAAAAGTAAATTCAGTGGAATTTTGAACGATTCAGAACTTTGGAAATAGCTGATCAAACGAAAGTAGTTTAATGTAATTTTTTATTGTACTGAATCGGCAGCCATATTGTATCCACTCACTGACTTTCCAGTGTGCCGCATGATAATCTACTAAATAATTTAATTGTTCAAAATGATTTTCAAGCACACACGTAGTTTGATTATTTACGTTTCAGAGAGCGGTTGAATGTTAACTAACTCAATGTGTCAGTGGATCAAAATTGGATATTTGCATGTGTTTGCAATTAAATTAATAAACAAATACTGATGTAAATAAGGAAAACAGTTGACCAATCGATGAGAACAGAGAATCGACCATCGAATTCGATGCTTCATCGAAAATCTAAAAAAAAAAAAAATCATATTGCGGACATTCTTGTGACTAATCGATTTGAATAAAATGAAATCCTGTTCAAATTTTCACAAATTTGGAACAAAGTAAAATGACTTTTGCATATTATCATAATATATAGAATAAATGTCACTGATTCCAAATGTAAAACGATTTGAGAATTTGTACCGCTTAACAAACGATTCACATGATGTCGCTACTATTTGTTGGATGGTGTTCAATACCCAGCCATGGTCTCGAATGAAATTCAATCCACATGAAAAAAAAGAGGTACAAATAACAACAGTAGCATGACGAAACAAAGTGTGAAGCCCTTAGTCTTTATTTCCAACGTCGTTATTGATATTTGCATTTTCAATTTGCCGCTCGTCAAGTCTAAGTATAACAAACACAAGTTGCGTATCAGGTTCGTGTTCTGTTTGTTTAAAATTCAATGGATGAGACGTAAAGAGGATGATTTCATTGGCTGCTCTTTCAATTTTTCTTCCTTCCTTAATCTAATTTTGTTACATACGCCGTTGTGCTTTTGTTCGCACTGTCATTTTGCTTGGTGCGATGGTTGGTTTTTCTCTTCATTTTCAGTAGACAGCCGCGCTGGTTTTTTCTTTTCTCTCTCGCTCTCTCTCCATTTACATTTGGTACGTGCGAAGAAGGTGTTGTGCGAAGACAAAGTGAAATAATGCGTATGAGAGCTGAATAAGCAAATTGAAGAGTCGCATCGTTTTTTTTGTTGTTGTTGTTCTGTAATGTGTACATACAATTCCGTACGCAATGCACTCATACGATTAATGCGATGAGAATCAGCTATTGTCACACAATGTGCTCGTTTTACGTCGATGTTTATGGATTTTGTTCAGACCGTTTTGCTGTTCGTGCTCTCGTCTTCATTGTTTTGTATTTCAATTAAAGAATACGACACATTATTTGGATTTTTTCTGTGCTCTTTCAAACCTCATCTCATTTTCTGTGCTATTTCAAGTGGTTAACATTTCAAGTCGAGAATGAAAGGGGAGCCAGAGCAAGTGCCACACAAGCAACAATGAAACAATGAAACAATGTGTTTATTGGTACAATTGCCTTTTGAATCACATATAACATAATGGATTCCACCTTCAATTAATAATTGAAAGTAATTCTATTTTTACCTCTTTAAATTTACCGCAAATGGTTACACAGGAGAAAAATAGAAAAATGGCGGTTTTTGTAATTGTTCAAAACAATGTTTTTTTTTATTCTATTTTTAAATTCGATATGAAATTTGGCAACTTTTAGCGTTTGAGGTTTTAGTTTTTATTTCATTTTATTTTTTAAACTGGAATATTTTAACAAAGACTAGAGACTCAATTTATCTCAACCGAATTTCGGTAAATTCAATGACTAAACATTCATCGCAACAATGTCAGCATATGAATAGAATGCAATCAAATCAAGTAATTCCTTTTTTGGGGTTTTGGCCAACCATCACAAATTCCATTCACATTTGAACAGCCGATCGCAACAAAATTGTACAAAATTAACATCAAACCAAAATGGAAATGAAAGCCATTGAAATTATGAATTTATGAGAGTAGAATGTAAGAATCTCTGGTTTTAATTGGGGGAGTCCTTTACATTTTCTATTGATAATATGGCAAATAATACGATGCAAAGCGTAGTTGGCTGCATGCAGAGAATTAGCAGCGATAACGAAAATGATTGTGGCTCTTGGTGAGTGATACGAATTTATGAATTATTGCATCTCTGAATTCATCGAAGCAACATTCGTGTATGTATGACACACGATTCAAATCCCTCAATGAATACGCGCCAGTATGCGCGACACATGACAAAAGCAAATCCAAATCAGCACACATGCAAAGCGGAAGAGAGAGAGAGAGAGAGAGAGAGAGAGAGAGGGAGGGAGGGAGGAAGCGAGATAGAGCATATGCTTGACATATAGATTTCGAATGATATTTTACTATTCACTTCAGCTATATTTTATTGGCTTAACTCATGTGATTCAATCCAAGCTAATGTTACTGTGAATTGAATTCATTAAAGTGAAACGTGAATGCAAAAAATTGTAGAGAGAGAGAGAGAGAGATAGAGACTCAACTCCAATGGTTGTTTTATATTGATGCTCAAGAGACTAAATGCAGTGAATAAGTGAGTGTGTGTGTGTGTGTGTGCGCGTGTGTGTGTGGTTGTGGCATAAGCGAAATGAACGAGAAAGGCAACTGCATGTGCGGAACACACGTGCTTCGAATAATTCATTTCATTGCATTGAATATCTTAATTACCGTTCAACTGTCTCTCTCTCTCTCTCATTTTGCCTTTATCGAACGAAACGCCGGGACTTTTGCATTTGATTTTGAAATCGTTCCGGTTTTGGTATACGTAGCAAGTGAACGAGCCACATCAATTGCGTGCAGAATGTTACGTCAAAATCGAATTAAAATTTGGCATTATTCAAATCAAGTTCATTATTCAATTCGTAACTCAAATCATGTCAGTGCATGATCAGATATGGCACTGGGCTTTCTCTATCTCTCTCTCTCGCTCTATCTTCGTTTGAAATTCATTTGGAAATTGGCTTCTGTGAATGTTACCGTTTGAAAATTAGAACAACTTCCTGGTATTTCCACATGCACACACGAAACCAGGGCCATTTTGGAATTACGATGTGTTTCAATTCGGAGGGGAAATATTTTGCAATTGTCCATTCACAGCAACAAAAACAACAACGGGCACAAAAATTGAAAACCCAATTTTACCGTTTGACTAGTTTTTTTTTCTTCTGTTATATCCATTCAAGAGAGGTACAAGCAACATTTTAAATCCGATTACATATTTGAACAGCAACAACAACAACAAAAAATGGCCATCTCGAGAGCATAACTGTTCAAATTGAGTTTATGCAGTAAATTTTCAATTTCCAAATGCATACAGTTAAATGTGTGCATTGATTAGCCCGTTTTTTTTTTACTGTTGTTGTTTGCATTTACAATTGTTATTCAAGCACAAAATTAACAACTGAATAAATTATTGATTTTATTTTAACAATACCATACAGCATACAACAATAAGAACAAAAACGAGGCCACCATATTTTGTTTTTTTTTTTTTGTTTAAACGGTTTTAACATTGCATTTGCATAATTCAATCACAATTTCGTTATTTGTTTTCAAATGTGATAAATCCCGTTTATGGTTGAGGGAAATTATTTCCAAAGTGGCATTTACAAAAGCGTTTAAAATGGTCGGGATATCGTTCTACTCGGTTCAATCAATTGATCGATATCACACAAGCACACACACACATATCGAGCAAATAAATTATGCGTCAATTAAATGGATCAAATTTTTTTTTATTCTCACGTTCGTAGCATAACGGAGTGCATTTAGTTGAGATTTTTAAAAAAATATAATGGACGGCGCTTTTTTTGAATTTTTGTGAATATTTGAATAAATATGGTTGCCATATTTGGTGATTGATATGAGTCCATTATACTGATGAATTCATTTTAAAATCATATCCGATTTTGGATGCTGTGAGTCATATTCTCGGTAAACTGTTATGCTTACGGTAAAAATCATCCATTTATATTTTTAAATAAATTTTCTACCAGAACCTACATTCGGGCTATAGCTATAGTTCGAGCTAGTGTTCGCAGTCGGGGTTTTTTTTGGGTATTCGTCGGACTCTTACAGAATGGCATGCAATTTCGGTTCTGGACGTTTCAGAGCAAAACTAGTCAAAACATAAATTTCTCGAGGGGTCAGGTTTCGGGGAGTTCTATGCGTAGAACTAAAATTTCATGCCATTCTGAGAGAGCCCAAACTATACCCATGAACTATAAGATAAATGGAAACAAATTCAATCGTTGACATCCAATTTAACTATTTGATCGCAATAGACAATGGAATCCATTGTTTTACGCCTCCTACCTTATAGTTCTTCCAGGAACCCATGGAATTAACTTGAATCCAGGCTCGAACTATAGCTACAGCTTGAATGTAGTCTCTGTTTTCTATGCAAACGAGAAAAACACACCGGAATTGCTCGAACAAATGGAAAATTTCAATTACAGAGATTACATGGGGTGTTTTAAATAAAAGTTAAAGCACCACTATTCAAGTGCTATGAATTATTTACTATTTCATTCAATATTCTAGTCAAACACAACTTATTCTCTGACATGATGAACCGTGTAAACTAGTTCAAACCATTTTTTTTCCGTCTATTTCAGTTCTGATATTGCGTTAGTGCTTGTTTTTTACCATATCTCAAATGCATTCGGTCATTTTGGATTTAAATCAAGTTTTTAGTTATCATATTTGTTGACGAAATGTGTTGCATTGGAAAAATCAACTCGAAAATGATGCTTCGTGCATTCGAAATGTGTGTTTGTGTTTTTTTTTAAAACTATATTTACAATTTCACTGTTTGTTTCATGTTTAAATATTGCATAACATTTTATCGAAACTGTGATATCGCTTTTAACACAATGTTTTCATTTGTTCATTTAAATGGACTTAACTATATCGTGTGCACAATAAAGCGAACGAGCGCTGGCACGATTATAATAGTTTTCCCCGTTGTCTTGTTGCTAGTTCATTTCAAATGAAAATTGAATTTAATTCAAATGCAATCGCACCGACAACCGAACATTTGAATTTCAAATTAGCGTCGAGACTGGGAATTTGATACACACCGGGCGATGGTTACAAACCATACACAACACCGCTACACCATCGAATACCAAAATTTATTATGTTACGTTTGGTTCATAAAGTTTTTGGTGAAGAAATTAAGATGATAGCGTTGGAATTATAATGCAAATTTAATAGCGATGCACCGAACTGAATGGTGCAACTCATTCTCTTGCTCTTCGTCTCTCTCTCTCTCTCTCTCTCTCTCTCTCTCTCTCTCTCTCTCTCTCTCTTTCTCTCTCTCTCTCTCTTTTCCATTTCTATCTTATATCACAGCACCACAATTAGGGAAACTGTATAAAGTGCACCGAACCGTTAGTCATCTGTTGTCAACCGCAATGATAACGAGCCGACAAAAGAAAAAGAAAATGATGAGAAAGAAAAAAAAAACGAACGAACGAATCATTTGAATCTTAAGAAAGTTTAACTAAATTCTAAATAATAGCCAGGGCATTTCCATAAATGAATTTTGTGTAGTCAACAAGAATGTGAAGCAGCTGTGTAAACTAAAGCGGAGTCCGCTGTTATTGAATGTGCGCGCTCGTGCACACGATTATGGCCGATTTATGAAATGCATTTAAACAAACTCATTAGAAACTATGTGTGTGTGTGTGTGTGCTGTGGAGTGAAATTAACAGAAAATTAAATGCGTCGTCCTCAATTGCCAGCACCATTTTCGATGTGCAATACATGCTACAGCGATAGAACCGCATGTAGCCACACGAACATGATATCAAGATATTTGTTTTGAAAAGCCAAGCGACATATGCCAGAACCGCACTTATGCGGTAATACTCCTCGCATCTCAAAAGTTGATAACACCATAGCAAAAAAAAAAACGAACAGAAGAAACAACACATAGCAAAAACTAATTTTCCCATTTTAATAGTTTTTCCTGGAGTCGGTTGTTGTGTGTGTGTGTTTTTTTTTCCTCTCTACTCGATTCTCTTTTGTTTGCTGTAATCTGACATCGAGATGCATTGGTTTGGCTCAAATGAACGGTTTCATCGACGTCAACGATGACGGCGCTTAAAAATCGCATGCAACAACACACAACATCCAGTGATGAGAGATAGAAACATTGTCGAAGCAATTACACGATGGGCAACGCGGCAACCGACGCGAAATTGTATCGTTATTTGATTACGTGTGTATCCACTTTGATATCATATTTCATCAAGTAACACAACGATGGCTACAAAGACTTTTCAACGTTGTACACCACACGATTACTGCATTGCATGCACCTTTGAGGCCACAACACTCTTCGTTTTGGGCTTCAGGTGAACGATGCAACGTACGATGCACACATACACCCGTTACCATCAGTTGATTACCAACAGAAATAAATGAATACGCGTATTAATATTTCTATACAAAAAAAAATGCGCCGGCAACACAAAACTAATAAAGAGAGAGAGAGAGAGAGAGAGAGAGAGAGAGAGAGAAATAGAGAGAAAGAGCGAGAGAGGTGCGACGACAGACGTTGTCAAATGATAGCATGAAATTGTTGGTAAAACAGAGAAAAAGTGTGAACGAGATGCAATGCTCCATCTGCTATCCTTTGTGGCGTTTGGGTTTGGTAAAGGGAAAATGTACATTGCACATGCTGCATTGCAGCGAATCTCATTGGTACACATTCATCCAGCGGTTTTGTGTGTAAAGTTATGTTATTCAATTCCGTTCGCTCTCTCTCCCTCTCTCTCTCACTCTATCTCGCTCATTCTCTCATACACAATTCCAACCAATACACAGGCAAACAAGTTTCATCAAATGGCGGCAACCGCGATACATACTCGTAACACATAGATTAAATTCCATTTTGGAATATCTCTCGTTGAGCCCAAACGTCTCTGTAAACTATGTACATGTACACACTGTGTACATAAATAATTTTCAGCATTCAAACCAAACACCATCGGATTCCATTCGCCTCTAAAATAACTCAAGCTATTTATTATGTTTATCCATAAAAAAACGTACGAATTTTATAATGAAATATCATTGGATATATCAAATGAAAAATTTAAACAACAACAACAAAAATCAGGTAAATAGTTTCAGCTGATAGCTGTCTTTCATTAACTAAATAACGTTACTTCGTTACCCGAAAAAGGCAATGAACACATCTCTCTATCTATCCATATGTAACAGCATTGCATGTGATTATGCTAGTAAACAGAATTCATGGAGTATCCGTCTTCAGAATTACAGTATAGCCTCGAACATTGAAATAGACCATAATAGCAAATGGTTTTTTTTTTTTAAATGAAAAATAAACTCTGGTTTGACTTTTATTGAAGTGACATTTTTCAGTGTTTTTTGATTGATGTGCCATTTAAAATCTCTTGGTAACTTAAACTGAAGACAGGAAGACACCAAGACTGATCTGTAGCTGAGCGGTTGAACAGTTCTTTTTACAAAACTTGTAAATCGTTGGCCAACTGCATTTGGCTTATCTTATGTATCACATACACTTTTTTATCTGTATGCATACAGCATACTATGCTAGTGTAGTTGTATCGCATAACATACTAAATTGGCTTCTTTGTAAGTTTACTTTAATACGTTTCATTTCTTTGGCAACGCCATACGGAAAAAGACATTCTATGGAGATAGAAAAAAAATACACATTTCTGAAATTTAATGAGTGATTAAAGTGAATTCCACAGAGTTGCAACAGCAATTTCAGCCAGCGTTGCGAAATTGTATTCATTTTGAAAATTCCGCACGAATGTGAACGAATGTGAACCAATGTGAAAAGTCCAATTGGAGATGCACTACATGGCTTCCTTTATTGAGTTAATAGATGTTTCAATACACAAGCGAGTATTTGAATGTGAATGTGGCTATGCCATTCCATTGCATCGATATAACCGTTCAACTAACAAAACGATACACGTTTTCGTTGTATATCTCATTCTTTTCATGAATTAATAATGAATTAATAGGTTTGAAATATCAATTGAACATTTGAACATCGAACATTGAACATCGAACATTAACATTGAACATTATCGTTTGCGATACAAAGTATACAAAATATAAAAGTTCAATAAACTTACCGATATGGGCGCATCACATTGATACACCACAGGAAGAGCTGCAATGTTATGTCTATCGTTTGTGTTTTTGGTCCATGCGGGAATCGAATTTACAGCCAGATAAATTTGAATGCGTATTTTCTCTCTAATAAAGCAAAAGACACTGAAAAATAGAAAAAAGAAAGAAAAAACCCTGGTTACAATCGACAACTAGCAATGGTTTCGAATGGTTTTGCAGAATTGGTATTTGCTTTGTGTGTGTGTGTGTGTTCGTGCACTAACATTCAGTCGTATATGTTGTCCGCATTGCATTGAATGTGATGCGTGTCATATTTCCCATTTGTCTCTTTTCAATTGAAACTATGCGAAAATTGTTAGACATTTGATCAAACGGAATGAGATAATTAATGGCCGTGGCATCATCAGCCGAACTAAACTGTGTGTAACAACATGCTCTTGCAAGAGCAGCACAATTTTCAATGAACGTTGCTATGTCGAAATATTGAATTGATGACAAGTGAATAAGTGTTGCAATACGATCGCAACCAAAGAATAGAATAGAATATGGTTCAAAGGAAACCGTCAAATGCTTATACATGATGTTGTAAAGAAAACGAACCATCATTCGGTTTGTCGTGGATGAGAGTGATTTTATGGTGCAATTTGATCCCCTTTCGAACGATAACAACGAGCTGGAATATTGATGTATCGCAATAATGCTACCAAATGTGTCAATGTGTGAACTTTTCCAGGGCCACAAACTTGTGTTCGCTTTTGAATCTTGGTTTAAGCCCAGTATGTTTGCACCATAATTGCGAAAAGTATGTTCCCGACACGACAAAAGAGCCAGCACAAAACAAAAAACAAAAAAAAAAGAAAATCACCCGGATAGAAAACGGATAGAAATGAAGATGCCGTGGCTACACAAGTCAAAAAGCAAGCCCCAATGATTGAGAACATGTACTGTAATTGTTCGTGTTCATAGTGAGATGGCAACAAATGTATCATTTCATGAATGATGATGTGCATTGAACTCATCGTGACAAAAGGGCTTTAAAGTCAAACAATGTCGTTTCATTTGTGAGACTTTGCGCTTCCCGCTAACAAACTACACACACACACACACACACTCTTAGCTTTGATTATGTTAATAAGAACCAACTCCATTTGCTTGATTTTCTCATCTTTCATTCACTGTTCACAGCGCGCTTTTTATCAATAGTGTCAGATTATTACTATAAAAGTGCTTTCGATTGTGTGTGTGTGTGCAGTATATGCATACCACCCAAAGTAAGTTGAAAAATCAGGAAAGCGACATGCTATAAATAGACTAATGCTTGCTTATTATCACGCCGTTGCCGCCATCATCACCACCGCCTTTTTCGTAGCCACTTTTTTCCCCCACTCGAAAACAAAACACATACACACAAATCAAAAGAATAAAGAAGTTGAATGAAGATGAGGACGTATACTCATTGTAACCAATTTTCAAAGTGAAACTCTGCGATACAAAACATTCATGGATGTTTAAAGAAAGAGAAATAAAGAGCGAAAAGAGTAAGAGAAGAAGAAGAAGAAGAAACCAACTGATAGCATCTTTGGTTGAGCACGATGTATGCCGTTGCTCTAGAAATTGCGTAGAATTTTGTAACAAAGCATTCAGGCAAGTGAATCGTGTTGATAGAAAACCGAGATAGAATGCGGATAAAATGTGAATGCACGAGAATAATACGTGTATGAACGAGTGATGATGCATCATGCACCGTCACGGGCTTTTGTTGATGTGCGTTGTTACTTTTCTTGTTTGTGTCCTGTTTTTTTTTTCTTGTTTTTCTCATTGCCACACCATTTTTCCTTTGCATCATTTGTTCCTTACGTTTTGGAAATGAAAATTTTTCGTTCGGCAGATTGCATGCAAGCGCCTGACAACTCTTTGCCATTTATATGGAACAAGCATTGCACCCGTGATGATACACACCGTTTTTTTTCATACATCGCGTTGAAACAGTTTCTTCATGCATGCAACGGCAACATGTTATAACAATAGCCATGGAAATAAATTAATGGTATTATAATAGAAACGGTAGCGCAAGCTCATTGTTTTCGTCGAGGAACTACAAGAAAACAAAGCAACAACAACAGCAACGCAAAAAAAAAAATCTTCCAACAAAAGCGAGTGAATGGCAATGATTTCGGTGAAAATGAAGATAGATAGTTTTTCCAAAATAAAGCCAAAAGAAAAACTGCATTAATTTGCGCAAACAATTCATATGAAAATTGCGCTTCACTTCAATTGTATGGTGTATTATTTGATTTATATTTTCACTACAGTCGAAAAAATAAAATAAAATTTCTATAAATGGTTCATTTTTTATTAATTTCACTCCAATGAAATCCATTCCAAGCGCAATGGATAAAATTGCATTCCATTTGATGGCATTTCATTTTATGAATTTACATGACTTAACTTGAATCATTCAAATTAAATCAGTTTTTTTTTGTTATCGTTTTCAAAATGTAATAAGCCAATTGGCAAATTGATGTTTTAACAATGAATTTACTTTATTCAATCAATTGTGTACCAGTGATGTCATTTTCCATTGAATTTTTACGGAATGCTTGTTAAATTACAGTCCTACAATGAATATTGATTAGGCTTGGCCAATCAAATCAACGTCGGAACGACGTGTCACATCATTTTAAAAGCAAATTATTTTGTGTGTGTGTGAATGACCACGCTTTCTCTTACTCTTTCACATTGAATGTGCAATCATATTGCGGGTTATTGTACGTTCAAGTTCGTTTAATCGGCTTAAATTGAAAACCATCCACTCATTCTCTCTCATTCACAAACACTTCAAATCAAATTCAAACAATCTATTTTATTTGCCATTTAATTCTAATGTATGCAAAGAAATGCTCAAGCAAATGGCAAATTGTTGTTCATAAATAAATGTCAATGTATTCATTTGAAGTAGCGACATCAACAGCATAGTTCAATCTATTGATTCTAATTTCTGGTCTTGCATCTTGTTTCATGTTTGTTTAACAAGAAATAGAGAGGAAAATATGAGCCCAACTCAAAATATACATTGTGAATTGAAATGCTCTTGTTACATTTACGATGTTTGTCATAAAAGAGAGAGAGAGAGCCAGATAGGGAAGAGAAAGAGAGAGAGAGAGAGAGCGCGCGATTACCCGAATTCTGACAAAACATATTCTGGTGGGTTTGTGGCTTTTTTTTATGCACACATGAAATGATTCGACTGCGTGTTGGTTTATTGGATGATTTTGAATGGTGAGGCTGGTTTTATTTTTGATTATTGCTATTCTTCAACTCGAATAAATACTAAATTGTCATGCTGTAAAATCAAATGGATGCAATAAATTCATCAAGAGTGAGAAAGCGAGGGTTTTTTTTGTTTGTTATGTGTTACTTCTTCTGCCTTATTTATTCCATAGCAATTTTATTCATCTCACAATCACAGCATCTGGATGACACAATGAGCTCATTCATTCATTATACGGGAATTGGAAATGGGAGTGTGAGTACTAGCTATAAAATGAGGTCAGATAAAAGTCAAAACTAGATATATTTATAAGCGATATTAAACTCCAAAAAAAAAATGAAAGAGATATAGAGAAAGAGAGAAATCTAACAGGAAGCTTCTCTGGGAATTTATTTGATATTATGTTTGCATGCGAAGCATAGAATTCCATTTGTTTAAGTTATTTTTTGTTTAATGCTAACTGCTGCAGTCCAGTTTGTTGTGTTACAGTTAGCACTCAGTGCAATGAATGAAAAGTTATTTGATGAAAATTGACGTTAGACTTGTATTTCCTGCAGTCAGCAAAACGGGGCGCATAACGTCAAAGTGAAAGCGACGAAGACGAGTGAAAAAAGATAACAATAAATTTTTCATGCGAAGCAATTTGTCTGTCACGTTGGTGTATTTTGCACGAGACGATAAAAGACGGAAAGCGGAGAGCACTTAGTTGTGAGCTAGGTTTCATGCAATATGCACAATAAATTTTCATTGAGTTTAACTATTCAAAGCGCGTTCGTACATCATTCTCTCGCTCTTATTCAAGGTGACTCTCTCACTTGACAATTTCAATTCTTTTCTCCATTGCAGTTGTTGTTCGTCATCGCTCTGATTCCATTCAATTTGTGTGTGTGTGTGTGTTTTTTGTTCGGTTTGGGATTTGTTTACGACCTCATCAAAATGCAGTAAAATACAATGATTGCATCAATTGAAATTCAAAACGTGGAAAATGTGTCCCTTTCATCGATGCGATGCAACCGAAATCGCAAATCGATCGGATTTATTTTGATTAAATTAAAAAGCAATTTTTCCCTTTTTTCGCCCTCTGCCTCCCAACCTCTCTCTCTCTCTCTCTGTTTCTATTGCCATTCATTCGTTTTCCTATTATTTGCAGATTTACAATTTTTCAACGAATTGAATTGTTATGCTCGGTTATTGCACTTTTTGTGCAATCGATGCACGTGCAGCTCACAATAAACGTGTCAAATGGATGCAAGTGAAAAAGGCTCAAGCAAATGAATGCACAAATTGTGAAATACCAACACGAAATCGAATTTTTCTCAATATTATTTCCAAAAATTGTTATTTTCCATTGCCGCGCAAAAATTGAAATTTTCCAGCTGCAAGCGTTTCACAAATGATGTTTATGAAATATGGTTATAAAACGGAGCGTCAGTCAACATGTTAAAAATGTCAAAAAAATGTCAATAGTCAAAGTTCAATTTACGATTGAAGATTGTTTGATCGATCGAGTTGATAAATGTTTAAATATGCTACTGTTTTTTTTTCTTTGGGCTATCGATTTAATAATTGATTTAGTTTCAGTCGTTTCAATGGAATCTGTGATTGCAAATGATGAATGTGGTTGTTTCAGAAAAAAAAATCAATTAAAACCGCCTGGTTTTTGTTCTCTCTATTGGAATTATTAAATAAAACAAAGTTATTTAATTTGTTTTTGTCACGCAATCAAACAATTTTGAATTGTTGAAATCGGAATGGAATGTTGGCCATTTTCCGGTTGTCGCTGTTTTGTCTTATCGTGCACTCATTGATATCATTATGTCAACTAGCAAAACGAAATCATAAAATAAAAAAAAAAAAAAAGATTTCATTTGAAATGTGTGTGTGTGTGTGTAAACGCATCGATGAAAATGACTTTTGTTAGCACATAATATAACATATGTGGTGCGTGTGGCTGGCATTCCAAAGTGACTTCTCTTGTAAACATGCGTGATGAATATCAAAACGCAAACATATAAGAGTTTTGTTTAAACGACGACATATAGAATAAGTGTGAAAGACTCTTGCAAATGGGCTACACTCCAAACAAAAGTGGTTTAACTCGAATCAAATGTACACATTTATGAAATGTGATATGAAATGATATCAATGTGAATGTGTGTGTGTGTGTGTGCTTTTTGTGTATATATACAAATAATACAAATATTAATAAAAGAAAAAAATGAAAATGCAAAAGGCGATAAAAGCCAATTCAAGCGAATGGCACCTCACGTCTAAGTAGCATTTGCAACAAAGAATCAAGAGAATGTTTTGAAAAATCAAATTAGCTTAAGTACGACGTCAATGTGTTCTACATGAATAAATCCGTCTGAGTCATATTTAACGCCATCAACGATGATATGCAAGCATACAGTAAGTATCTGTGAATATTCGCACACACACACACACACACACACGCACACAAAACACTTGATTTATTTGATTTAATACACTGCGCTGTGAGTTTGCACTTATGCGCTTCATTTTCTCTCTCTATCTCTATTTGGATACTTTTCGTTACCTTTTTACGGGCAATTTAAGGCAGAAGAGTTTCATATGTTGCCGAGGTTCTCATCGAAATTCATATTTATCCGATGCCGTCTATTGCTTTGATGGTGACGATGTGATTACGAACAGTAATATCCGCTTAATAAATGACGAATGTTGTTGTTCGTTTCATTTTCAATTTTGATAAATGTGGAAATGAGAATGTGACGTGCGAGCATTGACATCAACGAGGTAGGCATCGTAAAGTCATTTGAATCGTCATGTCGCGTATAAAAACATTGATCGTTAGTTTTGCTACATGTTTTCCCCCATCAATTCGTTTGTATTTGGCAGACAATTACGATATCACGGCTGGCACGAAACTTGCGTTGACAAAATTTGCACGCCAAGAGATGGGCACAACTCGACGTTTGAGCAAAAGACAAAAAAAAAATGAAGCGAAATGTGACAAGCAGAGAAAAAAAAATGTGCGACATGCACGGAATGATAAAAACTGCAAGGTAGCGACGGTTACGATTATGATGGATGTGCGCCGATTACATGACAATTGCGATAACTCAGCTGAATGCTATAAAAATCATTTCAAGCAGAAAACGTGAAAAAGAGATCGGCTGACATTTGAGGTGATAACGATGCAAAATCTAGTTAAAATGACAATATTTTATTGCCGTCTCATTTTTCATCGGCTTGATATCATTAGCGACACACACACACACACAAACCAACAAAAAAAATCCTCCAAATAAATGTTCACGCTCGACTGCCTTTGAGTCGTCTGTTTGGTTTGGTTTGGTTTGAGAATCATCAAGAAAAACAAAGTCCTTTCGAGCTTTGCCGCGATAAGATTTACAGCGATGTACGTGTTTTTATGCACCTCCGTTGCGAGGATTTAAATGTCTGGCCCCAACCGAGATTATCTCATCGGTTTTGACACTTTAAATCTCAAAAATACGTATACATTTTGAACATTTGCCATAGTATGGCATAAACATGCCCAACAATCGGTTTGGGTTTTTCGGTATTTTGTTGTTGTCTCATTATTTTTGACGTCTATCTGCAATTGATGCTCGAAGCTAAATGGTGAAACGTTGAATCAAAATACAATTGCTTGTTGTCGGTGCGATGCGATGAAAATCGCTTCATTGTTCACAACACCGCGTGGCCCTTCGCTTATCTAACAAACATTGCAAAATTTGCTGTTTTGTGTTGGAAAATGCGATTTTGGCCGTCGGGCTTTCATTTCAAACTACACTAAATCATTTTGAATTGAAATTCAACGCCCCAAAAACTACCTCATTAATTAACGCATGATTCAATAGAACACATTCCATCATACGAAATGTGTAATCAACATCAACAAATGCTTTTGCTTTTGTATTTTGTATGCCTTTTGCGTGCTTATCGCACTCTTTCCTCTTTGCTTCCATCATTGTATATTTCCAAAAGATTTCTCATTTTCATTTATATATTTCATTTCAATGCAAAAACGGTTTTGAATGTAACCGGTGCTGCGTATTATGTTGCTATATTATATTGATAAAAGCCCATTAATCATGTTTGTTGGACTGTCATCAACCGGTGGGGGGAGGAAAAAAAAACACGAAACAAAACATTAAACAAAATGGTGTGGCCCCGAGAGCGTTTATAGACCATTTTCCTATTTTTAATCTCATCGAGCAATCTTGTTACCAACTTTAAGCGCTGTTCTGTGAAACGATATTTTGTTTGACTCAGCTGATTCTAGATAATTTTTTTTTTATTTAAATTAAAAATAGACATCGAGAAAATTATGGGGGAAAAAAAAATAACCAAAAATCTTTTATTTGGAAAATTGTTGCCAGTTTTCACGTCGTTTTTTTCCAGTTTTCCCATTCGTGCTTGTTATGAATTTTGATTTATTACGGCTTTATTTTAAATCCAATGGATAAATAAGCCTACGTTTAATCATAATCAGAAATGTATATGAATTTTCCATGGAAAAATAAAATAAAATCCTTAACAAATTATATATACAAAGTATGTACAAAGTGCGAGATTATATTTTAAAACAGAAACAGAAACACAAATACACACTCCAATTAATTGACGGTAAATATGGTCGGAAATATTGAATGTTACAATGATTTTGATTGAATGAAGACGAAACAAATTTTCGTTGGAATCTAATCGATATTTTACAATTACGTAATAACAACGATAACTGCCCGCAAATGACATAAATATTTTCAATTTCATCACCATCATTTCAACAATAAAAAAAAACACATCGGCATCGGAATTGAGATTGTTATTGTGGTGGTAAATTGTGGTGGCCAATAAGTGGCCAATAATTGGCCAAATAATTATATAATTATATTGTTATCGTAATTTTTTATAGTCAATTTTCAAATCACTTGAAATTTAAAGGGGCAACAAAATACCATTTCAAACATGAACATTTAACTCAACAATATTTCAAAGAGTCGCTTTGAAAGAGGTGTTTCGCACATTTTCTACAAAGAGGTTAATTCATAAACAAAACACAAACAAACAAAAAAAACACACATAAATTGGATTGATTCACGACAGTACTCGATTTAAACTGATTAAAATGTTGAAATGAAATTTTCAATCCAACCCAATGGGGTTGGGTGTGAATACAATTTTTCATGAATTTTAAAATGACATTTTGCTTAACACCGTACACCGGAAACACTCTATGCTTAATTAAACTGTGTAAATTGTATGGGCGATGCACATTGTTATTTAATGCATCCACTGGAAATAACTAATTAATATTGAATGATCATTTAATTTATGTGGCATGTGTTGCAGGTGTCAAAGATTGTGATTGTAGAATCGAGCACCAAAAACCGCAAAACTACGTACCCCGTGTATCTGTGTGTGCATCTCTCATAACGTTGAATAAACCATATTTTATTAGAAACAAATGGGTGTATTTATTTACTGTCGGTAAATCTGTATACACAAATGATGAAGCAAAGTTCGGGCGCTCGCCAGGGATTTTATTAACTCTATAATTTTCGGTTTTTCTCATCTTCATACCACAATACGAATGTTTCAATCATCGTATATTCATTGCACACGGTACACAAACCGTATGGGGTATTTCCTGTTAACGACGTAAAAGGTCCATTAAGTGATAATAATAATACAAATTCTGTATGCTACTTGTGTGTAGAGACTCTGTACACAGAGACCTGGGTACAAATCTGAGCCGAAAAAAAAACAAAACAAAATAACTTGTGAATGCAATGCGATAATATTGCACGTCTGGCTTCTGGTGAATATGAATATTTTACCAATATATAATGGCATTTTGGAATGGATTTTAGTGCATAAATAATTTCATCATTTGAGCATAATTTAAAAACCGCATTATTGCGATGTGCATATATTTTTGAAATATACATATGTATGTTTGAACTCGTTTTTTTTTTACCGTTAAAGTACCGGCTGAAAATGTTAACCCGTAGATAAAGTAATAATGTGTGTTGAGGTATTTTCAAGTATTTAAACTTTTTGGTTGGCCAATACGGTACAGAATTTGGCTGTTTGGTATTGTTCTGTGGGTTTTCGCGCAACCACAAAATTCCTTTGGTGTGTAAGCGTATACGGTGTGCCGTGATGAAGGTAGCGATGTGATAGAGGTACAAAGGAAAACAGATATTTATTGCGTTAAATGTTATTACATTCTCCAAAATGCACAGCTATAGAGCCGCCGACACATATAGATTCGAGCACACAATAAAATCGATAAATAGTTTCCGCTCGTGCGAAGACACTGGGGCACAAGCGGGGAGAAAGAGAAACATGGCTCAACGAATTCGCTGGAAATACATATAATAAATTTTCGGTTTTCTGAGAAATGAGGTGATACAGAGAAAACACCACACACCGATGGCCAACAACTGGCATTAAATCCACACACACAAAAAAAATCCATTTTCGTGTTCTGATTGCTGCTATTTTACCAATGCCGTTTAATCAGTAGAAAATGGAAATGCTCAACAACAACAACAACAGCAACAACCACATGAACATATAACCCGTCTTTACTGGCATTTATTTGGTTCCGTCATAAATCGCCAATAAGCTGTTGAAACGACGGAAAACACATTTGGCGAATTATTATTGTTGGTGATGGTGGTGTTGCTATTTCTGTTTTGCTACTGCTACATATTTGCTCCGAGGTTGTTGTGTTGTTTATCGATAAAAATTGGTGCAAATGCATTTTCATTGTTCCCGCACTAACGGGATCCGAACGGATGCTGAATAACACACCGAAATGGTTTGCGCTACAACGCGTGCGTATCTCCAGCACATATCAAAATATTTTACAATGCCAACGAAAAAAAAGGAATCTGGGTTGGTTGCGTTTTATGGCCAACTAACCGAAAATAATTACACAACTTTAATTTGTTTTCGATTGAATAAGGAAACGCAGGCATTTCGTTCCACCTATATAGATTGTCCGCAGGGTACTTGAGTCATATTTGAAAATGCAATTAATTAACTTTATTACATTCCATAAGCCATCCAAGCCATCCATATAGCACTTAATATATTCGTGTCTCTCTCTCTCTCTCTCTCTCTGTGTGTGTGTGTGTGTTCCTTTATTTTCCGCGCTGATTTTATTTGTTTTGCCAATGCCCACATTCAACACATTGGTTCGCTTTTGTGAAAATGCTCTTCACTAGCGTTCACAATCTATTTATAGGTTCACAATATGTCAATCACTTGTTCCATTCAGTTAAGACCTCATTATTTGTGTTAGGTGAAACACCATTTTTAGGTCGGTCAATGCATACAATTTTCATATCCATTCGTGTATTGATTCTCATACTTCGTTAGTTTGTTCATTAATGAATGCAAAATTGAACATAATGCCGATAAGGTACAGTGCTAGGGTACAGTGTCTAGAGTGTGTGGTACATAATACAGATTCACCTACTTTTAACGCCATGAAGTGAATTTTCAAAATCAAATGCATTGTATTAAGTGCATCGAACGTTTTAGCACAAGATTTCATTTCAAAGTACAAAAATCAATGGACATGTAAAGAATGTATGCACCGTAGCTTTACTACTATTATCTATGCAACAATGGATTGTGAATTGTTTGATGGTGTTTCGCATAACTGGGATCAGTAGTGCTATTGAGAAAAAAAAACGCTTTATTTAGAACAACTTGATAACAGCTGAAAATGAATGCTGAAAGAGTGAATGAGAAACGTAGTATTGGGTTTCAAATGCTATTTTTGACGATTGTTGCTTTTATTTTACTATTTCAGTACTTTACCCACTTTAAGCTTACTGTCACATTCAAATGAACAGATGCATAGATGGATACTGAACAGAACTCATCATGGACTGCTCTGGAATGTACATTTTGTACAATGAAGAGCAGACGTGGGTTGATCAACGCACAAAAGATTCTAAAATAGCATTGACGGTGTTGACGTCGAAACGATCATCGTCTATTTTATCAGCTGACTTTCTGCTTCATTAATTGAATTTTGTGTGTGTGTGTGTGTGTGTTTTTTTTAGGTCGCTGTGTCGTTGAAGTCAACGGTACGCAGCGAACAAAAGTCAGAAAAAGTAATTGAAAGTTCAGTCGTTAGCATTGTTAGCACCCAAAAACTTAAGCGTTGAAAAATCCGTTTGCGATGAATTGGGTGCATTTGACTTTTACGCAAGAGGTGCATCATTAATTTTGATAACTTCATTTGTGAATTGCATACATAATATTCGTTTATGTTGTTAATTGCTACGAAATTAATGATTAACTTAAAATGTAATCGGCTTCGAAAATCATATATTTGAAGATCGAAGTCTGAAGTATGGTTTCTCTCTCTCTCTCTCTCTCTCTCTCTCTCTCTCTCCTAATTTTCAATGCGGAATATACAGTCACTGTGTTATAGTGTGATGCTGAATGTTACATAATCCATTAATAATGAACGACTTCGTTCAAAGTTTCAACAATGAACACCTACAATTTTACGAAAAAAGCCGACAAAATATTGCGTTGGCAACCAGTAATTGAATTGTGTTATAATTTTCGTGTTGTTTCTTGTAAATTCAAGACGAAAGAAAAGAGAGAGGAAAAACACTCACAAAACTCGAAGGATAACTTCTTGGAACACAAGCTTGTCTACTTTTATTCGAAAGTAATTTGTTTTTCTTTGGGAACATTTTTCAAACGTAAAGTTTTTCGGTACACGTTTCCGAAAAACCGTAAACCGCTTCGCTAAGTGCCGTTGGAAATTATTTCCCCAGAGAGTACGATAGAGAGAGAGAGAGAGAGAGAGAGAGAGAGAGAGAGAGAGGAAGAGAGTGTATGTGTGTGTGTATCTACTGTTAGAAATGTTAAAAATTGTGTGCAAATGAGAGAAAAATGTTCGATCTATTTGAAAAATATTTGTGCGTTACACGTTTTTCTTTCATCATCATGGTTTTTGTCGTTTGTCGACAGTAAATACCAATGAAATTTAAATCAATAACACCACGAAAAATTCCACCACTTTCGTTAGTATCCTTGGCACGCGAAACAAAATAAAAATGTAAACATCTGCGGGTCGTGTCCAATTTGGCTTTGTTGATAAATGATAAAATATTAAAAATCAATATTTTATCGTAGAAAAGAGGAAAACGTCCAATAAAAAAAAAACATAGTATCAACGAACAAGAGCCAGTGACAATGATATCGGTGACAAGCACGATCTAGTTTGAATGAAGCGTGATAGGAGCGAACGAGACAAAAAAAAACAAACCCACAGCCTCATGTGCCGGGGCGCACACGGTATCATTATACGTTTAACAGCTCAAGATACCCTCTCGTATTCATCAGACGCTATAAACTTATCAGAAAAGTGATTGAATGCCGGAACATGAACGCAGAAAAGATGAAAGCGAATGAAAAGAAAGAAAGCATGAATAATAAAAAAAAGAAACGTATATTCGCGCGCGCATATCACCGTAAACGGTCTATGAAAGCATCAAGATTGCCTGAAATGCTCTCTCCAATTTGGTGCCACCTCTTACAAATATACACATTGTGGATATCACGTCTTTTGATTATTATTATGAGCAATGGCAAACACAACGGCAACGTAATATCTGTAGGACCGTTGACGACGTGCCCTGAATAACTGATACTATTTATATGTTTGTTTAAAAATATTCTCTGGGTTTTTTTTTTATTCTCTGTGCTGCTTTGCTTTTGCTCCATGTTTGGAAAAAGTTGAAATCGCCGCCTTAGATGGTTTGAAACGGCAAAAAAAGGGTCTACTGGTTACACAGAACGATAGCAGCAACAACAACAGCAATAGCAACAACAACAACAACAAGCTAAAATGTAGAAAAGAGCATGGAAAGTGCTTGAGTTGAAAGAATGAATGTGAGTTGATGATTGGTGACGTGTTTGTGGATGCCGGATGCACGCCCAGTAAAAGTAAATGAACAAAATCGATTGTAGTCAAAGCGACAACGATTCAATGATTCTCTTTCTTATGGTATATTTAGTTGCAAGCCCAACTGTGTGTGTGTCTCACTTCACATCGACATGCTGCTGTTATTATTACTGCTTTCTTCCTATTCATTTAAACGATTGGCTGAACATTGATTGAACTGTCATTCAAATTATATTTTATATCAATTGTGCTTTATTTTTCGGAAGCCAGCTCGGGTTCTGGACGATGCAAAAAGTGTCAGCTCTTACGTTATTTGCGTTGATGGTTGGGTACGATATCACAGTGCTGTAGAATGGGATATTGTGGAAAAGAAGTGGAATGAAAGAACACAACCGATGCCGACAAGTCAAAGAGTTAAGAGTGTACAACACACTGCATAGGGCGATCGAATGACAAACGCCTCAAAGCAAGTGCTTTGAAAGATGACGTGAAATGTTCAACAACAACAACAACAACAAAAAACAAGTCGGTTGCCGTTGATTCCGCACTTCCATCCCAGAAAATGTGCTGTGTCAACAATTTTCTTTCATTGAAATGACTTTGGTCTATGCATATGACTGAGCTGATTTTATGCATTAAAAGTAATAAATGGATAAAGAGGTTTTTGAATGCTTTGGAATTTTAGACGTAAAAATCGTACGAGAAGAAATCGCTTCGTCAAATGGACTGCAGGAGAAAAGAAACAACACACACACTGTTGCGATGTAAAAAGAGTGAAAGCGATTTGTTTTTTGTTCCTAACAAATAGCAAAAAGGATCGAACCCATTACTGTTTCGACCTAAATCTCGAATATATTCACCACTTTTTTTCATTCTCTCTCTCTCTCTCTCTCTCTCTCTCTCTCTCTCTCTCTCTCTCTCTCTCTCTCTCTCTCTCTCTCTCATTTTCTGTCTTCGGGCTCATTTCGCTTTGTTCATGCTCATGATAATCATGATGTGTGATTCAAAAGTTCTCAAGTTGTCAGTGCAAATATTGAAAAATTCTCATTGAATTTGAATGACACACCAGAGTGACGCATCAAACGAGCAAGATGTATGATAATTTGCATCAGCGTTACACATGCGTGTAGTAACGATAATGATGTTGAATATGAATAGCAAAATACCAAACTCAACACGAAACGACATTTATATAATGCGACCGAAAGAAAATGGCGTGCATGCACAAAGAAAAATGAACGAAAAAAAAAAACACCAAAAATATTTTTGCATCAGATATTAGAAGAAAAAAAAAATCATATATTGACAAGCGGCAAATATGTCTTTCAGATGGTTTTTGGATGCTTCTAGCCCAGAAATGCTCGGGTACCATCTGTCAAAGACACAACATAATTAATGGCATGAATCAAATTCACCAATTGCCATACGCACACCCGAATCCATAAAATTACATGCCACATATCACCCAGACGATGTATGGATGGCATCGAAAAGAAATTCGCCTCAATGCTTTCGGCTCTCAACGTCTGTTTGTTCGTGCGGCAGATTCCTTTTTTTTTGGGCTCCTATTTATTAGTTTGCTCGCTCGCTCGCTCTCCCCCCCCCCCCCAATTGTGATAGACGGTGAATGTGTCTGTACGTTTGGCAAAATCGATGGCATGCTGTAAAGAAAACCGAAATAACGAATGGCACACGTCAACAATGGCAAATGATGAGAGACCCCGGTGCACAAAAAAAGTGCACCAAATCAACAAATCAAATTAAAGTAAATTGCACAGAGCAACACAACACGTTTTGTTTCAATGATTTATGAAAAGGGCGCATAAAATGCATCTTCTTAGTTTGCTTTTTAATGATGCATTTTGCAATGAAATAAGGCTGCAAGCCATAATGCATTCGACACCAACAGAAAAAAAAACACAAACATACAAATTTATGGCGGAAAAGGGCACGGCTGTCTGCAGACGATACTCAAAAGTTGCCGCGCGCGTGTGTGTGTGTGTGTGTGTGTTTTTTTCCGGCTGGCATTTATAATTGCAAGCACATAGCGGAAAAAAATATTCAATATGCATATTCCACCATATGCGAATAATTTTTTAAAAACCTGTAATTATGAATTTGTGTATGCATTCGTAGGCCAGTTTTCGATGTGATTTGTCACTTTGAGCCTTACTCACACATTTTACTTCTTTTTGTGTGGATTCAAAGTAGTCATTAGAATTTCATTGTGATTGTGTCATCGTGCATTTTCAATGTTTGGGCGTTTGATTCGTTAAATGATCGATATTGAATATGCTGAGCGCATTTCTGGTACGTGCTTTTTCAATTTAAAATCATTCCATTGTGTACGAAAATCTACACAGAAGACCAATTTATTTGTTATTTTCACATACAGTGCCATTACTGTAGAAATGCCTACTCCCTGCTTAAGAGAGTGGAATGTCATTCGTTTTAAAAATCTAGTCATGCCAGATTTCCTTGTTAACTTGAAATGCTTAGTCAGTCTTTTGAAATTTCATTTGGAAAACAAATTTTTGCGTTCTAAATATAATGATCGCATTCGATTGGACTATTTTGAACAGATTCGTTGGAAGCAGACAATAAAACACCCGAAAAAAAAACTGTCATTCGAAAAATGAAATTGCATTTTCATGGTTTTTAAAATGCAGAGAGAGAGTGAGAGTGTGTGTGTGTGTAAACATAGGAAAAAGTGGAATTTTGATGTCGTTTATTTGGTAAATTGTTTTGCTGCGTTCGTTTGGAATTTATTGCTTTTTACAATTGCCCAGGCCTCTGAAATACAAATGCAGTGCTACAAAATGCATTAGTAAAAACGCAGTCTAGTATTTATGCGGGCAACAGTCGCTGTTGATGACACGATCCATTTTTTTTTGTCTTCACTCGACTCGAATGTGTTTTTTTCCGTCGTTTGAATTCAACGCAATGTGTGACGATGTCGCCTGTTTGTTTTGAAAACGCTCTATATATTTTTGTTTTGTTTTTTTCTTCGTAAATTCTTCATTCTTTTTTTTTGCTCTCGCTTCTCTGCCTCGAAAAATGTTCAAAAACAATTTTGGGAATATTAAATTTGTATATTTCAACGCACATTATTTAGTGGCATGCTATTAAAGGGAATTAAAGCAACAGCATTCGCTTTGCGCGTTATACAATACGATGCTGGAGTTCACTTTTAATTACAACTTTTTAAAACAATTCTCATATTTAGCAGATGAATGAAAAAGAGTTGTTTTTTTTTTTCTATACACATAATTTTCCAAGTTGTTCGAGTTTGTACAAAATGTTTTCTTGTTTTTAACATTTTGCGATGCGCTCTGTGTATTTGTGCGCGTTTCATTTTCTGCTGTTGTTGTTGTTGTTGTTGGTGTTGCTCAGATGCGTTGAATTCACGCAGATCTGGCCCTGATGCCAGCCATCACCACTGTTGTGTTATTAATGCGGACAGAAATTGCATCGCAATTCGCATATTGCTGAGTTTGCTGTCAAATAAAATTAATTGCCGGGTCATTTTAAGTGCATGAAGAGCATTCAATGTCCTCTTTTTATTCGTTTCTTTTTTTCCCTCTTTATAATATCTATCTATCTCATTCTTGTCTTCCATCCTGTTTGTGTTCAACAATTTTCGAATTTTAATAAAGTCGGTGTGTTGTTGTTGTTGTCGTTTTTTTTATTTCATGTGCTCTTTGTTCCTGTTAATTGTTGATCTTTGCTAGAGAGTAAAGCATTGGAACCCCTTTTGCATTCGCTACACGAACAACGTTAAAACATGACGCCATAGCACACAGCGCGCGTACACACACTTTTCAATGTATCAAGAAACTGTAAGACAGAAAAAAACGCTTTAATAAATGAGAACAACAAGCACAGTGCTGCGATATCAGACGAGCATTACAACTTTTAAAACACCGTGAACGAATGAAAAACAGAAACACAGAAGACCTACAAAAAGAAATACACATCAAACTATAAATGATATTAATTAATGTCGTCTTTTTTTCGGTCATCAGTCAAAGTTATATCACTTTGTTGTCATGATTACTTCGTTTACTTAGTGGATGCATTCATATTTCTCCATGTTTTCAGTGCCGATGAACTTTAAAATCACATGGTTCGATGGTGGTGATGTTGCTAACAACACCGTTTCTTCGTTCACATTTTTACCCTCTGTGAAAATTGATTAGCAGCTGTTTGTGACTGCTTCGCACTCATTTGTTGTCTATTAAACACTGTTCAAGAGGTTCAAGAGAATATATTTTTTTAAAAATATTATAACACCATTCCGGTTTTTTTTCAGTATAAACTTTGTTGAGTCGAAAAGTCTTAAGGTTTGGTCGATGTGAGAAATATTTTCAGTTGAGGATAAACTATATTCAAAGTGTTAGAGTGAAACGGGCAACAATGAGTCCAATAGCTGGTGAATCATTTTAATTGAACTAAAAACTATACACTTAATCGAGTAAGACCGTAAACTTGAATGCAGCTCTACGAATTGTCTCTCATTCACTCATTCGAAACACTCGCTCGTTCACTCGTTCGCCTAACTTGAACGTAATCTGATCTATTTTGACTTGATCTACCTGGAAATATATATATTGCAGTAATGGACTTTCAAACAATGGAGTTTCTTTTCATGTTATTTCGTAGTTTTGCATCTTATAAGCATCGCTCCAGTTTCAAGTTTCACGAAGAGCTGTCAGTTCGGAATGCAAAAGAACAGAGATAATAATAATAAAAAAAAAACAACGAATGTTGAACTGCAGGTAGCAAATTATATTATTATTTCTGTTATAAGCTACAAATAAATGAATACGAGCACACACACACACACACACACCGAACCAGTTCATAATTTCATGAATCTCTGTGTTCAACCGAAAAACTTTTAGCATCGCTCCAATCTCATGAATAATAAAGGCTATTATATCGACTCGGGGATTTGAACACTGCGGTAAAAATTCCTTTTCGAATAGTTGTACAAAACGATTTCTTGTGTAGTTTCATGCAAACTGTGCAGTCTGTTGTGCATGCTCTCGTTTGGCCGGGCCGGGCCAGTCCATTGCCTACACCTCAGGTAATAAAACTAAAACCAATCTCATTGAATTGCCAAGAGCAACATCGTCCATATAAAATGTCCACCAGAAACAAACACAAGGGCTGCAACAGTGCACTTTGATAGACCACATTTCTACCAGTCTTCATGATTGATGCTAGACGAATAGTTGTCGAGAGACACAGTTTTGAAATTTGTTTGCATTTTCAAATCTATCGAGCAGATTGTGTAAATATTGCTTTGCCTTGACTTTGACACAAAATATTATTATCAACCGAGACATTGAAAACTGGCATCGATTTGACACAAGAAACGAAAATCAACGAAAAGTTGAAAGAGTGAGAGAGCGTAAGACAACGGGCGAAAATGAGATATAATAAAAATAATGTGTTCCTGTTTGAGTAGGCGCTTTTTTGTTATTTAGTGTAAACAAAACATAAATCTGTGCACAACGAGCATTAAATATGCGTACAAGAAATTATCAATAGGTTTTGGGTTGGGTTCTGTGTACAGCAAACACACAAACCGCATGCATTCATACGGTTGACAGTATTGAGCATTGTATGGTGGGTTTTTGTTTGTGAGTGAGCTCAATGGGAAGACAGATAAAGATAAACGAAAAAGATTTGTAGGTTCGGCTGCTGCTGTCTGCTGCTGTCTGCCCGTTTGCTTTTTGTTTGACTGAATAAAAACAAACTTGCCTTTGGATTGCGTTGAGTCGAGCACATGCACACACTTTCGACCAAAAGAGGAATAACCTAATCTCAAAAGCAATGCGGTTGCTAGCGCTGCTGTTGCTGCTGCTGCTGCTGCATCGGGTTCATATTTGTTATGCTTATTTTATGGTTCGTTTACCATTTCAATTTGAACAATGTGTACACTTGGCACAGAGAGAGAGAGAGAAAGGGAAAGAGAGAAAACAATCACAAACTGCTCGGGTTTTTGGCAGCATTTCCGTCGATTCAATTTATATCCCAGCATCATTGAGCCCATTCAGTTTTTGGCCATAACTCTCCGCATTATATTCGCTCTTTCTCTCTATCTTCTCTGTCTTTCGTTGATTAGGCTCGCAATAATTTCTCATTAAATTTTGCTTCCTTCGTGCATTGCAGTTGAATGTTCTTTTCATATCGTGGTCATAAACAATGGCAACTCAGACTTTAAAACTCCATTCTCCATTTAGCGACATTAATTTACTGTTGCAATTGTGAACTGTCTATGGTTTTTTTGGTTGCGAATGCGTACAAATGTGCTTCTCCAGTACTGTTGTTACTCAACATTTTTCAGTTTATATCTTTTGGGCAAAAACACTTTCAAGTGATTGTGATGCCATAATAAATCCAAATGCACTTTCGACAACTTTGAAGATTGTTGAAAAAAAAAAACATTTCGAAGAAAATAGACGACTTTGAAGTGGTCTCCAATGAAGTGGTCTCCAATGTGTTTGATACACATTTTTAGATTTGATTGTGTGTGTGTGTTTTTTTGCTGTCTCCACTTGAAAATGATTAATCATCACGAATTGAAATTTATTTGAAACAAAATCCACAGACGACAAGAAATTGGGCCTCGGATATTGAACAATATGGAAAAACAAATGACGGAAATGTGAGATATGACAACGAGGTGTAAGAGTTTCAAATTAATAAAAATTCTAACATTTCCTTGGAAATGTGCTCAATGCGACGCTCTCTCTCTCTCTCTCTCTCTCTCTCTCTCTCTCTCTCTCTCTCTCTCTTTCTATCTTTTTCTTTCTTTCTCAGAAAGAGAGAGTTCTGCGTATCGAATAATTATCATGGATGTGTAAATCTACATTGTTCGAATGCTGACGACGAGCATTTGTTATATATATTTATATCGATCGAGTGTGGTCTGTTTGTCAGTCGTTTCAATTTCCATTCGCCCAATTGAATGCAGTCGCATGTTCAGTTGTGTTCACAAGTGATGCGGAACAAACCATCAAGCATAACACAATCTGCCAAATATGCATTTGAATGTCATTATGTAATAACATGTATACAAAATATAGATGTGAATTGTGTGCGGCCCCTGCAACATCAAACATGCATGCATTCGGTTCGATGATGTATTTATAACAATTCGTCTTTTTTTTCCTTTCCCTCTCACACATAATTTACATTGTAACTCATGCGATTGCATGTGCAATACGAAGAATGAACGTCAATTCCGAAATGAACTGTAACCGAGTCGAGAGAGAGAGAGAGAGAGAGAGAAGAAGAGATGAGAAAGAAGTGAGCGTGTGAGCCAAAATGACAATGATGATCGGCAACAGCAACTGCAGCCACAGCAGTACAAATAAAGCCGATAAAGTTCGAAGTGTGTGTCAGTGTCGCGCGTTGTTGTAAGCGCATTTGCTCTCGTCTCGTCGCAAGTGATGATAATGTGTATGCAATGCGTACAGAGCATAAAAACCCAATGTATTCATTGGCAAACTGATGAACAGGCGCAACGACACTTAGAACTTGACTTTGGCTCTCTTGCAGGCGGTTTGTGTGTGTGTGTGTGTATTTTTTTCGATTTTCGATGCATGAAACAGACTCGCATATCATCAACAATATAATATGCGTGTGTTCGAGCGTGTTATCTTCCCGGAGGCATAAATTGGAGGGTTTTTAAACCGAATTTATATTTAAATTATTTTATAAATATAATCAGGCAAAATGTAAAGCGGCCAACAGCAGCAACAACAACAACAACATAAAGTCTACTGTTGCTGGAGAAATGTGTGCCGGAAAAACTGGCACATGTTAAAAAATATTGTTGAAGTTGTGAACTAGGGAAAAAAAGGAGCGACAGAAAAAAAAAAACCAATTGAATAACAAATGAAATTTCCACAAGAGAAAAAAAACGTACTACATTTTTTTTTCTCTCTCTCGTTTGCATATTGGGCTTGAGGATGTTGTGTGTATCTTTTTGTATAGCATTCATGATTATTGGCCTCGCAATTGTGTTGTCGCTGCTATATAATTGCGCTGATGTCAAAATTTTGAGAGACGAAAAAAAAACAGTTGTTTTTCCGAAATAATTGTTATTGCTGATGTTCGTTGTTATAATTGTTTTTCGTTCTTCTGTTAAATATCATATTCTTTAAATAAATTTATGCACCGTCATTTCAAATGATTTTCTCTGTAAATTGCTGATAAAAAAAAAATATGCTAACAATTCAATTGAATCATTCCGTTTTGAGATTTAAGTATTTTTTCTTGTTGTTATAACAATGTCACCATAAACAATGTCTTTTTTATATGCCACGCGAAAATTGATTGCTAATGAATGATATATTATTTATTGGTGTTGTATGAAATAAATGTTTTGTTACTTACATAAAAGGGATTGTTTGTCCAGCGGCGATAAATGGGCCCACCCAAAATCAACTATGTTCGTTAATTTATTGCTAAATTTCTGTTATTCCCGTTACACAATCGAATTGAACTAAATTCTCAACGCAAGACAACCCAACACACACACACAGCAAATTGAAATCACAAAAAAAAATTATGTACGCACTTTTTCACATATAAAGCACACTATGAATTGACTTTTCGACCTTCTTGTTTCTTTCGTTCTTCTTCTTGTTGATTCTTGGTTGCGTTTCTGATAAATCGCAAACGGTCGTTGATTAATCAACTGTCACAATGAAAGCCCCATAATCAGGTATTTGTATGTATTTTCATTATTTCTGTTTTCATGGGTTTTGTTAGGTTTTGAATTGGTCGTGTTCGGTCGGTTCTGTTGTCGTCGTCGTCTCAATTTTTTTTTTTTTTTTTTTGGTGATGGTGTTTGGCCTGAAGCACGAAACACCGAATTGAATTTGAATCAATTAACTTTGTTCAGTGCTTCAGCACACACGATAATCGCTTTCGGAATTCCAATCAAACAGCAAAAATTAACCTTTCGACCGAATTCATTTCTTGAGCTGTCGTACCGAATAAAAACTTGTTTTATTTGTTTTATTTCTCTCTCTCTCTCTCTCTTTCTCTATCTCGCTTGCTATTTTTGTCCATTTACTTGTTCCGCAATCAAAAAAACGGAATTATAATATTTTTGGAATACGTTGAATTGTCTAATGCCTATAAAACACATGATGCTGATTTGCCATCCGAAAATCAAACCATGCTTTTGCCGAATGTGTGTGTGTGTGTATATTTGGAACCGAACTCAATTTATTTTATGGAATTATCGATTTTCAGATTGGAAACGTGCACTGAATTGAATGGGTGTTATGCCATTGAGAGAAATAGCACCCTCATTTCATATGTCAATGACTTCTCATCGGAATTGGACAAAAGCAATGACTAAACGCGATTTTCATATATAAAAAAAAAAACATATTTCAGCACACACAAAACTCATTTCAACATTTTTCTCTGGCGACGTTGGAAAATAAAACAAAAACTCTTTTCAAATGGAACACAATACGCACGCGAAAAATTCAGCGACTGCACACATGTCAAACGAAAAAATTTCGATCACCGCCAAAAAAAAAAAAAAAATCATTTCTATCAATTCCAATGAAACCTTCGAAATTCAAACTATTCGAAATAAATTCACCAGAAATATTTTCAAGATGTAGACGAGAATAAGCCACACGGAAGCGTGGTGACAAAACAAACACAAGTCGTACAAATTTCCAACTAAAATCAATTTGAATGAAGAAATAACAGAAACTTTTGAAAACCCAGAAAAAAAAACAAACAAAAATGTTGTACACACCGATGAAATGACAGTTTGAGACACAAAACACGAAATGTTACGTTCTTTTTTTGTTTTGTTTAACGTTTGGCTTTATTTACGTTTTAGCCTTTTAAAATTTGAACTCAGTTAGAATAGTTCGATTGAATGATTCGTGGATTAGAAAGTTCTTTGTTTGGTTCAGCTTTTCGATTGAAACACATAGATGAGATGGGATCAGTGCAAAGCAGAAAAAAAGACCTTCATATGACTACTGGCTCTTGAGATAAAATAAAACGCATTTGCTTCGATGATGTTTCGAATCATTTAATATAGTTTTGTCTTTTTTTTTTGTTTTTGTTATGCTCATAACAGTTCACTTATTGAGATTTCAAGCGATGATTAAAAATTCCCATTCAATGGTTTTAGTTTATGTGTTTTTTGTTTGCGGCGAACTTGAACTCTCGACTTCGTATTAAATGGACTTTTTTTCCCCGTGTCGTTTTGCTCTGTTCTCTTTCTGTCCGTTGGTTATTTGTTTTTGTTTATTCAAAACTTGTGTTTATTCATGATTTCATCTCATTTGCGCCGATTCCACATGAATTCGATAAAATGAAAACAAGAAAAATTCACAACACTTCAATCAAAATAAAAAAAAAAAAAAAATGAAAAAAAAACTACACCAATGAATGAGCGATACCGTTAAATCGCAATGAAAATATTTCACATTTAGTTGTTTTGGATATTGTTATAAATCGCGAACAAACCAACCACATTCACTTTGGTATTTTTATTCGACCAAAAAAAAAACAACACAAACTCACAGTTCTTCTGTTTGGCCAATGATTTTTATATATTCGTTGGTGGAAAACAACAGAAAATAAAACAGAAAATTGAATTAATTTCGGGTGTCAACCGAATTTGGTTGAACTTTTTCGCTTTGACTATTTCAAATTCAATACTGAATTATTTGGTGTATTTTGGAATACAATTTGGTTTTCTTTGAATAAAATTTTTTGCTGAACCGCCGCAAAACTCAACACAACACGACGGACATGTTGGTAACAACAATCGATAGAATATTTTACAAGAGCTCTCACTGCTGTTCTGCTCGACTGAAAGATTTTGTCAATGAAGATCTCATGCGCAATGGATGGCTGGTTGGTTGCATTTATTGTTTCTATTACTTTCTCGCTCTATTTTTTATCGTTGTGTTCGTATTTGGATTTGTGTGTGTGCGACAGTGTGTTTGTGATTATTGTGTGCCTTATGTTTTGATGGCACAACACCATCTATCGGTGGGAAAACACATCAAAATGTCACCATTCATTAAATCGTGGATTCGAAAATGCATTTATTCAATGGATTTAGAATTTGATTCGAAAAAAGGCCAAATTCATTCGAAACAAGTATTGCTATAGATAAACTCTTTTGAGTTTTATTGAGAAGAATGTAAGAAAACTCTTAATGTAAAGAGATTAAACCTGCAAAAACAATGTTAAGATTGATTTCAATGGAGATTTTAGTACAGTTGACATATTCCTTGCTTGAAGACGAACCATTATTATTGGCATGGTTACTGCGGCATATTTATATCCCAAACAGCATTTTCCATGAACAGAATCAATTTGAATGTGAATTGTTTTATGTTTTTGTTGTTGTTGTTGTTCATATTGTGAACATAAATGTGTATTGACAAATGTTGAATTATTTGCAACAATATTTATTGTATAAAAATTCGCTTTGTTACATTTAAGGCCTCAAATTGGTACGTCATTTAGCGTTAGATTTGAAGTTCTCCACTCCCATGCTCGTTCATGTACTAAATATTCAATGGCAAATGTGACATCGCCTACTTTGACAGGTATTCGCACATTGTTTTGTTTTTACCTATTCCATCAACACTGTTGTCAACGATTAATCTAACGATGAAGTGCTTGGAATGTTCAGAATATACAAAAAAGTACAAATGTCCACGATGTGAATATTATTGGTAAGACCATTTTCGTAGCCAAAATGAACTTTGATCAACAAAAAAAAAATTAATGAAATTTTTCATATTGAATTTATTAGCTGCTCATTTGATTGCTTCAAAAAACACAAAGATGTTGAATGTACTCCTGTCAAAGTTGAACCACTGAATAAAATTGAGGATGTTAAGCGGCCGATACTTCAATTCACCACAGAAGACACTGTTGATCCGGAAAAACTAGCTCAATTAGGTAACAATTCATAAAATTGTGTTGCTTTTAAACCTTAATTTCACATTTTATGTATCAAATTGAATTTTAAACAGGCAATAGTGAAACTCTAAAAGATTTACTGAGAAATCATCATCTACGCGATTTTCTTCGTGCCATTGATACATCAGTGAATGCACGTAAAGCAATGAAATTTGCAATGCTCGAACCACTTTTTATTGAATTTGCCGATGAATGTATGAAAATTGTTGAACCCGAAAATACCCAATGATAGATAATTCACATAATATTTTAATGTTTATATTTAGGGTTTATGATTGTAATCGAATTAAGTGATTTAAATAAAATATTTACGGGATGGAACGATAAATCGTCCGTTTATTTAATAGCAATTTTCATGTTTAGTTTGAATTAAATTAACTAGTTCAAATACAGGATTCTCGTAATGAAACTTCCATAAATGTATTAAAACGATGAAATCACTTCACATGATGTAATGAAGTGATTTTTTGTTTCTTATGAAACTTTGAGTTTCTTCTACTTAAAAAATTCCTACTCAGTAAATTTGAAGGGACATATTTTATTCCTCCGGAGGAATAATTTCTATATTTTTTCCTCGCGGTAAAATATGGGAGAATATTCCATCCTAAACATTCTCCCATATTCTCCCGCGAGGAAAAAATACAAAAATTACTCCTCCGGAGGAATAAAATGTGACCCTTCGTGTTTACTGAGTATTCTTGATAGAACCTCGTTTCAAATGTGACCAGAAATGTGAGCTCTGAGGATTGTGCTCATCATCCTTCATGCGATTCAATATTTGTCTATATTTAGGATTAATCGAGATCGCGGTATCAACTTCTGAATATAATATAAATGTCAATAAGTTTTCTAAGATTCATTTCTGCTCCGGCATTGAATCACACATTTTTTTAAATGCACGATTTTTTTTTATGGATACAAAATATATGAAAATAGTGAAATGGACACAGAACTTGCACAAAATCGCAGAACTTGCAAAATTGTTCCTATTTGGAAGAAAATTTCTCGCTATGATGATGAAATCACATTAAATGAACTGCGAAATAAAAATGCATAACAATAAAATCTAAAACAAAAATTTTTGTGTTGTTTTTTCATGCTTGTACACCAAATATGTATTGTCAATACGACTGTTACTCGCAGCATCTATGCTGCTTGGGTTATAGGTGAGTCTTTTTTGTTTATCCACTTTCACGGCATTAATTGTGAAGTTTTGCATGTGATGTTGTCTCTCGATCTGGATTTCATCATCATAGCGAGAATTGTTGGAACCTCCAAATAGGTATAATTTTGCAAGTTCTGCGATGTTGTCTGTGTCCATTTCACTATTTTCATATATTTTGTATCCATAAGAGAACATTTCGCGCCTAATCAAACACAATCGAGCGTTAAATCATTTTTATGAATGAAAACATTGAACAAAACCCAAAAGTAGTGAATTTTCTTTAAATACAAGCTTTAGCTAAATTCGCCATAAAAATAACATACATGGAGACATGTGAAATTTCTTTTTATTCCAAACTATTGTGTCAAAATTGGTTGTGGTCATTGAACTCGCAATTAAATTGGTTTCTTTTATTCAGTGCGAATTGGTAACTCAAAAGAAAGTAAGGTATGCATTAGTTTATAGAAACCACCAAATAAAATGGTTATGTTATGTTATATTCTATACATTAATTGTAGGCTACAATTTGTGGCATAATTTCGTATTTGGTTCACGATTGAATCAAAGTGAAAGCGAAAATTATATGTGCATTTAATGGAATGAAGTTTCGAATATCAAAATTTTACTGAATTAAAATTCAATTTTCATTTGCATTAACGCGGACAACTGTTATAGAATGTTTAATGAAATTTCAATTGTAATTCTATGGTCGTTTGTTTCGACTCGCATATGGGATTGTTGATGACAACGCACACGCTCTCTAAACTTTCGACAGTTTTAAACACATTAAAATCGGATTTTAAATGTTATTAGAAAACTGCACGCATATCACCGAATGGTAATTCACGGTGTGATAAATACAGACAAATTTACACTTGAACGTAACTCATTTCATGTTTTAGAGCTTCATATTTTCGCTTGTAGTCACTAAATAGAGAGGATGTGGTTTCTCCTTTATTGCCCTTGCCTATGTTGTGCTTAACAAAGACCTTTTTTTATGGACACAAATTGTCGATTCGTTTGTTTCATGCTGATTATGTTGACCGCTGCACATCAGAGAGACGAAGATGTGACAAAATTAAAACAAAAATGAAGCATCTTATGTAGTTCATGTTAAATTTTATTGCACAAATACTGCAAAATATGCAAGCGAATGGGGCACGTTTTATCTGCACTCTGGTGCTTTTTGACGATGGATTGCGTGTGTTATGTAGGAGAAACAACAGCAGCCGAAGCAGCAATGTAGAAGTGTAGAAATGAAACAGAGGAAGCGATAGAAAGAAAATGCCAAAGTGAAGTGCGAGTTAAGTAGGAACAATGGTGTGTACTGTGCCTGTGCATAGGCTTAACAAAATACAAACACACACGTCTTCAAGCAGACGATTCGCTCTTCAGATTGTTGTCGTTTTCGCGACATAACAATTGCCGATTGTCTTTCCATTGTCTTTCACTAGAATGCATTTGTGCGAAGCAGTTTTCAGTTTTCATTCAGTCGGTCAATCGAACAGAAGACTGGTGCACATAATCGATAATTATTACTTACAATACGAAACGGTTCAAGTGAAGTGATTGATTTATTACTTGTGGCGTTCGCTGGTTAACACTTTATCGAAAAATTTGCGGGCGTTATTATTTGTTAATGTTTGTATTGAAGCGATTAAATTTCTTTTAAATCATTTATACTCACGTCAAAAGCATTATTTTTTTTTCTTCATCTTTTTAATGAGTGAATTTGAAATATTTTATCATATTTTAATCGTTTTTTTTTTTAAATAAAATTTCGTGCTTTTCTTGATTTTTCATCAAATTTGAATGCCTTTAAATTGGTGCAAATTTCCTCAATACGATTTCAAAATCAGTGATTTGGTTACAGAAAAATTTGATCAAGTAAACAAACCCGTATCGGCTCAAAAAAGACGTTTTTAGCAGAATTTCAAAGATAGCATTTCCAAGTCAAAGTTAAAGGAGTGTCGAAAAGTGAATTTAATGCCAAATTTTTAATGAGAATAGTAACAACTACCAATAATAATTCCACAGTATGGATTTTTCGACAAAAAAAAAAAAAAAAAACAGGAAAAAAAGCGAAGCGCAGTTATTTTTGAATTGCATTTTGCGAAAGAACTCACTCTCAAGATCAGGGAAAGTTATTCATATACATAAAATGTAATACAATGACACTGAGCTGCACGAAAGTAAATTTTATTTGTTTTCTGCATATTTCTCCATTTTCGTATAATATTTTATTTGTGCATTCAAATTTTTTTCACACACACAAACACACACGTGAATATAAGGAGTGCATCTTCTGTCTCAAGATTTCAAGAATTGAATATTGAAAAGAAGACCGATGAAAAACGCGTGATCAGCGTGTCGCCGAGAGTAAGTTCAAGATAAACGATCAACAGCACGAATCACTCTCTAGACTCGATTGCAACGACGACGAAAAAAGAGTTCTTGTTCAAATTAAATTGCACTAAAAAAAAACCTACATAAAATCTATAGAGTCTTCAAATTTTTGCTTTCATGCAACAAGTTAGTAAGTTGAAGTTTCCGTCAGTTTGTGTGTGTGTGTGTTTGAAAATGTTATTTTCGATTTTCTGTTGCGAATGGCAACAACTAATCATGAATTTAGTTTCATTGATTGTGTAGCATTGGAGGAAATGTAGAAGCCACTTTCATTATTTGCACAATGCCATCGACTTGGAATTTGAGTTGCCAAACACTGAGTCATCGTATCGTATATGCTTCAAAATGAAAATGTTCATCTGTTCATTTGCGCCGCGTGTCATCAAGCGAAATATCTTTATTTCTTTTTTTTTCGTCTTGTTTTAATTTCATGCATAGTTTTCATGTCATAAGGTCACACACTCTTCATTTTCTTTGTTCAAAATCTACAGCATTTCCATTATTTGGCTTGTGCAAAAACAACAACGCAAATTGAGGAAGGAAAAAAAAACGAATCCAACACAAATAAAAAACGGAAAATAAAACATTATGAGCCTCTGTCAAAGTGTTCGATATGCGCTTGGCGTATATGCGATTTGCTTTCTATTGAATGGAATTTCATCGGCGGAAGACAGTGTTCAAGAGCAAAATACGGCGGCATCTAAGCCATCCAATGAACCAGAAGGTAAGACAATTAAAAAACTACACGGTTTGTGTTTATTTCCAAGTGTGTTTTTTTTCCATCGGTTTTGAAAATTTTCAACCGGTAGTGCAAATTGCAATTCGATGTGCATGCATCGAATGTTCCTGTACTAAAAAATACAAAAAAAAAAATATATATATATTTGAAAAATAATAATGAAACAGTGAATTGAGTTAAGTGGAATGAAATTTAGTTGATGTGGTACTTTTTGCCATAGCAATCCGCACAATTGAATTTTGGTGAATGTTTTATGATTTAATTACTCTCGATAGGTTTGTTCTTATAAAGCTTTATGATTTTCTATCAATTCCATGTGCTTTCAGTGCAATGACAAAATAAATTCACGTTCATCGTTGTTGGGCTCATGAACTGAGAGCATTCAACAGATGAAAGAAACGATCGAACAACAAATTATACGACCATTGCAATAAAATAATCACCTCCATTTATGTCACCATCAACGATGTGATCTTAAACAGACAAGTGTACACAACAGTACACAACTGTGCACACTTTGATATATTGCGACGATTTTTCTCCATAAAAGTCACAAAAATATCACAGTGCAATTTTTACTGTCGATTTGATGGGTGTTCAATGGTGTTCATGTGTGCGAGTGTGTGTATTTGATGTAAACTTTCGATATCAAAGTATTTGTGCTCTGCCAAACGCAGAAATGTAAGATTACTAGAGAGAGTTTTCATTCCAGGAATAAAAGCCCAAACGAAAAAAAAGATGAAGCGCGCAAAGTGGCGAGTAAACACACACACACACACACATACGCTTGACATTGAAGCGGCAATCGATTGAAATAGTGAATGAATGCATTTTTATTTGGAACATGACTAATACATGATACTGTGTTGAAAGAAAGAAAAAAAAAACCAGCATCTATTGCAATGGATTAATGATATTTAATAACAAAAACATGTATTGCTCGAAATGGAGATGTGTTTGATAAATGCTGAAAAGTTGGACGATCGCTTTATTAGGCTCATCAATTGAGTTATCAATGGTTATTGTCCGCAATGATGCGACTCGAAAACAAATCTTAACTTTTTCAAGAGATAAACAACGTAAACAACGTTTACAAACAACAACTGATTAGCCAACGTTCAAATAGATTCAATTGAATAGATTATAGAGTGATAATTTCTTCAATGGAACGCTTTGAAAAAAAAAATAATTTCGACATTTTATTTAACATATTTTGTTTCCACATGATTCACAGGAAGAGCACTGTTCAATCCACGCGTTGATTATAACAACCAATGGACGCCTGTTGGCCACTCGGATCCATTAAAAAATGATCCAACTTTTGATTATGTTCCACCAACATTGGGCAGTGTTCGCTATTGGTCCGAAGATAATGATGACAAAAACGAAAATTCAACTACAAAAACATCTGGCAAAGATGAAATTCTCTTGCTTGGAGCTCCTGTTGAGCATACGTTAAATATTCAATCCAACCATTTGCCAGCATCAACCGATGGCAATTCAGTGAAATCAGCCAATCGACGTTCATCAGCTTATTATCCACCAGAGGTATAACGTCTAATTGTTTTTCAATATTAAAATCGATCTTAAATTTTTCAACAACAAAAAATAAACTAATTTCATTTTAACTAATATTTCGATGAAAAATAGCCATCACGCCATTTAACACCGCCACCGGTGCAAACGTTTGACCAAAGTGCTTTTCCATCTGATTACAATTACTATGCATCTTCATCAAACTACTGGAATAATGATTTACCCACATCACATTCAAAAGATTCATTTTCAGAAGAATCAGCAAGCTACGTGACTGTAATCCGACCAAAAACCAATCCACATCCATATTCATCAACAATTTACAATAAAAATGTCCGTAACTCCATTTATCATTTGGCTGCAAATGTAAATTCACTGGAACCGGTTGATAAGAAAGCGCATTGGGTTCAAACGCTTCTTCAGAAAGAGATCACTCACCCGGTACAGACAACCACCCCGCAAGTAATTTTAGCTTATTCACCACACATTTACGAACCGCAAATGACAAAAACGGATATTCATCCAAAAGTGGAGAACACCACATTTGCGGAGCCAACGACAACAGTTCCAACCACAGGCTCGTTATTTTCAAACTATAAACAACCGTCGCTTCCAGTGCGTGTGCCCATGTATCTAATCATTCAAGGTCATTCGAAAGTCAAAACATATGGACCTGATGGCAACACCAAAAAAACTGACAGGCACGAAGCAAAAATGGTACCCGTTGTAGCTAAAGAGGATCCAGTGGTCACACATGTTGTGTCGATGGATTCACGTGGAAGCGAAATTCAAGTCAAACACTTGCATAAATTGCAAGTACCGGAAGTAAAATCGAAAACAGCAACAAGCAAACCAACCAAAAAAGTTGCGAATGCAATGGACGGTCTACTGAGTTTACTCGATAGTTCATTGGCTGGTTTTGGGTTCAATGACAAGGAAGCAAAAAATAAATCTAAAGATTCAAAAAAATCCAATGACAGAGGGACAACGAGTGGCGGAAAAACTACAATAATCCTTGGGCCAACCACAATTAAACCGAGCTCAAATCCTGATAGTTGAATGCATGACGTCAAATCCTTTAAATAGTTTTACTTATTTATTGTAGTTTTTAGGAAAAATAAATAGTTAAATCAATTTCTCGGGCTGAGAGTTTGTTTTAAATGCAAAATAAAAAGTCAACACCAATTCTGTAAGTATTAGTTTAATTCTAATCTCTTTATTAGTTTGATTTCTGAGTTTAACGATACAATAGGGGAACTTTAATCGATTTTCGTATAGTTTTCGATAAATTTTGTCAAAATAGCGGAAAACATTTATTCATTTCTTCTTTTCAAGTTTCTCTCGTTCTTTTTTTTCTGTTCAATTTGAAGGTACGGTGCTGATGTGGATTAAGTTACAAATTACTGTCGTGTTTTCTTTGCGTTTAACATCCACTAGATTCGATAAATCGTTTTAACGTGAACCGTATATAAATATTGTATAATAATTCATTAAATCAAATATATTTGATTGTACAAATGTGTATGACTTTGACCTCAAATCTCTCGTGGAAACGAAGAAATCGGATAAAAAAAAAATATTCGTGAATTATTTTACGGTAATTTTCAATCCTAAAGGAGTTTGGAACCCTTGTGAAAATAAAACGATTGAACAGACAGTCGTTTGGCAAACGGCTAAATTGGGACAAAAAACGACTGACAATCGATTGAAAACGATCGGCAATCGATTGTTAATCGACTGTTAATCGATTGGCAATCGACTGAAACCGTCTAAAGTACATGAAAATCGGTCCCAAATCAATCGACTATAGTTGTCTAACAGTCGACTGGCTGGCAATCGTTTTTTTTTTCACAAGGGAATTTTACTGCACTTGGACGATTTTCCACAAAACCTTTTACGGTTTTTGTCCGTATAATATACCAATTGATAGCATCAATGGTCACAATCAGGCGTAGTTCAGGCCAAGCGAGGTCAAATTCAGGTCTTCGAGAAAAGGGCTAAGATTTTAGATAGGCGTTTCACGCCAAAAGGAATGAAAAAGAGGTTCGGGAGTCCGAATCAAGATGCCTGAACTTCCGAGTCCGGAAAAAAGTCCTCCCGACCCGACACATCCACATCTAGAATTTCAGCGCGATTCTAAATAAAAACACATTGTCGAATATGATCCGATTGCGATCACTGATTAATACAGTGGTGACTCGAAAGTTTCAATAACTCTGAAACACGAACTGTTTTCATACATGAAAACAAGTTCGAAAAGTTTTGGTTACGGATTAAATGCACAAAAAGAACACACAGGATCAATTTATTTCGTATTAGATATCGGTTAAAAATTCAACTTTTTAAACAATGGACGTCTGAAGAGGTTTCAAATATCGAATCCCGTCCATTTTCGAGGATTGAAATGATCGAGTCACAATCATACTTATGCAATGGAACATTTTTACGTCACTAAACGCCATCATGTCAGTGCAAAGTGATTCTATATTATAATATAATAATAAATTTAGTTATCTATCGGTAATTTTCTGGGCTACACAAGTGATTTGTTCAAAAATTGTGATTTGTTCAAAAATGTTTGTCCATAAAAAATACAATTCGTGATCGCAAGTTCAATAATAAATTCTACATTTCGCATTTGAAAGGATTGAACAAAAATATCGCTGTATTTAAATTAAATTTAGTTTGATTTGAATCCATTTGATAACAACAGTTTTGTTTTCTTTTTTGTACGGGTTTTGTCACTTGTACTCAATGGGTTTTAATTTTCAATATTTTCAGAAAAATACCACCAAATTTGTGTTTAAATGTTTTTTTTTGTAAATCCACTTTCAAAACATAACATTTGCCTCTTGTAAATTGTTGAAATGAAAGTCATAATTAATTTTTATCACAGGTTAAATCTTTAAAATAACATGAATATTTTGTTTCATACATACAAGAATAATTTGTGTGCATTTTTTATTTGATTTTTGTTGAAGATAGCCGAACATTTAAAAAAATTTGTATTGATTCATTGAAGCATCTCTTCTAAAAAATAGACAATTTTCAAAACTCAAACAGGGATTTATGGATTTTTTTTTTTAAATTGAAAACGCTCTGGAACAACACACTTAAAGTGCCAGTAAATCAATATTTTGGATGGAAAATATTGGAACTAAGTCGGCTGTCATCGTGTTTTGCGAAATCAAACAGTAGGCATTTCATCATCGACAAATTAAATCTGTATTGAAAAAACAGATATTAATTATATATTTTCTATAAGCCAATTTGCGATCTAGATGGGATTAAATGTAATAATCTTAAACAATACAACTTAATAACAACATTTTGATTACAATAATTGTATGGCATAAACATGATTTCTATAACACATGACATTCATCAAATGACCACATGCATAACATCTTATAACGGCTTATCAATCGATGAGCTCCACAATTCAGAAGGATTTTACAAATTTTCAATTAGGTATGGGATAGTTTATAAATGGTGGACAACGTGTCACTACCGAAACATATGCATTAGATTCTAAGCACATAAATATGAAACTCGTGAATGTCAACTCGATGCGTTGTTTGGTCAAAATGAGATACAATCGATGTGTGTGTGTATTTCTGTTTTTTTTTAATGCTCCCGATGATTTAGAGACTGGCCAACAAATGCTTGTAAGCTAAAATATCGATGTTGATCGTTGGTCGTGACACTGGTCACATGTGAAAATTGGCACGGTTGCGATATTTGGGATTTTTGTGGCAAAGGTGCTGGTTTAGGGCGTTTTTGTTGTTTACGCTTGCGCCCAGGTACACTTAATGATATATTTTCGGGGTCACTAATCAGTCGTTCGATGGCTGTCCATATCTCGTGGGCTGCTTCATTCGAATCAAAACTGAATCCAATGACTTTGGTGTGATCTAAACATTCAAAGAAATGAATTTATTAGTAAATGATTAGTAACGGCTCAATGCTTTGCCAATTTCATGTCCAATAATAAATAATATAAAAATCCATACCACTTGATAAACACATTGTGTGAAATGCTGGCCCAGCAACACGATATGCCGACAAATTATCAATAGTATCTTGCCATAGAGCAAAATTTGTTCCACGTTCCGCTAATATCAATGCAACACGAGGTACGGCACGACTGCGAGCCGATCCTTTGTCATGCAATAAAACTGGAACACCAGTGTACTTGAGGCGCCAATCATTTTTATTCACATTCTCATACAAGTTGGCAAGTGATGGACAGACGTACACCTAGATTTCATAACAGGTGAAAACAAAAAGAAACAAAAACACATAAACACATAAACAAACAATTTGAAAATGAGCTATTTTTATAAATTCGCCTGAATTTATGCAATCGATAAAAATTTTTAGTTGAACAATTAACAGCGTTTAAATAGCACGTGCCGCAACAATAACAAGTTGTTTTGTGTGTGTGTGTGTGTGTGTGTGTGTGTTATGAACATTGAGATGCGTTGTTCAGCTCAATAAATAAATCAATTCACGTATGTTTCATTTTTAAAGATGATCATACGTCTGACTCATTTCGCGAATCACATATTCTGTGTGTTTTTGTTCCATTGATTTGAGCAGTTTCGTGGAATTGTTCGGTTTTATCAGCAGAGAACGTGATTGCAATTGTCTTGCTCTATTTGATCAGTGTGCAATGGATTTGCGGTTTCAATGTCTAATATTTAGTTTTAGATTACTTTGGATTTACTACTTTGCATTTGGTCCAAACGTATAAATAATTTCTATTTGAAATTTGAGCACGTTTTTTACGTAGTAGTACAATCAATAGCTGAATAAATGGTGTTAGCTCATAAAAGGGCGGAAAGATGTTCAAATTTGATACGGCTCATGAAACAAAAGGTGTGAACACACAATGGAAACGAACTTTTATTTTGAAATTAGGCGATTTTCACAGGTACATACAAAACAATGCCATTGTATAAGTAACAGACGTACTTACATTTGCCATCAAATGTTAACTGATGTAACACTAACGGTAACAAAGAATGTATCGAGCTTTCTTTTCCATTTTTCTGGAACAAAAATCACCAAATTGAGATTTTCAATGAATTTGCTTTATTTTTTGTCAGACTTCCCCCTCCACTTTTATTCTGGCTGATTCCTGAGCGAACATTTTTACAACAATTTAAATATGCAACAGTCTCGCATATGTCGCACAAAGTTGTTTGTTTCCGAGTTAAATGATGAGTTCATCAAAACAAAAAATGTATTTGCTCATATATTAAGTGCTCTCAAGCAATGCCACAAATTAATACTTCACCACACATTATCCAAGGTAAGATAACAAAAAAAGACGTGCTACGACCGAACGACAGAATGACGATAATAATGCTTGACAATGTGTAAATAATTCCATGATTCTGGTTAATGGATGTGTAAAATCCAACAACAGATGACATATTATTTTAAAGTGTGCGGTTCTATAGAGATACCGTGCGAATACACTCGACTGAAACACGCTCGTCTCTGTTAAATGTGATTTGCCATTTATTTTGTTCATTTCGTTAAGTATTCTTCCTTCAACAATATGGTTTCTCAGACACACACACACACAATGAATCATATTGTTTCCGGTGTATACGATTCACGCGCTCATTTTAACATGACATATTGTTTTAGTTCCTGTACTCTGTAAACGTGTTTTGTTATTTTATTGAATGTACTTTGCTACTTACATCTGTGCCAAGACCTGAAAAGAAGCTTTCAACTTGAAGTCGTTCAGTTTCGGTGATAGCGCCTCCCATATCGGGGCTTAACATATTCGTATCGGTTGAACCCGAATAAATCGATTCATTTGTTATGGTTGGTGTTTGGTCGGTTTGATGCCAATCTGTACCGTGCTCAAATGTTTCCGATGTTGATCCGTCCGATGATTCACTGGGTGGTGCGCTGTCACCAACCGAACTCAATCTTGATCGAATTTTTATTGTGACTGACATTATTCTGTAACGATAAAAAGACAACAACAAAAAAAAACATTCGATTAAAAATATGATTATTTTGAAATTCAATTGGGCAAATTGGCTATCAAATGTTGACGCAGTTAAAATCAATTGTGATATGTATCATTGAAGTCTCAAGTTTGGTGAACATCATTTTAAATTCCAACACACCCGAATTTGCATTCGTTTGATCAATACTACTTGGTATGCTGTCGCGTGTTAGAGTGTGGTAGGTCAGCAATATTTACTAGTTTTTGTATACTCAACAACTATTTCAACGAAGAACACACACACACACACACACACACACACACACAAAATGGTTACTATAGTGATGAGATTTGTTTGTTGAATGATTTCGTTTGATTTCATTACATAAAATGCCATTCGTTAAAATGTTTTTTTCTTACAAATGATTTTTTCAGCTCATTCTAATAACATTTTAAGCGCTTTATATATCGATATCTCTCGATATATTTATTGAATGATTTACGATGGCTACAATAAACAATCGCATTAGACGCATTGTATTCACATGCATTTAATCTGATGATTGCATCATTGTTTGCATGCATACTTATTGAGAAAAGTCGTATTACGTGACATTGAGCCGTTTTGAATGTTTCGTTCATGTTTGCGTTCGTATAAAATGCTGCAATTCCTTTAACGATATAGTAATGAATCGCATTTTACTACGCCATTAAACATTCAATCTCTTATTCTTTGATAAAAATGATCAAATTATCACCATATCATATTAATCATAACTTTAATTATTATGAAATAATCGAATGTCGATTTTTCAATTACAATTAAAATTAATTGTCTGAGCTGTTGCGTCATCCGTGTGAACGGAGCGAGAAAAAAAAAATCATTAATAAAACTCAAACGAAAACCAAATTTAATCAACAAATTTTAAGATTATCGAATCGGTCATCTTGATGAACTGCAGTCAATATTTGCGTCGTTAGCTGTCTATCATTGCTAAATACGTGGCTTAATATTTCACTTTGAAATGTTCAAATAACGAATTAATGCTTTAAAATGTATATTTTGCTTTTTGATCCTGTGTGGTGATGCAACAAAATCATCAATTCGTTTTGGTTTGGTGCTTTTTTGTGAAGCTATTTTCTTTCCTTGCTTCACAAGTCACCATGAAAAGAAGTGTTAGTTTTACCATTTATTGTTTCGTTTATTTTTTTTTTTTTGTCTATAGCCGGCCGTAATGAGCCTGTTATAATGGTCAATGGTTTCGACTTCTATTCATTTGATGCCATAACACGCAATTTTTGGCTTTAATTACGATTCAGTTACGTTTTTAGCGCCGTCGAGAATTTGTTGTTTTTTGTGTGTGTGTGTGTGTGTGTTAGTTCAGCACGATTGAATTTAGATTGCCGAACAAAAAAAAAGTGCTGCTAAATAGAGCCGGAAATGAGGAAATTCTCATGTTTATCGTGATCATTGGTTTTTTTGTTTTCGAGCTCAAAATAAGGTAAATCAACATGTTACGTCGATTTTCCAAAAAAAGAAAAACTATTTTCAACTGAATTGGTTCAATGGAGACAGAAATGCAGTCAATGTTAACAGGTTTGGCATATGTGTGTTATATTTGTTGTCAGTTCTTGACTGACCTTAACTAAAAAAACAAAAAGAAAGAAATGTGCTCAAATTAACGTCAATTGTAGAGCCTTAAATGGCAAAACCGTCGGGGTGCACTAAACAATCAGCGAACAGTGAGATGTTGCGTGTGATTATGAAATCACCACATTGAAACCCGGTTCACATTGTAATTTTGTTTTGCAGTTTTATTGTTATTATTTGCTGAACAACAAATAAACAAAACTTTAGATGAAAAACTGACACTTGACGATTGTTTTATAATAAAAGCGTATACAATTTGAGTGTGTATGATGGTAAAGAACTCGATGTAATTTGCTCATATTCATTATGAATCTCGTTGCTCTTCGCATCTCTTCCATTTTTATTTTCCATGAGGCCTGCGTGTGTGTGTGTGCGTGTGTTTATCATTCTTTTCTTGTTTTCGCTAAACGATTATTCACATGGTCTGTGTTAAACTCAAAGCGGTATCTCTTGTACACCATTGTTGCATGGCAGAAGGAAGGAAAATCCCGTACGATAAAAAACATTTATGCGTATATATGATTATGTCATAGTCTCTTTCTCTATTATTTTACCGCATATCCATCATTTACATAACAGTATCATGTCTCCCGAGTTAATTTTTCCATAACTTTGTTGATTTCCCATGCTTAAATTAGAAGATTTATGATTACACCGCAGAAATGGGTTTTATGCCATCGTTGCTTGAATTATGGCGCTGATTTGACGAAATTAAATCCATAATTTAAAGTGTCTGTCTGAACGCAAGAGAGACAAAAAAACAACAACAAGATTTACATCTAGTTCATCAGTCTTTATCTTAGATTGGAATCATTCATTAAATAAAATATTCCCAAAGCAACAGTGGCACAGGAAGAATGGAATACCAAATACCAATCACTGACAATTATCGCACTCGTTCATGAATAAGCATAGCATGCAGCACACAGTTGGAGTCGATTGAAAATATAAAATATACATCATCTCGTCTTGCCAACAGAGTACTTGGATATATTTCATCGGTGAAACCAGAGCGCAACACACTCCGTACACATTTTGTATAGAAACCTAACTGGGATGTGCCTGTGGGATTGTTTGCTAATGAATAACATGTCGTTTGCGGGTCATTGGCTTCGTTGTTGATTTTCACACTTGAATTACAATTTCTACAATTTAGAATGACATATCCTGATTTTGAAAAGGTAATGAAGGACGCATGAAACGTGTATGCGTTTCAATGTGATTGATATTGTTTTTGTTCATTGGTTCGAATATATATCAATGAGGCTATTATTATTATTTTCAACGTTATTGAGTCTAGTAACCCCAAAGGGGTATCTCCAAAGAAGTGGGAACTTTTCCTATACACAAGATATATCATTGCACATAATAACACTTAAATAGATATGAAGCTCGTAATATCAAGATTTGAATTGAAAAAAAAAATATCAAATACAATAAATATAAATTTCAGTTGAATAAGTGAGCGCCCATTGAATGGAGCACATTCTCTCAGCAACATGAACATTTCGTCATTGAAAATCTAATTTTCAAATCAAAACCGTATTATACCATTTAAATTGGATACTTTATAAGTCTGAGTCTTAAAGACTCTCCATTGAGTCTTAAAAATATTCATATGCGTTCAAAAACGTTTTATTATCGTAACGATAGTTGGAATTAGTCTTTTCAAATCCATTTAAATTTAAAACTCAATGCTAAAAACCGGTATCGGAAAATTCAATCACAAACAAAAAATTTGGCATCAATAAATTGTTACTTTTGCACGAAAAAATAGACACATTTTAAGTATGTTTCAAATTGAATTTCAAAATTAATTTAAAATCTTAGGAAAATCCATACAAAATGAATTTGAATTTTGTAGAAAGTGAATGAAATTCATAACTTGAAGATTGCATTACTAACTTAGAGAAATGCTATTGGAGTTTGAGTTCAATATTTCAACTACATTTTTAAAAGAAAAAGACACGCTAAGAAGGCATGATTCTTTCAAAAATAACAATACGGCTGCAAAGTAACCCGGAGAAAAATAAATGTGTGTATTTATTTTGTTGTTGAGTTTGGTGCGCATTGCGGCACATAAGCACATAAGCAGCAATGAAGCTACGATGATTTAAGGAAATATGAAGTGTTGTTAGCACACACACCAGACAACCAAGAAATCCAACTAACTAACTGACAAACAATACAAAGTCATTTGACGTTTCGTTAGCAATGCTTTTAGACATGGTTTTTGCGTATTCATCCAATTTTACCATACACACACACACACACACACACACACACACACCGCATTTCCCGCGCAATAAAAGCGAAAACAAATAAACAATTTTGAATTTTCTTTTCATGATTATTATTGTGTGTTTTTTTTTACTTTGTTCCTCCTTCTTTTCGTACCTCAAGAGAATACTACATAGTTTTTTTTTTGTGTGTGCACTTGTCGAAGCGTAATTATTTTAATTTATTGTAATTTAATGGAAAAAAATTAGCGAACAAAGACCCGTTGGCAAAATGGAGTGTTATGCTTAAAATTGTTCATGAGCCAGTTGAATGCAATACCAACTGGTTGGTATTTGATGTCAGTGCTGCTTCATTTATCCATGGTAAATAAATTTGAAAATGGTTATTCAATATAATTGGAGTTGGATTGTTAATAATTTTCCATGAATTAGCGTAACGTTGGCGGCTTTTTGGTTGGAATTCAATTGATACAGTTTTTTTTGTTGGTTAAATTTATTTTGCAAACAATTTAATGCTTGTTTTTTTTTTCCTTTCATTCCACGCATATTTTTCTTCAATTCAATAAAAAAAATGTGCTTCGTCCAACGAATGACACTTAATATCGTTGATATGAGAGAAGAAACATTGCAAAGTAGTCAAATGGATTAAAAAAAAAATGCGATGTAATATAAACATATATGAAAATGAATGCGCAGAAATGGTTCTACGGCGATACTGGTGTGTATATGTGTGTGTGTGACATGCGGCGTTTAAAGCGGCAATCGGTGAATTGACCACAGACAAACAGTAGTCAAAACACAAAATGAAAACGAAAAACACGAAATTCCACGCAATTCCAAAACATGTTTTCAACTTTATTTTGATTGATCTTCGTTTCGGATCATTTCGGTGATCAAACACTTTCGCTTAAAATTATGTCCATAATTTGGTGTTTGTCTATCGTATGACATCATTTTCTATCGTAGATTGATAGAGTGTTGTGAATATTACATATTCATATGTGAATTTCTCAGAAGGCCTTGAACATGAACTCGGTGCGAATCTGAATCCAAAGTGATACCCATCTTTGCATTCACTTATTAATTGGATTCGGTAAATTTAAGTTTTTTTTTTTTTATAGAATATTAAATGAACCGTATGTTTAGTCAAATTAAACTACGGAAATTAAATTAATTGAACTGTCTATCGATATGATAATCTCTTGGATTAACAAATATAATTAATTTTTAAGAAAAAAAAAACATTTGCAAAGTGAAAGGGAAACTTCATATGACGTAGATAAACATTTCAATAACATGTTGCATTTTTTTCGCTCGATTCATCTTTTGGTGTTGAACTAAGTAATGTAAAATTGATAGTATGATAGATTCAAGCAAAAAATTGAAAGTGATGCGACGTATCTTCAGTGCCACTGAATCAGTGACAAAAAGACAACAAATGATATGATTTAAACTGTCGTACTACGTTTATTTTGTGTCAATTCCATTGAAATTGCTGAGTAGCCGACCTCTGTGCATATAATCCGTTTGATCTTCTTCCTGTCTGCAGACGACAACCAGCACGACATATGCTGCGCATCTATGTTGTTTTTTTTATTATCATCGAGGAAAACATCACTTGAAAACCGGAAAATGGCATTTTTTTTTTATAGTATGTCGTTTCAGGAATTATGTTGGCTCTTCGTTGCACATTTCTTATTAGATTAGAAAGCCGTAAATTGTGTGAACGGCTTGCATATTATGTCACAAATTGTGTGTTTAAGATCTGCTTGTTTTTTTTTGTTCATTTTACAATCGCACGATACACACCGTGGTGGCGAGTTGCGTGCTTGACGAGTATGCAACTTATTTTATTTATGTGCATAAATCGATTGTGAAACCACAAACGAATTGAAACAAAGTACTTTGGAGGCAGGAAATGTACAAAATCATCATATATGGATAGGGAATGGTTGTGCATTTGGGTAATTAATGTTACGAACGTACAACCGTATTGGCCGCGTTCAACGTTGTTCAGCGGGTTGTTTTTTTTTTTGGAGCTAGACTATGGTGTATCTCGAGGTGCATAATTCGTGTCAATGACTTTTCAATTGACACATTCTCAATTTGTCGCTGCAGTGCATAAGCTGATTGCGACAGTTTCGTTCAATATATGCAATCGATTTTATTCGGAAGGGCTCGAAAGAAATGTTCAAATCGATTCGTGACACTTTACTACAATTTCAATCTCATTTTAGCATTAGACACTTGCAAACCGGTTGTCCAAACATAAAAACTGTTGATTTCAACAACTGAAATAAATGCCACATATTGAGTTTGGTTGAAACAAACTTTGGTTGACCAAACTTTTTTTCAGATCAAAACCGCATCGGTCGTATTTGACCGAGTAAATGGAAAAGAGAGGCTAAATTATTCTCATCATCAAAAAGAGAAATTCACATAAACATTTGCCAATCAGCATAGAGCAAATGAAAGTGTTTACGAAAAATAACGAAAAACAATTGCTTGTTCTTGATATCAAATTGACTTTGAATGTTTCGTTTTAAAAATAGTGACCCGCTGGCGTAATTGACGTCTATCGCGTCAGTCGATCTCTGGTCACAGTATCGTCAAGACAATGAACACATAAATGTTAAAGTTTTTACGTCAGTATCAAATCCGTATTAAATTTCCCAGCACCGGAATGTGGGCGTAAATCACGGAGAAAATCAAAAGTGAACAACAAACAAAAAACACACTACAACTAACTGGAAACGAGTCGCTAAAGAGCTCATTAACCAAGGCGACCAAGACTAAAGCACGCTAATGTGTCATGGTGATGAACAAAATTCAAGTGAAATTACTTTTGAAAAACGATATCATTTTCACTTTTGAACCACTTTTTTTTTAATTGCATTCCCTTCAACCACAACCTACCTTCTTGGTATTAATTGATCATTACAAGCCCGAAATATTTCGGAGTAGATAAAATCTTTAGACAAATTCGAAAGCATATCGATGCATTTCAGAATAAAGGTCTATGACATTTTTTTTTGTGTGATCCCACACATCAGATAATTATTGTTGAATAGCATTTCATCCGAAGATTAAAAAATTATACAATTCATTTACTGGAACCAGTGTAATTTAGTATTTATTTCCAACAAGTTGTTTGATGACTGATAAAAAAATCAATATCGTATGTACTGGATGAGCATGAATCTAGGCATGAAGTAAATGAAGTGTGCAAAATTAATATTAACTCGGTTTGATGTATTTACTCTGCTAAGCGAAAACATTGTACGGTGTAATGCGCATTTCTTATCGTTGATAAGATACAAAATAACAAAGGGTAAAAAAAGGTAGGTATTTTCATCAGCAAATAACATACACACAAGTGACAGCCATATAAATATAATTTATTTATCATGCGTAAGCATTGCGCACGCATTCATGTTTAATTTCCACTAGAATTTCTTATCTTCTTTCGTCTTCTCTGTTTCTTCTGCTGTCAAGTAAACCTAATTTGTGCGTCACGTAGATCAGTTACCATACTGAGACATTAGACAGGTAAAATTACTTATGCAAACATTTCCTCCATTCTATTCGAAGAAACAAATATACGTATCGCGCGAGTCTATAGTCTAGAGTATTTGTCAACAAATAATTTAATGTTTATACACCCATCTTGTTTTTTCCATTTCAAAATCGACAAATATAAAAATTGGTTGCTATTGAAATTCAAAACCAATTCACTTAAAATGAGTTTGAGCATGAGCATTTATCAAATAGAGATGAAAAAAAAACACATTACATCACGTTTTGTGAGTTGCTTGAGGAAGTAATTTACGGGTGTACATTAAATTTTTAATGTGTTGAGTGTTCACTTGTGCATTTTTATGGCTAATGTCATTTCAAAGTTAGGCTAGAACTCTCTCTCTCTCTCACTGTCCTTTGGATTTATTTGTCTCGCGTCATTTATTTGCATTTGCTACTCATTTCCAGGCAGATATTTTTCTAAGATTAGATGGAATTATATATTTGTGAACGATAACCTTAACTGTTGGTAAGATAACGTGAGATTTGAAACAGCTGTGCTAAATACAGCATTTCTATTCAAAGTCACACGATGCAAGAAGAAAATCGAATCATTTTTTCTAGAATCAGATTGTCTCAGCTAACGTTTGATTAATAAATCATCTTGAAATCATCGCTGTAATTGAAACGATATGTCCAATGGAATTGAGCTGGAGATTCGAAATTCACATTGAAAATTCACTTCAACCGTTTCATAATTTATTTTGGTGGAAATCGGTTTTTGCCTGTCGATAAATCATACTTTTGCTTCACTGCAGCTCATCACAGATGCATTAACATTTATAAGTGAATCGTTTTTTTATCAGTAAATGCTCAAGGAATGAGTAACAGGTTTGCGCCCGCATGCTGTGATTTAAACATTATTGGCCATTCAATTGAACTCTGGAATCAGAGTCTAAATTCACACGATCATTTTCAACTCCTTTCATTTCCACATGTATCACACACACACACAGCAGTACTACCGAAATATTCAAATATGGTCACATTCAATTTGATTAATATTGAAGTGATTTCGTATTGAAATTCAATTGTTATTTCAATCGATTCGGCTATGACTTCATTTACATCACTGAAAATAAATTGAATATATTGGATTTGAGCTCGTTGGCCACAAATAACAAGTATATGGTGAACAGTGAACACTAGGGGGTAATAACATTCATTTTATTCATAAATATGCACACATATTCACGGAATCTATCAAAAATCCCAAAAAAACGTTCCAATTCACTCATATTCACAAAAAATCCTCATAATTGTCGATGTTGAATTCAGTGAATTCAGTGCATATCGGTGAATATTTGTGAATCTGACGAATTTTAGTGATTTCGTGTGAAGAGCTCCACTATAATAGCAGTTTTTCATAAGTGTGAAGAGTACCACTAGTGGTAACAGCTCCACTACTTACTTGAACGAGAATAAGCGAAGTATGTGCATTGCTACTGCACTGCGGCACTTGCGTTTGTATGTGTGAATTTTGACATTATGATACCAAAATTTCACCAGAATTCACCGGAATTCACAATTATGCACGCGTATTCATTCAAATCATATCAAATCCACATGTATTATTATTATTCTTCAAAATCCAATCGAAAATGTCTCGTTATTACCCCCTAGAGTGAACACTTTGTAGTATGTGATAGATAATAATATATGCATTCGAAAAGTCATTGAAATAATAAATTAGGGGCTGAACACTTCAAATTAACCTTTTGGGTCATAATTTCTAATTTCTTTCAACGATTTAAACACTCCATTTGAGCTACATAGCTGTGCTATGATAGCATACACTCAAATGACTCACATGCATACACACTATGTAGACTCGTACACAAACACTTGCCGCTCAACGCATAGACACCGTGTACATAGTGAATCTATTCTAATAGAATAAGTTTTCATGTTCTATCATAAAGATCAATTAGATGTTCTAGTACAATTATATGGGTTCCATTTTAATTATTACATTTATTTGTCTTTGTTTTAAAAATGTAAGTGAAACCAATTAGTTGGGCTTTTCGGCGTTTGAATCTAGTGACCTCGTTAAGGTAGAGCCGTTTAAAATGGAATGCACGACACGGTACCCAATTGTTGTTTTTGTTGTTGTTGTTTTTTTTATTTCATTTTTGAGAAATCAGTTTTATCGTTTCGAACATTGTCTCTCGTTATTTTATATGTCTCGCACATTATTATCGAAATAATAATTCGGTGTGGGTCATTTGTGGTAAAGAGCATAAAACAATTTTCGAATGGAAGACAAAAGAAAATGTAATTTTCAGGATTCTCATTTAATGACGACACTTGAAATTCTTTCACCGAAATTATTAAAACCATGAAGATACAATAGATTTTATCTAAATTCTTGAAAACAAAGAGAGAGAAAAAAATGTAATTGTGTGTATTTCTTTCTTTCGGTTGGTTTTATTTGGGATGAGGCCCAATACTCTTGGATCCGTCAGCTATGCCTCAAATTTACAGCCAAATTTATGAAGTTCATCGTATGAAAGTTAAAGAATCATTATTTGTGCGATTCTTTTTGGATAAATAATAGATGAATGAGGTCATTTTGCTTGTTTTTTTTTCTCGTTCATTTGTAGTTCACTTAAAATGCATATTTTTCCATCACAATATCTTTTTGACCGAATATTATGCGAACGTTGGATAAAGTGGCTTAATTAAAATAAGACAACAACAACAACAACAACAACGAAAAAAATAAACCATTTTCAACATTAATTGCTGTAACCAGCCGTTGAAATAAATCAAGAGAATTTTACAGTTGGGATTTTAGTGGATCGTGTGGTGTGCAAATGTGTGCGGTTCAGAGCATCGGTTCATTGTACAATATTGTTCTCTTTTGGTTTTCAACAATGTTAAAACTCTTTAGCCGCTTGAGTGCTCATTGCTCCAAGTTGTGTGTGTGTGTTTTTTTGGGCGCTGCATGCAATTTGTATGCGACCAAATTCTTGGCACAATTTAAATGCTTTTATTTTATGTGGTTGTGCGTCATATAAATGGTTGTAATCAGAAAAGTGTCGAGAACGGTCAAAATGAATAATAAATTATTATCCGAATGAGTGCGCTCGGCGCGTTGCATGTAAAACCAAGTCACACATCGGTAACATCAAGATAATAAATGACCAGTGAATTTTGGACGTAAAATTCAACTAAAAGTATGCATAGAGCCCCTTTTTCCCATCCAAACATTTCAACTGTCGCAAACTTTTTGCTAAATTATTTCGTGATAAATTCTAATTTTCTTGGGTTTCTTACTTGGGTAATCCATGGGTCTCTTTTAAATTACAATGCAAAATTCATTTGAAGTTACCCGCCCAACCAAACATTTGCAATGCAAAAATTTATGATTCAAATATTAGTGGCCAAATAGACAAACCGAATTTGCATATATCCGCTTGTAATGTCGTTAATTAATGACTGTTGTTGGTATAAAAAAAAAACACATTTTATGTTTGCGATCGTAAAAAACGAATTTATGTTACATGAAAATCATTATTTGTTGTTTCCTTTCGCTGGAAATTTTGGATCTGTTTGTCGTATGAATTCGTCTTCATATATTGACGGTCACTTTTCAACATGAAACGCATCGTCAAATGGTTTCACATCAAAATTTGCAACAACAACAAAAACACACTCTCAAAAGAGTGGCGCTGAAACGAACCGCGAAATGTGAATGCAAGTGGAAAGCAAACTGTTAATCTTGTTTTCATTGTTGATAACATGCATCAAGTCAACGGGTTCGACACCGCTTTTCCATGTACATCGTTTCATATGCGATATACATTTCAAGAATGCACTAAACGTAATCCGACACACACACACACTTCGGCATAGACGATTTTATTTGAATGTTCAAGTTAATTTGTTTGACAGTCGAGAAAAATTGCAATTTCAACTATTTTATTTCTACAGTTGATATGCACGCGATGGTGTTTTTGCAGCGCGCGTTTCAAAGAGAAAGGGATTTCAGAGAATCTTGCGAAAACATGCGACAAAAACACACACACACACACAAACACCACACGCGATGAACATTTTGCAATGTGCAAGGGTCAGAATGGCCAAGTTAAACGAGTGAACGGTGCCAATTTTTCAGCAATGTGAATCTTCAACAACTTACAAGTTAGTTAATAGTTTGCATCATCACATCATCAACGAAGCCATGGAATTTATACGATGTTGGCTTGCGACAAAGCGCTTGAATTCTGAGTTCATGCTCACGATTTTATTTGTTTTTGCAAAGCACCATTTTTTTATTTATTTATTTATTTTAATTTTTCGAAGGAAGTAGTTTCAACTTTAACCATAACAAACCACTGCACAACTTTCACCAACTCAAAAGATTTATTTTTCGTATTCCACTGATTTTCCTTCACTCATTAAACTTATCATAAATCGTCTCGGTTTTGTGTGTGTTTTTTGTTTCTGTTGTTATTAACGAATTGTGTTTGATTGACTTGAAAAATAAAATTTCCGATTTGTTTGCGGTGGATTTTAATTTGATTTTCGGCCTGATTTACCGAGTCAGCACTTCATAAATAAAATGTTTGACCGATTGTTGATCCGCTAAGGTAAATTCACAGTGAATAAAAAAAAACCGCCACCGATTGAAATGGTGAATGTCTAGCTATAATTCAGCTAATTATAAATTTTCACTCAAATGAACAAGCAACGCAAGATGAACATTAATGCCAATTGAGGTTTTTTTTCTCTCTATACCATTTAAATCGAATGTGAAATGTTTTCACTGAAAACATACAATTTTATTCAGGACACTAACTAACATCATTGTTACGATCGAGAGTAAAAAATCAAAAAAATCTGTGTACAGAGTTCATTTGTTTTGAATGAAACCGATCAACAATTCATAAGAGTCCCATAAAAGCCATAAAGAGTGTTCCATGTCTGATGTTATTATTGGTTCTTATCTAAAGTGGAAATAATTGAATCGATTGATGCTATTCTTTGTTCGATGAAAGAATGGCTCATTACAATGCAGTATGACCATATGCTAGACTAGCATTGCTAGTTGAATGCGTCAAATCAAAAGTTAGTTGAAAATAATGAATAATAAAATCGAAAGAATGATTCTAAACGAGCTCTCTCACTGTGATACATTATGATGTGTCATAAAGATTTTATGCGTTTTTTTTTTCTTCAATTGGTTGCAGGATGCATTCGTGCTTAATAACTTCTTCAAATGAAATCTTTGTACATTTGCAAATGTGCGCATATTTCCACATGAATCTCCACACAAACCATTATGCGTGCTCTTCAAATCCTTCGACACCACAGTGTCGTTTTTTTTTTTTTTTTCTTTTCTCGTCCCAACCACAAAATGATATCAGATGTTTGCTCGCCCGCGCAATTTTGCATCTTTTATTGCTTTGTTCGCAATTGAACACGGTTTAAGAGAGAAACCATCATTTCGCCGTTAATATGTTATCTGCATATCTCATTTTAAAAATTCTGACTTGCGTTGCAATGCATCAGATGCAGTCGAGAATGAACAGATTCGCAGTGACTTTTGCGAAACGAAGAAGAAGAAGGAGAAAAATTGCTATGGCACAAAATGAAATACACCAAGAACGGGTAAAAACATAATGAAAAAGAAAAAGAAATAATTATATGAACCATGGAGAAAGGTTCAACTCGGCTGCATTGTGCACATGACGAGAAGATGGGTGCGTAAGAAGAAGTTAAGTTAGTATATTTCAACTCTGTGTGCGTGTGTTTTTTCTTCTTTTTTGTTCAGATAAAATGGAATGCGGTATAGGGAGATGCGTGAATTTTAAGATAGGTTCGTTTATTTAAAAGATATGTACATACGGTCCGCTTTTTAAAGTGAGTTGGTTTAAACAAAAAATTAGATGTTGTTGTTCCATCTGAGAATCTGAGCAACAGTCTTAGTCTTGTTTGTGTATGTGTGCTGAGATATCGTGTTGATACTTGGCGGAAAAAGGGCATTCAACCGAAGGTTAAACACGATTCATTTTTTGTTGTTGTATTTCTTGTCTTTTCTTTTCTGTCTTTCTCTGTTTCGTCGTGGCTTTTGGTGCGCACAATTAGTACAAAAAAGGGAATCGTTACTACTAGACAATACTATTCATGCTCATGATTCCAGAGAGAGATGTAATGGCGAATGAAAGTTATTCCACAGCATACTAAAGCGCATTATGACTGAGCAAAAAAAATTATTATTCGTAATAGTTTTCAATAAATTCACATATATATATATGCAATGCGACGAGGCATAAAGTCGCACTCATTCATATGTCTTTTCGGAATAATAACGATATAACGATCGATGCTACGAAGAAAAGTAATTTTTTTTCTTCTTCTTCTTCGTATTCGCTTGTTAAATTGATAAATCCCAAAAAGAAATAAACAAATCGTATTATATTTGAATATGATTTCGATGGACTATGGAAGCATCAATAAAATGAGCGAAAGCCACTTCTTTCTTTCTGTCTCTCCATCCACGAATATCCACATCACTCATGGCATCGGCTAAGTACTTTTGATGTGAGTTTTCGTTTGTTATTGTCGTTTACGGCTGCTGTGGTTTTTCTTTTTGTTTTCCCTCTGCTTTGATTACATTTTTTTTATCGATGCTTTTATTACCGCTTCCCTTTCATTTTCAGCAATAATGCGCCAACCAACAATCCAGACCCAATGCCATAATTGAAATCATTGAAATGATAATTGTTCCAACGAACAAATCATCACGTATCATTTTCAAATGAGCATTCCGTTTAAACTTTCAACTATTTCGAGGAAATTTTTGTTTTTTTTTTTTGTAACGCTCCCAAATGCTTTTGAAGAAAATAAATAAATAAATTGATTATGATTTTTTTCGTTGCCTATGATCATTTTGATCGATTGGAATTTCATTCAATTGAAAATGATCAAGCAAACTTTTTCAAACAAGCAACCTACTGTTTTTTTTTTGGGTTCGTTCAAAATAAATCACTTCATTTAGCTGTTCCGTTTGTTTTTTTCTTCATTTTTTCTTGTATTCAATGATACATTGATCGATAAGTGAAGAAAGCGCGGCGAAAACATTGCAATCGATTTAAATTGATCTCGGGCCTAGCCCAACGATGATGCTAAATTGCTTGTAATCTTTTTGCGCACATGTTCGAATGAATCAACGTTCCACTTGAAATGGTGTTCAAGGCATCGAATCACCAAAGACAGGTTTAAATGCGGAAAAAAAACACATGCAAAAAATCAACCTACAAAATGAAATTAATAATTTTAGCCTGAAAAAAAAAACACAATCCGCATGCATGAAAAGTGAAATTCATAAGAAATACACACGAAAATTGTCAGTTACAGAAACTGCAATCATAAATTTCATAAATTTAAAAATGCGAATTTCGACTGGTCGTTTTCGTTATGGATTTACCACAGGGCGCGCTCGGTTCCATAAGAGACTGTGTAAATGACGTCACATTTTGCATAAGTGGCGCCATCCAAGGTTTGATGGGAAACCACTTATGTTTGCAATGCAGTGATTCTGTACACGAACCGTGGTTGGTGCATTAGAAATCAATGCTTCATATTCATTCATAGCTAGTTTCCCACTAAACCTAAGATGGCGTTTTTGCATGGCTTTGACAGTCCTTACTGGCCTGTGGGATCTACAAAATAAATTTGTACAGTGTTGCCGGCAGGCTTTATACATTTTGAGCCTAGCAACAACGTAAAAAAAAAAATCCAACATTTTTCGAGTCTCATTTGAAGAGGGAACAAGAAATATAGCAAATTACAACAACAAATACAGCTTAAACAGTTGGGTAGATATCAGAACATGGCTTTGAATTGAGAAATAATTTGCATTCTCTTTTCTCTAGACACAAATCTCCCGGTTGTACTGTTTTTGTTGTTGTTGTTGTTGTTATGCAGTCTGCATCGTGGAATTTTTCATCTTTGTTATCTGTCTGCGCTCTTTCAGTCTTCATTATGTCTGCAGTTTGGTTTCGATACACGTTGGCCTGATGTATCGATGATTTCCGACGAAACTAGTGTCGACGAGTGTGCGAGAGCAAGAGAGAGAGAGAGAAAGGGCAGGCTCAAAACAAGATAAGTGGTGTTCGTTTTCTAACCATAAAATGTGTAAATGTGTACCGAATCAACTCGAACGTAACACGCAGCCATGTGATCTGCACAATATATACCTCTCCGACTCACTCACTCATTTCGTGCAAGTGATACGATGAGTGTGAACATCGACATCGTATATCATTCATATCCATAGTTTCTGCTGTTGCAGCAGATATTGAGATAGAGTGAAAATGAATAAAAAAAAAAACACCGAGAGAAAGAGACAGAAAAAAAATGGTTTGAGGAAGTTTCGAATTTCAATTTCACAGTAGCAATGCATATGCAGCTGTAATGATAGCGAATGCTGAACAAAATCCATGGTATGGCTTAAGTGGTCTTCAGAGAATCCAGCCATTCGATATTTATATGTAAATTACTGTGAAACTATGGCATCGTATTTTCCAACGTCAATGCAATGTTGACTTGCATCTCAAAAATCATCTCATCAACATGATATTGAAATGTGCCGCATTTACCAAAAAAACCACTGGAATTTCGAAGTGTATTACTTGGTCTCTGCAGTTTTATCAGAAAGTCACATGGCACATATTAATGTGGTGCTCTAATTTGAATCTATTTCATGGAACTGATCGAATTAAGAGCACGATGAAATTCATCCGAAAACATAACAGCCGTCATAATTTGCGTATCTGTGCTAAATCCAACATTTACGTGATAGAAATCGGTCACACCAATCCATTTCCATTGAATCATTAGACATGGGAATTGCATAAAATACTCTACACATTGTGTCGTACACACAAATATCCTTCAAAATAATTTTTACGTAATTCTTTGGAATAAACAACCATTGCAATTAATTGTGCCACCGAATTTTAAAGATACTGTGATTTTTTGTTGGTGTTGTTGTTGTTGTCCAATTTAAATCGCGATCGGAATAGATTTCGAACACACACACACAAAAAGTAGATAGAAAAACAGTCTTCTGCATTGTAAATTTTGAAACTGATTCATTCCATTTGTGCCCTTTGTAAGCAGCACCAAACGATGTCGTGACAAAATTCAATTTCACAATTCAAAGAGACAAAAACAAGACAAAACAAGACAATTGTTGTTTTTGGGTGCTGTGGCACTGTATTCAATCACATTGAATTGAAAATCAACGAGAAATAATTGAAGCATCATGTTACCACTGGGTACAGTACCAGCAACCAGTAACCAGCATTCAAGTGATTTTTCATTTGCAACGTATTGTAATTCAAATGAGCTTGTTGTTTAAACCGACCGAAGTGGTTTTTGGCTGGTCAATAAAACGTACGATTTCCAGGTAAACACGAGGGGATATACGAAACATATAACATTCAGAACGATTTTTTTTTAAAGAAGAATGCCAAGGGCAGAGACCCAATGACGATGACCGCTTGAATTGTGTATGTGGATGGTGTGATGTGGGAACAAAGAAAACCAATTTATTAGTTTTTGGCAAGAGAATTAAAAGAATGGAAATAAAACTGTGATATTCTATAAGTGTGGAGAGTTTCTCACCGGCGGCAACAGTCTGTATTGACTCACCACACGTTTGGCCATGTGATGATTCATCTCTATCAAACGATATACGCGTATTGTATTGACGATATTTTTTTTTAATTAGAACCAGTGATTGTCACGTTCCCTTTTCATCGATACATGTTTTTAAATGTATGACAAATGATTTGCTGTGCTCAAAAACTACTCTGTTCCAGATTCAATAGCCTATTCAACAATCAACTAGTTTAAGCGGAAAGAAACTATTAATAAAAATTTCAGTTGCATTCAATGAAATGTTCCAATCAATCGATTGTATTGAGCTGGAGTGCAGTTTAATTGCCATTAGTCATGTTCAATGTACGTTGTACGTTCGACGCTATTGACGGCAACATTTGATAATACAGCCAAAGCCATAGCAAGAGACCGCAGACACAATTTCCTTCTTACGACCGGGAATTTGTAATGTTTTAGCTTCAATTATATCGAAATTTCGTCAACTAATCATTCGATTTCAATCACATTTTACAGCCATTAATTTATTATGAAGCAAAGTGATTCGATATAATGACAAATTGAAGCAATTAGAATTGATTTTTGTTGTGAGTTTTGTGTGCTTTTCTACTATTCAGCAATCCGCCCTTTGAGCCGTCATTAGACATTTCGACACTTCTTATTTGATTTTTATTGATGCAATAGCTGCTATGCTATCTGATATCTGATATCTGATTACTGTTTTCCAATGTTTTGATACGCTTAATTGTTGAAAATCCGGCTCAAAAATGGATTTTTTTTTTCTCAAGTGAAAAATGATTCATGAATTCAAACAGTTTAATTAAAACAATCGGCAACAAACGAACAATTTTGAATTTGAGATAATACGTGCTAAGCCATGAGCTAAGCTCATAAATAATGCTTAACAAAGGCAATTCCCAATCATAGGCAATTTTTTAAATCGAAACGTATAGAAATATTTTGGCTAATTATGTAGAGCGAAAATGTCGAACGTAAATCATTGAATTTAACGAAGTGAAAATTTCCATACACGTTTTTGTTTTCTCGCTTTGTTTTGGTTTATGTAATGATTATTTATATTTCTGTTTTTCTTAAATGGCGGCTTTGAGTATATGTTAATCGTTTCATTTATTTCGTGAGATTGCACAGCACGACGACCAATGACCTTTTTTTTGTGAATTTTCAGTCATTAAATGACGCTTGAAGTGGACAAAAGAATCAACATGTTGACGCATTTTTTCCTTTACGTTTAATTATCTTGGTTCGTTTTTATCGCGGACTCTACGTTTTGACTTTTGATTGAAATCAACAACTGTGATGATGGAATGGCAGTGATTGCAGTTGATTTTATCGGGCAATGCGTTTATTCTTTTTTTTTGTTCCACTTGTTGGATGACCATTCAAGTTGGATGAGTCACGATCTTAAAATAATATCAAATCACTGATATCGCATTGTCAACTTGTCGAAAGATACCCAATCGATACCCGGCATAAAATCAATTAATTGACATTAGTCTCAAAGCAAACAATGTATTTTTGGTGTCAATATTTAAGACGCGTGTCATTGCGTTTTCAATGTAAATAATTTCGCTTGAATGTTGTTGTTGTTGTTTTTTCGTTGTGTTTATTCCTTTTGTTTGCTCCGTTCATTTTGATGACAGTTGCGCATAATTCTAAGCGCTTTTGTTTCACAACTTTGGTAATTGATTTGGTGTTGTGTAGCTTGACTACAGCCAGACGATGATTAGTCTGTATTCGCCGAAAACTCTTCATGTTTGCATTCGATTGAATAATATCATTGCCGATATCCATATCCATATCCAATATCATTGGGTACTTTGGAATTTGAGTTTTGTTCATTGTTCGTAAAAAAAAAGTAGGCAGTTTTCGGAACAAAACCCAGCATATTGTAGACGGTGATAAGAATTGTTTCGTTGCAATTCAACAATTTCATAAAGTAATATCGAAAGTGCGTACTAATATCAAATAGCGAGATCTGGTACCATAGTAACAATAAAATATTTCACGTAATTTTCATACAATTTTCTGGCATCCAATTTATTTATTTTTTTCATATCATTCATCCTGTTTATTCGTCTTGACACATGATGCGGATTGGAATTGTTTTTTTTTTGCTCTCTCGAAAAATAATTAATTTTTGTAAATTTAAAAAGATTTGCCATTGAAAATAAACAAGCACTCAAGTAGATAAGAGTGCATTTAGAAAATATAGAGCGGGTGAATTAATGTAAATTTCCTAATCTAGAGTAAAAAAAAAAAAAAAAATATTGCCGGACGAGAGACTTTATACACTTCACACTGTCATTTTCAATATCAAGTTTTACTTTTGCATTCTCCAGGCAAAAAAAAAACAAAAAACAAAAAAATATTCACATTAATAAAGACACATCAAATGACTGTGCACACTGAATCGAGTTCAATGTTAATTAGTATAATATTCTATGGTGCGATGTTCTTTTAAATTAGCAGATTCGCGTGAATAATATTTTCGCTCTCTGCGGTCTGTTATCGTTTGCACGAAATGAATGTATTATTCAACATTTTTTTTGTGTGCTTAGAACTGTTGTTTATTTAGCTTGGCAATATTGCGCCTAAGCACTCATGCTAAAAGCAGATACGGTTTGTTTCTTTCGCCCTCTACCGCTCTCTCTCTCTCTCTCTCTCTCTCTCTCTCTCTCTCTCTCGCACTTGCTCTCTCTCATCTCCCAACGCTACAGAGTTAATTTGAATGAAACGTAAACAGCTATAACTAAAACTACACACGAGTTGGTGGTAGTCAAAAACGTGCACTTTCCGCTCAATTTCAAAATTATTCGACTTGAACTTCGTGTTCGCTGTTTGCTTCTGCTTTGTGTTGATTTTCAAGCTTCAACTTTTCGCATAAAATCCTTAGAGAGTTTAATTCAAATTGAATGGAAAAAGTGAAACGTAAACAGCAATTATACAAGAACATTGGGATTCATGCTCCAATGATTGCAATAAAATTGAAAAACCAAATGCACACAAATCCAATGAATCATTTCGATTTCAATGTTGCTCTTGTAGAATTCTCATTTGGTTCCGTGATTCGATTCAATTCAAAGTTGTTGTTGTTTTTTTTTTTCGTCGAAAAATGCGATTCCATTCTCATTCATAAGTTACAATTTGTAACTTAGAAAATATATTATGATTTTTTCATAATTGCAATGGCTATACATTAGACTAACAACTAGTTTTGTATGGTTTATCTTGATGTAATGCTAAATCTTTGCCATTAAAACCCTAGCCAAAACCATAGAGGTGCATGCTGAGTTTTAAATAATTTCTTAATTGGCAGCAATGGGGCCCAAGCTGTGCACTGACACTGAATAAATGCGAATTTAATGGCAGAGACACGCAGACGAGCAGAGAAAATCTTCAAAAATATGTATTTTTCGCCCCATTAGCCGATGCAATTTATCAATGAACCGAATGTGTTAAGCATCTATATTTTCAAAACGGATTTAAAGCTTAAAATAATCATATTGTGTTTGAGAATAGAATTTTTGCCCAGCTTCTCCGGAGCACCCCCCCAATGATGTTGCAAATTGTTCCACCAGAATGAACTAAATTACTATAATGTGGTGTTAAAATGGAGATATATTGAACGAAAGGTATCCTACCATTTTAGCATTTTTCGTGTATATTTTATTTTATATTTTTCGCAACAAATCACAACGTATAATACACATCCCCAACATCATGTCAACCCAAGTTGAACAATGTCCATTGTGATATGGGTGTATTACACTTGAGTTACGGTTATCGTATCCATTTGGGTGGCGAAGAGAGCAAAAGAGAGAGAGATTTTTCCCCGGGAAAAGTTGTCTGCTGTATAACGTCACAATCTAATCGAATTTTACTCTCACAACGTACTACATTCAATGCACACGCAAAACGCACCCACAAAACGCTTCATCTCTGTTTCACCCGGAATGGAGCCGCGTGCGAAAGAAAGAAAGAGTGAAAACAAAGACAGACAAAGAGAGTGAGTGAGAGATTCATACACGAAATCTCTGGAAAATATTTTGACACAAGAACATGCGTTTGTTTATGTGTGGCACGATTCAACCACTGATAAAAAGGATTCACTGCATACCGTCTATGGCGTATTTTGTTGAAGCTCTCAAGCTTATGTGCAAAATACACTCGAATCATGTTAAAAACTATAAAATAAATGCTCAAGTATCGTAAAACAAGTGCTGGCTCCAACATTTTGGGTGCCACGCATAAAAACAATCGGAACTGAACAACATTTACAGGGGTTTACTTTGTCGAACAACAGATATGATGTTCACTCGATGTGTCGTACCACTTGAACTGGAAAATCTTCAATTGCGTCAAGTGAAGCTTATCAACTATTGCTCCAATTTTCTTGTTTTCTTCACAACAATTATCCTTGTTGCCTTACCTTTTTGTCGAAGTTATTTATTAAAATTCCGTTTATGCTCCAAAGTTCGCGAAAAATTAGCAGCTGCGGTGCTTCCAATTCCGACAAATACAATTATTTCACACCCAACACAAATGTGTTTTTCGATTCTAGATTTGGTTTTTTTTTTGTTCACTATGTCTTTAGCAACTTGATACTTCGTTAAACTTTCAAAAACATTGATTCTTTTTGCACAATTTTAAATTACACTGTTAAACAATTTGCTACTCAAATCACTTCACACGCTTGGCGGTGAACACAAAGTGCTCAAGTTTTGTTTTTTTAATCTTTTTTTTCGGGGTGGTGCAAATGTTTTTTCAAACAACAATCAATTTTGTTTTTCACTTGTTTCAGTTTAATATGTTCAGGAAATATTCGCAGTATAAAATCCCAGATCGTTGAGAATGATGCAAAATCAGATGGAAAATGTATGATCGAAAATCACATATTCGAATGATTCGAATGAGTAAAAAAAAAAAAATCCACCAAAACTTTCAAACACACAAAAAAAGTGAAGTAAACAACAACAAAAAATACTGTTGTGTATGAACCACAATAAACACACGTGAGAAACAATCCAACCGTACTGTGCAACGCTCGTACTGAGAATAAATCGGCTGGAGCCGATTACGAGTGAGGCGTGTGCGTCTCTATCGGCCGACCGTTGCTGTTGAGTATCGGTTTTGGTGCGGTCATGCGGCATGTGAACATACAAATCAGACAGGAAACACATAATCGTTTGCTACAATGCATGACGCATCGTATGCCGCTTGAATTTTTGTTTACGCTACACTTAACGCTCGAAGCTTGCATTTGACAAGCAGATTCCGTTGCATGGCGTTCGGAAACCGCTTCGAAAATACTGATTTACAAATCAGTTGTTCAGGTTAGTGCTTAATGTGTCATGAAATAAGAGGAAAACCATCGTATTTCCATTTCAGATTTTAGTTCACAAAAAAAAAAATCTGAGATATTATGCTCATTTCATTTTAAAATGGAAAGTTGGAATAAAAATTGCGTTTTTTTTGGTTGTCATTCAAATCTGGCACACCGATTACACATAAAAGCGTTTAGATTTATAGTAAAAGTAGCGATATAATTACTCTTTAAAAAAAAATAATTACGATTGAGATTGAGTTTGAGCGAGATTCCGTAAATGAGCATGCGAAATGGTTTGGCGTGCAAAAGTATACATTTTTCAAAATTTCATGTATAACGATTTATTTTGCTGGCAAACCAAATACCGTAGCGCAAGCATGCTGTTGGACGCAAGCATATGCTTATGATTTGTATTGGTTTCACATTGCATACACACACACACACAACATACTGACAACGGAAAGAAATTCTTGTGCGTTTTAAATGAAATTTCGGTGAATATATTTCAACAGTTTTGTCGTCTTGATGTTGCTCATTTGTACAGTGCCAAAGCTTATCGCGTGTTGTCGTCTTCATTTTTTTTCCAAACTTCAATTTTATGGCCGACAAACATCGAACAATGCAAATCCATGGCGCTGATTTACTGAACACACGACACACCTGCCATATAATTAATTTCAACCAACTGCTCATTTTCATACGAACAACCACATAACAAAACCGACCATCGATTTGGTATGAGATATTGCCAAAAAAAAAAAACGAAAAAAAATTAGCTCCTTCCAGTTCGATGAACGTTAATAATGTCTTCGGAATGAGTTTTGCTGGATGAATGATAAGATAGCCAAATGGTGTAGATAATATCTCTGAGACATTAGTTATCGCAATTATGGGCATATAATCACTGCTGGGAAAAAAATCGTTAGAAAATGAGACAATTTCAAAATCAAATAATTCTCATAAATACGGAACCATGAATTGGCCATTTTTACGTACTGTTTTAAAATTTATTTCCACCTTTAAAAAAATTAAAGATGATCATGAAATCTATTCTACCGCAATATTTGCATAAAACCTAGACCTCCCGCCCCAAATGAAACATGTATTTTGAACTTTATGTGAGAATGTCACTTTTTGTGGCAAATTTATACGTATTTGACATGTATTGTTTGTCGCGATTTAATCGACCGTAGTATGCGTACTTACAGTGATTACAACATTCCGGTCTGAAACAAAAGAAGCTATATTTTCAAAAGGAGCGCTTCTTTTTTTAACGCAATATGCAAAGCATTCAACAAACAATACAAAATTGTGATGATGAAGAAGAAAAAAACTGTTTTGTCACTGTCATAACATCATCGTCGATTGCAAAGTCAAGACAAAATCTTACAAAATGTTGCATCGACTGAGTGATTTAATCATAGGCTTTGATATAAATCGACTATTCATATGTCACGTTTCAACATTTTTGCAGATGATTTTCGGTTCACAAAAACTAACCACACTAAAAGAGTGTGTCTATTACTCAGTCTATCTATTACTCAGTCTACCAAGACTTTTATCGAATTTGATGATGAAAACTCTTCATGAATATTTTTTTTTTCATGAAGTAACACATCAAGCGCAAGCATAAGAAACAAAACACACACACAAAAAAATCTTGATCTTATGAATCACGGACTCATGACCATTAATCTAATGTAACGAGGTTTTCCATAAATGTGATCCATCAAAAATCTCCCGTTTATTGATAGATCATGATGACAGCAGCCACCATCAAATAATTAAGGTCACTGTGTGAAGAAGATGGTCTGTGTCGATCCACCTTGTGTTTATTACAAAATCATTCACAACGAATGTTCCATAACTTGTGAATCACAAGAATAACGCATAGCGGTAAATATGTTTTGTTCCCTTCAGCTCAGCATGAGGAAGGAATATTTGGTTTTAATTTGGTTTGCTCTTCATCGCATGGCCTTCATCCAAAAAAAATGATCGAAAATATTCATTAAGACATTTGATTGCCTAAATTTGACGATAAGTATTGAGCATATGATTTTTATCAACGTTAAACCAAAATGACACTACATTAAAGAGAGAAAAAACCCATACGAAATGTATACGTTGCATAATTTATTTGAACGCGAATAAATAAAATACCAAAACGATAAATCTTTTGCTTTGCAGAACTGTTGGTTAAAGCGTGAAAATATTTTACTTGAACAGATAATAAATAATATTTGCCGTGCGCTGTAACAGTGATGTTGGGTTGATGTTGGTGTTTTGGCTGCATATGAAAGAAAACCAGGAAAACAATAGAGGCATACATGGGCGGCATGAGAACGTCGTATTTATTGTAACTATGACGAGTTGCATTAATATCAGAAACATTTTCGAAGTGTGCAAATGTTAAACAAATAACAGAATGACTGTGAGAAATTGTGAATCGACATCGACAGAGCAAAAGCAACAAAAAAAACACATACGCAAAACATTCAAATAATATATACCTGTGGTCGTGAATTGCATACAATTTACTGAAAAGTCTCTGAAATGTACATCATCTGCGAAAATAAATGGAAGAAACAAATGTATTTGCTATCTGAATGCGAGAGAGATGCAATAAAGCTGATACAGAACAATGAATAAATGAACAGACAAATAAAACAAAATGTGAAACAAAAATACACACAATCTTGTGGTGCAGAGCCATGTGCATTACGTCACAACCAACACACACAGAGATAAAGAGAGAGAGAGAGAGAATTTCCACTGAAATGAGTGCGCACGAGCAAACAAACGACCGAACAAGCGGCTCAGTGAATTTTTAAGATCGAGTTTTGTCAACATGTCGAGCATGTGGCATCATTTATTTGACTTTACTGCAAAAAAGTTTATCCATTAAAAGAAGCGATATGCTGTTTTTTTTTAATTGAATAAACAATAACACGTTTTGTTTACATTGACAATTGAGTTAACTTTACACTCTTCTCTTTAGCATTACAATATATAATTATTTTTTTTCTCACTTTCAGCATCACCAATTCCAATGCAATGCATTACCCAGAGATTTATTTCGCCCAACATTCATGCAAATTCTTCGAAGTGATTACTTTAACCGGACGCGTTGTTTTGTTCATTTTTAAATAATATGTTTTGCATATATCTTGGTCATTGCGTATTGTGCTTTGGTCAAATGGACAACAGCAACAACAGAAAAATAAAATCGAAATTGAAGCATGATGTTGATCATTTGCTTTTTGTTTTTATGGCATGTCCAATTTCATTGAGTCTCAATCCCATGTCGTTTGTAACACCATCTTTTTCGTATGGATGAATTTCCAGCACACAACATTAACCATCACATCAAATAAGCCATCATGCGCAAGACGCAATCTTATTAAACAGATTAAAATGACTGTTTTTTTCTCTCTTTATTTCTGTTTGTAAACAAGTGATTTGAGTGAACTCGGTTTTTTTCTATTGCTAAATCTGTTTTGGTATTTTATATTAAACAAAATGAAGAGAAAAAAAAACACTCGCTAATCGCTTATTTCTGACTGCTTAAGTTTGTCCAGGCAGATTTGAATTTCCAAATAACAGGCATCAAATCGTTAAGATGTGTTTTGAATTCGATAACATACAACAAATAATTTAGTTGCGTAACTTTCGGCTATTGCTTGCCTACGAACAAGTCTTTCACAATTGATCATCCAATTGGATGCTGTTTATCGCTTGCAGCTTGGCTACTATTTTTTTCTATTTTACTTATGCTCAATTCATATTTAACAAATCTATTTTCACGATCCGTAGTAGTAACCAAGGTGTCAATTTAATGTTTGAGGCTTTTTCTTTATTGTTTTTTGTTGTCTGTGATTTTTTCAGCAGTCACGCCTACAACAATCAAAACTTCAAAGATAATAGACTCGCCTAGAGGTAAAATTGCTATTAGAAAAAAATCCATTAGTACATGTACTAGTCTCTGCAGAGACTGAACTACAGACATTCGGTATTTGGACAAGATTTTTTATTGCATTCTCTTCACCAAGAATCTTCACTTGGATTTCTGTTAATGAAATTTCTTTGCATTTTTCGTTACTTTATAAGCTGAATTTAATTGATTCACCTTGAGAGTGTTCTCTCGTGCGCTCATACAATTAATTAAATTGTAACAGTTTGACATTGACCATCCCCAACTGTACAGATTTTCTGTTTATCCGCATAATTCTAACTGAGAATTTCTAAGCGTGTTTCACAGACCTGTCTAGCAATAGAATTATGATAACGTCACATCAAAAGCCCATTTAAATTTTTAGTAAGAAAAAGCCGCTTGCTTGTTAATGAGTATTAGTATCATGTGTTTCATACAGATTTTTTTCCATTCGAAAACACTGCCATTAATAAATATACGTATGAAAGTAATTAAAAATGTCAGACACTTGATTGTGTCACGTTCCATTTTCACGGTCAGAATGACGTAAGTTTGCCAGAAAAGAGTCTTGAACGCAAAACCATAATTTGCATTGAATATGAAATTCATTTAAAGTTAAAAAAAAAAAAATAAGAGCAAACTTCGTAACCAAGTTCTGATACGTATCAGAGCCTATACAAGCTACGAGATCGATTTATCATTTATTTCACCGTGAATATTTCGATGAAAATAACTTTGAGCGCAAATAAACAAGTACAACTGTTTCGATTGATTTCCACATCAATTGACTTTTGGATTTGCACATTTGTATTCGATATAATCTCTGACATTTACAATATACAATAAGATTGGTGATTTTGTGTTCGATTGATTTTCTCTTATCTGTTTACCTACTGACCCCACAGTTGGCATAAATAAAGTTGCACGACAACAAAAAAAAAAAAAAACAAACCAAACCAGACCACAGAGAATCCGATTTGAACATGCTTTGCAGTTGCATTGAGGTGCTGCCCAATTCATTACAATCAATTTTCATTGCAATATTGACCGGTTCAACAACAGGATTTTTTTTTATCGATTTGTACAAGATCAAAAGCCAGACACAAGTTAATATCGAGAGAGAGAGAGAAAAAAAACCGGCTGAAGGCTAAAGAAAGAAAATACGCAATTTCATTTTGTGATTTTGTTTCCTCAATATTGTGCATGAAATATCGAACAATATCAAGCGGTTCGACTGTATTCTTTGCCATTCAATGCAGCGGTCAATGCACAATATAAACACGTTTTTTTTTGTAGGTTTATCAACAGACGATGTACAAAAACCTGACTTCGATTTATTATTCTTCTTTCTTCGTCGTTTCACGTGCATTTTTCAAGCACGTCCGCTTAATTGTGGACATTAGTTCAAGTTCAAAGATCGCAAATGCATCGATCATCGACTACTGCCATCTATTGTTGGTCAAGTTAACGAGTTAATTTAAGCTTCACCATCACTAGCTTTGTTTTAGCTTTTCTTAATCGTAATATCATGTTGGAAATTATCGTGACGCGTAAATAATAATTTATGCTATATATGGATACATTATTTATTTAATCATAATGAAGCGATTTAATGTGGCAAATTATACATTGACATTCATTAGCCCTCATAAAAGTAACACTCTTGTCTCCTGACATCCTTGAGATTTTTTAAATCACAAACATTATGTTATTAATCTTCTGAAATTATAGCTAAACTGATATTTTAAGTATTAGTTAAGTAATAATTATCAAATTAGCTATGCATCGACTCGATGCCATCGAGGGGTACATAAAAACATTGAATTAGGGTTTACACTCAAATTTCTGAAACATAGAGTGCCAAATTGTATTGCTGAAAAGTGTGCAATTTATTTTGCTTCATTCCCAAAATGGAGTTTGGGAATTACTAAAAATGATCGATAACAGAAAATTGGAATTGAACAAAAACATTTCGCATTTCTTAAATAATTTATATAATTTTATGACAATTTTTTTATTATATTTGTTGAAAAATAAAAACTTATCCTGGAATAAAATACATTTTTTGATACCGCGACAACAAAAATATATATTTTAACAAACTTCGAAAGCCAAATCTCATATTTTTCATAGACAAAAACTAGGTCAAACGCATTTTTTCATATCTCGTATAGTTTAGGCTCGGATAAAAAGTTATCCTGAACAAAGGATGACGCACTTGGAACGGGCATAAAAATGACTTTTGATATAACGATGAAATAAATGTACAACATTGCAAAGTGATAAGAAAAATAAATAGTGTGATGTTCAGCAATGTTAGAATTAAATGAATTCGGCCATATAAATGCGAAAGGTATCATTTATATTCTAAAACTATCATACAACTTAAAAATCGCGATTATCCAAAAATACCAAAATTATCAGCCAATTTCACTAAAATTTTCAGAAAATTTTACTAAAATTTCCATCTATTCTGAGTTTGGAGTAAATAGATATTATATTTTATTTCTCATTTTTTGAACAATCATTGTGATATATGTTGGAAAAATGTTTCTTAATTAAAAAAAAAATATTTCATTAAAAAATGATTTTCCACTCTCAGTCAAAATATTTGTCAAATGTCTAGTTTTAGTAGTTCGATTGGCAGAAGGGCCTTTTTTGGGAGGCGGACGTGTGTTGAATCGAAAATATTATCGAAAAAAGTGTTTTTATCCAAAATAATTTGTCAAAATAGTTTTTTTTCTTTATGTTTCTCATATTAATTTGTCAAAAGTCTTTAAAACTTGTTAAAAAATCTGTAAAAATGTCTTTCCATTCAAATGTTTTCAAAATATTGAGGTTATCTTTAAATGTATTTTGAGGTTATGTGCAACTGAAAATTTAAAAAGTTTTGTAAACTCCTCAAAAACATCGTTAAATAACGTGAATATTTGTTTGTCAATTCAATTTGATAAAAGATGCTATAAGACTATCTTTTCAAAATAATATTTAAAAAAAAAACTTAACTTTGAGCTAAGGTATGCGACTTGAGTGACATCAATAGTTAAATCTGTGAAATTCGATTTCTCTCGAACAATAAATGTACATTGAATAAACTAAATAGAGGAATAACATGCAGCGCCACCGCATGCTTTGTTTCGATACCTCTCCGCTTTCATTGCGATTTCTCTCTCACAGAGCGGTATTCGATGCGAGAATGAGAGTAGCGAGAGAGTCAATATTACATTAATTCTACTAGGCAATGAATCGAGTCGCAATCGTCCATTTTGCTGCAGTCATTTTTTTGAGAAAAAGTTCAATCTGTGTGGATTTAATTTTATTTTGAAATTCGTTAAAACAACTATATTATATAACGAAAAAAAAGATAAACAATTTGTGTCCGATACATTTTTGAGAATACATCAAAAGTGATGTATTGATTGTGCTTTGAAGTTCAATTGAAAAAAAAAATCTTCAGTGCAAAGCTTGGTCAAAGACATTTCGGTGGAATTTTCAATCGGAAAAATGGATCACATCAAAGATTACGATGATGAAGGTAAATGTTTCTCAACAAAGTGCATTATTTTTGGCTATTTACCAATTATTTGTTGTAATATCTTTTTACGCTTGTCTGCGCCGCAATGTTCATTAAGACAATATTCAATACGTACGCAAACGGCTGTGTACAATGACAAGCGTATGTGTGTGTCTTCATAGTGTTTTTCATGGGAGAGCAATGCTCAACATCAAATTGCTCTCTTTTTTTTTTAGCGCGAAACAGTCATTCCAATTACAAACGCTTTATATTTTCAATGTTTTAAGTTTTGTTTATTAAAACATCAAGTGGTTTATTTTTATTGAATGGTTGTATTGTTCGATTCAAAAATCCCGATTGAATTCATTTTGATCACAGTATCCAGTGGACAATCCATTTACTCTTGAAACATTTATTTTAACATTTATGTTTGTGTGTATTTGTGTGTGATTTTGTTGTTGTTTTGTTTTGAACATTAGGCTTTGAACTTCAATTCGAAGATGATACATCACCCGAAGAAAAAAAGTATTATGTTCAAACATATACAAATGTCAACATGGTTGCCGATCGTCGATTGCATTGTACGTGCTGTGATGCTCACATGGGTACAGCTCCATCGTCGGAAAAAATCATTCGAATGCATCCAGTGTTGCGTGTAACACAATGTGTGAAGTGTTATCGATTTTACAATAGCGGTGAATTTGAAAAGGGTGAAGATGGAAGTGAACTATACTGCCGTTGGTGTGGTCAAGGTATGACATTTAAAATGAATTGATTGATTCATTAATTCATTCATTATTCATGAGATTTAACTACCGATTTTTTTTTTCCCACAAGGTGGTGATGTCTATTGCTGCTCGAACTGTCCGTATGTGTTTTGTAAAAAGTGCATTTTACGGAATTTAACACGTGTTGCATTAAAAGATGTTACATCCAATGACAATTGGAAATGTTTTTCATGTGCGCCGAAAATTTTATATCATCTTCGAGCTCAGCACTGGGCATTGGTGAATTTCATTGAAAAGCAAAAGCGGTGAGTAAAAATCATTTACACAATAAATGCCAATCGCAACGATCGAAATTTTTTACACAAACATTTTATTTTCATCTAGGCGAATTATGAGTGAGACATCGAAACATGATCAGGATGAAATTGCCGATGCAATGAATAATGATTCTTCAATATGTTGTAAAATCAAGAAAAAAGTCGTTGAAACGAAAAAACGAAAGGTGTTGAGCGTTGAAAATTCCGATGATGATGCGGACGATTCAAATTCAAATAAACGTAAAAAAAATAAAAAATCATCTGTAGATCTGTCTGGTGTGGTGGATACGGATTCAGACGGCGCTTCGGTTGATTCAGAGCGTTCGGCAAAACGGAAAAGAGCGGCGGCGGCTAAAAAAAGTGTGACGGCTGTTGAAGAGGCTGCATCGACAATTGCAAAAAATCCAAATATTCAAATGAAAAAAGTGGTTGCAACCCCACCACCACCGCGTAAACCATCACAATCACCGAATGTCACCGGTCCAGCAAAAGAGCCGGTCGTCGCAAGTACAGAAGCAACCGAAATCGATTGTACACCGGATTTGTTCGCCTATTTGGTAAATCATTCATTTGAGCAATCTGGTGCGGCAGAACAATCGGAAAATTCAGTGTCTTCATCGACTGGAGCTCGTGCCCCATCAACATCAGCCCCATCAACAGCATCAACATCTCAAAATAAAGCACCACAAGCGAAGAATACAAAATCAAATGCGATGACCATTTCGAATGTAGTTAGTGGTCCAGCAGCAGCAAATATTCGTTCAGCTCCTGCACCTGCACCTGCACCACCGCAAAATCGTGAACAATTCGTTCGACGTGTCGCTCGATCTCAAGTCACACAACAATCATCAGCACCAGTTTATCACAATTACAACGGCTATCGAATCGATTTGAATAGTGCAGCGCAACAAAGTACAATTCGCTTGCCGAATGGAAAAGTGATTCATGTCAAAAAACAAGCACCGTTAAATTCACGAAATGATCCGATTCGGTATTCGATCACAGCAGAGCCGACACCCCAACCACCACAACCACAATCGCAACCGCAATCTCTGTCGATGGCTCAACAAAATGCTCGGTCACTTCCGCGCCCAACTCAGCATCCAATTCAACGAGTTGCAGCAGCAAGAGCACCTCCACCACCACGAGTGGCAAGTCAATTGAGACCATCAATGATCAACCGAGCACAGCCAGTTCATGCTCATCCGCCACCGTTGATAATCAATTCTGTGAGCTCGGCAGTCTCAATGCCGCCTCTTGTTGCAACATCTCAACCGAGAATGGCATCATCAACGGCGGGTGCTATGGGTCACATGCCATTACAACAAGCTCAAATGCAAATGCAACAAATGTTACAACAGCCAACACGGCCACAAATTGCACAAATGAGTGGAAATCCAAATAGGGCAAATGCTCCGAATGTCATGAACACTGCAAATGCTCCAGCTGTTCCAAATCAACCAAACATTCCAATGCCACGGGTTTATACAAACGATCCGGTGGGCCGAGCCCGAACACAACTCGAGCGCCAAATTTTCAATGCAATTCAAATTTGCCATCAAATTGATGGAAAACTGAAAACACTCATGAATTCAAATGCCTATAAAAATGTGAAAAAATTACACGACATCAAAGAGCTGTACATTCATTTATCGTATCTCTTTACGTATACAAATGGACGCTTTCAATCGGTTCACGATAAATGCATGGAAGATATGCGACGTCTTGGTTTTAAAAATGATGCAAAATCATTGTCATCGGGAAATGTAATTAAAAATTACAGCGAAACAAATGATGGCAGCGATGTTGATGCGGATGATCTTGAAATCGTTGAACCGAATCATCAGACAATCAATTTAGATTCGGATGACGAACGAACGCCAGAGAAAAATAAATCGAAAAGTGGTGCAAGCTCTGCTCGAAAGGCAACACCAAAAAATCCCACTGAGCTCCGTGCGGCTGAGGGTAACCCAGTGCTGGACATTTGTTCATCAACGGAAAATTTGGAATGTGACGTTGATGTAACGAGCCTCTTGCAAATTAATATGAATGATGACGATGAAGAAGACGATAATATGGAATGCCTGTTAACACGAATGAATGACGATGTTGGAATCGCAACACCACCCGATTTTGAGCAATTGGACAACATCAATGTTGAAAATGATGTGAAATTAAACAGCAAAGTAACTGTCACCTTGAAACCAGTCGAACAGGATTATCCGGAATTGGTTGAGAAAGCCATGCAAAAACTAAAAGATGACAAGAATAAAGAGAGCGCTACTAAAACACCGTTGCCAGAGCAATCAGGAGAAGTAATAGAATTGGACCAAGACGAAGAAAAAACCACTGAAGACAAACCGGTTGAAGAAAAGCCAGTTGAAAAAAAGTCTGTGGAAAATCAATCACACGAAGAAAAACCGGTAGAAGAAATACCAGTAGATGAAAATAACGCCGAAAGTACCAATCACGAAAATCTTGGTAACACAACAGAAAAAGTACACGAAGAGCCTGAATGCACAAATAGTGATGTGGCCATTGATCAACCACAACAAGAAGAAAACTGTGCGGTGACTCAAAATGGTGACAAACAAATTGAAAATAATCAAAGCAAAGATGATGAACCGGAGGAAGTTGAAAGCATACCGAATGAAGTTCAAGAAGTGGAAAGTGTAGATGCAATAAACAAAGAATGTCAAGAGCCCGAAAGCCCAGAAGAGAAAACTGAAAATCCAAACTGTGAACCGGTAACGTTAAATGAAGATCCCGATTTGAATGAAAATGAAGCAAAATCCATCGAAAGTGATTCGGACAATGACGATAAAGAAACACCAAGTCAAGAAAGTCACAGTGAAATTTCATCTACTCAGAATGAAATTGAAATTGAGAATGAAAATGAAGTTGAAAATGACAATGAAGTTGAGAATGAAAATGGAAGTGGTAATGAAAATGACAAGGAAACTGAAAACGAGAACGAAAATGAAGTTGCAGAGAATCAAATTGAGAACGAGGTTGAGATAGCGAACGACATTGAAATGGGTGAAATGATAGACGGTAACTTAATGGGCAAAGAAAATAAAATTGACGATGAAATGGAAAGTTCTGATATCGAAATGAATGAAGTGGCTGACATTAACGATGTGGAGGAATCCATGGTGAATGAAATGCTTGCAGAACAAATAATTGGTGTTGATATGATTGCAGAGGAAATTATTACCGAAGAAATCATTACCGAGGAATCCATAGTCGAGGAAATGATTGCCGATGTACCAACAGCCGAAGAAATTGTTGCCGATATGGAAACAAGAAACGAAACCGAATCGATATTCTCCGATCTAAGTGATTGCAATCAATTGTCTACCGATGATATAAATAATGTAATCAGTACAACTGCAACGCTTGACGTGGCTTCTCTTCTAGAAAGTGGTGATTTTGAAAATATCTCATCACCTGAAACTTTCAACTAAATCTAAAAAAAAAAAAAGGTTGGTTAAGGAATCTAATTTGATTAGAAACAAATACATATTGTTAGCAAGTGCTAGTAAGCAATTCATATGCATTTCATCACTTTTATTTTGAAAACCAATAAAAAATAAAGAAAAAAAAAATGACGAATATGAATTTATTCCAACCGAAAACGTAAATAAAAATTCGTATGTGTTGTGTTTTGTTTTCATTCTTTTAATTTAGCTGTCATCGATTCGAGTAAAGAGAGGTTATGTTAAAGTATTCGCATTCTATTTTCTTTTTTTATAAGCACTGTTGCTCTTCATTTTCATAGATAAAAATTCAATTTCTATGAATTTCTGAGCGGCTTAAAATCAATAAATTTTCGTTTGATTTTTTTCATTTTATGTTCCGAAGCATACAGCACAGTAAGTCATTAAAATTGCTTTGTATTCAATGATAAATCAAAAAACTTTCATTCAAATTCCATTTGGATAATATACTAATTGTGAAATATTTTTGTTCGCTTTGTACTAAAAACAACACATCCCAATTCATTAACGCATATACGTTCATCTCTTTTCCGCAATGTTTCAACCACTCTTTGGATTAAAACTACAAACGTCAAAACGGTCTGTCATCATGTAGAATTTTTGCTGCGTTTGACAGCTATACATACATCGGCAGCAGTTTGTAATCGAACATCAATCATGGCGGGTGTTGTTGTTGATAAAAAATTTCCAGGTGATTTTTTAGTGCCAAAACATGAAACGGGTGTTATTCAATTTCTTAAAAAGTATCCAAACTACAATGGCGATGGTGTAACAATCGCAATTTTGGATTCGGGTGTTGATCCAAAAGCCAGTGGCCTAGAGGTAAGTTTGCTTTTGTTGTTTTGGCTGTTGGATGCTTTAGAACAGGTGCTCTCTTGTTTCAACATTTGCACACAAAGCATATCAATTTTTATGCATTGTCATTGTCATATGCACGCGTGTTCATTTTATCGTATTTATAGCTGCAATTCACTGCTTCTGCATTCTGAACGGTACATGTTTGTGCATGAAGTCACAAGTTTGATATATTTTTTGTGTTTTTTTTTCTTTCAATAATCTGGATTTAATTTCCGAATCAATTATTCTATTTTAAATTCGTTTGAAATGTTAGAAAACTCCCGATGGATCGGTAAAAGTAATTGAACGCTATGACTGTTCCGGATGCGGTGACGTTGACACTACCAAAAAAGTTTCACCAACTCCAGATGGATCAATTGTGGCGTTGTCTGGACGTACAATCAAGGTACTTTATCTTAATAGCACTGCAATTATCATCGCCAACCACTATGACAATCATTGAGTTTGTATTTAAAATTGAAAAAAATACATATTTAATGAATGCCATTCATTGTTTGTATCCATTTTAAATAATTGTTTTATTTTTTTTTTTTTGTTCATGGAATTTGTTTTGGTGGTCGATTTCTAGGTATCTGATGCCATTAAAAAAGAAAATATTGGCTCCGAGTATCGAATTGGATTGAAAAGTCTACATGACCTTTATCCATCGAAGGTGAACGAAAAAATTAATGCTGATTTAAAAATTAAAACATGGGATGCAAAGCATAAAACTGTCGTAGCTGAAGCATCAAGGCGATTGAGTGAATTTGATGCGGCCAACACATCGAGTAAATAATCATATCTTTTTTTTATAGCTCTTTTTCATGATTTTTTTTCCAAATGAACTTAAAATAATATTCCATGAACATTTCAGACCAAAATCTTTCATTGGCCGACAAATTGCTGAAAGAAGACATTGACGGTACACTTGAATGTCTTCAAATGTTTGATAAGCAATTTACAGATGTTAAGACATACTACGATATTCTTTTGTATCAAACAAACAATGGCTGGAAGTGCGCTATTGATGTTGCACTAGATGTAAGTACCCTCTAAAACAAATCATTTCAATTCCCAAGTGAACGAATTAAAGAAAAAAAAATGAAAATCAATTTTTTTGTTATGGTTTTCCAGGGTAATCTTGAAAAGGCAATTTTTCTGGGCGAATACAGCAAAACACATGACATCAAAAGCATTGATGACTTTTTATCGGTTTCTATGAATGTACATGATGATGGAAATGTGTTGGAAATTGTTGGAATGTGCTGTAAGTAGCCAATCAATTGTATAACATCAACGAACACATCTCTTTAGCTAGAGAATTTCAACGTTATTGCGTTGGCTACAGCCAAATGACAATATAAATGTGTCAAAGCTCTTGAATCAAATAAAATGTTGTAATTGGCTATTATTTTCTATAGCAAGCCATGGAACACATGTGGCTTCGATTGCGGCAGGTAATCACAAGACAACTACTGGCCTTGAAGAATTAGATGGAGTCGCTCCGGGCGCTAAAATTGTGTCACTCACCATTGGTGACGGACGATTAGGGTCAGTTCTATTTCAAATTGATTTCATAAATTTAAATTTAAATTGAGAATGTCTGAAACTCATTTTTTTTTTAATCGTTTAGGTCTATGGAAACTGGAACAGCAATTGTACGAGCTTTAATGAAAATCATGGAACTGTGCAATGCTGGCAAACGAGTGCATTTAATTAACATGAGCTACGGTGAATTCACTCATTGGTCAAGCTCTGGGTAGGTTTTTTAAAACCAGTTTTTGAATGCAAACATTTATCCGATGAACCAATTTACCAAAACAAAATGTTTTCTACTTTCTTTACGTTTCAGTCGCATTGGAGAAATTATGACTGAAATTGTCAATGATTATGGTGTTGTTTGGGTGGCTTCAGCCGGAAATCACGGTTGGTATTTAATGACTGATTGCCATGATTTGGACTAGCACATTTTAAATGATAATATCTTTGATTTAATGAAACAGGTCCCGCATTATGTACAATCGGAACACCGCCAGATATTTCGCAACCAGCATGTGTCGGTGTTGGAGCTTACGTATCTCCTCAAATGATGGAGGCTGAATATTCGCTCCGTGAAAAATTACCGGGAAATGTGTATACGTGGACGTCAAGAGATCCATGTATTGATGGTGGTGAAGGAGTTACAGTTTGTGCACCAGGCGCTGCCATTGCCAGTGTTCCGCAATTCACACTTAATCATCAGCAATTGATGAATGGTATTTTTCAGACATTTTTTTTTGATAAAATCTCAAAATATTGTATCCATTGATTTCATTTTATTTTGTTTATTAGGAACCAGTATGTCAGCTCCTCATGTATGTGGTGCCATTGCATTGTTGATCTCCGGTTTACTGAAGAACAAAATTGATTATTCGCCATATAGTATTAAGCGTGCACTTTGGAATACTGCCACTTATTTATCACATGTCGATAAGTTTGCCCAAGGCAATGGTTTGCTGAATGTTGAAGCGGCCTATGACAATTTAGTCAAATATCATGATCGTTCAGAACGTGATATTCGGTAAATCATCAACCAAATCCTTTGTAAATTGGTTTCAACAGCATATTCAATCAAATTTCTCGTTTATCGATTAGATTTTCAGTCAGTGTTGGCTCACAAAACGCTAAGGGTATCCACATGCGACGCGGTGTACTAAATAAACCAGAAGAATTCAATGTTACAATTCAACCAGTTTTTCTTATGGATAAAAAATATGGTAAGATACGCTTAACGACAGTACAAATGGTTTTAATTGATTTTAACATCATTCATATTGTTAGCTTCAAAGGCAAAAATCGAATTCAACAAACGTTTAACATTAATACCTTCGAATGGTTGGATTCAATGTGGTTCATTTTTGGATTTGTGCTATTCAGCACGATCAATTGTGGTGAAAATCGATCCAACTGGACTGTCACCAGGAGTTCACACCGGAAAGTATGCATTTCGTTAGCCAAAATTCAGAATTCCAAATGCTAACATTTGTACATTTCTTTTTTTTTACACAGGATACAAGCCTATGAATGCGATGATGTCGACAAAGGTACTGTTTTTGAGATTCCAGTTACCGTTGTTCAGCCAATTGTTTTAGATCCACAGTCAAATTGGCATCATGAATTTGATGAAGTTGTGTGCAAACCAAACACAATTTTACGTCATTTTATCCTCGTTCCAAATAATGCATCTTGGGCTGGTAAGTAGCTGCATCGAGAGTATCTCGCTTGAAGCTTCATCTAGACACATAATTATGATTTAAAGATTGCTAATTTGTACTCTCTGTCTATTCAGTGGTGCGATTACGTTCCACAGACACAGTTAAATCGACGCAAGCAAAGTTTTTGGTGCATACCATGCAAATTGTTCCACAAAAGTACTGCAAAACGTTCGATACACAGAAGATACTGCCAGTTACATCTGAAAATGAGACCCTCCATCATTTCCGTGTTGAGCAAAATAACATCCTTGAGGTTTGCATCGCAAAATATTGGTCAAATTTCGGTACAACATCATTAAAAGCGAGCATTGAATTCCATGGTGTTCGTGCTAGCCTCCCAAGTACAATGATGCATGGTGCGAGCGGTGTTCATCGCATCGATTTAACATCATTGTGTCGTGAAGAATTGTGTCCATCAATTCAATTAAAGAATGCATTAATGGTGTTAAAACCAACCGACTCAAAGATTTCACCACTCACCAGCCGTGACATTTTACCACACGGACGTCAAGTTTACCAAAATATTTTAACATACGTATTGAATTTGACAAAAACGCAAGAGGTGGCATTTTCATTGCCATTATTAAATAATGTGCTCTACGAATCGGAATTCGAGAGTCAATTGTTCATGTGCTTTGATTCGAATCGTCGTCAATTGGTTTGCGGTGATGCATATTCGGGTAACAGTTTTTATAAGCTGAACAAGGGTGAATACACGATCAAAGTGCAAATTCGTCACGAAAAGAAAGATTTATTGGAGAAAGTGAACGAAGCAACATTGACCGCATCCTTTAAATTGTCATCGTCATTGAGTTTGGACATTTATAGTTCATATAAAGCTGCTTTGCTTAACGAGAAGAAAGTGACTTCAATCACAATGCCAGCCGCCCGATCTGTCCCATTCTATGTGGCTCCATTGAGTGCTGAAAAGTATGATTTTGTTTGAATTGCATTTTTTTTTTCAAATGCCAATGAACGTGAATACAATTTTTTCATTTTAATTATTTGTTAATTTTTTGTTTACAGATTATCAAAAGCTGGTTTTGTCAATCAAGTTGCTTGGCTGCAAGGAATTTTGTTGACATCTAAAGATGAAACAGCCCGAAAAATTGATCAAATCAATTTCGAATATATATTACCTGATGGACCAGCTGTTGTGAAGAAAAATGGATCGCCAAAAACAAACAAAGAAGGCAAAAGCAAGTACGATGATTACCTCGAAGGCTTACGTGACTACCAAAACGGACAAATTACAAAACTTGGTACAATTTTAAATGGCATTTTCATTTTCAATTTAAGTGTTGAAAATGCATTTAATCATTTCGTGATATTGTTGTTTTTTTTCTTCTTCCAGAATTGGCTGATGCTGAAAAGATTTATGCAAATATCATCAAAGATTTTCCCACTTACTTGAATGCACACATTTCGTTAATGCAGAAACTTGAATTGGCTGAAGCAAAGAATTCTCTTCCATTGTCATTCAAACACAATTTGGATGGTACGAGTGATTTAGATGCGACACTAGCAACACTAGAGCGTATCGTTGGTTTGGCCGATGCTGTGATAAACGGAACAAACGTCGATACACTCTTGGCATACTATGGCCTGAAGACGGACACTCGTCCAGATGCTGCAAAAATTAAAAGTGACATGGACAAACAAAAATCCAATCTTTTGGATGCGTATGTGCGTAAGGTGATCGCATTAGGTAAAATCAATATTATTGAAACGTATCAAAAGGAGCTGGAACGAACAACAAAAGTAACAAATGTTGCAGATGATATTGATGCTATATTCATTGAAGTTGGCAAATTCAGTGATGCCTACGACCAAAAGGTGATTTTTGTGATTTTACACAATTCATCAGCATGTTTAATAAATCTCGGTGTGTTTTCTATTTTAGGTTCTCATTTTGTCGTTGTGGCACGCCTATTTCAAACAACACTACGGAAGAATGTTCAAATTATTGCAAAAAATGAACGAAGAAAAACAACAACGTGATTATTTAGAGGAGATGCAACTCGTTGCACGTGCCAAAAATTGGGATCATGTCGCTGATATTTTGCAAAAAGTCACCATTTCCGCTCATCCAGCCAATTACCGACTATTCTAAATCGTGCAAAGAACACACATATTTCAACTAATTTGAAAAAAAAAAACAAAAAAAAACAGAATCCTTTTTGGCTTGTTCATTTTCTCAATTGCACAATTTTCAGTTGGATATCCATTGCATTTTCTTCTGAATGGAAATTTTCAAATAAATTACAATTAATACACACATGATTTTATTCCATATTAGCGTTTGTTTTCTTCTGTCTTTTAAACGAATCAATAGAGTATCGATTTCGAGATCGACTTTTTAAAAAATTTCAGCATCAACATTCGGCATTCATGTACAAATACGATATGATTCATTACATTGAAAGTGAAATAATCAAAAATATTGTGCTCTTGTTAATGGTAAAAGCAGTGGCCGCTCACGGTGCGTGGGATGGCGCCATTAATGGGGCACTACCAATGTTTGCAATGCAATGACTCTGTACACAAACCGTGGTTGGTGCATCCGAAATCAATGTTTCGTATTCATTCATAGCTAGTTTCTCAACCTAAATTGGCGTATTTGGAAAAATAAACATTTAGCCCATAAAAACAATTGTTTTTTTTTATTATGATGATATTATCTGAACACATTCACTAAGTGATAATCACGTGTTTAACTTTGTTTTATTTTTATCAAAAATAAATCATTTCAAAATGTGATGATGTGCATTATTGCAACGTTTTGGGCCAATGATTGATCAACTTAAAAGCTAAATTACAGCCAAATTCAGTTTCTTCAAGAAAATATCACGAAAAAGAGTATCTTTCATTTCGGCAGAGTAATGTTCGGGAGATCAGCAACTGAAAATCCATCAAATTCATGTTGAATTTTGGTTTTGATGAGATCAGCTATGTCTTTGCGTTTTCGCGTTGCGACATCGTCTTCGAACCACTCTTCCAAACCTTTGATGGGTAGATCATAGCTCTTAATCGGATCCTGAAATCATATTGAAACGATGGTAAAGGATATTTTGTGAAGTTTTTTTTTTCAATTTGCATGAAAACTGTTTGTGTACCATGAAAAATTGTTCAGCATATTGAAGTAAAAAAAGTCCACAGTCACACAAATTCGGTTGCGTTGGAACACGAACGCTTGAACCCGGCATGTTTGTTGCATCAAATGAAAATGTTCCAGCTTCATCCGCTTTGGCAGCATATTCACAGCTCAAATAGTCTCGAATTCTATCAATTTCCTCCGATCTATCCCCGCCCAACGAATCAAATATCAAAATGCATGGTCTGAAAAAAAAAACTAAATCAATCAAAATAATAACATTATAAACGAAAAATGCAATTGTTTACTGTTTGATTGCGATTTCCGATTCATCCTTCTCATCGATGTCATCATCATTCAAATCTGTTGTTTTTCGTTTGGCTAGAGTTTTAGGTTTGGTTCGTTTTTTGGCTTGAACCGTTTCACCAGTTTTCATATTCACGGGCCCTTTGAGCCCTGGAAAGCAAATAATCGCCAAAAACCAATGGCCATCTTGATTAACCGGAATAATAATGAAATCCTTCTCGAAAATGTTCACATTTTTTGTCCATCTTTTAACACGTTCATGCCGTTTTTGTGCTGCGGTTAATTGACCGGTTGTAATGCTTCCTCTGGGCGCTCTTGCTGTTAACGCATTGTAAAAAAATGTGCTGAAAATGTGCGTTTTTTGTCGCTGTTCCGGTGTTAAAATCTCATTGTGAAGATATTTAATGTAGAAATCAATGATAACATCGTTCAAATGCTCAGAACTGGCCAAACGTTCGTAGTCGTTTACACTAATCGATATGGCACCATTGCCATTCGGTGGATATTGAAGAATTTGTCGAACGATTTGACCATCATTAGTTGATTTGCTGCTTTTATCGTGGGGCGGACAAATACGCCGAACTTTAGATTTTTCAGTTGTATAAAATTTCACCATTTCATCCATTTCGTCCGATGTAATTTCATCAGAGAAAAACATATAGATTTTACGAATCAATATTATATCACTTTCACTTAGCGCTGATGTTTTAACAATAATCCATTGACAATGAGCCACAGACCAATCTGAGAATAAACGTTTCAAATTGTAAAAAAAAAAATACAAGACACTCAAGTTGATATATTGGAGCGTTGAACTCTCAATCTATATATTTTACCTTCATTTGGTCTAATCAACTGTTGGACATTTTCAATGGTTCCTTGCATCACACGAAACAGCAACGTTGAATTAGATCCAAAATGAAAAATGGTTTTGACAATGAAACGTGGTATGATTTCGATAGGTATGTACTTAGATGGTTCATTGGGGTCTCGCACCACAATACACATCGCCGGTTGTGACTCTTTGACCACCACTTCCCCAACTGGTTCGAACTTATATGTCCCAATTCCGATGTATGTTGCTTTGAAGCTGACCACATCTGACACATGAATACAAAACACAAAACACAAATGTAATCAAATTATGCATAATATTTTTGACTTGATGTTTTTGTTCGATGATTTTTCACTTCACTTACCAGACATTTTGATGAATTTCGATGTGGAAAAATCGTAATTTAAACTTTGAGCAATAAATTTTTTTTTTGCCGGTTTGACAACGATGATACAGTTGCGTGCATTTTGAAAATGTCAAGCGATTGTTGACACAAGCAATGACATTTCGAATGACAGATGAATCTGTTAACAGTGTGTGTGAAATAAAGAAAGAATAGATTACATTTTGCGCCAAATATTTGAAGCAAATTTATTTCAACATTATTGTTTGTCAAAGATTTAATTCAACAATAACACTCTTGATAAAGATGTAACAATGAAGTATTATTAAATTTGTAGCGATGTTATTGATTTGGAATTTAAACTCTACATAAAATTCGAATAAATCGAAAATTGTATTGTTTGCTGAGTTTTGGATTGGACTGTCTGGGGTTGAATTGCCACCAATGTGGTAATTTGAATTGAATTCCTGTTTTATCCCTCTAACAATTTCACTTTGTTGTTGAAGTGTATGCGCAAGTTTAATTGTTTCGCTGATATCTCTCCCATTCAAATCAGTATATGATCGGCACAATCATAAAATTGTTTTTTTTTTAGATCAAGATTGTTGACAAAATATAATTGTATAGATAATTGTTGAAAGCAACAAATCTTAGCTTTTTTATTTAATGCACAAAATAATCAATTTAGAAGCAAAACATTGGACAATACATTAATTAAATGCAAGTAACTTGCAACGATTGTGCATTTTATTAAAGCAGAAGTGTTATTTAAATGAATGAATTTGCCAATGCCATCTGTATGTGAAATCCGCAACCACAGCCACTGACTAAAAGATAATTGCAATCAAACAACAAAAAAGAGACATAAACCGCTGAGACATTGAAAATGCGAATGAACATTTCTTTTCAGTGCTTTGAAAATGAAACGAATTTTGAATGCTCTCCAAATTGGTGTGAATTTACGATTTCCCCACGAAATGTATATCATCATCATGATGTACATGAATTCAAATAAGTTGATCGCTTTTTTGAAGTGATGATACAAGTTTTGTTTACAGTTTTGGGATAATTGACGGTCATAGGTTATAGTATGACTCAAATGCATCACCACAAAGTGTGTAGCACATACTCAATTCGCCTTCTCCTTGGCTCTCTTCAAACAAATCAACGACAAGTCTGATTAATTCCAACAAAACGTATATACAGATAAGAACTGTAATAATTGTATATATGTATGTTAATGTGTTTCTTTAAATAAATCTAATCTAGCGGGGCTGTGTATTTGAAAGCTTCATTCTGATTGTCGCTGTTTGTTTGTTAAATTGGCTCCACATATACACATCCAAACTAAAAATGATCACAGGTTTGAATTAGTGTCCTGTTTGTAACATGAATTATGTGAATAGCTGATATTCTCATACGTGTTAGCTGTCAGACGCGTTGCATTCATTCGCTTGTTCCTTACGATTTTTTAAAATCCGATTTGAATAATCAATTTATAAAAAAATAGAAAAATTTAGCGTAGAACAATAAAAATGGCAAATATTTTATTAAATAAAGTTGTTTGTGAAACTACTGAAAAATTATTTTTGAATGCTGAATTGGCTGATGTTTATTTTATATTCAAAAACGGTGATCAAATTCAACGGATTCCAGCAAACAAAGCAATTTTAGCTGTTCGAAGTCCGGTGTTTCACAGCATGTTTTACGGAATGCTTAAAAATGAGGGTGACATTGAAATTGTGGACGCTGATGCTGATGTTTTTAAAGAATTTTTGCAATTTTTTTATTCGAGCAAAGTGACAATAAGCATGGAGAATATGTGGGATGTGGTACGTTTGGCTGATATGTACGATATTATTGATTATGTTAAAGCCAATGGGCCATCATTCGAAGGGAAATTAACATTGGACAATATATGCTGGACATATCAATTGGCTGTTTATCTAAAACATGAAAAACTAATGAAAACATGTGAGCAAAAAATCCGATCCAGAATTAAAAAGATATTTGCACTGGAAACATTTAAACGTATTGATCGTGAAACGTTGAAACATATTTTGGAGTTGAGCGATTTGGAATGTGATGAAATTGATGTATTCAATGGTAGTTTAACGTGGGCAAAATCAGCATGCAGAGAATTTGGATTGGATGAAAATAAAACGGAAAATTGGAAATTTATGCTTGGCGATTGTTTTAGTTCGATTCGATATATTGAAATGAAAATTGATGAGTTTAATGCATTATCTGAATCTTATAGAGGTCTTTTTACGCCCGAAGAACTTCTAGATATTCGATTAATGTTAACGGTAAAAGACTATGAGGCAAAATTGTTCAATCAAAATCCACGACGATACAAATGGAATAAAGATAAAGTGTTGGAATGCCGATGGAAACCGAATTATCGAACACAATTGCTTGAAAATCCCGAAATTATTCTATTTTCATCAAATTATTTAGCACTATTAGGTGAAATCCATGGACCAGGCACACGATATGATTGCTTTGTCAATGTAACGATCACCGCATTTGACAATCTTCATTCGGATGATTCAGCAAAAAAACTATACGAAGGCGAATTTCAAGCATTCTGTGATTATTCATTGGAAATTCATTTACCACAGCCCATCGTTATCAAGCCACATATTTTGTATGAAATTCGATTAAATATCATCGATCCGTATGATGATGTATTTCCAAATTGGGATACCGCATATCAAGTGGGAGTCTTTCAATTGGAATTGGAAAATAATTTAAAAATAGACTTTTATCAAAGAAACCGATCCTTGAACTATGAAAGTACACGATCCGCATCAGTTTCGTGTTTATGCTTCAATCGAATTTATACAGATATTTATTAGATTTATTTGATAGGAATGTATGAAAAGTGTGTTACATGCGAAAATTTAAAAAAAAAATCTATTAAATACCTAGAAAAAAAGTGTTGTTCTTTGGAATTAGAAGATAAGAAAAATCTTTTTTCTCATTCAGATAACAGATTTTTTGTTTTAGCCCATTTATCTTAATCTGATCTAGATAGCTGCATTTTTCAGATCATTTTGAAATAATACGTGGATTCAAAATGTCATCAAGAATGGAATATTGTGAAAATGTGAATTCGAATGTCTCAAAAGAATCTTCATCGTTGATTGGTATTGCGTTCTCATTCGAATTCTAATTTTAAAGTTTATACTTTTGCATTTTTATTTTGATAAAATGTTTGATGTAATTGTGATTTCCTTATGAACGACACTTTTGAAAGTTAATCGTGAAAATTATTCCAAAGTATATGAAAATCACAGTCCAATTTGGTTATTATTCAAATCAGTCAAGAACATACTATCACGTTGGAATGTCACTGAGCCTCAATGGAAATGAGACTTTAAATTACATAGAAACGAAGTGACAGTCCAAAAATGATATAACTTTGAAACACTGTTCTTTTCGAACCTCAGCCCAATCAACGACCAACTCAATTCAGTTCAAATACAAGCTAGAGCTTGTATTTAAAAAAAATGATTGAAAACTGCTTGTGATATGCCAAACCTGAGCGAGAGCTCCACAGAATCATCTGAGGATGAACGTGAAGTGCCAGCCGTCGATGCGCCAATGCCAATCAAACAGGCCAACAAACTTGACACCGAAAAAGATGCTACACGCAAAAGAGGTAGAAATGGTATGAAAATAGTTAATATGTTAAAAGTGTTATTTCCGGTTTTTCATTCATTGCATGATTATAATTCACTATTTTTATTTCATATGTCACAGCACTACTAAAACCCGAATCTGAAAGAGATTCTGATTTTGATGATGTTGCACCAGCTAAACGCGTTGGTTTGCAGAAAGCTAAGGGGAAAGAAAACAAAGCACCAACAAATAAGAAAAATGTATCGTCCGAAAGTGAAGATGAGGATGATCAAACGCCGCCGCCCATTGCTCCAAAAAAAGGTCCAGCTTCGATGGCTCAGCCATTGCGTAACGTCACAGCTAAAACAAAAGCTAAAAAAGACGCCAATAGCCAATCCGACGGATAAAATGTCAAGTCACGCCATGTCGAAATGTCTATGTGCACATGCACACCCACTTTTTTTTTATGTCAAACTGTGTCACACACAGCCTTTTTCAGTTGTTCACTTTTATTCAAAAAATTTAATTGATGCAATCATCTTCGGGTGCTGAGTACAGAGCCAACGATACACCATCAAAAATTTTGCTCGACCATATTTTGATATTTCAAAAAAGTTTTCCACGGTTCCAATTTTTTTTATTTTAAACAAATGTATTCAATGTGTAAATGTGAGTGTTCAATAAGTTCGATGGCACCCGGCCTCACCAAAAGACTGTAATTTAATGGTTTAACTGTCAAACAATTTGATTCGTGCAGGTGTGCAAGCTGAAAATAGCTGATTTTTTTTTAAAAAGTTGGCTAAAAATAGCAGAAAATGCAAAAGGTTCACAGTGACTATCAATGGAATCCATATTTTTTTTATTTTGGATTTATATTTTCAGTCTATATTCCAAAATATCTGCCAATCTGTGATATCTGCTATTAATTATAAGCCCATAATAAATTCATGTGTTCTTTTCACACAATTCTGAAAATAAAAGTCCGAATGATACGATTCAAAAAAATATTGTATTTGAATTCTTAGTCTCTAGTACAATTGTAACCTCTTATAAACTTGCATAATGTTCCCATCATCGGATATTCTCATATTTTGTATTTTTGTATTCTGTAAACGTTAAAAGGATTTTTCGATCGACATTCCCTTCTAAATTTCAGATCTAACCAATTAGCGTGATATACAAAATTGTTTGTTACCAAATTCGGCCATATATAATTTTATCATCACAATTTCGAGTTTCAATGACAATTGATCGAGTTGAAAACAAATATTATTTGTAAAAAAAATTTAAATAAACAAAGAGAATGATTGCTAAGTGAGGTGTAGCACATTGCTGCGAAAATGGTTCGGTTCTTCGGTATAAACAAAAAACATACAACTAAATAATTAATAACTACAATGGATTGTGATACAAATTTTTAAATATAGAAAAAGAAAAGAATTAAACAAACAAAAAAATTCATATTAAATCATCAGAAAAGAAAGTGTGTGTGTGTGTGTTTTTTTTTTTAAATCAACAAGATACACGTCGTAAATCCATACTATTTCAATTATTGTCACTTTCAGCCTTTGTGTACGCATTCTTGCCATAACAAACCACCACAAACCATGCTTACAATTACATAAATGATGAACAGAAGAACAAGACCGAGGATAACGTACATTTTGATATTATTCCAAAACATTGCACGCGCCAAATTTCGTGATGTTTTTCTAAATGAAACCGATGTATCACGTAAATTTTCCGTTTTATTGACCAATAATTCAAGGCGTTCACCACGGGCCGTCACATTTTCTATGAGGGAAAGAGAGAGAGGAAAATGCATCGGGAAAAAAATTAATATATGATAAATCAAAATGTCAAGCGTAAGGAAAAATGAATTGCGAAACAAAACAAAAAAAATCAATAAGAACTGAAGCCATACCTATATTTTTAACCATAATATCTTTCAATTCATCGATTTGCCCATGAACCCGGGAAATGGCGTCAAATTCATTGGATTCACCATAATGTTTCATTTCGTATGCAAGAATTGGTGAAAATTCCGTATTCATTGCGTATGAGATGGCGGTGGCCGCTTGTAAACCGTATTGCAATAAAAATCGTCGTTTAATTTCCGTTAGAAACATAAAGGCTCGAGCACGTTCAAATTCATCATCCGTAATGCACATATAAATGATACGATCTTCGTTAATAAAATGTATCAAATAATTGCCATGCGCATATGTTAATTTATGATTATGTGTTGGAATATTTTTGATAATTTGTTCAGTCACTTCGGCAAAATTGCCAACACATTCGGCATTTTTGGCCAGCACCGTTGTTCCACGCGATATAACACTGTACAATATCGGCATTTTGACGTTTCTCACACGTTGTTTACAATCCTCCGCAAAAAAAAAACAAAATCACAAATTCTGAAAGTACAAAACAAAAATCAATGAGAAAAATACGGCATACAAAAATGTTGTTTTGTTCATTTTTGTTCTGTTCTCTATATATTTTCTTCAAAAGTTCTCTATATATTTTTTTTTCTTCCCAAATCCAATGAAACCGAAAAATCGTGTCAAAATGAAATCTGATATATTCTGTCGTAGGGACGTAATAATGAATCATTTGGAACGAGGAAAATTTGTTAATGTGTTAACGAGCAAATAGAACAAGAAGATAACAAATTGTCAAATGCCTAATGTATTCACGGCAAGTGAGAGTACAAATATACATTGCACAATGAACACAAATGAAACATTGTGAGTCATGCGGTGTAATCGCAAACCCAATATATGGGTCCATTCACTTTGGCATGACAGTTTCAACAATTTAATAGAGACGGAAATTAATATACACACACACACAAAAACGTAAAAAACCAAACATACGAACAAACCTTTTTATCAGTTTTATTAACTGTAAAAATGAAGATAAATTTCAGCAAACTCTTTATCGACTTCCTTAGAAAACCACAATCACCAGCTGAAATGACAATAATTATTCTCTTATTAGTTTTGATGTCTGTTTACTCATTACTCGAAACCAATTGAAATACTCTATACTGAACGAAATGAACAGCAATAACAAAATACTGGCAAATATTATGGTTTTTTTTAGTATATTACGTGCAATCTGTCATGCGACGCACTTCTTTTTAATATGCTTTAGATCAATTGGTTCGCGTAATTCTTCGTTCAACGAAGCACACAATTCAATGCAATACAGATTATTTTCACACATCAATAACAAATACGTTGTTTGATTTTGTTTTTGTTTTTTTTTCTCAATTGAATTCAGACTGAATCATTTTATGATAGCACACCATCATTTATTTTCGGTATGATTTTCTTTGTTGTCACTTTTGATGATACGCATACAATTGTTCATAATATTAGTATTGTTTGTTTGTTTTTTTTTTTTAAATTTCTATGTCAAATTCCTTTCTATTTTTCTGTTCTTACTTTCATTGGATTTCTTTACGATTCAATTTATTTTCACTCGTATAAAAATTACACTTCAATATTTTAATGCTGTACAATCCTATCACTTGTTTACTCTTTTTCCAGTTGTGAGTTTTTTTTTTGTTGCCGTAATTTCATTGTTTTTCTTTAAGTGATTAATTCCGCACGTCATTCGCTAGTGAAAAATGATGAATATCTGACCACTGAACTGAATTTATAAAAACATTGGGCATGGATTTCAGTTGATGTATCTTCAAAATTGAACCAATTTTATGGAATCCAAATCAGTTTTGAGCCTTAAATGCTTGTTCTATTGGGTGAATGAATTAATATATGTTTTTTATGCACAAAATCCTATAAATAATGCAATTTTCATCCAATTCTAGCAATATTTGTATCCAATCAATCAACTGGCTGACCGGCAGATGTCGTTTTTCATTCCACTGACATTTAATCTGTATATCTATCTATACCAATTTATACCACTTTCTGAACTGCTTTTCATTGTAAATAACACGGTTTCAGCTATTTTATAACAAATTAACTTTTGACAGATTCTTCCAACTATCACTTTTTTATTCATGTGGCACGACGACGACGACAAAATATTTTGGTTACATAGTGAAATCGATCGAAGAAATTAACGTGCAAACTTATTTTATCCGTGCGTATCCACGATAAAAAAAAACATTTTTCATCGAACACGAATTAAAGCGTTATTAGAATAAGAACCATTACGGAATTAGCGTATTAGATTAAGAGCGCAAACATTTTTATTCGAATTAAACCATGGTTTTGGCTGATTTAGGTCGTAAAATTACGAATGCCTTGCATTCACTGAGCAAGGCAACTGTAATCAATGAAGATGTAAGTTCAACTGTGTAAACAAAATTCTCATGTGTGAATTGTGCACAACAATTCCGATATTTCATATTAAATTTTTGTCATTGTTGTTGTTGTTTTCGTTTAGGTATTGAATTCAATGCTAAAAGAAATTTGTGCTGCACTTCTTGAAGCTGATGTTAACATTCGATTGGTAAAACAATTACGTGAAAATGTACGATCTGTCATTGATTTTGATGATATGGCGGGCGGATTAAATAAACGCCGTATGATTCAATCAGCCGTATTCAAAGAGCTTGTTAAACTTGTCGATCCCGGTGTTAAACCATACCAACCAGTCAAAGGACGTCCAAATATTATTATGTTTGTTGGTCTTCAGGTAAATTTTCATATTTGTTGTTTGTTTTTTTTTGCATCATCAGCAATTCAATCTTGTTGGCAAGATTCGTGTTAGCCAACTGTTCCAAATGATATTTCAACAACAACAACTGTTTTTAATGCTATTTTAAGGGTTCGGGTAAAACAACAACGTGCACAAAATTAGCGTATCATTATCAAAAAAAGAATTGGAAATCGTGTTTGGTGTGCGCTGATACATTCCGTGCTGGTGCTTACGATCAAATCAAACAGAATGCAACCAAAGCACGAATCCCATTTTATGGTAGCTATACAGAGGTGGATCCGGTGAGCATTGCCCAAGATGGTGTGGAAATGTTTAAAAAAGAGGGTTTCGAAATGATTATTGTGGATACGAGCGGTCGACACAAGCAAGAAGAATCATTATTCGAAGAGATGTTGGCAGTTGCAATGGCTGTTCAACCGGATAATATTATATTCGTGATGGACGCAACAATTGGACAGGCTTGTGAGGCACAGGCACGTGCGTTCAAAGAGAAAGTTGACATTGGTTCGGTTATCATTACAAAATTAGATGGTCATGCTAAAGGAGGTGGTGCACTATCAGCGTAAGTAGAGTAGTTTTTCATTTCCCCTCGAACATTTCCATGACAATTTTCTACTAAAAACAAAACCAAATGAATTTCATTTCAGTGTTGCAGCCACAAACAGTCCAATCATTTTCATTGGTACGGGTGAGCACATTGACGATTTAGAACCATTCAAAACAAAACCATTCATCAGTAAATTGCTTGGCATGGGAGATATTGAAGGTTTGATTGACAAAGTCAACGAATTAAAATTGGATGACAACGAAGAATTACTCGAAAAAATTAAGCACGGTCAATTCACAATTCGCGATATGTACGAACAATTCCAAAATATTATGAAAATGGGACCATTTTCACAGATTATGGGCATGATACCTGGATTTTCACAAGATTTTATGACAAAAGGTGGTGAACAAGAATCCATGGCACGCATTAAACGTCTGATGACAATGATGGACAGTATGTCCGATAATGAATTGGATAATCGTGATGGAGCCAAACTATTCAGCAAACAACCGACCCGTGCGGTGCGTGTGGCTCAAGGGTCTGGTGTAACCGAACGTGAAGTCAAAGAGTTGATATCACAGTACACGAAATTTGCAGCGGTGGTTAAAAAAATGGGCGGTATCAAAGGATTATTCAAAGGTGGCGATATGACAAAAAATGTGAATCCAACACAAATGGCCAAATTAAATCAACAAATGGCCCGAATGATCGATCCACGAATGCTACAACAAATGGGTGGAATGAATGGTTTACAAAGCATGCTGAGACAATTGCAACAAGGAGCCGCTGGTGGCCTAGATAGTTTAATGGGCGGCTTTGGCGGTGGAGGACATTAGGTTTAAGCATGAAAATATGTTTATTCTTTTCCGTTTACGTTATAAAGAAGAAGAAGAAGAAGAAGAAAAAAAATGATATAAAGTATTCAAAAAATAAATGCTTATTTTTAATCCATCTCGCATGAGTATCTCACCGTCAAGCTACAAATTAGTATCTGGTATGGGTCTTAAGACATTCACTTCTTTTATGTCTAACCGCTGGGCTACGATGGGCTTTGTGAAATAGAAAAACATATGTTCGTTCGACACATGTGTACATATCATATCAGATCTTTCATCTGATCACATACTCACGCTTTTCACTCACATCAATTTGTTTTTATTCTAGAAAATTTTATAAACAAATTATTAAACATCACTTTTTCGATGTTCATAGCAACTCGTAGCCGCCTGGTGGTGAAAAGTGGAACGAATCTGACATGCTCAAAACGAAAAAATATGTTTTGGCGTGTCCATTTACAATTCATTTGTCGTTAAAGCCATATTCATTGTTTTGATTTGGTCCGCATTAAGCATTCACTTCTCATTCTATACACATTTTTTTTTTACCCAATTCAATTTCACGATAAACATTGCAAATCTAAGTGTAGTCCTCCAAAAATTCTACGATGAATACGTAAACAATACAAAAAAAATTGAAGTTGATTGAAGTTTACATGTTTTACTCAGTAAATACGGAGGATGTTTAGGATGAAATATTCTCCCATATGCTCCCATGAGGAAAAAATATAGAAATTATTCCTCCGGAGGAATAAAACATGACCCTTCAAATTTACTGAGTACACCGTTCTTGTTTTAGTCGGAACATTCCCGTTCAACTCATTTTTGTCTGGATTCATTTCAACAGTCAGCTGCTTTGTTTTTGGTGGTAAGTTCAATCATTCGAACCGAAAATATTGCAGTTTTATTCCACCGTACTGATTTTTCTGCTACCTTTTGTCTCACAATTACAGTTTGTCTTCGTCTGCAAGTGAATCTCGAAAATAAGCAACAAAACAGATCAAGAAAAAAACATTCCTGAAAATGTCGCGCACCTACAAGATTTATGTGCTCGATAATTTGATCGACAGCGCTAGTAAAGTGTTTTTTATTAGACTGAACTCAGACGGAAGTTTCGATAGTTTCAAGGATGAGATTTTTAGTTGCATGCCGGAGCTCAAAAATCAACCATTGGAAATTTATTACCAAGGTGGACGGCCGTGTTGAATGTATATTTTGCGTCGTTTACAGATTCACTATGGACAATGAACTTTTTGTTGTCTGAATCATTAGTGCTAGCATTAGTGTTTGAGTTTCACAATGTTCGTAAAATATTACGAATTAATGTGTTTTTATCAATTTTTGTAGTTTTTTTCGGCGCACATCATTTATTCCGCCGGTATTTAGTCCGTGGAATTTATTCCGTGGAAATAATTCCCGGAATTTTTTCAATCACTTTTTTGGGGCTCACACTTTTCAGCCGGACAAATATTCGCTACTAATCTTCTGCTGAATCATATATTCAGTGCTCATTTAGTGCTATTTAGTGCTATAGTCAGAAAAATTAGTGCTCCATTTTTTCGACCCCATTCAACTACGTCAATTTTTATAGCAGCTGCCATAATGCCGAAAAACTATTTTCTCGAAAAGTTTCAGTTCAAAATTAATGTTTTATACATCAAAATTTAGTGCTCAATTAGTGCTTCCCAAATATGATTCTCATTCACCTGAGATCAATTTATAATACCTGATTTACCCGTCCAATTAATTTTTCTCACCTGTTCAAAATTTCACCTCAATAATTTTTTAGTACCTAATTAGCGCTCTCAGAATGTATATACCATAGTTCGGAAAAACATTTTGTTTCATTGATTTTCTACAGATGAATTTGTTGTATTTTCCATTACTTTGAACCAGTTTAGAAAGTTGCGATTTCGAAATTATTATCCGCAATACAATAAAACATGTACTAGAATTCAGTGCTCATTTAGTGCTTTGCTATGAGTCAGGGTACAGAATTAGTGCTCCAAATTGTTCACTCTATTTGGACAGATTTCTATATGTTATTATAAGCACTAATTGAGCACTAAATTTTGATGTATAAACATTAATTTTGAACTGAAACTATTCGAGAAAATAGTTTTTCGGCATTATAGCAGATGCTATAAAAATTGACGTAGTTGAATGGGGTTGAAAAAATGGAGCACTAATTTTTCTGACTATAGCACTAAATTGCACTAAATGAGCACTAAATATATGATTCAACAGAAGATTAGTAGCGAATATTTGTCCCGCTGAAAAGTGTGAGCCCTTTTTTGGATCAAAACAAAATAATTCTCCTCCATATAAAATTCAGTTCATTTGTGTATCATCTGTTGATAAAGATCTCTGCAGAAAAGGACAAAAGTAAAGATAAAATAGTTCAATGATTCTCTTTTATATCAACAAGAATGTTCATTTAATTCTTTTTCGTTTTTTTCGTAGATAAATTGAGTCAAAAATAATTTTTTTCATGAATTCAAGATGCCAATGGTGAAAAAGTAACCATTTTCAATGCAGCAGGCTTTGACGTGTTCCAAGAACAAAATACTAGCACAGTCTTTCTTTTGAAAGCACCACAAAGGATGACATACCAACATTTTTTTGCCCGTATTATAGGTGTGCTGATAATATATTCTATTTGTTTCACTTGTTTTGATTCAAAATACACCGAATTAAGTGCGTCTATTGATGCCTTCAATAGACATGTACAGTTCATTTATTTCAATCTAGGCTTCCAAATTTTTATAAACGAAATATGGGAAAAAATCAAATCAAAACTCATTCAATTTTTCGGTTATCTATTGTCGGTATTTTGCAATTAATCAATTTAAACTAACTTTAATTTTGTTTGTTAGGTTTTTTCCGCGCACAACCCCATGAAAAAATGTATTAGATCTGTTCTTTGCATCTCAAAGGTATGAAATAAATAAATAAATAAAATAGAAACATTCCCGTTCAACTAATTTGTCTTCGTCTGCAAGTGAACCCCAAAAATAAGCAAAAATTCTCTGGCATTACGGTAGAATGTGGGTTTGCTGACTTCATTTTGGCGCATGTTATTCTGCATTTGGTTGTAGTCAACTTCATCGGATAGAGCAACAATTTTGTGAAAATAACAAAACGTGAAAATGACACAACTTCATATACTTTCCTACGTACCTAATTAATCGTAATGAACTGAAAAAAGAAACATTGAAATTGTACATAATTGAATCTTAATTTGAGAATAAAAGAGAGTCTTTATCACAAAATAATCGATTATTTATTAAGCATATATTTTTTTCACGTAGCTATATTTTTTTTTGTGTTTACGCACATCTATGTACAATAGAAATTTGACGTTTTTGGATGATTTATACCGTTGTTATATCCGGGAAATCGTAAAAATGCTCAGTTAAAGTGTGATCGATTTCATGGTTCTATTGTTAAATGGGCAGGGAATGTTCACAATGTTGAAATTCCAACGTGTGTCAAATATTTTTGAAAAATTGCTCACATTTTTACCAGAAGTGTTATCAAATCGACTAATGTGCTGGTTTGGCGAACCAAACGAACTCATTTTTAATGTATATGATACCGAAGAGGTAGACTACTTCAAAGAGCAAAACAAATGTAATTTAAACAAAAGGGGCATCAAATTAGATTATAGCCCAATCGAATTGTATCTCAAAGTACATAAAAGTACATAACTACGATAATTTTACGAGATTATAAAGCTGCATTCGAATTTGGTTTACCGGACCCGTTTATCCAGATGGTAACAATGATGTAAACGTTCCATTCAACGCATTCAATTTGTAAAAGTATCCACTTTTCATTGATGTTAATTTAATCAATCCACCTGAAATAAAATAGCCAAAATGTTTTTATTGGTATTAAATATTTATTCAATGTATTGTTCAATCCGCTTATTAAAATTAACTAAATGGATCTGACTATTGAAGATGTAATATTAATTGATTATAGTAAAAGTATGTAATGTGTTATGTTTCATAATTAGAATAAATATAGAAACAAACTTTTGATTTGTTTCAATTCCAAATGGCATTTGTTTTTTTCTTTCTGTAAACGTTAACTGAATGAAATTCGAAAATTGAATTACAGAGAAATCTAACAATCATAGCTTCTGAGTAGAGAATTTGCTAAAAATCGTCGGGGGTAACTTCAAATTTTTTTTTGGCTTTCTCGGATGAAAGTGACTGTTGCTATGCTTTTTATCATGGGGACAGTCATACTATGAAAGCTAGCAGAAGCTAGCAAAGGCTAGCAAAAATTTCAGTACACTGCTATATGATTTTTCACAGTTTTTGTATTCTCTTTTGTTCGGTTGTTCTTCGTTCCTGTTGTAAAATACATATATAGGCTAGCAAAGGCTAGCTGAGGCTAGCAAAGGCTAGATGAATGAACGTCCCCATGCTTTTTATCCATTTTTAATTGTTCGACACGAGCTATATGTTTTCTTTGGCACACTTGACATGATTCCAACAACAAAATACATGGCAAGCATATCTGTTGACATATATTTTTAGCTGTACTATGTATAAATGTATGTGATGAAACATGTGAGCTATCACATATGAAAAAGAGAGAGGCACAGAATAAGAGACCGTGTGACACTATACAATCGAGCAAACGATTGAATGTGTGAGTGAATAATGTGCGGCGTATGGCTTCACTCTCAGACTGACGCACGCGCTCACACTGCTACCGCATGGCTGACGCAAGGACCATTGCGGATCAAGGACCATATGGGGAGGATCTTCCAGTGCGCCACTCTGTTTTTACCTCGTTCAGAGGTTTTTTCATCTTATTGAAAAGTTCTACAGTAATAAGCTCTCGGTTGTTGTTTTTTCTTCTTTATTCAACATAAGAACACGTTTTGTTCTATCGTCACGTTCTCTTTTCATTATATTAGGCTGGGATGATGAGTTGTGCTGCGCATATGAATGGAACCGAATTCATTACATAGCTACGATGCACGCGTAGAACACTGAAAAAAAAAGTGTTGCACTTGATTTTTTTCTCATCCATGCTAAAAATAATTGCGAAACCATTGTCGCTTCGTAGTAAATTTTTGTTTTTTGTTTTGTTTTTTTGGGTGGAGTAGATCCCTTGATGAGAGCGAATGAAAGCAAAAACAACACATATACACAAAATTGTATGTATGACATTGTTCAGATGATATTTATGCAACAAAAATGAACTACCCGGGCTGAGTCTGGAACGAGCACTTTGACTTGTCTGGTGATGCGCGTGCAAGAAAAAAAAATATCTATAAAATCTTTTTTCTATGATGTTTTTATCAACCACTTGAAATCTACTCCATTTCAAGTAGGCTGAGAAGTTTGATGATGCTATAAAGGAGCCAAACCATGACAAATGATGACAGGATAGAAAAAAAGATGCTCATGCCATTTGTACGGCAATTTGCATTCAGTTGCATATTAATTCAATAAGATACGAGGCCTGAATGTCGGGAGTCGGATTCATATCACCAGCCGAGCTACCGAACCGTTTTACTATTATTTAGTTGTATGGTTTCGGTTGTATCACACTATTGGGATGTGATACTAGTAAATACGCGCACGCACACACACTCACTCTCGCACACACTCACCCACACACACAGACACGCACAACAGCTAGCGTAACTAATGTCGAATGAAAAATAGAGTCAATTGCACGGACTTGCGTATATTTTCCCGTTATCATTCAATCGGTTTGTTGTGCGGGTGTATGCGTTCATAGCGTCGAAAAGTTTTCCGAGCGTGGAATTTAAGTGGCAAGTGTGATTGTGGGAGAGTGTGTGCGTGTGTATTGTGCATCAAACGTTTCAAACTGCAGCACACACAGTGAAATCGAACAGAAAACGGTTGTAGCACAAACACATTGATAAATGAGTATAAACATTCGTTGTATCCATCGCAAAGCGAGAGAGAGAGAGAGTGTGTGTGAGAGTGAGTGAGAGAAAGAGTAACAGATTCGGGAGCAAAATATGGCATCATCGATGTTTGTGTAGCGGCAACTCAATTCAGAAGCATTTATTCAGACGAAAAGTATGGTCGCGATAAAGGATCGCTGAAAAAGAGAGAGAGCGAGAGAATAAAACAGAAAAAAAAAGAAAATAGAAACGAAAGCGACTTGAAACGAACGGAACACCTTGATTTATACCAACATCAAAAGACATTCCCATTTCACATAACATTGTGTGTTTCCGGGGGGGGCATTTATTGTGATTAAAAAGTTTAGGAAGCAATTTTGTTGTTGTTGTTATTGTAAAGTGCATCAACAAAACGTATAAGTGCTTTTGATTTAGTTCTTTGTTTTAATCAAGTTTTGTGTGGGCGTGTGTTTACGTTGTGTATTAACCATAACTATAGACATTAGTTGGCCTGAAGGAAGTGTTGATTAAGTCCTTTTTTTCTGTTGTGTGCAAAAAAAAAAGTTTTTTTTCCCAAGCCCCTCGGGCATATACCGTTCAATTTGTTGGCCCGGCGATGCTTTTTCCATTGAATTCATGAAAAAAAAGAACTATCTATTCAAGTTTGTGGTCATTTCCATTAAAGTTTACAGAGAAAGTGAGTCCAATTTTCGTTTTAGTTGGATGGAAATGTTTAACTTATATCGAATTTGATGCCGCTCAAAATGAATGTACCTAACTGAAAAATCAAGTGTTGTGTGTATATCGATCGAAAGGCGAGAAAATTGGTGACATAATATGAGATTATAATACTGAAATCGTATAAAAGATTTCGAAGTTGAACGGAATTCAGAGATAAGTGAAACCACCCAATTTGACTCATTCAATTCCAGAGTTGATTTCATTGAAATTGATTGAAATGGTTTCAATAAGAGTGTCTGTTTGATTGCCGTGTGTCTCTTTGGGGCCCGGGTCTTGCTTCGAATGAAAGATTTTAAAAAAAAAACTAGCTGCGACATATGACAAGTGCACATGACCGAGTTTTTATAACGATCAAATAGACTAATTTATTTGCATAAACAATTTAGGCAACTCAACTGATTAACATTGCTGCTTGTTCCTTGTCAATCACACTTTTTTGTTTGTTTGTTCTCTCTGTGTTCTTTCCCAACCGCGCGCAAAATAAAGTTCAGAGGCAAATTACCGAGAGAGAGAGAGAGAGATTGTCAAAACCAATTGAAACAAATGATTATGCTCTCCAACAGATGTGTTTAGTCCGCTATCAATGTTAAGTGAGGCTTTCAACAAAGACACAAGTAACAACAACAACGACGACACCGGAGAGAAAGAGAGAGAGAGAGCGAGAGCGAGAGCGAGCTAGACAAAAGCGATACCTTCTACAATCCACACACACATAATGCTCAAATTAATGCTGAGCGGCGTTCACGAACATGTTTAAAATAATCGCACACAAACAGTGCTTTTGTATTTAGAGAAAGAAAAAAACAACAACATATATTTCTAAGTGAATGAATCTAAAAGTATGGTGTAAAATGCGGTGCTGTGCGATGGTGCGATGGGCACTGATTAACCGTAATCAGCAAATTGTAAAAAATTAGGGGAAATAATACATGCATGAACTAAACTTCCGCTGATACTCAGTGAAACACAGCGAGTTAGAGAGAAAACAAGAGACAGACCAACAACAACAAACAAAAAAGCGCTGAAATAACGAATAGAATTGGAAAACATTTATTGAACACAGTGTTGCAGTTCAATAGATTCGGTCCAGTGTTCGATGAAAAAACCAGTTGCTGTGCAACGGGAACAGCCCAAAGTGAGCATCGGCACTGGCAACCGGAGTTCATAAATTATTTGCTCATAAAAAAAATAAATATTGTATATCGTTGAATTTACGCGAATCGAATCGATAATGTTTGGCCAAACGCTGTGTGTACAATTTTTGGGACGGCCAACTAATAAATTTAATGTGATTTAGTAAACGATGATTGTGATTTAAATTGAACAATTTTCCAAACATTTGTCGACATCAAATGTCATATTAAAAAAGAAAAAAAAATCGATAAATTTTCACAACGAAAAGTACTCGACCAGAGTACAATATATTACGAGAGAAATTGAGAGTGAGTGTACTTCGAATATTGGACGATTGGAACGTGTCCCTTTTTGCAAATCGGTCAAATAAAATATTAATCAAGTGAAATAGGCGGGGGTAACGCATATCTGCGGTCAGCCGCTCAACATTCAAAGGAGAAAATCATAAATTTGTTCGCTTGAGTTGTATTTCGGATTCACTTGATTGTAACACACAAAAAAAAAATGGATAGTTCACCAGATTTATCGTTGAAACTGAGACGAGGGTCGAATGATTCACGAGACTCATACTATATGGATTTTGCACAGGGGATCGATTCGGATATCGAAGAAGTAGCAACAGTTGCTACAGCTCCACCTGGTAATGTAGATGTTGCAAGCGATTCAAGTGAATTACAAATACCAGTTATTTTACCGGCGGCAGTCAGTGATCTTGATACGGATGATAAAGAGCAACCGGATTTACCAATGGACGAAGCATTACCTTCATTACCCTCAACACCACCACCACCACCACCACCACCGGTATTAGAATCAATTCCATCAATGCCAACAATGTCACAAATTCCATCGGGTCCATTGTTATCGTCTGCAATCACCAGTTTAACTGATACCAGTACCACCGACGAAGAGGATATTTCACAAATAACACCATTACCGATGCCCATCTTACCACCGCTAAAAACTGAAATGCTTCAAATGCTACCAACCAAAATACCATTGGATGACGAACAGTAAGTCCATCTTTCACATACAAACAATATGAGTATACTGAACAAATGTGTATAAATTTATTCATTTAAAATGACAATTTTCCATTCATGAACTAATTGAATTGCAAATATGGATATCACCTTGGCCATACAATAAATGTCGTTTGGTTTGTATAGACGATCAAGGGTTTTTCTTTGTCGCTTCCATTCATGGTGTACCGGTTGATTTCAACCGGAGAACAGGTTCTATTTACGACATTTTTTTTTGCGTTCAAGTAAAAAAGTGTACAATATGTTTGAATAAAAAATCAAGCACTCGAAAGTGTGATATTTATTCAATGGTACAAAAACCATAGTTGAAATATTTACAAGGGTTGCTGTTGCTTGTCGTCGTAAATTAAATTCCATCGGAGGCTATGGGCGCATGAACATGACTCTATTTTAACTTGATGCTTAGCTCAAGAACCTATTTATTAGAGTGTTGTGTAATATTTTGCATATTTTTTCAATTCTTTTCTTTTTGATTGACATTGTTCTCAGTCCGAAGAGACTAGGGATTAACCATTCTAATGATCTACTATAAAAAAAAAATGATTACAATCTCGATTCCCTTTTTTAATTTAAATTTATACTCTAATTGTCGTTTAGGGCTCGCGAGTTTTTTTTTATTATTTTCATTTGAACAATGGAAATTGCGCAAGAAATGGAGTCTAACATTTGGGATAAATGCGACCACCCTAGAGCACTTGAATAATTTAGTAGCATTCCTTTATAACCATAATTCCTTAAATTGTACAAAGATGTGTGTAACAAGTAGCAAAAACGGCGCCGACGAATTTCCCCATTTCCAATTGCATTTCTTTCTTTTTTACTTTCCTCCGTTACGAAATTTCAAATTGCTGACATTGTTCAGTTACGTGATATGGGAACAAGAAGGAATCTTTATGTAAGAAGATTGTAAAGAAGCAACAACAACAAAAATAACGCAATCAGCTTTTTGAATGAATTTTTTCTCACTTGGCATTGAATAAAAAATCCACCAGGCGAAATGGTATATTCAAATTGCTTTGGAAAATGAGAAACGTAAATAGTGTGACGTGAAGATATGGCTCGAGATGGAGATGCATTATACGCACATGTTGTGCGGCCAAAGAAGGGAAAAGTTTATTCTATTTTTTTTTTGTTTTCATTGATTCACCATTTTGCCAAAGGGGGGAGAACCAACCAAACTCAAACAAAGACGAAAACATACGCTCCGAAGTGAATTCCTCCATTGGATTTTCTGAAACGTAATAAAACCACAACGAAACGTAAAGTCGCAATGTAGGTCGATAACCTCGTGGCTTTATTGCTTTTCTCAAGTCTTTCATTCACATTCATCCGCTTGTCAATGGCATATTGCGTGCATTTTCATGTCAACTATGTTTTGCCACTTCGATAAAATTGCGAACAATCGCCATATCAGCACTCGCATAGCCGGAGCTAGAGTACAGTGAATCCATGCAATAATCCATAACCATAGACGTTGAGTTATTGTAATATTTCATTTGTTCGAAACGCATTCTCATAGTTTGAATGCCAATCGACGGAAGCAATTTTCTGAGCGAATTTCAAAGGCTTTTGCCTTTGTTTGTGGGCAATATTATACTTAAAAACATTCCGTTTTCAGTTTGGTCTTTGAATATGTGTGTGTGTGGGGGATACGAGAGATTGGGATAACAGTCACGTCGATTCTAAGCAAAACAATGAATGCGATTTTCCATTTGCTTTGTATGATTGTCACCATGACAAATGGCAAAAATGGATATTTAATCGGGTTAGATTATTGTTTTGCCTTTGAATTTATGCTTTCTTTACGAAAAAAAAACAACAAACAAACGGAAGCCCAATGGCATTCAAATAGACACGCAAACGCACACACAATCGACAAATGCATGATATGCAGACAGAAAATATGCGAAAGCATACAAATATGGCCGGATTGTCTTACGATTGTGTGGATTAAGTTGATGTTTGGTTTTAAACTGCATTGATTCTTGTAGCGGTTTTACTTTTGTCTTTACCCTCTTTGTTTGGATCCCCTTCGGGCGATATACGAGCTTGTCTTAAGTGCTGCTTTGTTATTTGTTGTGTTGTAATGCGCTTTGTGATTTATTGCCAAAGAGAATTGCTATGAGCTAGCAGTGCTATCAAAAGTTCATCCGGCTGATTCTGTTGATTCGAAGGCATTTGCAAAATCCACGCAAAAACTCGTTGAAAGAGATGAAATTCCAAATTTTCCGAACGTAGGTCAAGTGATAACAGCATCGAATGCAATAGTCGAACAAGGAACAGGAAACCAGTAATAATCATAAATCATTTCTTATGCATGATAAAAATAGTCATGCAAGAATCATGTTCACTTCATGAATTTTGAATGGATCACAAATTACCCACGAATATAAATAGTCTTTTTGTGTTATCGACGATTGACGCGTTAAAATCAAAATGCGACACTTGGATCACAACAATTTCACAAAATTACTTCAATATATCACCGAAATTGAACACAATTCCCCTGTGGATTGCGTGAGAGAGTGTGTGTGTGAGGGAGGGAGAGAGAGAGAGAGAGAACATGATAAGCGAGGGAAAAAAAGAACGCATATTTGTCTCAGTCAAAAGACGTTCCTGTTGATTGTCCCCAATCAAATCAATGATCTATGCTAGTCAAACCAATTCAGCCGCAGACGCGCTAAAGCATCGTACACATATGGAATGAATGGAAAGGAAATGAATACGGTACAACGCTTTAAAGTGATTCAATACAAATCACAAATGAAATTGCAGCAAACAATTGATCCACTTTAAAAAGCTTTTCAGTCAATGATTGCGCTTGTTGGTGGCATTTAACAACTCAATCGAGCCACATAGACAAATGTATATATATATACAAAAACTCAAACGACAGCAAACAAAGTGCAAAATTCTGTTTCATTTCATTCAATTGATTGTCGACCAAATCTACCGAATCTTTATTCACTTGAGTCTCACTTGTCGCTGCAAACACACTTCTCAATTCAATGCTCAATTTGTTTTTGTTGCAAATGCAATGACAGACAAAGTGTCGTGCATTGAAATTGAAAGTACCTCGGGTGCTGTTCGAAAAAAGTATTCATCATTTGCAAACTAACTAACCATTAACTTTTACACATCTAATTTTGGGGTTTAACAATTTTTGCTGAATTTTTCAGTGCTTTAATGGAAATTCAACCGCCTCCAATAAAAATGCCACCATCACCAACTTTATCGAATCCTGTGGTTGTTTCACCCGAAACTCTATCATCACATCATTCATCGCCAGCCAAAACATCACGCATTTGCTATCAACCGCCACCGCATCATCTGCAGCATCAAGTGATTGACGAAACAATTGGCTCAAAAATGCCACTATCGATTTCAACTCATCATCAATTGACATCATCGGCAATGGCAACCCCCGGTGATCATCCCCATTCTTCAATCAGTGGGATGTCAGGACTCCATAGTGATGTAATTTTTTAATGAATCAAATACGTGTACTTGTGATTGTCTCATTATGAAGTGTGTTTATTTGTTTTTTTTTGTTGTTGTTGTTGTTGTTGTTGTTGTCATTTTAAAATGCAGTTTGCTTTGGATCGGCAGCAAGTGTGTCAAAGTTCGGTAACAACACAAACATCACCAACAACAGGCCATCATTTAGCATTGTTATATCATTCATCGCATCATCACCATCATCATCATTCGGTGCATCCACAATTGCCTGCTCTTCGTCGACCTTCACGTTTGCCACCTGCCGTCTATTCACGCCCACCAGAAATCAAAGCGTTAGTTTCAATTTAGTTTTATATAATCCATCCATTCGCTTTATTGGATGGCACACAAAAACACAAATTAGTCGAAGCAATTTAATTGAATCCATTGAATGTATAAATGTTGTGTTTAGATATCAAATGTTCGCAACGACTTTGTCAGCTTTATACGGGAAGTTGATTGTTGTAATGGGCATCACATTTCCAATGTCAGAGGTTATATCTACTTACATTCCTCCATCATTTTATGAGGTATTTTGGTCAAAAATGTGTTGCAAATTTTGTTTAATCGTTCCATTCAAAAGGCATTTTTTTTTTGTTAACCATCTAACTCTGCTTTCAGGCATTTTATTTGTATCTTTACGTAGGCAGTATGTTATTTTTATTCTTTATGTATACAACGCTCATTTGGGGACGACCAAAAGCTGTTAAACTGAAAAGTATGCATTCGTTTTACCTTATCCCCGCCACCTTCGATGAATATAAATAGCTGGTTTTATTTGATAAACTGAAATCTGAAATTCGATTGATATATTTTAGAAGAAGAAAAACCCAAGGGAGATGTCTCCAGCGAATTGAATAGCTCAGATGAATCGGATACCGAAAGTGGATCATCACGAAGACCCACACGAAATGTGATTGTTTCACCAAGGCGACCATCAGTGTTAGCCGGCATCGGACGTCATCATTACGGAAGCTTTTATTTACGTATGGGGGCTGTTGGTATGTCTCTATTGAAACGAACGCTGATCAATTCCATAAACACTCCATTAATTTCAATCTAATATTGGTGTGTGTGTGTGTTTTTCCTCTGTTTTGACAGCATTTGGCATTGGTAGCATGATTTATTCCGGTTTGGAATTTGGCCAGTATTTTGAACTTGAACGTGACACTAAATGTCATAATGTTTTGTTGGCACTCACACCAGCCACACGAATGGCATTCATTTTTATTCAAATGTATTTCATATTCCTGAACAACGAGGTGAGCACTGAATATTTTTCATTGAATTTTAATTTTAATTCAATTTTCTTAACTAATTGGATTCATTTAATTCAATAAAATTCAATAAATTTCAATAAAATTTAATTGGATTAATGCGATTATTGTTCTTCGACATAATTCAATAAATTTGCGTGGATATTTTTTTAGCAAATGAAAGTGTATCGCCATAAAATTATCGCCCGTTTTGGATTGATGCATATGATTGGAACGAATTTATCTGTTTGGCTAAATGTCTTAATACAAGAAACGAAACACGAAATTTTAACATTTTACGATCCCGAAAATCGAACACTTCGCATTTCACATCGATTAGGTTGGTTGGTTTTTTGTTGTTGTTGTTGCAATATTTTGCGTCCATCGTCCTTTTGATTTTAATTAACCTGAATTTTTAATCTTAATTGCAGGTAACAAATTACAAGTAGGTCATCATGGAATGGGTCATCATTCATTGCACGATATTACCACGGCTCATATTCGTGTGGCACGTGGTTTGAAAGGACCGCATCACATTTTCGAATGCCGTCGTACGAATATCATTGGAACATTAGTGCAAGATGCATCACCATTTTTATTTCCGTGTACAATTGAATATTCATTGATTTGTGCTGCAATTTTATATGTAATGTGGCGTGGCATATGTCGTCCACAGCCCGAACCAATCGTTCGAATTACAGAAGGTCTTTCACCATGTAAACGTTCACCCCATCATTATTCCGTTGATTGTGCACGTGCTCACAAAGGCCTCTTTATCGGCATTTTAATTCTGGTTTTAACAATTATCTCATTAATTTTATTCTTTGTGCTGATTTCACGGCCCGAGTTTGTTACAATTGCTGTCACTGAAGTGACCATTTGTGAATTGACATTGTATGGTACGGCAACGCTTGCAACGCTAATTGGTATGTTTCAAATACGCCATTTACAGTACGATTCATTGAGACACTTTACATTGGATGACATCCTCTTGGTTGGAGGTAAATTCATTTTAAATTCAATTAATATCAAATTAATTTTCTCACTTTAATCGATTTGATTTGAACATCGATTGTAAACTTTTCGAATTTGATCTTGGTTTACAGGACAATCAGGTCTTTTCTTATACAGCATGTAAGTTTAATTGAACTGTTCAATGTGCAGGATAATGAACGTTTAATGCAATTCTGAACTGTTCAACAGGTTTTCTGTCATCGGTAGTCATTTTACGATGCGAAAAGAAGATACAATTCTCGTACTTATTACATCCGTGGCGTCAGTTGTTCAAACTGCATGTCAAACGATGTTCATATTAGATGCGAGCCGCCGTAATGCCGCCACCGCTGAGCATATGCGAAAAAAACCAGGCCGTGAAATTGTGACATTTTTGCTCGTAGCAAATCTAGCCATGTGGGCGATTAGCACATTAGAAAAATCACGCGCTGAAAGTCATCCAATCCAATTGAATTTCTATGGACTCTGGGCTTGGACCATTATCACACACGTAAGCAGGCGTTTTTAAATTCAAATTGTTTAAAATGTCAAATTTCGTTGAATTTCATCATTTTTGTTTTTATTTTTTCTTTTCCATGCCAGGTTTCGATGCCGTTGGCAATCTTCTATCGATTTCATAGCACCGTTTGTTTGTGCGAAATCTGGAAGCGAGCGTACAAGATGAAACCAACTTATATGTAAAGCGAACACAATTTGTTGTTACGTTGAATCATCATTGCACGAGATTTGTAATTTTAAGGCAAATTTTTTCATTTGAAACTCTTGACACGTTTTCGCCATTTTCAGATAACAGAATTTTGTCGATGGTGTTTCGATGTTTAGTGTGTGATTCGACTTCATTTTTATTGAATTTTATGTGTTAAAAAAAAAATTGTTGCCAAATCTTTTTTTTTTCTCTTTGTCTCCCCTTTATTAGTCTTTTTTCACATATTTTAACAAAATGGTTGATTTATCGCAAATTACTGTTAAGTGTTAAACATTATTCAAGCTGAACGCTATATGTTTGATTTGCTTTCTGTCTTCGAATGGATTCGTTTTGAGGCGTTTTTTTAAAACAAAAGAGAGATTGAAGGTGATTTTTTGTCGTTAGGAATCGAAGGAAAAAGAAATCGTATTAGCCCATTACCAAATTTTATGCATAAAATAGTCAAGTATTAATCGATATTAAAGTGATTTTTAACAAAACCAATATCAAAAAAACAAACAATTCATCAGTCTACCGTCATTCATAAACAACAAGAAATGCCGTCATCAACGTCATCAGACACATTATACTCATCAAAAAAAAAAAAACAATTTTAAATGTGACAAATAAACCAATATATTTACGCTCAAATATAATGGATCAAGAACAAATCTTGGGAACAAAATACACAAACCAATATATTTATCATACATTTATTGGAAAAAGACTAGCCCTAGGAATTTTCAACACCATTTTTATAGGATTTTTTTTTCGTTTAGAATAAATCAAATTTGATACCCTAAAAGAAAAACCACCGACAAACAAAACAATAATTCCAAATTTGGCCAAATGACAATAGAGTGAGTTATCAAAACAACATTTTTTTACAATTTTTCAAAAGAAGAATGAACAACCAAAAAATACGATAATTTTACAAAAATGTAATGCTTTTTAAAAATTCGAACGTATCAGCTTGATACTGTCAAGATATTGATCACTCAACCAAAAAAAAAAAAAAACAACAAAAAAACAAATCGCTACTCAAAACAATTGGATCAAAATTTCAAGTAGAACTCAAACAATTTGCTTTTGTACCCAAAAATAAACATTTTACAATTTAAGGAATTTTTAAGCCATACTATTTTATGTGCAAATTATTTTAAGTCACATTTTGTACGATGTTTATGCAAAACCAATTTCGATCAAAAGGAAACATTTTCGCTAAAAAAAAAATCGATTCTTAAACTAAACCAAAAAAAAAAAAAACAACAACAAAAAATTATAATCCAAAATATGAGTCTTTAGGTTATTTAAAGCTCATTTGCCAAAAAGTTCGTAATTCATTAAAGTACCATACATTTAAGCCAAATGACGTAAAACGGTGTTTGATTATACATCCCATAAATATAGAATTCATTGTTTTTAGTTGAACTTCAAAATGATGGCATCAGTAGTACAATGACAGCATTAACCGTATACAGGTGACAATGAAAAGGTTACTACGGAGACCAAGCACATCGAACATTCCATTAGCTTTTTGTCAAAGGTGTTTTTGTCTCTTCTGCACATATATCTATCCAACAACCATAGTTACAGACAACAGAAGAACAGAAAAAAAACAGCCAACCAAACATAAATAGAAGCAAGCTCGTAATACGATACCGAGTACCAAGTTTGCCACTGTTTTATTTTTATTTTTTTATTTTTTTTGAGTAAACAACTGCGGCTTAATACCTGTATCGTTTCGTCGAAAATCCCTGCAAAATGCAAAACAAACGACGTCGATAGGTGTCCTATGTATGAACATAGGCAGGGTACACACAGCGCGCTGAGTGATGGATTGGAGACGGTCGATTCAATTAGCGTTGATCGATTTTAAATGACATAGGAAAACCACTGGGGTTGACTGTTGCTAATCCAATATACAACCAAAAATGTTCGGTTAACATAGTGTGGCATTTTCGACGTCTATGACGTTGCCGCACACAAAAAAAAGGGTTGATTTATGGGTGACATTTTCAAAGTTCGATGCAATCATGTGTGTAAGTAAAGTGATGGTATACTTTAATATTTCGGGCAAGATTTTCATAACAGCAGCCCATTGCGTGTGTATGCTGGTAAATATTGGCGTTATTTTTGTTTACTGTTCATTTTTGGCCATGCGAAGATAAATGATGTGCTTGAATTTGATAAAGTGTATTCAATATTCAAGGTGAATGAACCCTTTCAGCTCATTGAACATCAATGATTGTGTGTACATTTATTTTGTAGACCACTGTGGCGTCGTTGCTCTTGTGTCAGAACCATTGTTTGGTTGGGATTTGATTACTTTGTAAAAGTATAAATTTATCGAACGCTAGTATAATTTCGAAACGTATCGAGCCAAGCATCGGAGCTGCTCCGGTTAATTCGATATCCGGAACATAATTTGAACGCTCAATTTGGGCGCTCAATTCTAGCGAACAACCATTAATAGCAATTTCAGATTTCAAGTGAAATAAAAACAAGCATTTTTAGATGCGACAAAACGGAAATTGTTGTTTTTTTTCCCCATTTCTTTCCTATTAAAAGCAATTTACCAGTAAATGGTATTTATCAATATGGGAAAAAAACAAAACTGAACGCAACAGTCCGTTCGGTTACACACATATCGATCAACAACATAAAAGGTGGCGTATGTACAATGTACACAAAGTTACCATGACAAACAAATCAATTTCGAAATAATTTAACACACGCATTTCGGTGGAGCAACAGGAATGCGCTAGTTCAATTCTCATACACACACACACACACACAGCACAAATGGATATGCCGTGGATGTGACTGGACAAAGAATAAATGCAAAATATGGCATAAACAAACCCCCCATCGTATACGCTGTTTTGATGATTCTCTGATCGTGTATGTTATTTCATTCTGTGCCAATTTGCATCGACAATGCATTAACGGTTCTGTCTGGCACATGCGCCCTCCTTCAAACAAATGCGAATCATTAATAAATAACATTTTTGTTTATACGATTCATTTTCTACAATTTCGTTCCCCCTAAAAATGACGAACATTTTCATGACGATGCATTTAGTTCTTTTTAATAGTCAGACAATAATCATTTGTATGAAAGCCATTCGATTTGGAATGGTAAAAATTCGCAATTAAATAATATGCACTACACAGCGTCGTAGTCACGAAATGTGGAGTAGTAAAGAGAACAAAGAAAAGACACTGGTTGGCTTGATTTTATGTGAAATCGCATACTTGAATCCTCGCATCCCTTGGCTTTCGACAAAATCCCTTATCGGTGCCAGCGAGAGAGAGAGAGAGAGAGTCGTCGCATGGGCTGTTGCCAAATTTCCGAAGTAAACAATGCGTTTGAAAATCGGAAAATTCATCGTCAACCGCCGACGACAACGACCATAAACAACCATACGCAGGCGTGCGTTAGCGGGACAACAACGATTGTTTCCATTCGTATTTGTCGTTTTAGTATGGATTTATTGCATATCACAAAGAGAGAGAGAGAGAGAGATCGTAGGGCAATGCCTTATACCAAAACATAACGAGAAGCAACAAAAACCAAATGAAATAGCCAAACCATTGAATGGTATGGCGTGTTAAAAGACGAAGCGACGTTACGCTTCAAACGCACCACGCTAACGCATCAACGATGAAAGAGCGCGGAACGACACACACCGAACACAACACACACAAAAAAATTCACACAAAATCATCCAAATCATAGAAAGAAGCGCGAACACTTTGTGTCTACGTTCACAATATTTTGTTTACTGTTAGCTGTGCTATCAAACGGTTTGCTTTGTGTACGCTTTTATTTAAATGGAAATATCATTTTTTGTGGAATGGACAAGACGATGTCGATAATTATGGGCTTCACTGTCTGAATAATTTGTTTTTTTTTTATTTTAAATGGAAAGTTTGTCGAAACATTTTCTGCAGAGAAAAATTAAATGTATAAAAAAAACTGAAAATTAGAAAAGAATTTGAATCATATCTCGTGATTTGAGCCTGTGTAATTGAAAAATTCTAGGAATTGAAGTGAAATCAAGGAAATGAAAACTATTTGAAAAAAAAACAATGACAAAAGAAGACATTTTCAACAATTTAAAAAACTTTATTTTAAAATAATGATAAAATTGTGTGTATGTGTGACTGAAACCGTGCAAACGAACACAATCTGGTGAAAAATATGTGTGGCCACCGTGTGTATTACGCGTTTGCCATCCATGTGCAACAATGAACTCGGGCTGCACAAAACTGAACTAGTACAACTGCATTTTTGTTTGGAACTAAAATCTACCAATATTCGGATGCATTGCCGCATTGAGCTGTATCTCTCATCTGTGGCCCATGTGTGTGTGTATGTGTGTGTACATGTATTGTGATTCGGGGTAGTGCATCGCAAATGTGCAACTTGAAATACACATTTTTTCTTCGTTTTTTTTTTTGTTGAATTTTTATCCACAAGTGCAATCGAATCGGCTAGAAAAGAGCAAACATTCAGCAACAACCGATTACAATTCATTTTATTGACAGATCTTTAGGCGGTGTGAATTGTGAAAAAGAACCCTCGTGCAAATCGATAAAAGTGCAGAGAAATATTTCGAATTAAACACAAAAATAGACGAGAATTTAAAATACCAAATTTTCAACTTTCAGCTGTGCAATTCAGTGTAAAAAAAAACATTCTGACGAAACCGGTATTTGGTGATTTGAGTTGAAATTGCAAAACATCGAACGACAGGTAACATTTTTGTAAACAATATTCTCATAAATTTGTAATTGAAATAGAAAACGTGCGCACCGTATGCGTGCTGTTTGTTTTTGGTAGTTTGTGTTAGTTGCGTGTGTGATTAGGAATGAAAAAAAGGAGTGTGTCAAATATGGATTTTTTTTTTCAATTATCCACTTGTCATCGCAGTCAAAACGTAGATTTGTGTATAAAAAAAAAAATCGCGAATAATAAACGTCTTGAATGTTCGGGGTCAGTGAACTCTCAGTAGCATTCGGTGTGTGTATGTAATTTTATAACATTATAAATGCCGTTAACCATCAATGGCAAACATTGTGGAGCTCCATTTTATATATCGGCAGCAGATTGTAATTTCCCATTGTGGTTGATTGTTCCTTGTCGCTCTGTTCGTTTTTCCTTCTCTCTCTCTCGCATCATGTCGAATTCAATTATTTTGCATAACTTCCTTGTTACTTCGTTTGAATGCTGAAATAGCATCCTCTTCAATGTAATAATGCAATTCATGATGGAAAGTCTGTTAAAAGCCACGGACAATTTACTCATCATATAAATAAACAGCAACGTAAACTATTCCTTGGGCTTGGGTAAAATCAATTGCATGTGAATGCCTATATCATGATGATATGACGATATTTTGATACGTTAATAAAGAAGCATTTCCATCAGCACGACTGACGTCATCATGTGCTCATAGTTTGTTATAATCGTAAAATTGTGTGATGTGAATCGTCTCCATGCAAACATTTCTACACCCAGAGCCATAACCATTTCTCTTTCTCTCTCTCTCTCTCTCTCTCTCTCTCTCTCTCTCTCTCTCTCTCTCTCTCTCTCTCTCATTCTCTTTTTCCGTCTTTTTCATTTTCATAAATATTTATTCAAGCTTTTTATTTTAATCATCGTACATACTTCAATTTTTTTTTATGGTAACGCTATACCAAAAATAAATAGCATCTACTATTCGAGTGTTTAAATGGTTGTAAGCCGCTTTCACTTATATCGGTATTTAATTAACATTATCAACAATGTAGCTAACTTGTGAGACTTGTAAACGGAATTGAAAATTATCGCGTCTAATTTTAGATTTGTTCCAAAAATAAAATGTAAATTAATAAGGTATGGCCAAAAATCCACATATCGAGTGATCAACCAAACGAAACTCCTTTTCGGCCTGGAGCTATTTACAACACTGTTTTTGACACGAGCTTTGAATGCGGTTTAATCAAAAACCTAGGGGTTTCATGTATTTTAGCAATTTATATCACGCTTCACATCACATTTATTCAATGCATATAATAAATGATTTCATGTCAATTGAAATACAATAATAGGTAATGAATGTTGTTATTGTTCAAGAATTCAATAGATTTTTGTATTAGGACAATGTTGTTGTGTGACGATACAAAAAAAAAAGCCCAACCTTAATAAATCGAAACAAGTAAATTCTCGCCGTTTTATGATTCCGTGCGCTCTCTGCTCCACCACAATTCAACACAAAACTAAAATCTATCGATGTGAACAGGAGCACAAAATACCAATGCTCAGCTTTAATGACAGCCGATGGATAAACTAACAAGGGGAAACAAATATATAGGTCAATCAGGCTAGTGTGCGTTTCATTTGATCGATATATTCAAGAAATGTAACTTGCTCATGGAATGTTTTTTTTTATTATTATTATTATTATGTTAAGGGTAAATGTAAGCGACTAAGTGACAAATCGACAAATAGACAAACACCACCTAAAATACACCAATGTACATCAGGGTTCATATATCCAAATCGTAAATCATTAATTCATATGCTCTAGTTTCATTCCGTTGGTTATTTTGTTGATGAAAACAAAAGTATTCCATTAGAGACTGTTTAATTATTGAAATTCAAGCGGAAATATTGCATGTTTGAAAATGATTTTGTGTTCGAAAATTCAATGGGATTTTGATTGTTTGGATTGGAGCCGGACTTACTTGCATTTTGATATGTGACATAGAAATGTTTGTTCCAAATTACTCAAAAATAGGAGCCAATTTGCGTTTTAATGCATTTCTAACATTTTATGAGCAAAAGAGCAACAACAACAACAACACCGATAAAATGGGAACCTTTTAAACACATCGAAAGAGAAACAGGACTCATAAATGGCCAATCAGGCCAATTTCTGTATATGTAAATGATGTGCCGAGAGTACCGATTTAGTTTACTAGTCATTTAAATTGAAATATTTGGCACTGGCCAATGTATACACATCGCATTAATTCCGCGTAAACATTAACGAATGAGCTACAGAGCCGCACTCATTCCACCAAAAATGTATTTCAACATAACAGCTCGACTGCAAGCGGCAACACTCTACTAAAACGAAAGAAAACCGAGAAAGAGAGACAAAAAAACACATACGCAACAAATGATGGGCGGCGGCAGCACGATACAGCAACAGAGTATTTTCAATAAACAATATACAACACCGGCATAAGGAACAAAAAAAAAATGAAAACAAAAATAAACTCAAAACCAAAATTAATATCTAAATAAAAATGAACATGAGTATTTAACGATACGAAAAGCTATAGCACATAGATTCGGGTGGCGGCGGCGGGTGCACATCTCGGCAAATCAGTGTGAGAGTGTGAATGTTTTGTATATTAAAATCGCGATGTGTGCACGATTTTCTCTTTCATTCGCACGACATGATCGAAATTTTTCGCGCTTTTATTTGTATGTAATTAGATGAGAAATGTCTCGGCTGCCTGGCCGACTGGCCTTCTAAACGAACATCATGCAATCCTCGCATTCAGTTAACTCGTTTGAAGCTTTCAGTGAGCGCGTGTTTCTCATTTAGTTGTGATCACAAAGTCACCGAACAAACACTTCGTACTACTCAGTACACGACAACGATCACTTCATTTCAATTGAAAATTGTTCGAAACTGTGATTTGTTTTTCACACAAATTGTGGTTTTTATTTCAAGTAATTTTCAATTTTTATAGTGTGTTTTTTATTTTCTTCGGTTTGTGTTCAACTTTGAAATAGTAAAATCAGAGTGTGTTTTTTTTTGTTTTCTTTTCGATATTTCAATGATTGTGCATGCTCGGTTAAGAACAGTACAACCGGTTGCTGTAAAATTGGGTTAAATGAAACGACACAGTCGTTAAGGAGTTTTTATTTTACATAATTTTCACATTCAAACGAAAAGAAAAAAAATTATTATAATAAAACGCATAAAAAAATATATTGTTAACGATCAAATTGTAGTAAAACGAAACACGAATTACATATACTTTTGTAAATGTGCTACTCGTGCACATCAAGAGATTCGATTTTCTGTTTTCCATGTTTTGTTAGTGAAACAGATTTGGTTGTTTTTCTTTTTTTTTTACTTCTGTTCGGGTTATATAAAACTGTCAGTAGTGGAAACGGATCGGTATAGATTACGCTTGGTTTAACGTAAGTTTTTTGAGCAAGTTCTAAATGTCACCCGCAGCGCAATAACCCGATTTAATAGTTTGGTTTTAAGTTAAACAGAAAAAAAGGGGTTCAACAATTCCCTAGAAATTCAGATTCTTCTTTTGTTTTTTTCTTCTCTTTTTTCCGAAAATGGCAAAAAAAATATTCGCAAGTAGTTGGAAACATGTCAAAGGTAAGCTCATTCGATGGGCCTAGGAGCATGCGGCTGTTTCAAGTGCTTTTTTTTGCTTCACACAACATCAGCCATTTATTGTACTTCATATTCCATTAACTTTATGTTTTTTAACTAAAAAAAAAACAAAACTGTGTATGGAACGCATACAAAAAATCCATGACATTTTTCGTTTTTGACTCTTGAGTAAAGAGTCTTGACTATTCAATTTTATGAGAATATTCAATTTTTATGCTAATATCATTGTCGTTCATTTAGTTTTTTTAACCAATATTTACTTGCATAATTTTTGCTAATCGACATCTAGCACATGCTGAATGTATAACACACACACACACAATCTCGCACAAAAACCATTGTCAATTTCATCGAAAATATAACATCTCCATTTCGATTGATGTTTACATTCAGTTGATTGCTGTCATAATTCAAAATGCCATGTTTACATAGCAAATAAATAGCAAATATTGTGATCGATTGACACAGGGTTCAGTCCATTTGTTGGAATTGTTTTGGTGAAACCAGGACAAACACCACATTGATGAAGGGTGAAAAAAAAACTAATATTCTCGGAAACAAGTTTCAACAACAAACAAATGGATTAATTTTATATAAACAGACTCGAAAACAAAAACTAACTTACATTCATTGAGCCTTTTGTGGCTTTCATTTTCGCACAGCAAAAAAGAATGTCGTCATTTTGTACGCTATAAAGCATCACAAAAAGAGATTAAGAAATACATATACTCTAGTTAACAGAGAGTATTATGCTTATTAATGTCGATTGGAATTATCGAGAGAGAGACGATGTGTCACTTGAGATTTCATTTGTTGTATGCCGAAACAGAGTCGCTACTTCACTTTGAATTTATTGTCATTTTCGACCGCACACACAAAAGATGTGAACGAAAGAAACATAACAAAAAAAAAATCGAGTGAACAACAACAAAAAACTAGTTCAATCTCTCTGAATTTGCTACACTAATGCCATATTTGACACAAGAAAACATTGAGATTTCTTAATTAGCATTGAAATGAAAATACCGATTTCTTCACGATGCATGCCACAATGCAAGACGATCGATGCCATTGATTCGTGCAATTTATGATGGTCTAATCAAAAAATCTCTATATATGTAGCTCTGTATGTTTATCGAGAGTGTTGACACCAACACACAATAACAATTGCATGGGCATTTCAGCCGACATATGGTCTTATATCTCATTTCAACGAACCGCCAATCGCCGGTTTCGTGTGAGTGATTTTCACTTTTTCGATCGACAACGCAAAATGAGGAAACTTCTTTTTTTTTCTGTTGTTGTTATTATTTATGCACATTCCAAAAGCTGACGCAAAAAGGGAAAAGTCATTAAAACTCGTTCAATTAACATTTCGAGAGTGCGAATAAATGTGGATAATTCGGTTGGAAATTGTTCAACACCCGAAAATCCAATGCAAGCATAGTGGAAGACCTGCGCCTGATTTTGACTATATACAAACGCATCAGTAAGCATTTGTTTATTTTTACTGTATGGACTAAACCAATAAAATTCGAGCATCATGTTTTTTTTTTGCTCGAATTTTAATTATTTCACTTTCCATATGATGTTGGAGCACATAACTACGTTGAGAGGCAATACCGAAACACAAGTGGATCTGAGGAGAGCATAAATCAATATCAAATGCTCAGTTGTGTTGAATTTTGGTGGATCTCTCGCTCGAAACCAAAACACTACACACTCAGCTGTGTTCATTACTTTGTATTTTGGATGGAGTGGAAATGTGGCTAGAAATATGGATTTGCGGTGTATGGCAGAATTCTATTAGCCATTATTGAAACCGTAAAGACATTGAACCATAACATGTTGAGTGATCGATTTAGTGTGTGAGTGAACACCAATAAATTATTCCATTTTCAACAACAATAAAAAACAAAACCGGCAAAAATCATGTTTTACAATTGCGTTGATTGACCATGGCAATAGACACCGATGAATTACATTGATATACAGATATATTGACAAATGAAAATCAATTCAAGTTTTCTTCGTTAATTTTTCCTCAACAGAATTCTGTTATTATGAACTTTCATCACCTGATTGTAAAGTTATTTATTGCCTAGTGTATTAACTTCAACAAAACGCAACACACACACACACAGACACACAAAATGTACGTATTTCAATTTTGTAAACATGAAACTTCAAACAAAAGAAAAAAATCGCCAGTTTCAAAACAAATTGAAAAATATGTAAATTGTAAGGAGATTGAAATCGATGTGTGTTTGTATACAAGAGCGTGAATAGGAGAAGAAGGAAAAAAATGATACGCGTCAAGGCACCGACTGAGCATTGAACATAAAGCATTGAGTATTAAGCATGGCACGCACCGTGATATTTTTAGATATGATTACTGAACAGCCGAGATCAAGATTTGTGCTGATATTTATGAGGTTTTTCTTCAACAAAATTTTCTTTTAAATTTTTTTTTTTGGCAACATTACACACACACACACATTGCAAAAATATGCGCAAAAGAATCTGTATCACTAGACGGACATCAATGAAAATTTCACATTCTTTTTCGATGTTATTGAATTGAATGTGTGTTTTGCTTGGTAGCCAAAATGCCACAAAACAATCGTCTATTTGTGTAAATCAGCAGCAACTGTTTTTACACACACTTGTTATGTTTGTTTTTGTTACGCTTAAAATCGCTTTGAACTATTGAAAACTATGAAATTCGGCACGAGTGCGTAATACGCTATGGATGATCGTTCAGCAAGCTAACCGAATCAAATTGTAATGTGTTTTCGATTTGATGGAATGATTGACATATTTATTTTCGGCAGTAAATTTAACTCTCGAAAAGGCCGATGAGTGGAAATTGATAGCTTTTAATGTTTAAAGGAAATGCTTTGCATGTTTTATGTTATTTCAACACTTATGAAATTTGTTTTTTTTTTAATAGCAAATCGATTAAATTGCATTTAAATTTGTTTTTTTATTGAAAGTGGAAGTGGTTAATTTGGTTTTTATTCTTTTTCTTTTGCACCCATTTTAGGTATATGCGCCAAGTGGTCCGAAGCCGCCAATGCAACGTTGCCCATACATTCATGAGATGCGAGAACGTTTTATCAACGATACGCCAAATCAAGTGTACATTATGAACCGAATTGATCGTGAGAGGGATCGTGCCGAGCGCGAAAATTTACTTGGCAATCCAAGACAATCATCCGCCTTGAGCGATGCGAGTAGCAATCAGGTCGGAACGGTGGTTAAGGTATGATTGGCAATACAACTCGGGCAGCATGACAACAACGGACTTTAACTTAACCTCAACCGAACGAAACAAAAACAAAAAACATTGTTTTAAAAAAAAAAAATCTTTCTCTTTCTCTTTCTCTCTCTCTCTCTTTTTTGGACATGTACCATTTTACTGTAAACTTTTTGCTAATGTCGAATTCAAATAATCCTGCTTTTAACCGAATTTTTAACCAAACAAAAAAACCACCACGTATACCTGAGATGCACGAGTTATTTTGCCATTTGTACCCTAGATCGCAACAAATTCTTTACATTGTATTTTTCTACATTTACAGTTTCATTTGATAAAAAAATCTAGTATATTAAGGGTTTAATTAACTAATCATTTGCTGTATTTAACAAATTTTAACACACACACACAAAAAACGTACAAAATTCCCAGACACCAAACACAACCAAACACATTTTGATTTGGAAGAGTTGAAAAACAAAACATATATTAAAAGATTTTGTCAATAAATTTGCTTCAAAATCTAATGCTTATTATCCGAATTGAATATGTTAAACTGTTTGACTTGTTAAACACGCGCTTAATTGCTAGTTCCCTTTGTACTAATGTTTCAGTAATGTCAAATAAATAAGAACAAATTGCAAATATTACATTATGTCAAATCAAAAGCATGTCGAAATATTTCACTCGTTGAATTGATTTTATTGGTTTGTTTTTTTTTTCTTCAAATGTAAATATTGTCGTTAATTCCGTCCGCATTGATGCAGCTCATTGTGGTTCCATGTGTAAATCGTATGCTTGTAATGCAACATTTTAAATAATTTAAATACAAATCAATTATTGAAATTGGAGAAATATTTTTCCATTTTGTTACAAAATTGAATTCTGAAAATTCGATCATCATATTTTTTGTTGTTGTTTATTAATCACAATGGCGGCGGCATGGAACCTTGTTCAAATGTTCATAATATTTATTCACTGTGTAATTGCCGTTTTATGTTCAAAGCTCTTTCGCTAATATACTGTGTATGTTGTGTCCATGTCTATCGAAATTGTTTGTTTTTCATCGATTTTGGCTTGATTTCAAGCGAATGCGATTTCGTTTTTTTTTTTTTTTTTTATCGATCGAAAAATGTTGAACGAATTCACGAAAATAATGATATTCAAATTCATGCATTTTAGATGAATAATGATGGTTATCATACGAGCCCAGCGCATACAAATCTACGAACACCGTTGGTGCCTCGTGATCTAGGAGAGGATTTTAGCATAGGTTATGATGAAGAACAGCCAGCTATTCCGCTGGATCCAAAAATACCGAAAAATGCAAAGTAAGTAACTTGCCCAGGTTTTAAATTAACACATAACATATATTTCATTTGGTGATGGTTTGAGCATATTTGTTGTAGGTTAATGAACTCATACTTTAATACTATGCCTATAAGGATCCTGATTCCAAACAAAAATTAACATTTTAAAACCATCAAATTCAAAAGAATCAATTAAAATGTCAATGTTTTCTTATTCTCTTCATTTCGTTTCGTTCTTTTATCATTTTTGTTTCTTGGTTGGTTGTTTTTTTTGGGGAAAGATTCAGCACAAGTGAATATGGATTATTTGTGCAACCAAACAAAAGGTTAGAAATTTAATAACAACAAAAATATCAAAAACACATTTCTTTCTTTGAAACATTGAACTTAGTTGTGTGTGTGTGTGCACGCATCATTTCCTCCTTCACTCTCTCAGGCTAAAACTAAATTCATATTTTACTGCTTTGGAATGCATCCAACAACAAAACATTTAATAATTAGGTGTATATGTGAGACTGCACTTACTAGACTACATTTTGTGTATTGTCGAACGTGAATGTTCTTACGTTGATGGAGTTTAATAAACTCATTTGAATTAAAACGTTGATTGGCATACATTTCCGAAATAATTCTATTTTATTTGAGAAATTGTCCATATTAAATTCGGGGCGATTTCCATTTTCAAAATGATTTATTAAATTTATAATGAGCTTCACCGTAAGCATTTTCTATGCTGAACGTTCGACTTGCTTGGTTATTTCCGCCTTTTAAAACCATCTTCCTGAAATCTTAGATTTCGATCACACTCACTCACACGACATCAGTCATCGATTTTTGTTTTTAGTTTTAAACACATCCAAAACCATTAAGTAATGCAAATATGCTGCGATTGCCTCTCAATCACTCATAAAAAAAAAACTCAATCTCGAAACCATAAAATGAACATAGAAAAACATACCCTAACCAAGTGTGTAGCGTAAGGGAATATGTGTGTGTGTGTTTTTTTTTAATATTTCTAGTTGTCGCACGACCGTAGATCGTCGCACGAGCACACTCGATGTCGTTGAAATGCACATTAAATGAACCTAATCAAACGTGACCACATGACATGCGATACATTGTGTGCGACGTATATGGCGACTGTGACGCCACAGTCAGTGTTAATGAACGGTTATTTGACTAAAATCCTGACTAAGCAATTCGTTGGGGGGGTGTTTATAACAATATGCACAAAACCGTATTTCAAAGCCCGTACACAGAACAGAAGCCACCGCACGAATCGATGCCGAGCCAATGAAGTTCATTGTTCAATGCAATGTGAACGAGAGAATAACAATAAAAAAAAAACTCGCCGTCGTCTGTTATTCATCAATCCGGAACCTAATTAAACCAAAGAGAATGGAGATTTTTATTCGTTCCATGGGGATTATGGATCGTTCCACTCCGTTTCAAGTGATTTATACATTTTTTTTTTCGGTAGCATTCAATCAAAATGATTTCGGGGAAAAAAAATCGAATGTTTTATTCAATATTTCAAAAATTTCAATCAATTTTACTTCATTTCCAAAAATAAACGAGGCCAACCAAATGATTTCAAATCACAATTCAATTGAGAATCTGTCAGAACTCGGAAATACAATGTTTGCGAATGGCCAATTTTCCCAACTGCTGTTTTACTCGAACAATCACTCAACAATGCATAGAGAGAGCGAGAGCACAGATCCAAATTCGAATGAAATGTCCAAAAATGGTAATGCCATATACGCAGAGCCAAATCTCTCCTCATCACGCTCACGATGGAAAAAATAGCACGTAGATGTATCAGATGTGTTGTACGGAGCATACAATGTACGCGGTAACAAGGTTTAAAACCTTCACAGGTCACAGGAAACTACAAGTGCCCAAGTACGATGCTGTTTATTCTCCTCGTTTACTTGATGCCATCAATGGTACGCGTAACACGAAATACGTGCAAATCTCATGCTGGCTTTGTGTTTCTATGCACCCTTTTTAGAGCATCGCAATAAACGAACCACGTGTGTGTGTGTGTGTGTGTATGTTTGTATACGAAACTCAGTTGTTTGCGTTAAAACGCTCACTCACACACACACACACGCACATGTATAAAATGCAATTGAACACCGATTCCAGCACGACAATAGTGTGCGTTCTTTTTTTGCGTATATCTGTATCTGTGCTACTTACTAGTGTTGTGTATTAGGGGATAACAACTGTAGTTTGCACAATTCCAGGCATCAACACCACTACATATCAATAACCAGCAACTAAATCATCAATCGAATAGAACGAAACTCTCTTGAATGTGTCTTTTGTGTTCGATGAAGAGCGCTTGAATTCCCGTTGTTACTTCCCGTGTGTGTATGTGAAAATCATAGGCCACATCGGGAATATACGCGATGCGCTCACTCGAGCGCTTCCACTCTCTCTCTCTCCCAATTCATCGAGCTCTCGCTCTCTATATGTGAAATCTTTCTCTCTTGATTCTCCCAGCGCTCCGTGTAAACGCGCGTTCCCATTTCGGGGTGAGCAATTCAATACCAAGCAATTTCAAACATAAACAGCTTCGGCTTTATCAAGCAGCATCGTTTTTTTTTTGGTTGTTGTAACAACATCAGCAGGCGCAGCATCGTAACAGCCATTTCACTGGAAGTGTATTCAGTACTTAGTCTGCGTTAGGTTTGATAAAACCGTCGACCCAGCAAAAGTATCGACTGTACGATTTGTATTCCAATCTATAACTAGAAAAAAAAACTTATTTCGTTTTGTTGAATTTTCGGTGACAAAAACAAAAAAACAACGAGTTCGATAAATGTGAATAATAAATTCAAAATTAAATTCAATGACTAGTTTATAAAATCAAGTGAATTTAACTGAAGAGATTTTTTTTTTTTACTCTATTTTCGTATTTTTGTTTTATGTGCCAAACACTTTACACTGTTATCGCTTCACACTTCATTTTTCCATTCGCATCATCATCAAGCAGAATAAACAGAAAATTCCTTCTTTTATGTGCCATCTCTTTGTGTTTGACTGGCTGTTACGTAACTCATTTATTACCTTCGTCACTTTAACACCATCCACCGTTGTTTGACGGGCTGTGATAAACAATTTATTTCGTGGTAATTCCTTTGAATCTCTTCTCAATCTCCGAAGAAGAGAATGTTTGTTTTATCGTCACATCGCGTGCCAACCATTTCCAAATGGAACCAAATAAAATATTCAGCCAGTGGTCAAATCACAACCAGTCGAGGATTATGTTCGGTAGCATTCATGATGCGCAATTTAAAGTGCTCAAACAATTCAAATGAGTGACAAAGAGTTAAAATGAAACATCGCATAAAATAAAAAGAAAGTCTATTTTTGAATACGTCCTTGAGAGTTTGCATCATTTCTGGCACACATCGATCTATATCTATATTCGAACTTCTATTTTTATGCTTTACTCAATCCCATTCAACCGGATATTGAGTTATCATTTCTCTCTCTCTCTCTTTTAATCCACATTTTATTTAACACCATTCAGATTGCTCAACGTAGCAATGGCGTTTTCAATGGCTCGTAGCGTGTTTGCTGTGAGTTGTGTTAATCGAGCATCAATTCCAATTGCATAGTTTCCATGCTAATTTCATTTTCCATCCAATGATCTGTCGTGGTTTCATCAAAACCAATTTGAGTGGTTTTTGTTGTACAATGTACAATTTCAACTAACAGAAAAAAAAGAAAACCCCATTTTTGTTCGTATTGTATCCAATTCCATGTTAAAATTGCATGAAAATTTAGAAAAATTGGAGTGCAAAATCCGAGTGATATACATATTTTGAGAGGTCACTAGGTCGTCCAGGCATTCTCTCTCATTTTCCGTTGAGTTTGAGATGAGTATGATATGATTGGAGCTCCGCTGTACGCTCAGCCCCACCCGATATTCTGCGAGAGTCGTCCATCCAGTGTATATTACGCGCTGTTCAACTCAGTTTTCAAAACGGCGTGAATACGAGCACGAAAATTTTTGATTGCTGCTGTTGATGCTGCCGTTTTAACCGAATTCGTGTTAGTTTTCTTTTTTTTTTGGATTGTTGTTGTATCTTCTTCATCAGTTTCAGTCATACGCTGTAGCTACGCAATGAAAAAAAAAAAACATAATACACGATGCTCCACCGAAGTGTGAGAGAGCGAACGTTTTCGTACTTGTTCATATCGGCGTTGATATGCTCCTTTATTTCCACTTTGCACACAACTGTGCAACATTGAATGCTCAATGCGCAGATTCCCATCCGATCTATCGATGTGTGCTTTTTATGCTGAAGAATGTGTGTATATATATATGTGTTTTGCGCCTCTCATCTCGTTTCGCGCGGCTGCCTCCCATTCCGATTCAGAGTAAATTTGCGTTTCGGTAGCGAAAGTTTTCTGCCCCCGATTCTTGTTCTTCAGCTGCTTTTGTGTCGTTTGGGAAAATTTGCGAAAAATTTCTCTGCGCTCTACGCGCACTCTATCATTCCGGATAGGACGAAAAAAAAAAGGGTTTACTCTAAACAAAATTGACCGAGTCATTTGTGCAAAGTGAATAAAAGACGGAATTTTCTAGAAAATTTTCTGTATATGTATTGCGCTGTGATATTTGCGTGTATCATTATTTTGAAACATCGATATCTATTCTGGTTCTTGTTTGTTTTTTTCTTTGAATTTTTCATTCGCATAGACCATCCAAAATTTTCAAAAACATCGAATCATTTTACGTCCAGTTTTAATTCATACAAAGAAAGCATCATCATCATTACTATCATCGATTGCACGTACACACAAATCGCATCACATTTTAAATCAACTTTTGAAAATTGATCAAATGATATATAAAATTTTAATTGAAATTTTTCAACCAATGAAAAAACAAAAACACAACTCAACTTTTTATTGAATGCAAAACTGATTTATGAACAACACGGTTCATTTTTTTTTATGATATAAAAGTGCTGATTGATTGACTACATTTGAGCATCATTGTGCATTTTACTGTGAGAGAATGATAAGAGCTGGTTTCATCAAACATAGAAATTACAGTTGAACATTTAGAAAAAAAAACACACACATACAATTCTTCGATTGATTCAATTCAAAACAAAGAAAACAATAAGAGTGAGTGAATAACGTTTAAAAAAAAAACAGCGGGTTTTGTGCAAGAGAATAAAAAAAAAGATGGGTGGACCTGATTCAAAAATATCCACCGTTGATGTGGAAAGTGGCGACAATATGGCTACGTTGCCTGTATCGCGCGCTCATACTAGCAGCACCGATACAGCTGAAAAGAATAATGCTGCCAATAAGGAAATGGAACTGAAAAATGTTATGCCAAAACCATTGGAAAGGTATTATAACACAGAACTGAACAAACAAACAAACAAAAAAAAAAAACACCATTCAAACGGAATATTTAGCGGATTTCATGAGTTTTTGTATTTTGTTGATTTTTTTGATAAGGGCTTCCAATTGGAATTCGAAAAGCTTATGTTTTGGGTAGGAGGAGATGAAGAGGAAATTTGATGTCACGTTTTTCGTTTACCTTAATATTTTTGTTTATATTAACCACCGATTTTTTGTGTGTCACCTGTTAAACACTCTTTTTTAACACCTGTGTGTCTCATCCTTGGTTTTAAATTACTCTAATCTTAAGGCATTTTTGCAATGCTGCTCTTTTGTCACAGGCGTCAAATCATAACATATTTTCACATTAACGATGTCTTTTCAAATTAACATTTATTTGATTAGCTTTTACAATTTCATGCTAAATATTCACGTGCTAACAAATTTTAATCACACACACACAAACAGAATCACACAAAACAAGCTAAAAAATCACCCAAAATCACTCGCATACAAATAGTATTACACGGTATTACAACCAACGCTAGCAAAGATTTTTAACACAAATAAACAAATACCATTTCCCAGAATCAACTTTTCACTAGAGCAGTTTAGATTTTTGGTTGTTTTTTTTTTCTTCAATTTTATTTGTTTTTTCGGTTTTATGACCTGTTTTTTTACACATCTGTTTGTTCGACATTCGATTCGTTTTTATAACATTCATGTGATTTTTCTTTCAGAACTTCATTATTCATTATCACCAGTTTAGTGTATGCAATGCTACTGATTGTTATGTGCGTTGCATACGTTATTAGTGATGTAAGCACACATCGATTGCCGATCGTTTACTATGAAGGATTTTTTACATATTTGTATGGGGCTAGTATTTTGTTCCTGCTGTATGTCTTTTGCTTTTTATTGCAAGGTAATTTTTTTTTTTTCGTATCAAAACAAATTCATTTAAATAACATCTAGCATTTTTCTTGAAATTCGATGCTGAAAATATGAGAAATTACAGCCGAAAAAAAGAGCGGTGTCTGCGCGTTGACTCTGAGTCAAAATTCTTCAAAAATAGAATTTAACCCATTCAATTTCAGTAACTCTCGAGGCTTCAGCACATTTTTCTACCAAAATAAGTTCTTTATCGGAACTCAAAACTTTATCGGAAAGAGTATTAATGTTCGGCTAATGAGAATCATTAACTGACTTTGATTAAATTGTTTTCGAGAAAGTTTGAAATGATACAGATTCCACTGGAAAAATTTAAGTGCTTAAGGCGTAACTTTCAACTTCTGCGATTTCACGTGTTAATACCATCTAAATTTCATGGAGCGATCGTAAGTGATTGCAATCGCTGGAGTTGCGGAGTAAGGCCTCCAAATGAAACATTCACACGCGAACCGAGAACAGAGCAATGTATCAGTGGCAAAAACAAGAAAGCTTCAATAATTTAGGAATTTACGCTGTGTTGAAAATTCCACGTCAATCGAATTATTTATTAAGACTATTCACTTGTTCTGTTCCAGTTTTAGTTGGCACATTCTCCATGTTTCGTTTCATTCTGAAATCTTTTCATTAAGTCATGTCATGTCAATTTTCACCAAAATTTATGTGTCAGTAAAATTCTTTAGCAGTCGAATATTTTCAATGTGCATCAAAAACTCTTGAAAGACTGAGTTTGAAACACACACAACAACAACAAAAAAATGCCATTGTTTTACCCATTCAACCAGCCACTTAAACTGCAGAGTATACTTTCATATTTCACTACCATCGTACTCCTTTCATTTTGGTGACACAGTTGCAACTTCATCAATTTACAATGTTACTCTTGCGCTGTCACAACAATTTTATGCCGTTCATGTTTTTTTTTTCTATTGAAAAACACATTTCATGGAAAATCTGTTTTAGTTATTCGGAATGCAAAATTTCTCAAGCACATTTTATTTTTGTAACACAAAAAGAATGAATGTTGAATGATTCAATTCAATGCACCATATTCCATGAAGTGGAGAATGAATTTGTGTTATTTTTTTATTATATGGCACCGAATATACCATAGTTAGTAGTAGTAATAGTCGGTTTTTGTGGCATAAATATATTAAATTTAAATTTTTCGTTGATTGGTTGAAATGGTACAGAGAGCAGTTGCTGCAATGGTGGTTCAAATCCCAAACCACCGAAACCGGTTAAAGAGAAAAAGGAAAAACCGAAAAAGGAAAAGAAAGAAAAACCCAAGAAGGAAAAAGGTGCAGCTGGTGAAGGTACTGCTGCTGAAGCTAAAGAAAAGGATTCGAAATCAAGTGGAAAAGAGAAAAAAGATGAAAAGGCCAAACCCGTTCCATTCCAGGTAAACAGTGAACCAAATTCAATGGCGCATTTTCATTTAAATGCCATTTTGTTTTTCTTTTTTTTTCCGGTTTTGTTTTAATTTTCATTAGCCAAATTCATAATTTTATTTTATTTTATGCTATATTGCACTGCGCACTTATTTTCAAAATTCACAACATACACACACACACACACAAAAATCACATTTCATAAATTGCACTTGAAAACTGAAACACAAATTTTGGGGCCAACAACAAAAAAAATTGTGTGATTATTTTGTTGATTGATGACAAAAGGAAGGATTACCGCGAAAACAACGCGATATCGTACGGGAGCGATTGAATTCGATATCAATTGAACAGGTGAGACCGGTTGTGCGTTGATTTGTTGAAAGTCAAAACGATGAAATCGCTTTCAACGCAATCAGCACTTGTGTCTCTTTTATCGATTGACCAATGTATCAATGGTTTGAGAGTGAAGAGTTTTAATTGCATTTGCCTCTAACACGCTTGCTCATATAAACATTTTTTTTTTAAATTAACCACATTTAAATTGCATGGTCGTTTTCGGAGTGTGAAAGTTTGATGAGCAGTTTCAGATTTAAATTGAAATTATTTAACTAAACTAAATGTTTGATTATTACGAAAAAAAAAAATAGGAAGCACCAGCTGCTCCAGAGCCTGAAGTTCAAGTGGCAACTCCTAAAAATGTTCGTCGACGCAAAACAACTCATAATGATCCTAGCTATGGAAGCTTCTTCTTGCGTGTTGGTGCTATCGGTAAGATTTTCTATTCAAATTGATATCAAATCATGTCTTTTACAACATTTCATTAATTTTACATTTCAAAAACAGCATTTGGTTTGGGTACATTGATTTATGTTGGATTGGAACTGGGCTCATTCTTCGAAATACCATTCACTTCACCATGCCATCAAATTTTACGCGGTGTAAATCCATTGTTGCAGATGATCTTCACCTTTATGCAAATGTATTTCATTTTCATGAATGCAAGAGTACGTATTTTCACAATGATTTTTATTGATTTTATTCACCATAAAATTAAAATTGACAACGGAAAATCTAATAAAATTTATTGCCAAAACCAAAAATTTCCAGTTAAATATTCATCGCTTCAAAGTATTGGCACGTTTTGGATTGATGCATATTTGCGCAACGAATATTTGTGTATGGATTCGAACTTTGGTATTGGAATCATTGAAAGAGATCACATTCTACTTCCAAAAGCGTCAAGGTGTTACGGAAGATGGTGTATTGATTGATTCAATTCGTTCGCATACACTTCAACATGCCGGAACTGTGTTGGGTACACATTCGGGTCCGCATCCCGAATGGGAACCAATTGATTTGCGTGTACGTGATGAAGCCAATGAGAATCTCTTGTCAAAGGCATTGAATTCAACGGCTCGTGCCGCTTCAAAAGCTCTATATCGTTCGGCATCATATATGCCGGGTGATGCAACCACACAAGCAACACCATCGGCAACATCTGAGGATCTTGATAGCACCACCATGATTCGTAAACTCAAGAAATTTGTAAGCACCACGGTTGCAACAACAATCAGTTCAACTTTACCAAGTACAACAACAACGACAACCACATCAACCACCACCACCACCACTGCACCAACCACAACACCACCACCATCACCAAGCACATCAACATTATCCCAAATCACGGAATCATCATCGTTTGCATCGTCTACGGTTCAAGCTATTGTAACTGATGCAGTGACCACACCATCAACTCCGGCATCTTTATTCAGCAATCCATTGTCTGGATTGGAAAATGCATTCCAAACCATGTCTGGTCTATCGCACAATGAAACACAATTGGAAAGTTTGGATTCATTATTCCCACAAGCATTGATCGCATCCAGTGCACCCGGTACCAATTTAAGTTGTGGCCGTGTCAATATCATGGGAACTATTGTTCAGGATTCAGCACCATACTTGTATCCATTTATCATTGAATACTCACTGATTGGTAAGTCCACACAAATTTCCCAAGTCCAGCAGCTAAATTTCAAATACCATTTGAATTGTTTAAATTAAATACGAATTTGTTGTTTGCGGTACAATTTCAGGTGCTGTTGTTATTTACGTGATGTGGAAACACATTGGACGCTATGCCAAGGGTAATGAAGAAGATTTGGAACATCGTTTGGAAGTAATGTTGTCACGTCGAGCTGTTGCCATGGCACAACGTGCACGTTCTGGCCGTGTTGATTGTGTTGGTGCATCAAAAGGATTATTCTTTGGACTATTGGCACTTGTCGCATCGCTCATTTGTTTAATTCTATTCTTTGTTTTGGTCGTGAAAAAAGAATTCAATCGTTTGGCTATCTTTCTGGCTGATTGCTCGCACGGTGCCATTTTGTCACTTTCGATTTTGGCCATTCTCATTGGATTCTGTCGGTAAGCATCTTGATCACCATCTAACACAATCGATTTTCTCTCGTTTTGGATTGAAACTCATAAACTCATTTGATTTTCTTTTTTCATTGCAGCGTTTCGAAATTGAAATTCCGTTGTGAAGAAACTGGCAATTTAAATGACATTCTATTACGCATTTCGGCATTCGGTGTGTTCATCTATTCGGCATTCAGTATCATTGCTGGTGCATTGAATTTGTATCCACTTCATGAACCAAGCCTCTTGGTCACCGTCACCAGTTCCGTTGTTGTACTTCAGGTCGTATTGCAATTGTTATTCATTGCTGATGTATCAAGACGCCGTGTACATTTGCCGGAACATGATCGCACCAAACCAGGCCGACAAGTTGTCACGTTCCTTCTCATCGCGAATGTCGCAATGTTTGCCATTTATACATTCGAAGCACAAAAAGTTGCTAACAATCCGGTAAATATTTAATATTTTATGAATATCTGAAACAAAAAAAATACACAAATATTCTTTAAGACTTGTAAACACTTGCTAAACTTGGGGAAAAAAACATGCGTTCATTTGTCAGGTTCAACTGAATTTCTATGGTTACATTGGATGGGCGCTGATCCAACGGGTCACTTTGCCATTGTGCATCTTCCATCGATTCCACAGCGCCGTTACATTAGCCGAAATATGGAAGACCACCTACAAAGCGCGTTTAGAGTAAATTGACAACATTCTCGCTGGCCATCATCAAACATTCTCCATCCCCGAAAAAAATCCAGTCAACAAATTTCAATCGTATATTGCTTAAAGCACACACACACACACGTAAAAAGCAGCAATAAAGAAAAAACCAAATAAAGGACAAACAATCCATCCAATACCTTTTGACGATGCTTTAAACATGACAGATTTGTTGCATACATTTAGGCATTTAATAAAATAAAATGAAACAAACTCGAGTGTGGAGTGATGTTTGCGATGAAAAACGGTAAGAGAAAACCATCAACAACTGGACGAACTCAATGCACGCTAAGTTTCGTTCCAAAGAAACAATTTTAAATTTTTAACAAACAACAACAACAACAACAAAAAAACATACATATTCAACAACAAAACAAATCGAGTCAAACACATTTAACACATTTATATACGTATATAAAGAAAAAAAAAACACACAAAAACTAAAAAAATTACAACAAATAACAAAAAAAAACCTATTAATTTTTCTTGCAATGTCAATATTTATAGATGGAAAACAAAAATGAATCAAATCAAACTATATGTGTGGTTATAGATTTTGTTCTTGCTCTTCAAAGAGTGAAGAGCAAAAACATCTCTAAAAGCGATAAAAAGTAGAAATTACATACAAATGACAAAATTTATTTATTAATTTGCAACAGTCTTTTTATATTTGTATTTAATTTAAGATGTGATTTTCAGCGTTCGTTTTTTCAACGTAAAATAAAAACCAAACAAAATGAACAACTTTATGTTATTTATAATTACCGTAAATGAAAAGAAATGATGAAACAAAATCTGAACAACAAGATTTACTATACTAAATAGAATCTAAATAAGAGATAACTGAATATTAATTGGGATTTTTTTTCATTGTTTTTCTTTTTGGGTTTACATTGCATGAGTTTATTATATATCACAGCAAAACATTGTCCGTGAATTCAAAATGAAGACACAACACCACAATTTTTTTTTTCCGCGAAAGTCTAAACAAAACAAAAATCAGTCTAATTAATTTTTAGGATTTAGTAATTGATTAAGGATTCAAGCGTCGAGGAAAATGTGTCTAATGAAAACTGGATGCTTTTTTTTCGGCCAGGTCGTTGTGCAATTGGAAAACAAACAGAATAAAATGAAAAAAAAAAAAAAAAAATACTGACGTAAAGAAAAAATACGACGATTATGTTTGTGATTGACACGCCGATAGAATCCATGTGTTCAAAATAACCTTAACTAATTAGGCATAGTGCGAGTCCATTGAACATCGGACAAACGCCAAAAACCCAACTCAATGCATAAAACAAAAACAACAACTATGAACATTTACACTGCTCCTTGTAACACAAAAAAAAATACTTTTGAGGATGTCTTTTAACATCATCTGAAACAGCAACAACACACAAAAACAGAACCAACTTTCAAAGCCAATAGATTAAATTTAACATTATAAAACAAAAAACATATTTAGAAACATTCATAACATTCATCTAAAGAAACAACAAATATACCACACGAAAAAAAAATCATAACACAAAAACACATAAATAATAGCTACGCTCCATGAAAAATGGATTTAAACAACACAACAACAACAATAAAAAAAACATGCAAAATAAACAACATCGTATTTGAATAAGGATCTAAGAAACTATTATTGTAACTGATATTTCCGATGTAATAAGCAACAAACAAATTAATTCAAAAGAATAAAATAAAAAACACGTGAAAAACAAACGAACAAGGATATGTACTTAAAAATATAGAATTATAAAAAAAAAAAATAATAAAAATTGTTCTCATCCATGTATTAGGTGTGTTTTTAGAAACAATACAAATAATAAAGAAACAAAACTAATTTATTTAATGAACAATCGCGTCACGTAGAAACAACAACTCAAATTTTCGGTTTTTGATTTTTTATGTTTTTGTTTTTTTTTTTGGATTTTGGAAAAGATTTTCCTCGATGATTTTTTGACCAAGTAAAAATAGATTTTGCTTATAAGTCATAAGCTATGACAGACTTATATGTTGTAAACTAAAGAAAGCAATCTATTATTTTATGGTATCCGTTGACCGAACCGATAAACTCAGAGAGATTCAATGAAAATCTAGTGTTAAGATCGATCCAGGTTTCGGATGATAAATCTGACGTTTTTTTTTGTTGGTTTTATTTTCATGTTTGCAAACATGATACACACTGAATAATTGTCGCATAATTATCATTTTCACTAGCTGCATTGTAGTCAATGCGCTGTTCGTCATTGTTTCGGCACTGGCATTGTTTTGTTCGATTTGTTTTTTTAAATTTTGGGTTAAAATCAATATGAATTCGTAGAATGTTTCGTGCAACACATACGCACATTTTTTTGTCGCATTTTTGTCGCTTTATTAATATTCAAAACGTTCCAATTGAAAAAAAAACATCCTTTTAAGAAAACAAAACAACAAATTTTTACATTTTTACACCAGCAAATTTAAGCGAATTAGAATAGACAAAGTAGAAAATGCGTTATCAAAATTCTATTGTAGCAATATTTCATGTGTGTATTTTTATTTCTAGCTGCTTGATAAACAGTGAGAACTGTAAAAACGAGTCACACACATTTCTAACTGGGCTTGAACCATCAATTCCACTGGTGCAAAAAACGCATGTGAAATATTTGCCCAACAATTTTAACACATTTTTCCTCTTGTACAATGTCGATTTTTGTTCCAACCCCCGAAAACTATAAGGCTTAGTGAAACGAAAACGTTAGCGCGTGCGTGCGTTAAACGCCATCATTTTTCCTCTCTTTCTTCGATTTGGGATACCAATTTTTAAGCGTTATAGTCGAAAAAAAAAAATTTAAAATTTCACTTTATGTTTGTTGGCATGTAGATGATAAATAAATTCGTATTTAATAACCAAGACAAAAAAAAAAAACAAACAAAGATATTGTAATACCATTTGTAGTACCAAAATACCAATACCAGTACCATTTGCATTTAAAAAAAAAAATGAAAAAAGAAAAAAGAAAATAACGCAACAACAACAAATGAAACAAAATAAAATCCTTTAACATTTATCGGATAGAGTCGAGTTCGTAACACCATTTACATTGCTGTAAATAAACGTTTTCAAGTCATTTATACACTCCCACCAAAAAATAAAGAAAAAATGCATTTCAAGTATTTGGCTTGTGAACCATTTCTATAAATCCATTTGATACATTTGATAACGAATTTTTTCAAAACGCATTTTCATCGAACACCTCTCTCTCTCATCAATGTCAGACAGCTTCATCGTCCATTCATACAATTTGAATCATTGCATGTTGACATTTAAACCAATTTAATACACAATTTCAATTCGAAATAATTCATAGTCTCATCAAATATTCCATGATCTATTAAGTAAATGTGACATATATTTGTGTCCGTGTTTCCCTCAAATCGAAAGCAAACCAAAACAATATTTATAGTACACACACAGCGAGTGTTATCCGTATTCTCTAGTATTTTTTTTTTTTGCAAACAAAGAGGAATGCATTCAATCCATCACCTGTATTTATCCATCTCTCTTTGTATGTACCAAAGAAAAAACCCTTCAGAATGCGGTTGGCCACTCTCAGTGTGTTATAGTATAAGTGCGAATCGACGAATCCAACATTTGATGTTTTCATAAATTCCATAATATTCACATAGTGTTTAAAACATTTCATCAGTCGTCCATGAAACTAAGAAGGTAAAATTCACAATTCAATCACACGAACAAACAGAAACAGAAACAAATAGCATCGCATACATGAGGCGAATTACTAAAACCCACCAAACATTTATTTCTTTAACAAAGTCTGTTGAACATTTCTCAGTGACAAAACAAAAACGGGAATTTTGTTTCCAAAATACTCCGAGGACCAGAATTCACACCACGCAATTTTTTTTTTTTTAGAAAAAAAAATCACTTTTGACATTGTTTCAATTGAAACAAAAAGAACACACATCATTCATAATTTGCATTTTGTTGCCATTTTTACAGCAAAAATAATAATAAAAATAAAAAAAACATTGCGATTTGTAGATTGTTTGCAAATTTTCTCTAAATTACTTTAAAAGAAAACCAAAAATATTAAAAGATGCATTGATTTAAAACGAAACATCTGATAAATCAATGGCTAAACAAAAATGGGAAAAAATAGTTACATTATTATTAGTATAAAACAAAAACAACTAAATTTAGCATTCTCAAAAGTCGAACACAACAAAAAAAAAAACGCTTCAGTATGAGAAACTCTGTTTGAAACCGATTCAAACGTACAGTACGAATCATGCTTTCAATTAAGAAAATCTACCAAAAAAAAAAAAAAACAAAAAAAAATATTACCAGATCGATGATTACAAATAAACTGTGGAAAAAAACAAATTTTTCTTGTTTTGTTTTTCTTCTTTTTTTTCAAATTTACAGACAATTGAAGACCATTCGAGGTGAGCTATGGCATTTGTGGCTATTTTGTCCAGTGTCCATCAATCGCCTCGTTTGAGGTGGCGGCATTAATCCTTTTGATGATTTTTTATTTCATTCTGCCAAAAAAATGCACACTTTTCTTGCTTGCTGATCTTATTTATGGGTTGATTGATTTCTCTTCTTTGAAGAGACCCTTTGTGTTTCGCATTATTGTTTGCCGAAAGTGTAAATCATGTTAAATTGTTTAAAAATTAGTGGTTGTTCGATTCTAATTATAGTTGATTACATTATAATCTAAATGAACACCTCTTCTATGCACTGTTTTTTTTTCTCCAGCAACACTTTGCATCTATGCACGATGCACTCGTTCGATGCAACAGAAACACCACGCAGAAAATTATAGACGAAAGAGTGATAGAGGCGCGACAAAGAAACAAATGTGCATGGTATAGCGCTTCAATATAGCGCTACGTTGGTTTTAGCGGTGCCCAAGGCCATCAACCATATTCTAATCGATATTTAAAAGCACCTTTTAGTTGTATTGCAAGCACGGAACAAAAAAAAAAACATCAATTTGGTTTTGGCACAAACGACAGAAAACAATCAATTTTTGGCACATCCAAAACTGACATCACAAATCATCTTTGGTTCTCGATTGTATACATCATCATCATATTTGTCGCACGCTTTTGTATCAAAGCTGCATTTGAAAACAACAATGTATTCGATCAAGTACTATAATTAAGCTTCATTAGCGTCTGGGAAGTGTGGAAGTTGAGAAATGTTTCATTGGTAACATTCTTTGTCGGATAAATATTTGCTTTCGGCAGAAGCATTTTTGGCACACACACACACACATAAAAATCGAACTCAAATTGGTAAAAGAGGCGAATGCGCTCTCACATTTACTCGATTAGACATGCATACTTACGAGCTGGCTTACAAGTCACTGACACAGATATTGGCATCTTGAGAAAAAAAAACAAACGGAAAAGATGAGCATAATCTTCTGTAGCGTTCAACCTGATCAAAATCAATAATCAATTGCTGTCAGCTATACTCGAGTCTGATGGGTCTGAAGATAGTATTCACTTGATAAGGTTTTTATTTTCGTTATTTCAGCCCCAAAAATCGACCAAAACCAAAATGCTTTCACAACATTTTAAAATCAAGAATATATTTAGTTGAAAATTTCAACTTGAAAATAACCAAACTCAATGAATCTGATAGTTTTGATAGCAGTTTTTATTACAAAATAATTACAAAAAAAAACGAAAAAAAATAAAAATAAAAATAAAAATAAAAAAATTATAATAATTTATGGAATGTCAATAGATTCATCTAAAATGTGATCCTATACCTGTATACATTAGATTGCGAAAATTGTGCTTGGTCTGGCTGTGATGCCTCAGCCGAAACCATGACCAGCTGGATTTATCCACGGCCTAGCTTTATGCATATTTTTTTTTTTTTTTTACCCGAAAAAATATTCTACATCTTTACGTCAACAATTTTCATTTAATTCCTGTAGCTATATTTTATTTATCTAGTACTGTGGCAGATAATTATTATTGTTTATATAATCATAGTATAAATCGGGTTGATAAACTGGATATGGAATGGTTTCGCATAATCGTTGTAAATTTGGCTGAACATAGGCAGTTCGACAGCCGGACGCATAAAATGGTCTTCGTATATAAAATAAATTATACAAAAGTGCATTGAGATATGAAACAGGTATATTGCCTTGGGTTGGCTGATTTGTCATGGTTACGGCTGGGGTCACAAACGGTGAGACCTGATGACAAGAGAGAAATTGAAAAAAAAAACAGAGAGAGAGAGAAAAAAAGTCTTTATCGAGCGTATAGTTGAAGTGTTCGGTAAGTTCGCGGCATTAAAATTGGTATTGCATAAAATATAAGTTTGGTAACTATTTTGAGTCAATGTGTTGTCACTTAAACGAGTATTTACCACAATTGTGTTGTCCACCAACTAGGGTTTTTCGATAAATTTTGAATTGCAGTCGTGAAATCTGTGTTCTGTTGACTTACCGATGTGCCGTATGCGTTGGCTTTGAAGTATTGGCCGGATGGTGTTGTTTTGGATGGGAAAATGGGTGTTAATGGTTTTGTTGAAAATGTTTGTTGATTGATTGGTTCGCGTACGTCATATGAAATTAACGGTTGAACCGGTTGAATTTGGGAAATTTTCGAAATTGGTGTCAATTGTGATAGCGGTGTTAGTTGAGAAACTTGTGAAATTGGTGTAAGTTGTGTGAGTTGTGAAACTGGAGTTAACTGTGACAGTTGGGTTATTGGTTGCAATGGAACTTGAAGTGCACGGGTATTTAGTGGTTGTGAGCTAAGTGCTTGGAAATTCTGTAAGTTTTGTAAACTTTGCGGTGATGCTAGAGTTGGATTAATAGTTTTAAAAGCGCTCAATCCCTGACCTAAACCTAGTGTATTCGTAAACAGATTCGATCCAGTTGGTTTGTTTGATGATAAAATGGAATTTAAACCAAAACGGCTGGAAATTTGATTGCTTAAATCACACACAGTGCCACCGATAAGCCGTTTCAATGGAGCTGAATAAATGCGGAAATTGACATCACTGTAATCAAGATTTGACATTAAAAATATTGGCATTCGATCGGAAAGCACCCAAACATTTCGATTTTCATCAATTTTTACATCGGCCGGAAATATAAGTCCAGTATCATCACGATCAACGACACCATGGAAAGCCGGCTCATATGGCATTGATGTGTGCCAACATCCAATCGAATTTTGATCAATTAAATTGAATAACATAACACCATCATCGCTGCAAACTCGTGCCGTTGTATGCGCATTTGAACCTCTTTCATTTGGAAAGAAGAAGAAATCATGGTAACTGTCTTCGGTGCGTGATTCATCACGAAGAATACGAGTTGATACGGAAAATTCACGATGACTAGCCAATGGACTGAAATACAATGTACGGAAGCCATCTGAACGTATTGGTGATAAAGCCAATCCAAATATTCCTTCTTCGCCCCATTGGAAATTTAAGCCACCGATGTTGAAATCACCACGCAATGGATCCGGGTAGAAGAAGCTGTGCTCAAAACGCCATGAACGATTTTGCTCCCATGAGTACCTAATCGAAACAAAATAAACCTATGAGATAAGGATAAATCTTTAGCCAAACCTTGGCCGTTAGCCAAAAAAAAAAACACAAAAAATGTGGAGAAATCATACGCAATCAATCCATAGCCAAGCTCATCGCTGAAGTAGGCAAATGTATCTTCACAATTCTTTCCAATATCAATGGCTGTATTTGCAATGAATGTATTTGCATTGGTATCTTCAGCACGGAATTCATAACGTCGAATGCGTGTATTTGTTGCCAAATCAAACACATTCACACTGTATGGGCATACATTTTGTGTGGTATTACCAATACCAATGGTTCCCGTATCCAAAACCCACAAACGACCACATTTGTCCGCTTTAATTCGGTAAACTGTATTCAGTCCATTTACACAATCGCCAACCGCATTTGAACGCCAGTCTGGGTATGGTATCAATTGCGGTGAACCGCTTATCGTTTGAGCCGTATCAATGTAAGTCAACGTTGCAGGAATACCTATTGAATATTTTAAATTATGATATTAGAATTAAAGCAGAGCAAAAAAAAACAAACAAAAAACATTTACATAAAACTAATTAATATCAACTCATTAAAATCAAACCAAAAACAGTCTTAAATTCAACAAAAACCTGTGAAAATGTGACAAATAGCAATTAATCATATGACATGGATAAAAAAAAATGTTTTGATTTTTTTTGTTGCAAATAATTGTGGATTCGCTGTGAAATGACCTCAAAGTATAACACCTTGTATGACATTTTTGGTCCAATGTGGAAACCCATAAAGTCATTGATTAATTGATGCAGAATTTGCATCGTGCCTATTTATGCCTATAACGGTTTTATGACATTTTTTTCTAACAAAACCAGTTCAATCGCGTTTTTCTTTACTATGCTCAACTATGCGCAAATGCGCATTCTCAAATTCTTGTTTATTGTGTGACTTTTAGTTTTTTGTTAGATTGTACACACTTTTAATTATTGCGTAAGTCCCATGGTTGAAATCATGCGTAAGACCTAAACACTGTCCATTTCAAGTAAAATGAAATTTACTTCAATATTTTTGCAAATTAAATGTGAAAAAGAATAAGCAATCTACTCAAGAAGTCTAAATCTAATATGACATGTGGATCATTAGACTCAATAAACAGCATTTTTAAATAACTCTGTTTTTTTTTCTCTGGCTTAGAGTCTTTTTTTCTAGCTCAGAGTTTTTTCTTTTACATCAACCGTTTTCGGTAGTTATTCACATAGCTTGAAGACATGAATTTCTGTGAATAATTTTCGCTTATAACATGACCATGTGTCAACATAAACATAAAGAAGGTGTTATTGTGCGGCTCTCTTGAGAGCTGAAAAATTAATTGATATTAATTTTCATCATTGGTTTTCATTTAATCAATTATAATTATGATTTAAAGTATCGTAAATTATTCAAATTTAATTGATTTGTCATTTATCACCCATTTGAATAAATTCAAAAAAAAATTGGTTGTGACGGAAAAACTGTGTTGTTTTGATGGATCAATCGAAAAAGGCGTTTAAATTAGTAGCGCAAGCATTAAGTAGTTGAAAAACCAGTCTGACAAATAAAAATGTCTTAAAATAATCGGATTTTTTTGTTGTTGTTGAAATCAGCTGTGTAATGCTACGGAGAGACAAAAAAAAATTCTTGTCATTGATATTTCATAATAATTTAGAAAACTACCAAGTGTTGCAGTTAAGGGATAGCTCAATGCCGTTAAAAGTGTTTGCAAAAACATCTGAAAAATTAGTGAAAAACACAGCATGCGATCAAAACCACTTGAAGAGGCCCACTATTCAACAAGTAAACACACAGGCTTGTCCGCCGAATCGTAAAAATTGCAACACTTCGATTTAACTGTTGTCTACCATATATTATTTATGTATCACTCGAACGTTTAATTGGTGCAATAAAAGATTATGCGTTGTATTTATTTTGTTGTTGTTTTTGTTGTTGTTGTTTGCATTGAATGTGGAACAAACTACCAATAATTTCGCCATCAAACTAGATCAACTGAAACCACACATATGTTTTTTTGTTGTTGTATTGAACATTTTCGGCTCTTGGCATTTCTAGGATTATTAATAAATTCCGTCCAAATAAAATATCAATTTGAAATCCCCAACAATGTTATATAGAATGATGTTGCGTGCATAAAACGTTTAGTCAGTTACAGATACATCGAACATTGTGAGCGAAATGAAGTATCAATCAGTGTAGTACGGTGCAGTTGTATGCACTTTCGTCGATGATGAAATGACGTTGATTTTTTTGTGGTTAGTTTTTTTCTTCTTCTTCTTCTTTTCTTTCTAGATGACCTAAACGGTTATTGACTTGAGGCCCAAGGGTAAAAATTATTGTGAGAAAGTAAAAACGAAAGCAAATTGGACACGAATCAATTGCCTGAATCGTTTTTTGAAAATTGAGTAATATTAGATTTTCTGAGAAGACCTAGATGGTGGTCTTCCCCTCACCTCAAAAAATTCTTCAACACGACATTCAATTTCATATTTATTGCATAATTGCTGTAATTTTGATTGCAAACATGTCCATTTTTCTATCAATTCAATAAATGTGGAAATAAAAGGTGTAAATGAAAGTATTGTCGGGTGTTTTTAAGTTAATTTGAAGCATTTAACCAATTATCACATTTTGCTTTTGTATCTCATTCTTTGGGGGAAAATTGTTGATAATAGCTATTGCATCCAGCAATACGGCTTCACACCAAAATGCGTCAAATGCAACGAAAATGAATCATGGTGAATGAATAACGGTATAAAATGCATTTGCACCACATTTTGACGCACATTTTTTGTGGTCAAATCAGTAGTTTTTCTATTTTTCTGTTCGAATGAAATTCATCCGAAGCTACAAAATGTGAGCCTAGTTTTAATCTGTCAAAAATTGATATTTTTTCGTTCAACTTCTACTTTAAAATGTTTTAAATAGATTTGATTACAAATCATCATTTAAACCTTAAACTGTTTGTAAATTTGAAACGCAATCATTGAGCCTAAGCACATCATATCGTTTCAAGTTATTTCGCGGCATTTAATTCATTCAATCAAAAAAAAAAAAAAGTTAAATGCGATTGCAAGAAAACTCGCAATCTTTCAATTCTTCGCATAAATTCATAATTTTTGTTATTTCGTTTGTTGTTCATCATGTAAAATAAATTCACAGATGAGATAGAATTTGCATTGAATCGAAATGCAACGCGTGCCACTAATCTAAATAGTTTTTTGTTTTGTTTTGTTTTCAAAATATTTTATTTAATTCTTTTAACACAAAACGAATATCATCACATCAAATGGAACAAGATGCAATTATAATGTCTCTTACCGTCTCTCCAGCGTGGCACTGTAACAAATAGTTTCGTTCCCCAATGTTCAATGCCCACAGGTAATGCATTTTGTGGAATATATGTGCCTGATGCAAGTGCAATATCTTTCATTGCTCGCGTTGGAAATACAAAATCCAATTGATTCCAACTGTAGCGTTCTTCCAATTTAAATGCACCATGCGAAAATCCAAATATGGCAAAACACCACAGAATCACACTTGTCATGTTTCTTAACATTGTTTTTGTTTTCGTTGTCAATTTCAATTTCAATTTTAATTTCAATTGCGATATCACAAGCAAGAAGTCGTTTCACTCGTGTAAATTGTTAATCACAATCTATTTGATTTGTACAACTTCTTATACATCAACTTTGATTTTTTTCCCGATTTTTTTGTTTGTTTCTTCGTTGCGCTTGATTATTGTTTATCAAGCAACGTTTTGTCGTGTGTTCACTGTGATTCTAAAACACGAAATAACCGTTTAAGTCGACGGTACGACGCCTTTAATTTATTAACAATTTGCAAAAAAAAAATCTCCCCACCGGACGACGCGCCAAGCAAAATTCGCGCGCCAAAACCAAATCCAAAATCTATACATGTGTTAGACACATTGAAACATATACGAACAAAAAAAAAGTGTACAAGAAATGGAAATTGCTGTGGAACCCATAGAAGCAATGAGTATTTACAACATAGAAGAAAAAACAAAACAAAACACAACAAAACGCGAATGCAAGTAACACATACAGGCCGTTATCAAATTGCGTGCAACAATCACGAACATGTGCGTAGCTGCCATATAAAGGAAGAGTTTGCCTGTGCGATTTTTTGTTTCGTTGTTGTTGTACACAAACACAAATGCATCGTACACAACTAATAAACACTTTGCCGTCGAAAAAAGTCGTCTAAGCGACCTAAGCGGGTCGCATGCTTGAACAAATCTCATCGCTGTGCCTCACATAAACAAAACACAAAAATAATTACAAGTGTTTTTTTTATAATTAGCACGCATTGCATTCTATATGTTTGGATGTTCAATGGAACGAATCGAAGAAAAAAGCAGAAGAGAGGAAAAAAAATAATATATGCAATAACGAAACGTTAACAATGACGCCAAATCGAGCAAAATTACCCACTGATGCACATTATGAGAGAAAAAAAAGTCGTTATGCTTATTGTGTATAGAGATGATGTGGCTCTGGTTTTTTTTTCTCGTTACAATGTTTCAGTTTCCGCTTTTTGATGTTCAAATTTGGTGCACCAACGACAATAACAACAACAACAAAAAATGACATCAGGTTAAGAATCAACCAGTGGACAGTGAAGGTAAAATAGTAGTTGAGTTCCTAGTGCTCGTACTATGTTACAAATGTTACATGTGCATCGTGTGAAAAACCAAAACAGTGTCCACTGATTACATTTTTTACGCTCTATACGGCATACACATTTGCACATGTACATGCTGCTGCGGAAGCAAGATTCATTTGGCTGAATAGAAAATCCAAATTGCACAAAAGCAATTGTTCAAACAAGTGCAAAATAAATGAATAAGACTTTCCAGTTCCTACGCGTACATGTTAGCCAATGCAATCTGTCATTTAAACCATTTTCATGCATTTATAATTTGTACCGTTTTACTGTCAAAAACACTTAAAATTTGCATACCCGCAACCATACTGAGCCGGTTTGTTGCTGAATGCTGTAACTCGAAAATGAGAAATTCATAATTCTTGCCTTGCCTTTCTTCATAATTCGCATTTGCTATACACCAATTTTTCGACCACATTCCACAAAAACCTCAAATGCATAATGCAAATTGTGCATGAATATGCGCTATTAATCTCTTGAGAAGTATCTATCAACGATTGCCCAATGAAATGAAACAATTTCATATGCAGTAATCAAGCGGTTGTTTGGATATTTAATAAGTGGCATTTCGAAAAGCCAAAAAAAAAACAGATTCAAGTCGAATTTTTCTTAAATATCAAGTCGAATTTTTAACACTTCAATGCATACTTTCTATCCACATTTGTTTTTTGTTTTTCTGTTGTTGTTGTTGTTACAAATGTAAAAACTACTAACACAAACCTGATTGACCAGAGATTTGATTTACAGAAATTAGTTTTTGTTCAGAGTCAATGCAAAAATTGATGGAACCGGATAATAAATTCAGTCAACAAATCGAAGTAAATAACAAAAAAAAAAAAACGATCATTTGATGTCAATTGAGCGCGATTTCCAGTTGAAACTGCAATTTGCCATAGCAATGGTCATTTGTCGAATGCATCTAACGAGATCCTGCTAGTTGAACGATTGCAATTCAAACATGTGTCATTTCTCACGTTTTGCATTAAGATACAACAAAAAAAAGCCACGTGAATGGAAAGCAAACGCTTGCACGACGTCAAATGTGCTAATATGTGATGTGAATATCTCAATTCAACCGTTGACGTTGCTATAATTGGATAGGCAATAGGCACTTCATCCAAATACAAAAGTGATTTCGAGTTTTCAATTAATAGTTTTATGCAAATTTGTGCAGCAGAATCCAAATACAATTTTATTCAAGTGAATTTGAATATTTCATCAACCAAAAACCAAACCATTTTTGGAGGAAATATCCGTTTTACCAAAAAACAAAATCCTAAAACAATGTTCTCAATCTATTGAGAAAAAAAAAATCCATAGAACATCAACTTGATATTATCAACACGTCGGCTACATTGACTGCACAAACAAACAAACAATAAACAAACAAAAAAATCGAACATTTTTACGTCGTCGACAATTTGTAGCGTGCGAATAAAACAAAAAAAAAAAAAAAAAACAAAAACGTAAACATTGCGAGTAGTTCGTACAATTGTTCAACAACTTGTTATTTCATGCTTCAATGGCCATTGAATCTTTTAAAAGGTCCAATGCGTATACATCATAATCTACACAATTAATCATGTTTTTATGGCAAATACACATGAATAACTAAACAAACAAAACAAATTACGATGTTTTGATAAATTGCTTGATTCTTTGTAAATAAGAACTGGCATTCCTTGTATTTGATCCATTTAGTTTATTAACCTTATTTTCGGACTTGGTTCGAAAAACTCATCAATAAATTGCAATTGATTAGCCTAAATTACCGCCCATTGTAATCAATTTTTACTATCAACACATTTGTTTTCTCCATTTTTCCCTCGCATTGTAAAATCAAGTGGCTTAACTGTCGCGTGGACAATAAATTGGTGGCTTTTATCATCTGCAAGAAGAATACGTATCGTGTTGCGTATTGTACCTCTGAATCTAGCAATGATAAGCTTCATTCTTTACATTGAAAGTAAAAGTTCGACACTCATGAGGAACTGTTATGCACATTGCACCGTTTAATTGGCGATTAATTGATATTTAATTCAATGCGACGTGATTTTGGATCTAATGTAACACAAATCATAAAGCATGCCATGATGTTACACATCATGAACAAGTCAAAAATGTCTAATTCAATAGAAAAACCTATAAAGAATAGTACATTAAATGGTAACATGAGTAAGCAAGTCGGTCTTAATAATGAATCACTTATCTGCATTAATCCCATTAATCACCACAGTAGTAGATTCAGTGAATCAGATTCACAACTGGAGTCTCTATTCAAATACAAATTAAATATGTTTCATTTCTTTTTTCTATTATTTTATTTACGTCACAATACACTTTAAATTGAAATGATCAATCAAATTTTTTTTGCATAAGATTTTTCAACGAAAATAACCGAAATCTATTATCTAACCCAAAAAAAAAAAATTGGTCACAAGAAAGATCCATAATGTGTGTTCGAATGCCCTTAATTACAATTCCCATATGAATCATTGGAGAATTAAATCGAAATCAAACAAATTGTTCTATGCATCAGGCCCATTTAAACTCAATGCATAAAACTTGGCCAAACTGTGTGCACAATGCACAAAGCGTTCCAACACAAAACGTTTTGTTCAATCAAAAGCAGTCGCACTGCACACCGAGACCGACCGGTGTTTATCGAGCGTAAATTTAAGTTATGTGCGAACAACAATAAATCACAAATTATCATTAGACAGCTAATGTAATAACCAGATACGTTAATTTGATTTATTTCCATGGAATTCAGTGTCAAAGTGGCTATTATAGTAAACAAGTTACTTTCTTCTCGTTGTATACACATCACACAACTTCAATTCATACGTGTTTTTTTTTTCAAAACACAAAACTTTTCCGGACCAGACCGGAACGCAAAGACGATTTTTGTTTATGTATAAAAGTGCTAAACAATGAGCATAAACGTTCATTCAACCATATGATTGCAGAGCACATATATGCGATTCATAAGTACCATTTGGAATGGAGTGCGTTGTGTTGTTTTACTAAGTATAAGTAACTAATGTGTAAATGAAACCGGTCTGGTAAAACTTTAACGGCAACCGTCGTTGTCATCATGTACAGAATTTTTGTTGTCAGGCAACGACTTTGGCCTCCACATTGAATGTACGTCGTTACGTAAATTTGATTCACGACACTTGCCCCGATGCTTAATGTTACGATGCACAACCGCTCAGCGAGCAAAGAGCAAAGTAAAGCATTTAAATTGCTGATCACATTACATCTCCGCATTAGATTCATCATCGAAATCGGAATCGAACATAGACTCGATGCCATAGACGGCGTGTGTGTTTTATCCACTCAACACCTTGATGCCATTGCCACGCTTTGTACCATGATATGCAATACGATTCATGCGTACCGTGAATTCAACGTTGGTTCGGCTAATTTTTGCTTTGGTTTGCGTTTCTTTTGCATATTGCACGCTTCATGTGATATTACTGTTAAGGTTATTCATGACTGACGCTGACGCTATCGCCACCAAAAATCGATTTCAATTTTATTTGATTTCAATTCGATTTTGTTGGTTTGATTTTTCTAGGTGTTGTTCAGGTTGTATACAATTTTAATACAATAAAAAGAGTTTATGGCAAAAAAACAAACAAACTGCATCTTTTTATTGGATTAAAAAAAAAAAAAAAATTGGAATCATGTTGTTAAATGTGTTGCAATAAAAATGTGAATTAAAAACCTAGAAAAGCCTATTTTTTCGGATTTACACTTGACCTTCTCAGTACGAGCACATTAACTCTAGCATTAGCTCAACGGAGCCAATAAAATGTTTTCATAAATAAAGTTTTCTAAGCCACTTCAGTTTCATTGTAAATGGAATTCTTACTGGTCGATGCTCTTTTTCGTAACAAGACATGCATTCGCTTCGATACGGACGAATATTGAAAATTCATTCCACTCAGAGAATAGTTAAAAATTCATGATTGAATTTAGATCGAGATGAAATACGAAGAAAAATGATTGGATGGAAACTGGATGGTAGACAAAAAAATAGCACTAGGACGAGGGATAAAATAGTTTTGAACATAAAATCAAAGGAATTTGCTCCAGCATTCAATGCACAGCAAAATGATGCAGGTAGAAAATGTATCACAATGAACAAATGATGAATAAAAGAATGAAGAGAGTTCTTCTCGGTAGCGCCATCTATCATTCAATCGCTTAACGTTTTTAACGCCTGAATGTATGCAATGATTTCTGAGTTCATTCCACTTTATTCTGTGAATGGTTTGCTGGTTAAATCGGAAATACACAACGAGAATCGCGTGCCGGAGCATCTCTTTCATCTTTTGTTGCATGTGTCGATTGAGCTAACATAAAAATCAAGTAAATATTACGCTATATTTGCAGTTTGTGTTCATAAAAACTGGCCATAATCTATACGGAGTGAGTGTAGCGTTATCAGGTCGCTTTGTTAAAAGACAACCGAACGAAACAGCTCTTATATTTATTCTACCGTCTTGAATGATGGGCAAAGAGAAGTGAATATCATTTTTACGACTCGATATTTGCTGATGTAAATACATAAAGTGAACATTGCACTGGTTTCAGTAATCATATGATAGCGCCGCACCAATGACACAAACTTGTTCAGGTGTTTAGGTGCTTTTAATATTTAGCTAGAATAGAGAGAGAGAGAGCGAGAGAGAGAGGGAGAAAAATGTGATTCTCTGAATACTTGTGTTCTCTCAGAATGAACGATTCAACCAAGAGATGTTCGAAAATTCACGGAATTTATTTGTGTCTTCGGCAGTTGATTAGCGAAAATCGAAATCTAATTGACATAACAATCTGAAGTGGTTCACCTGAAACAATCGTTGTTGTTTTTCTTTTCTCCCCCAAAATAACAATCAACTCGAATGGCTCAAAACTCTCTTTTCACAATAAACCGTATGTAATTTAAAGAAATGTGCATTTTTGTCCATCGCACACTTCAAACCAATCGAACAACAATTCGAATCGGCCGAAGGTAAGAATAGACAAAACTGCAACTATTTAATGAATAGGCATTTTGCTATCATTACATAATATTAAGCGAAATAAAACTACTGTTATTTTGTTGAATTGCGTGTGTAAAGAAGATGAGGAACAACAGCTCTGGAGAAGAAGAAAAAGAAAAAGTGGATCATTGAGTTCAATAACGAATAATCCTATAATTTGAGCAATCACTTGATCAACAATTTCAGCAGCAAAATCATATTACGTTTTTGTTCCCTCCTTTGAAAAATCGAAAAGATCTCGTCTATTTTCTTAAAGTCGCCTTGAAAAACCGTATCGACAACTCAAGTGCCCTATGAAGAGAATGTAAACGTGTGTAATAACAATGCTCATGAAATGAGTCGTTTTCTTGATTTGCTCCTTTTCTCTCTCTCTCTCTCTCTCTCTCTCTCTCTCTCTCTCTCTGTCTCTCTCTCTGTTCTCTCGTTCCATCTCGTTTGTGTTATATTTTTGTTTTTGGTTGTGTTCAATGAAGAAGAGGTTAAAAAAAAACCGTCCAGTCATAAATTTCTTCCTCATTTGGAATTATTTTGCACTAATTACACCATCTACGCAAGAATATTTGTGAGAGCCTCATCGGAATGATGAACGTGCAATCCAAACATCACCATACTAACGAGCTGCCGTACAGCAACGTGTTTTGTGGATATGTGTGTGTGTATGTGAATTACATACAGCCGTTTTAAAACGGATTTGTGCGCTGTTTGTTGTATCGGCTCAATTCGTTTTGTTGTATCGACATCATCGCAAAAGCAAAAATGTCTAAAACGAATGGAAACACTTGAACTTAAACAATGTAGTGGCTGAGTTTTCATCTAAACCCGTAATAAAAACCAATCCTCCTCTATTATTATTATGACGATAATTATTATATTGCTGCCGCTGACTGACCGATAGCTAGAAATTTATTCAAACTGTTCTCATTTGAAATAACCACCATTTTTTATTGATGATATTCCCGTCAATCGTCGGGTATTCTTGAAACTCCAATTTCAAAATCGGCCGCTTAGAAATTCTGTTTGCTAGATGGAATGAGCACCGGATAGATTCTAATCATGTGATTTCATGGAAATCGCACGAGCTACGCGGCACAATTCATTTCAGTTTTATTTTAATTGCAGATATATGGTTTGGTAAATTAAATCAGTTTGTGGCCATAAATGGGATAATTTAAAGTATACACGAAATTCAGCAGCTCAGTGTGAATGGCACACACAATGGCATTCCATTTCGAACCGTTCAATAGAATTCCATTGATTTGCACAGGAAACCGTTGAATCCATTGTAACGGAGTACACATCGAAAGGCCTTCATTTTTAACAAGCAGTGACCTGAAATTCGTGAGCAAACTGCATAAAATCTAGACGACAATTTTTGCAGTCATTTCGGACATTTCATGCCGAAAAAAAGTGGCCGAGAACAGTTGCATCAAGAGCAAGTTTGACAACTGAATTACACGAACCGCTGTTAGAATGCATCATTTTGTTGTTGTTGTTGTTGTTGCTCGCCATCATCGATTCGCTACAACGCGATTCTTTAATTTAATTTAAATTGTAGGTATCATCGCCACGTGAAATGTACTCGTCAATGCGATGCTATTTCACGAGAAAAATGTAATCAACGGAAATATTTGTGACAGAAACAGAATCAAATGGAGAAGAAAAAGGAAGAAAAAGAAAAACAGTCGCAGTAAAGCAATGAGCAATCAATTAAATGTGAGTTTACATTTTGTTACGGTTGTTGTTGCTACTGAAACCCGATGATTGTTGCCAAGCTCAAATCATTTTTGTTTTTGTTTGCCAAATTAATTCTCAACATTCTCTGGTGGCAAGCAGAACAGCTTGGACCAGAGATTCCATTACGATTGCATGAGGAGCAACAATGAAGACGATACAATTGAATGTTGTCGTTGTTGTTTACAATTTAATTAAGACATAAAAGAAGTTAAAGCCGAATAAATGAATGACACGAATAATTTTCAATGAAACCTGCGGCAAAAAAACTGTCAACCAAAAAGAATACAGCAACAAAAACACGGGCGCACACAAAGTGAATCAAATTAGTATTCACTGTTTCGTTTCGTGCTGTCTTGTTTTCGGATCGCACACTTCCAAATCCCAAGTACGAATGCTGCATTATCCAAATGTCGCAAGTGAGGACAACAGCAACAGGAAAGACCATTAAAATGCAATGAGAGAGAGAAAAAAAAACGAGAAAATTAAATTAAATTAAAGAGAGAAATGAGGTAACAAATGCAAAAAGATGAAAAGTGACAAGTTTTTTTTCTTACAGTATGTGTGTGCAGTCAGATTCTGTGACGAATTACGTGAAATGTCGCTTGAAGGTAGAATCATCTTTAATTCATCTCGAAAATTGATTTGACCATTCATTTTGGCCGATTGCGGTGAGATTTTGTCACAGCAAGAGTCAAACATCGTAGCAATCGAAACAACAAACAAAACAAAACAAAAAAACCAGCCACTGCACGACATTGCTCAATGCTCAAGCATAACACATGCATCGCTAACATATTTTGCTCATTGCGTTTGTGCCATTTCATTCGTGTGTTTGTTTGTGTGTCTGGAAACAATTGTAAATGGGTCCATCCATTGAGGAGCGGCGTGCAGCCGACAGTTCAATTGGTTGCCTGAGCCCAAAGTATGCTTAATAACATAAATGTGAGTTGCGTGCCATAGCCTCAGCCTCCAACTCGTATTTCATGCAAGACGACACAAAACACATTAAAAAGAAGCTTTCATGCACACACACACACACGCACACACACTTGAATTACGAATTACGAATAACAGGTAGAATGTCAATTTGTCAATATTATTAAAAGCCTACATTCGCAGGCACTCTTACCAAATCGATCATAATCTGCGCGTGCACTCTCTCGCGCGCCACCACCAATTGCAACACACACACACACACATCGCAAATAATAAGCTGAATTGCGAACAAGAGCATTGATCATATGATGCCAATCGAATGAAGAAAAAAAAAACAATCCAACCGATTTGGCGATTAAATTTCACTGCAACTCACTACAATATCTCCAAACCATCGATTATATACATGTGAAACAAGACAACGCCACGAAAAAACTCTCCACCAAAATAGACGCAAGCGATTATCGTATTTACATTCAGATTATGAATGGAATGAACTAAATTAAAATTGCCGCTCACATTTCGATTTCTTATCGATTATAATTTATCTCTTAGCAGCCACATATTTTTGCGTTGTTGTTGTTGTTGGTGTTTTTTTGGTTTCACTCAATGCAATTGAGGCACGATATTATTGCTGACCAAAACGTGAAATGAATTTCGCGGTACACATTTTTTTTCGTTGTTTTTTACTCTCGCATTTCTCATTCTTTAGGTATTCCTTTTCATTAAATCATTTTTTTTCGCTTTATTCATCTTCGCATATATGATATCAGCTCAGCACGCACTTCAACTGCAACTATGTAGTCACTGATTAAAAGCGAGAGATACATGAAATTTGCGTTTTCAATTCGATGGATTTGGTGTGTTTTTTTTTCACTCTACCAAATGAACGAAAAGGAGTCAAAACTAATGAAAATGAGCAATTAAAATACATTTTATGATGATATAGTGAACATGAAACATTTAAAATGGTGCAAAGCATACCAGTTCGTTCTCAAGGTTCGTTTCTTTAGCCACATTGTCAATCGGTTTCTATTTGTAAAACGGAAATTGTATTTACAAACACTCAATGCAAAATACTAGTTTTACTCAAAAAGACACGTTTGTTCTATTTTCATTCAATCGAATAAGAATCAACGATAATTGGATAGAATCCAATCCAAAACGACGCAATCGATGACAAAGACAGAGAAACCTCTTGGGCTTGATCAAAGTCCTTTGAAGATGAGATTTGTTTGACTATTTTTGTGAGACATTCGATTTCAATAGCTGGAGGTATTTTTACGTCCTAGCATCGATGCCCAGCATCGAACCAAATGGAAAATGGAAACTTCCCTACTCTAAAAGTGGATTAAGGCATCAAGATTGAAGAGAAAGGTTTGATTTCTCCTCATTATGACATTTGGTCTTTTCTATTTCCCATTCGAGATCCGTTGGCGATGATTAGACGATGTAAAATTGTCACAACAGTGCAGTCAAGCGTTGAAAATGATCCTGATTAAATAAATAACATGAATGAGATGTTTGGTGTCTCTCTGAATGTGGCATTATCCAATCATTGTATTCAATCGTACATTTAAAAATAACAAAATTCCCCAAAAAATTGACATTTATCTCTGGTGCACAAAATCCTCTTCATGTCGTTCGCAGCGTCCAAACCAATCGGTATCTGTCAGTTGACTATAGAGTAAACAATCGGGTCAATTTTCAAGATATATCAACTAACATAATTCCAAAACTGACGAAAAACAAAATAAGTGTATGTCGATTTTAATCGCGTTGACCCTTGCCAAACATGAATGAAAATTTGTTTTTTTTTGTTTGTTTTGTTTCAACATTTATTGAATGTTGCACGATTTCATGAATGAATAAGAAACAAACAAAAAAAAAAAAAAAATCTCACACCATTCCGAAAACTGTGCGAGAGAAAAAAAAGAGCGATAAATTGTGTGTACTGTGTGTTAATCATGCCAGAGCCGTGATCAATGACCGTTCGGCATTAACAGTGCCGATATATGCTCGGTTGGTCGCGACGACATTTAATCCGTTTTGGTTTTTGTTGTTGTTATTGTTGTTGCGAAAATTGATCGCGAGTGAACGTGCTGAGCAATTTGCGCAAACACGCTGTTGAGTGTGGGTGTCAACAGTCACGCTATTCGCTTTCAGCGACTTTACTACCGATTGTCTGAATCGGTTGTTTGCCGGTCCATGGTGCGCACCCATTGGGTAGTTGGCGCATTTTATGTTTAATTCTCACATTAAAAACACCTTAAACAAAATTAAATATACGTGCATAATCTGAGAATTCTCGCGCGAATTTTATAGACAGCCGTTTAACGTGGAACAACGTAATTTTATATCGAAACCTCACTGTGGTGCGCTTGGCACCATGAACATGGCACCGAGAGAAAATGTGCAATGCGCATGAAATGAACGGTTTTTTTTTTATTTGTTCAGACGCGTTCAAAAGCGAGACTGCGAGATAGAGAGATTTTGAGCATCGCAACTGAGAATGATACAAAACGAAAAAAATAAAGAATTAACAACAGTTTGAAATTGATTGTTGAGGTGTTGTACGAAAAGTTATTCACTGGCTGGAGATGAAACGAGGAAAATGGGGGATTGGCGTGTGGTAAGATAATCGCGACAGAGCGATCATGGTTCATGTGATTTTAACAAATTACCCAAAACAAGAGCTCAACCACACAGAAAACGCATTGATCGACGAAAAATGTGCACGAAAAAAAAAAACTGGATCGAAGGATGGCCAAAGCCAATGAATATGTGTGTGGTAACACCATGAGCCATGTACTGTGTGTGCCTGAAAGAAAAAAAAAACAAATTCGTGTCTGTTCAAATAAATCAAATTACCTTACACTGACATCATTTCACCATCCAATTCTCAAGTCCAATTCCAGTCTCACCGAATCCATTTGATTTTTTGTCTGCGATAAAATCGAACACGAAGACTTTCACGAGCTCACCATCATAAGTCATAAGCCTTAGATTTAAAGATTCGACAACACAGAAAAAACAAAAAAAAATTACAAGTCGATTTTTGTGGGGCTTCACAACATCGTAAATTAAATCGTTCGATCGAAACAAAAAAATCAATAAGTGTTCGATGGCTTCGAATATAAAATACAGCCTCGATATTGTTGCCCTTGTTGGCGCATTGCTGTTGCCGCACCACTGAGTTTGACATACTGAATATGGATGCGCCTGAAAATGGAAATCCAGGTTTAAGTGCACGAGCGCATATTATAAGTTCAGCTCATTTGCCATACGAAAGTTAAAAAAAAAAAAAAAAAAAAAAACTCACACACATTTGAGTGCCGACTCTTTTTTGAGCCGTTAATTTCGTTTCGAATCCAACAAAAAAGGGATTCATTGAAATGTTTGCAATTCACATCAGCCATATTGCACATTCGCATAAATGATTAATTTCTGGTGCAGATTTACCGATGTTTAAACAACAGCAACAATTGATGTGTATCAACAGCTAATTGACGATATAGAAGTGATAGTGATATTGTACACGCACCAAAAATACGACGCAAAAAAAAGTCTCCACCACAATCGATTACGCAGTTTGCAAATTTGGAAAGTTGTTACTTGTGTTTGGTTAAGCGGTTTTCAATGCATTTCCATATTAATGCACATTGCACACACACACACACGCACACATCATATAAAATGCGCTTAAAAGGCACCAGGCTTATATCACCAGACGACTGAAGAGGACCGGAGCGCCGATAACTGAACTTTGCTTCTTGTTTTTTGTTTGTTGATACTTGAACTTGAATGGTTTTTACGGTTTTTTACCGAGACTTTTCGACCGCTCTCTGGATAACCAAAGAGTCTGGTGCAATTAAATAATAATTGAGCATCACAAATTTGGTTCGAACGACAAGTACGAAAATTTACATGGAAATTAAGGAAATGCGACGACCTGGACAGCAACAAGTTGTGAAGCATGACAACAAAATGATTTTGTTGTTGGTTTTTATTTTTATTTTTTTATTTTTTTTGGTTTCTGGGTCCGTTGGAAAATTAAGCCACAAGTCACTCAAAAACTGAACAAGATGTGTGGAATTCAGAGACAATGTTTCTGTTGTCGCAATATATGGTGTTTGCATAAATTTATTTACATTGAATCAACAATCACAATTACTCAAAGTCAAAAGCATTCGATTGGTTTTAATTGCCTTTCAAATCGACAAAACACCGAAATGGTTGATTGATTTTGGGGCCGACAAAGTCGAATAACATCTGAGCAATTACCTTGACACATAAACAATCGGTATTGCCCATACACAGAGGGAATAAAACGGCTTCCTTTAACGATATGGTATGACCATATATTTATGGTGTGGTGGTGGTGTGTATAGTACCATTTGGTCTTTTCCTCATTGAATTCCAATTGTGGTATGCCTCATTATTGACACTGAATGCGCACATTGCACATCGTTAACGGACATTACTCATTTTTCACGGAGATATCTTTTTCATTAATAGCATTTGCCATTTATTAAAATACCAAAGAAATCAAAGCGATTTATTTTTAATTAAAACGTAAATAATAATGAATTACATTTTTCGTCATCATTTTGAGATGTTTCTGTGCATGTTTCTGTGCTTCAGCTGATGAAAATCCACTCTTACTTTCGAAATATGTATAGTTTAAGCGCTTAAGCGTTTTATTGAGTTCTTTTCTCCAAACACTTTTTGGCCATATAAATATGAAACTGGTTCGAATATCAGTCATTCGCAAGCAAATATAGATCCGTTTATAACCACACACACACACACAAAAACGCACACAAAAATTCTGGAGCAAAACCAAAAGCAAAAAAAACCCGGTTAATAACAGTCAAAATGAAAGAATCGCGTGCGAAATTCATTTAGTTTGTTTACTTTTGGTGCAACTGTATGCCAATCGCATTATACATTGTTTTTTTTCCAAAATCGAATCAATTCGAGTACGTTGCCGCTCATAAACTTAAGCAAAATGAAATGAAAGCCTTTTACCAAGTAAAACAAACATATAATTAAATTTTCCATTTTTTTCCCCGGCGATTTTTATCGACATTTTATGCAAGATTGTAAAATGATACAAAATTTTCATTTGGCCGTTTCGAGCCAAAAACCAACTAAAAAAAAACAAAATGCCCGGCACCACAATCGACACTGGTGGTTCAGCATCAGCATTTAATTTAGTGCATGCGAAGAGTAAGTGTTTATCAAATATTGAATAAAACCTCCAAAAAATAACACACATTTTTAAAATATGACTTGACATCACTTACATGGCACTCTGTGTATCGCTTTCAACCCGAAATTGACTCTTGAAGCACAACAAATCGAGCATCGAACCAAATTCAACATCCAATTACACGTTTGCATTTCGAATGCAAACAGAAAAACCAGCATAATTCCGAATCGATAGTTTTTGTTATCAGATTGGCGCTTTTCTGATCACAACGTATCGCCATCATCTACACCATCCAAACCAAATACACACACTATCTCTTCCCGTCGACTGATATAGATTTTGTTTATGATAATTTATTTAATTATACTGATTTGTAGCACCTAATGAAACGTCCAGAAGAATAAATAATGAAATTGGAGGTTTTTTTTCCCGCTTCTGTACACATCGCGAGAATCCAGAGATGCCTTTTTGCCTTGGTGTTGTGCATCAATCTGGTTTTTTTTTTCACATATCTGTTTGTTTGTTTGTTTTTTTTTCTGAGAGAAATGGGCTGAACGAACACGAATTGGATCCATCTGTAATTTTCAACAGTTCGAGCCACACCGAATGTGTTTGAATTCGCGCATCGTCTTCACCAAACCATCCGTCCTTCTTTTTGCATATCATTTAAATAATACCAGACCTACGATGATAATTATGAATTGAACCGAAAAACAAATATTATCGAACACGCAACAACAACAAAAAAAATGGCCATAAACAGTCAAACCCAGCAATTGGATGGCTGTTTGCTCTTTACGATCAAAACATTAACAAAAAAAATCACTATTTGTTTTAGGAGGTGGTTTTTTTGTTCGGTGGAAAAAAAGGTGCATACCAACAACAAAAAAATGCATTATTTAAGTGATGTCGAGATTTTTGAGTCATCAAAAGACGTAATGTTCAATGCACGATCCGGGAATATTATGAAATCAAGAGTCTAAGTGAATTGTGAAAAGGAAGAGGATGGTCCATTTTAATGGACAGTTTTTTGTTATTGTGGTTGTTGTTGTTGTTGTGTTGAAGCTGTTGAACGATGCACAGTTATTACTAACAAGTTGTGTTGGCCACTCGACGCCAGTACGTGGCATATAACTAACACGAGATGTGTGGCTATAACAAGATGAGGAAAAAAAAATTGTGAGCAATAAAGTTACGACAGTTTGAATTTTTTTTTTGTTCTGCATCTTTTAAAAGCATAAACAATGTATATCGATATCGCATTCGTATTATCACAATTTTGGCATCGGTATTTAAAGCGATATCGCTAACAAGGTTTTTGAAGCTGGTTTTACTTGTAAACCTCATCGGTTCATCGGTATTAGAGTGTTTAAATTGTTTTGAGTATTTTGTTGTTTATTGCTCTACCTCCTTTCTGGTGTTGTGCTACAATCGTATACGATCCATTTTCTTACGTTTCATTAGTAATTTTTTTTTTTTTTTATTTTCGCAAATGATCAATGATTAATGATGAGCCAATGCATCCGCAAGCATAATCACGTTGAAAGACCAAACCGATCTATAGCCGTAACGGGTCCATAGAGAAAAAAAAAACGGGAGAATAACAAGAAGTTCAGAGAAATAAATGGGATTTGCTGTCCATTTGTAATTGGCATATATTGATCAAATAATAATTGGGTTGTGTTACCTTACTCACTCAGCCAGTGTCGGCATGCACGCGCTCGCATTAACGTCATAGTTGCAACGTTCCCCCTCCTCTGATAGGCCTACGGTCAGCTAAATGCACACAAGTCTAATCAAATAAAAAGCAAATTTAATAATAATAAATGGATTTTTTTTTCATATGCTGCTAACTTTGATGATTTTTGTGCGACCATGCAAAGCCAAAAGACGACGCACTCTTTTATATTTTTCTCTTTTAACCAAAATGAAAAATTCCCTTAATTTAATGATAATTTCAAAAAATTAAACTATAATCATCGTTCTGCACTATTTGATGCACACATAATCACCAGCTATAAAAACTGAATCCATAGTAATCGAATAAATCAAAGATTTTCATTTTCATTCACAATGTATTTAGTTTTTACAGATTTTTACGAGGATTGCCGTTTTCATTCACTGTTAATGAAGGACTGTTTCTCTCTTCGCAAACATACAAAACGTTCAGATTCAACTTAATTCATTGAGGAAAAATTCGTGTCCTAATGATATTGACTGCAAATTTTACAACTGGTCAAACTTTTTTTTCCGGTGCAGCTCATTTGATTTGTATAGTCCATTTCAAAAAAAAAATCTTCGCCGTCTTTGATCGGGTACATCTTTACGATACGTGTATAAAATATAAAATTGCTTGTTCCACTTAAAGAGAAAGGAAATGTTTGTTTTGTAAAATGACCTCGCGTGCTTTTAAATTGCGCCCATTTTTTTGTGTTTTTTTGATTAGAAATCTCTTTTGGCTCCTCTTGAATCTTGGATCGTTCATTTGTTTTTTCTGTATCTTGTTCTTTTATTCAGCTTGAGCATGAGTAAGATGTTTACGGCTGCATTACACTCACTTTAGATCGGTCTCGAATCTATCGATGAAGATATATGCATATGCGCACAGCGGACACCAGTGAAATGTTTCAATTTTCGGAACCTAAAAAAAAAATTGAAAATTTGACTATTCTTCGATTGAAGACCAAATAAAAAATTACATTTGATCGAAAAACGAATCCAGACCACAGATAACCAACTAGATACAATATAATTTTATTCAGCACTACAGCAAACTGTGTGTGTGTTTTTGTGTGTGTCTGTGTGTATTTATTGAAAGATAAAAATCCTCCATCGAATTTAATATAGAGTAGCGTATGTAAAAAAAACGAGCCGGTGTTTTGTTGTGGCACAACGTGCGTACCTCAAACACCTGCCCCAATGCTTACGTTGTATAAAAAATTTCTTTTTTTTTCTTCTTAAATGCGTACTTTTTTAGGTTCTTTGTATACACAACACAAGTTTGATATATCTCGCTTGGGTTTTTGCTTCTTCTTCTTCTTCTTCAAAGTAATCTTTATGTATTTAAAGAAACGACGAAATATTTTAATCTCTTGCTGGACAATTCAATTTTCAATGAAACCAAAAATTGAGCAAATTTTTTACACCAAACGGCATCAAACCACTGGCCAATCATAATCAAGCTAAGTTATTACCATAAAATTCCCAGACGAAGATGCCACCAACGGTTTTCAAAAAGGGGCCTTCATTGAAGACTCTTCAATAAAGTGCACTGTTGCGGTGGACAGCGAAATCTATCAAAAAACAATTTTGATGATATTCAAAATAATTTATTGGTTTATGATTTTTAATCGATGTCATTCGAATTTGATGACGCATTTTACGACTTTTTTGACAAAAACACTCTTCCTTTTCTTTATGTATAAAGTGAATCGTTTTCAGTGATCGCACCAGCACAGAAAAAAAAACACCATAAAATTGTGGTTTTATTGTCATTTTTCCACATTGTAAGACGTCCGATTTGGATAAGGAAATGTCAATAGAAACCCTTGTAATCTAAACAGCAAAACTCCCAATAAATCAATTAATTTTCAATTTATCGTAAAATGTGTCACAAGTATAATGCAATTACAACCAAAAGTCTGTGATTTTGACGCCACTTGCTAAGAATAGTAAAGAGAAATGGATTGCATTTGATATAAATTCCAAGACCAAACGAATCAAGTGTAAATCGGATAAAAAAAGAAGGAAATATTTTCTTTATACGCATTCAGTCTACGGCAACAGAGTAAATCATTTATCAAAGCATGGAATAAAGATGGAAAAAGTGATCATTGAGAGCTAACGATCCGGGCATAAAATTGACGTTGCTCAATTGATTGGATTGTAATCAAGTGAGATGCTTCACTTTAGTTTCACTTTTGCTTCCACTTTAATTTCGTTAAACAAATACAAAATAACAATCAATATATCGAAAGCAAAAGGCCTTATAATCAAATCATTCTTCTAAATTGCGAACATCAAGTAAAATTCTCTCACGTACTTCACATACACATTGTCCATTGAACCAATGAGTGCAATTTCCAATTGAATGTTGCGTAATAAATGGAAGTTCGTGCATTTCTCACATTTATATTTTGTCTCATCGCAAAATTTATGCAGAAATTTGTATATATAAATTTAATATGAAAAGAGAAACGGAACAAGGAACCAGAATAAAGTGATGCGAGATTCTACATGATAAATGATTTCATCGAAATATTTTGATGCCGTGCGGATAATTTGAGTTCATCTTTTAAAAAGGAATAAGCGGTTTTAAGTTTTAACACAACGTTGTTTCACAAGAGATATTAATTTGCTTATTAAAACGAGAAGCTTAAAAAAAAATCATCTGATCATATTAATTCTGATTTAAACGAGAGAAAAAAAAACGGAGGTGAGGATCAGAGCAAAAACTAAGCGAATCAGCCGCGAAATTTGCAATCAATTTTTCATTGAATTTACTTCTTGTTAGGACATTATGTTCATGTGTGTGTGTAACAAAGTGGCCACTAATAAGCTCAACAGATTGTATAATTTCGGCTCGATTCATTTATCTTCATGTACTTTCGTTACGTTACGTTCAGTTGGTTGTGCTGTTTTTTTTTTCTTGGTCGTTGTCGTTCATTCGGCTACATGTGAAACGCACTTTTCTTTTTTACTTTATAAACGCCGTTTTTCGTCTATAATTAAGTACAGCATTTTTTTTTTTTTTTTGTTTTCCATTGCATTGCACACCATGTCTCTTATTTCTTGACTCTTACAGCATCACAGCCTTGCTATGGAACGCGTTCAATTACGCTCAATTATGACTGATATGTTTTCTTTTTTTTATTGAATTTTATTTGATTCTTGCTTGGGCATTCGTAAACAAAACGAACCAACCGCAAAAAAAAATTGCTTTCTCCTGAACACTTTTTTTTTGTGGTTGCTTGAGTCGATCAAAACTACCTTTTTCTCTCTCCGCTGTTCCAAATAATGTTATTTTTTTTCTGTTGGGTTGTTGCGTGGCCAGTTTTATATTGCCAATAAAAAACAAAAATGGTGAGTACAGAGAGTAAAAATCGGTCAGGTTCGCATTTGAAGGAAGTGAACAAATTCAACGAAATATTGGAATAAAGCAGAAATTGATGATTGCAGTGCTCGTGTGGCTGTCCGCCAATGCACTTGGCATTCTTTTTGTCCATCATGTGCTCCTCAGCATATAGTAAATGTGTGTGTGTGTGTGTATGTGCGGGCGCAGTGGAACAATTTCTATGGAAATAATTTTTATCAGGGCTCAAATTGTTCATAGGAATAATTTCCGGAGATAATTTTTAAAAACTATTTTTGGAAATACTTTTTACATTGACCAATTTTTAAATTACGGAAATAATTTTTGAATGAAATAATTCTGAGAATTATTAATAATTATTTCCAACAATAATTTTTAAAAACTATTAGCGGTAAGATAAATGGAAACAAACACGGTGGAGAAAAGTACGGATTACAAACGTAATTCAATTTATTTGCAAGCGATTTTTTTTAATCGGTAAATCTCAATGTGTGTGTTTTGATGCAACAGATGCACTTTTAGGGAATCGTCTGGCTCGTGGTTGTCTTGGAACTCCTTTAACCCGATCTGATAGCTGCTGTGCGCTATAGCCCAAAAGCTGCTTCAAATCACAGACGAATTTATAGACGAATCGCTTCCCTTTTACCTTTGAAATCATATCTCCGTTATAGTAATACCTTAAGCCACGTGACATTTTTTCGTAGTTCATTGTTGGTTTTTTTTTTCGATTGCCCCACAATTCTGCCACACGATCCGATTCAACTAGCTTGAATTCCCCAAAATTCCCATGCCATTCAATGATACTTCGATGTTCTTTATCCGTCAATAACTCTAACAGGAATTGCCTGGGACGAACAAATAAACGATAAGTGTTTTGAATCAATCAAAATACAGGGTGTCCCGCAATTACGTGGTGCAATATATTTAAAAAAAAGGTGCTCACCACAATTGAATTTGACAGCATTTCAATGCCAGAAGCATCCAAAGCACCAATCACTTTTGTTTGTTTAATTGGTTTGTCACGAAAATGTTCATTGGTGATCACCTCTTTATCATCTTCGGTGGCTGAATTTAGATCGCCTGGAATTGCGATAAATTGACATTTTCGCAATAGTTCCAAATGTGTCCAAAATTTATTGCCTGGATCACGTGGGATTATCTTTTGAAAATCGGGCAATGTCAATTCGCACAGCTGCTTGCCATTCATACGCCAATCACTTTCTTGGAGTCGCAAATTAAATTGATTTATGGCCCATATTAACCAAATTTGTATATGAGCTTCGGTCCAATTCTTCGGATCATCGGGAATATTGTATTGTTTTTTCACAGACAAAAATTTCTTATCGACCACCCAATTGACAAATTTTTGATTTGTTTCTTCGTCCTCACCAATGGATGCCACAGTGATTGCTGTTCATACAATTGAAAATTTTCATTATTTTGCGTTTGCATTTGCAAATACTGTTATAACTACGCAAAATGTGTGAATTACAGTAACGCCCAATCTTACAAAAATCACTATCAATAGCAATACTCACAATCAGGCGATTCGTTGCTATTCCCGTTATCATTTTCATTCATAACAATGTCGGTGTCGAGACCAACATTGACACTTTCCATTGCAATTTCCACTTCTTCAGTAGGTTCAATTGGTTTAACCACATCGGCAATATTGATTCGTTTTGGTCCGTCCAAAATTTGTGCATTCACTTGAACCAGACCTTCACCTTTGACACACTGATCAACCAGTGTTTTGAATGGTTCAAGCATTTGCACATTTTGTAGCCAAACTTCATAGTTTGAGAGATTTTTTTTGGTTTTCTGCTGTAACAGCACTTTTAATGTCTCAATTTTTGTTTGAATGTCCATGTAAACGTACATTATTTCTGGCTCATCGCCATCACATTCCAATACTCGTCCAACACCAAAATGTTCAAGTTGATAGCGTGATATGTAATCAACGTGATCGATGTTATCCAAATCATCATCCAATCCATCGTTCATGTGTTTACTTTTGTAAACGCGTAGAAAATGTCAAAAACAACAAAACAATTACAATGCGCCATTGTTTGTACCAAAACAAAATTACATCACATTGAGTTCAATGTTTCACCATGAATTGGTCACAATGAAATCAATGTGATTCGTTGTTGCCCATAGATTCACCGAATTAACTTGTCTACTTACTTCAATTCGGCATATTCACGATATCCAGCCATCGTTTGTGATTTTTTTCAACTCGATTTATCAATTTTGCACAATTGTATGGTCAAATATTATCCTGACGGTTATGACATTTTCAGTGAATACTTTTTTTATTTCCATTTTCCTTGTATTTTGACATAAATCTAATTGAAACCGTTTTTATGATAAATGAAGATAATGAAATCAGTTTGCAAGAGTTGGAACAAGAAGAAGAAGTGGAAATTCCTCTACAAGAGCCTTTAGCTACTGGCAGTCAAGTGGAAAACAATATTGTTGCAATCAGAAGCTCTACACAAAAGAAAAATGACGTAACGCTAGCTGGATCTCAGAATAACGCATTTAGGAATGAGAAAGGTGGCAAGCGTAGTGTGTATAAGAGAAGAATTGAAAGTCAAACGAACAGATATGACGACACTGATGATTCAAGTGATGATTTCGACGAGGATATAGTTCAAATCATGTCCAGATATACGCGGAGCGGAAAAATGACTCTACGCATTCGCCAAAGAATTGAAGACATCGAATCACGTGGTAAAATTGAAATAGATAAAGACGATACCACATGTATCGTTGGGTGTGGTAGGAAAAAAGACACAATTTTACTACCTTGCCGACACCAACACACATGTGAAATGTGTTGGTTCGTCTGGAAAGTAAAACAAATTAAAGATGCTTCGATTGATAACGCAGATGAAGTTCCGAAGTGTCCAGTGTGTAGAGAAGTAGTAGACAAAGAGATCTCAGTATTTAATTGAGCCACCATATTTGAGATTTATTGGCTAATGGCCATACTTTTGTCATTAATGTGATAGGAAAAAATTGATGGTCTTATACACCTTGATTCAAGCTGAATGCGTAATTTTCCAAACATTTTAATCTATCAAAATATGTAAACATTTAGATGCGATGAAGCTATTTTTTTAAAAAATAAAACGGATTTTATAAATCAAGCGTATTTTTATTGGTTAGAAGAAAAAAAAAACGTACTAGATTATTCTGTTTCGTTCAAACTAAGCTGTCAAAAGCCGCTTTATTGAACAAAACAATCATAGTTGTTTAAGAAAACCTCTTGATTGACACCAGAAACAATGTATCGCCAGTTTTTAGTATTTATTTGTTTTTTAGCTAGTTTTCACAGTTTAAGTGCATCACTAGATAAATTCAATGAAGAATTGTTTATTAAAGCGTTACATTCTGATCATGTTTACTCATATTTTCAATTCACAACGGAATGGCTGGTGAAAAACAATGAAAGCTGTAAGTAGTTGTGCAATAAAAATCAACATTTTAAAAGACATTCAAACGAATCATGTATGTGGACATTTAATTTTAGTTCATCACACACATTTGGTGGCTCGTCCGTTGGCGATATGAAAGCTGGGGCTATCCTGTCGGTATGTATAAACATTGTTTATTAAACAATCACATAATCAACATTGTTATTATAAATTAAATTGTCTTTCTAGTTGATGCACCGCCAGGAGCTGAGTTAACGGTATGGTTTAATGCAAACAATCGAACAGACGAGTACATCGATGAGCAATGGAAAGAATTGTGTGGCATTTTATCTGGACTATTTTGTGCATCGTTCAGTTTCATTGACAAATCCAACACCATTCAACCAGAATACACATTTCGACCAACATTTTCGCCAGGCACAGGAAAATCATCTCTAAATACTGTCGATACCGGAAAATATCGTGTACGCTACGCAACATTACCACGTGAAATTGTATGCACTGAAAATTTAACACCATGGAAAAAGTTGTTTCCTGGAAATCGTCACGAAGAGTTGCGTTCACTGCTCAACTCTGGATACATTCACACAACCAACTATCACTCACTCGGTTTGCACGTATAATATTCTAGTCCATGATTCACAATTTTAGGGCTAATAGTTTTGGCAGGAAATATTTCATTCAAAAATAATTTCCAAAAATTATTTACCAATTTTAGGGCTAATAGTTTTTAAAAATTATTTCCGGGAATTATTATTAATAATTCTCAGAATTATTTCATCCAAAAATTATTTCCAGAAATTATTCCTATGAACAATTTCAGCCAAGATAAAAATTATTTCCATAGAAATTGTTCCACTGCGCCGTATGTGCGTGTTATGTTACGTACAAGTAGCAAGTGCATCGCACGCTGAGGTGAGCGTTCACAAATTAAAATGATTTAAAAAAAAAAAATGTAAATAAGTGTGTGGCGACGGGGCAGCAGTAGTCATTCGGTTCGATGCTGTTTCACTGTGCTTACCACGAAAAATTGATAGCTGTTCTTGTGCTCATCGTTATCTTTAAACATCGTCATTGCTTATCATCATTGACCGTTTTTGTATAGCCGAACGGTTTGTAACCTGCTACCTGATGCTGCGATATACAGACGAATGGCATTTTCAAGTAAGGCGAGTGAGATGGAAATAGGAAAAAGAACGAACGTTTTATGTTTTACAGCGATCAAGTCTTGCGGCTTACGCGCATTCTTGTCTTTACATGTGTAATCAAGCAGCGTTAAAGCATTTGCATTTTGCCACTAGTTCTTGCTACTGGTTCCGTATGCTTAGGCACGCATCACCACAATTTACTCTAATGATCCCACGGTACAGCCATTCAATTTTCAATTCATACATTAATTTACATTATGTATTCAAAAATATCAATTTTCCTGGCAATTTTCTAAGATTTGATGAACTTTTAATAGTCAAATTGCCCGCAACAACAACAACAACAAACAATGCCAAAAATGGCTCATATGTTCTACCCCTACAAACATCCGTCAAGATTGATGGATGGGTGCAAACACCATCCGAACGGATACCAAGAACTATCCGCCCACGTATTTACGGATACCCTAAACTATCCGCGCATCAATCGACGGATGGTATTCACTATCCGCGAGGATAGCTTATAGTATCCGAGCGCTTACTAAACCGTCATCAACGGATACCAAATTCTATCCGCTATTACAATGATAAATGGTAAAAAGGTATCCGCAACCATTGGTGATGAGGCGGATAGTTCATTGCATCCGTTGTTAGGTATCTTTTAAACGTACCATTTTCTCCTTATTACAACATGGGTCGACCCTAGTCGTTATAAGGAGAAAATTATTGAAAGTGATGGTCAATTTTTTCCCAATTATATGTATAGAATCGTCTCATGTGGTGAAAAACCATCAAATATGGCTTTAAATTTGAAGTTTGCTGGCAAAAATTGAATTTTTCCAGCGAAAATTGTCTTATTACCCCTCGGATTTTTACCCCGAGGGGTAATAAGCGATATCAAATTTTCGCATTTCTGAGTAGAAGGTTGAGTAATTAGGCCACATTCTTCACTATTTAGGATGCAAACAGACCACTGAATTGCATGTAGCCCAAATTAGAATTAAAAAATTATGGATCTATTTTTTTTTTCGTAAAAACATTTTTACCCCGAGGGGTAAAATTTATCCCGTCGAACATAAATAGACCGTAACTGTGTTTATGGTAATTGTTTTACGGTCAATTTATGTTCCAAGGGGTAAACGTTAACCTGAGGGGTAAACATCTGAGGGGTGAAATTTACCCCTCGGGTTATTTTAATGTATAAATCTCAAGGAATAACCTAAGGTTATAACTAAATTCAGTTATAACTAAATTCAGAAGGAAAAATAACAGGTGCTGATTCACTTTGGAATAAACTTTCACGAAATTTTGCCAGATTTTCGCCCCAAAAAAATCACCCGAGGAGTAAAGTTTACCCCTCAGATATTTACCCCTCGGGTTACTTAAAAATTCATTCATTCCTCATAAGAGCAAAGATGGGCTATATTTTATTTTTCATTCATTTTTGATGATTTTTCGCTTGTCCGGTAACCGTTATGACTTGATAGGATCGAAAAAAAAATTTCCCCTCCCAATTTTACCCCTTACCCCTCAGATTTTTACCCCTGATCGATAAGTGGGTATAACAATCCGAGGGGCAAATTTTTTTTTTTCGTTCCCATTGAGTCATAACAGTCACCAAACTTCGTAGACAAGCGTAGAATAATCGAAAATGAATATAAAATAAAATATAGCGCAGTTTTACTCTTATAAGGAATGAATGAATTTTTAGATAACCCGAGGGGTAAATATATGAGGGGTAAATATATGAGGGGTAAAACTTACCCCCCGGGGGGTAGTATGAAAAACTTGAATCTGAAAGGTGCAAGCGATTTTGAATTTTTATAATAAAAAAGACACTACATGACTCAAAAAGCATTATACGACATTTTCAGCTCAATATCTAACAATTTATAATGATTTTGATCAGAATTACTTTTACCCCTCCGAACATAAATTGTCTTTTTACCCCTTGGGGTAAATATTTAACCCAAGGAACATAAATTGACCGTTAGTCAAATATCGTTTTGTATGTTCCATGAGAAGAGACACGCGGATAGTTAACCGCTAGAACCATCCGAGTCATCTCTAGGCATTAATCTCATTCCTTAATAAATCTTTTCGATTCTACGAAAATGTTCAAATTCCATAATTAATTCTATTTCAAACAGAAAATTATTTCACAATGGGTGAACTTGTCAGGTGTCGATTTAAACCAAATTAAAGATATTGTGATCAGCTTTGAAATTAATGCTATGTGTGTGAAATCATCTGATTTGGTCGCCACATCGAAAAGTCCAATAGATCAAAAATCTTATGTTTTTCGATAGGAAATACATTGTTATACATTTTCCTATGAAATTTCCATGTTTTAGCACCATTGTAAATATATTGAAACCATGAGAATCATCCTGATGTTTGTTTTAATTGTGTTTCTAGTCATTAGAGTGACTTTAATGACGGAAATTTGAGATTTAAGCAAAAGCGGGAAAAAAATCAGGAAGATTTGTAAGAAAACGGTAGACCATACCTATGAACATCCGACGGATAGTGTAGGAGCTCAGTGTGAAAGTTTGCTCGATTTTTTCCCATTGATATGAGTTCTGGTTTTGCGTTTTCAAAATTTCAAATTTTCGTTAAGAAAAATTAAATTTCTTCGAATCGGAATGTTTCAATCGACTATCGAGATTTTTTTTTATTCCAATGCTACAAATAAATTTCATTTTTTCAGTGGCACCACACAGACCGATTCCACTCATTGAAAGGAAAATTTTCCTTTTTGGGGGGGTTATTTTGAGGAAAAACTTCAATAGCCAATGTTTTCTGGTAATTCTATGTTTCTCCTAAACAGATGTTCCACTATTGAAGGGTTTGACTGTACAAAACAAATCATAACGTCAATCTCATCGAAATTGTGTTGTAATTGAAGATTTTGAAGACAAAACTTGCCCAGTTTTCAGCCCATATTTTTCAAAGTCATTAAAAGTCACAGTTTTTTCTCATTTCACGGTTTTATCGGGATTTTTTCCAATAGATGAGACACCATTTACGATAGCATATAGTATCCTAGTGCCTACATCGATCGGTTTTGTTCACTGGTACATTACATATACTTACGGATAGCATAATGTATCCATTCACGAGGATTTTTATTAAAACTTGTATACATATGTAATGACGGATAGTTTCTATGATCACTCGGATACTATATGCTAATCTATTGGTATATCCTTTAAGACGTTTACAAATATCAAATGCAATATGCAAAGTATTCACATAAAACACATTCTTTGACTATTTTTATTTTCCATTGTAATCGATATCATTTTGCGGATAACAATTGATTAGGTTCATCAGAATCTCATGTGAAATTGCTTTCTGCATTTTATCAATAAATTCCTATCCCACGGTTTCGATTCTCTTTGATGGAATAAATCGATTCGATTTGCAAGATGCTAAAATATTCGTGTGTTTGTGACGAATAACTGTTTAATATGCGTCCACATTTTGTGAGCCCCTCATACACACAAATAAGAGAGCTGTGGCTTTGTTTTGTAAATACAATAACATCAATTCGAACAAACTTGACTCACTTTCTGTGTTCACACTTCGCATCTCTTTTCCTCTGTTTGTGTATTTTCGTATACGGCGAAGCACCAACAACATGACGGAGCTAACATAACAGCACACCAATACATCGATTCGTGTTGATCTGATGCCGGCGACAACATTCACTGCTAACAATTTGTTGTCACATTTTCTGTTTGAACGGAATCAAGTTCAGAGTGAAGTGCTCTCTGTGTTGTTTAGTTTTCATTTAATAATCGAAAATTGTGCGCAAAAGGAATTTATAAGAACAAAAAACAAAAAACAAAACAAAAAACCAAAACTGAAAAAACAGTACCAAAATATTATATGAACTCGATCGAAAATTTCGTTTAATAGAATTTTCGTGGCGATTGAAAATTCAATGTATAGCATTTTGTCACAAGACACTTACGCGTCTAATTTTGATTTCAAAAAAAGTTTTTGTACGCAGTGAAAAATCCAAATTGTTCAATTGCTTGTGTTTGCAAAAGATCGTCAAAAACGAAACCAAAATATTATATGAACTTGATCAAAAATTGCGTTTAGTATAATTTTCGTTCCGATTGAAAATTCAATGTATGGAATTTTATCGCAAGACATTTACGAGTCTAATTTTGGTTACAAAATAGGTGTTTGTACGCAGTTAAAAATTTAAAGTGTTCAATTGCTCGTATTCGCAAAGGATCGTCTACGAATTGGTATGTTGTGTTTGTTATTGCAATTCATGATTTTTTCTGGTGTTTTCTTTGGATAATTGATGCATTGCTTGATGAGTTTTGGATGTGGTTTCTGGTTTATGAATGTTGTGCGTGTATTTTATTGTGTTCGAAAATTTCTTCGCATGGCATTTGAGTGATACGCTTGATTCTCTTCGCAATGATATTTTTCTGAATTTATTGTATGCAAACGATATGTCCACTGAGCGCATCAGTTTTATAGTGAAGTTTTGGATGCCATTACTTTGTCAGTGTGTGTGTGTCTTGTAATAAAAATATACACCAATAGATGAGACACCATTTACGATAGCATATAGTATCCGAGCGCCTACATCGATCGGTTTTGTTCACTGGTACATTACATATACTTACGGATAGCATCATGTATCCGCTTACGAGGCATATTATTAAAACTTGTATACATATGTAATGACGGATAGTTTCTATGATCGCTCGGATACTATATGCTAATCTATTGGTATATCCTTTAAGACGTTTATGCATATCAAATGCAATATGCAAAGTATTCACATGATACACATTCTTTGACTATTTTCATTTTCCATTGTAATCGATATCATTTTGCGGATAACAATTGATTAGGTTCATCAGAATCTCATGTGAAATTGCTTTCTGCATTTTATCAATAAATTCCTATCCCACGGTTTCGATTCTCTTTGACATATGAAATCTGAAATCTCTCTGTTTCGTGCTCCGCCGGATACACTATGACAACAAGACATAACAGTAGGTACCATGAGGATGAACAATCTGTCTAAAGGTGTAAGACGTACATTGCACGTTATGGATAGTATAGTGCATCCGGCGGATAGTATAGATGTTCAGCGTAAGTTTGCTTATGACAACTGATATAGCATACATCTTTATAAATAATGGTCACAGTCGTAGATACACACAAAGAAGAATTTGAGTGACTTAATTCCATCCAAAACTAAAATACGATTTTCAATATTTTGAATTTTCAATGAAAACCATAGCTTACACATATTGTTCAATCGTTATTCTTAGGTTATCGGACGTTTTTTTTGCGTTGGGTGTGCTCAAACTACAAAACTGTTGTACTTTACTGTTGGGTAAGTCAAAGCCATATTCTCATTTTTCATTTCATTAATATTATGTGCGCAACTTATACATGTCGTATTCATTGCTATAATATACTACAATGCTACAGCATTTGGAGGGAAATTTCGTGTTTCGCTTCGAGTTTGAGAATCTCACAGCCGATTTTCATATATTTCTTCACTCATTTTCATGGAATAAAGCTATGTTTTCGCATAAAAATACGATACATTTAAATTGCGCTCCCAATACATAAATACCGTCTCATATCATAAGGACTCTCAGGTGAACATTTTTGAAAAAAAAAATCGGGGATGAAGCGGGATTATTTTGTTAATATTTTGAATTATTGGCTTAAATTGAACGCATTATTACACTTTTTTTTTTATAAACAAATGAATACCGTATAACAAGAATTCCGTTGACTCCTTAAGTAAATCACATTTTGTGTCATTTTCTAAACCGACATTGGCTTAATTATTAAGTGGTATTTGAATCACATTTTTTGTACTTGAATACTTTCCAAATTCAACAACAACTTAACATCGTTGATTTAAATCTCTGTAGACATAAATCTCATTCCTTAATAAATCTTTTCGATTCTACGAAAATGTTCAAATTCCATAATTAATTCTATTTCAAACAGAAAATTATTTCACAATGGGTGAACTTGTCAGGTGTCGATTTAAACCAAATTAAAGATATTGTGATCAGCTTTGAAATTAATGCTATGTGTGTGAAATCATCTGATTTGGTCGCCACATCGAAAAGTCCAATAGATCAAAAATCTTATGTTTTTCGATAGGAAATACATTGTTATACATTTTCCTATGAAATTTCCATGTTTTAGCACCATTGTAAATATATTGAAACCATGAGAATCATCCTGATGTTTGTTTTAATTGTGTTTCTAGTCATTAGAGTGACTTTAATGACGGAAATTTGAGATTTAAGCAAAAGCGGGAAAAAAATCAGGAAGATTTGTAAGAAAACGGTAGACCATACCTATGAACATCCGACGGATAGTGTAGGAGCTCAGTGTGAAAGTTTGCTCGATTTTTTCCCATTGATATGAGTTCTGGTTTTGCGTTTTCAAAATTTCAAATTTTCGTTAAGAAAAATTAAATTTCTTCGAATCGGAATGTTTCAATCGACTATCGAGATTTTTTTTTATTCCAATGCTACAAATAAATTTCATTTTTTCAGTGGCACCACACAGACCGATTCCACTCATTGAAAGGAAAATTTTCCTTTTTGGGGGGGTTATTTTGAGGAAAAACTTCAATAGCCAATGTTTTCTGGTAATTCTATGTTTCTCCTAAACAGATGTTCCACTATTGAAGGGTTTGACTGTACAAAACAAATCATAACGTCAATCTCATCGAAATTGTGTTGTAATTGAAGATTTTGAAGACAAAACTTGCCCAGTTTTCAGCCCATATTTTTCAAAGTCATTAAAAGTCACAGTTTTTTCTCATTTCACGGTTTTATCGGGATTTTTTCCAATAGATGAGACACCATTTACGATAGCATATAGTATCCTAGTGCCTACATCGATCGGTTTTGTTCACTGGTACATTACATATACTTACGGATAGCATAATGTATCCATTCACGAGGATTTTTATTAAAACTTGTATACATATGTAATGACGGATAGTTTCTATGATCACTCGGATACTATATGCTAATCTATTGGTATATCCTTTAAGACGTTTACAAATATCAAATGCAATATGCAAAGTATTCACATAAAACACATTCTTTGACTATTTTTATTTTCCATTGTAATCGATATCATTTTGCGGATAACAATTGATTAGGTTCATCAGAATCTCATGTGAAATTGCTTTCTGCATTTTATCAATAAATTCCTATCCCACGGTTTCGATTCTCTTTGATGGAATAAATCGATTCGATTTGCAAGATGCTAAAATATTCGTGTGTTTGTGACGAATAACTGTTTAATATGCGTCCACATTTTGTGAGCCCCTCATACACACAAATAAGAGAGCTGTGGCTTTGTTTTGTAAATACAATAACATCAATTCGAACAAACTTGACTCACTTTCTGTGTTCACACTTCGCATCTCTTTTCCTCTGTTTGTGTATTTTCGTATACGGCGAAGCACCAACAACATGACGGAGCTAACATAACAGCACACCAATACATCGATTCGTGTTGATCTGATGCCGGCGACAACATTCACTGCTAACAATTTGTTGTCACATTTTCTGTTTGAACGGAATCAAGTTCAGAGTGAAGTGCTCTCTGTGTTGTTTAGTTTTCATTTAATAATCGAAAATTGTGCGCAAAAGGAATTTATAAGAACAAAAAACAAAAAACAAAACAAAAAACCAAAACTGAAAAAACAGTACCAAAATATTATATGAACTCGATCGAAAATTTCGTTTAATAGAATTTTCGTGGCGATTGAAAATTCAATGTATAGCATTTTGTCACAAGACACTTACGCGTCTAATTTTGATTTCAAAAAAAGTTTTTGTACGCAGTGAAAAATCCAAATTGTTCAATTGCTTGTGTTTGCAAAAGATCGTCAAAAACGAAACCAAAATATTATATGAACTTGATCAAAAATTGCGTTTAGTATAATTTTCGTTCCGATTGAAAATTCAATGTATGGAATTTTATCGCAAGACATTTACGAGTCTAATTTTGGTTACAAAATAGGTGTTTGTACGCAGTTAAAAATTTAAAGTGTTCAATTGCTCGTATTCGCAAAGGATCGTCTACGAATTGGTATGTTGTGTTTGTTATTGCAATTCATGATTTTTTCTGGTGTTTTCTTTGGATAATTGATGCATTGCTTGATGAGTTTTGGATGTGGTTTCTGGTTTATGAATGTTGTGCGTGTATTTTATTGTGTTCGAAAATTTCTTCGCATGGCATTTGAGTGATACGCTTGATTCTCTTCGCAATGATATTTTTCTGAATTTATTGTATGCAAACGATATGTCCACTGAGCGCATCAGTTTTATAGTGAAGTTTTGGATGCCATTACTTTGTCAGTGTGTGTGTGTCTTGTAATAAAAATATACACCAATAGATGAGACACCATTTACGATAGCATATAGTATCCGAGCGCCTACATCGATCGGTTTTGTTCACTGGTACATTACATATACTTACGGATAGCATCATGTATCCGCTTACGAGGCATATTATTAAAACTTGTATACATATGTAATGACGGATAGTTTCTATGATCGCTCGGATACTATATGCTAATCTATTGGTATATCCTTTAAGACGTTTATGCATATCAAATGCAATATGCAAAGTATTCACATGATACACATTCTTTGACTATTTTCATTTTCCATTGTAATCGATATCATTTTGCGGATAACAATTGATTAGGTTCATCAGAATCTCATGTGAAATTGCTTTCTGCATTTTATCAATAAATTCCTATCCCACGGTTTCGATTCTCTTTGACATATGAAATCTGAAATCTCTCTGTTTCGTGCTCCGCCGGATACACTATGACAACAAGACATAACAGTAGGTACCATGAGGATGAACAATCTGTCTAAAGGTGTAAGACGTACATTGCACGTTATGGATAGTATAGTGCATCCGGCGGATAGTATAGATGTTCAGCGTAAGTTTGCTTATGACAACTGATATAGCATACATCTTTATAAATAATGGTCACAGTCGTAGATACACACAAAGAAGAATTTGAGTGACTTAATTCCATCCAAAACTAAAATACGATTTTCAATATTTTGAATTTTCAATGAAAACCATAGCTTACACATATTGTTCAATCGTTATTCTTAGGTTATCGGACGTTTTTTTTGCGTTGGGTGTGCTCAAACTACAAAACTGTTGTACTTTACTGTTGGGTAAGTCAAAGCCATATTCTCATTTTTCATTTCATTAATATTATGTGCGCAACTTATACATGTCGTATTCATTGCTATAATATACTACAATGCTACAGCATTTGGAGGGAAATTTCGTGTTTCGCTTCGAGTTTGAGAATCTCACAGCCGATTTTCATATATTTCTTCACTCATTTTCATGGAATAAAGCTATGTTTTCGCATAAAAATACGATACATTTAAATTGCGCTCCCAATACATAAATACCGTCTCATATCATAAGGACTCTCAGGTGAACATTTTTGAAAAAAAAAATCGGGGATGAAGCGGGATTATTTTGTTAATATTTTGAATTATTGGCTTAAATTGAACGCATTATTACACTTTTTTTTTTATAAACAAATGAATACCGTATAACAAGAATTCCGTTGACTCCTTAAGTAAATCACATTTTGTGTCATTTTCTAAACCGACATTGGCTTAATTATTAAGTGGTATTTGAATCACATTTTTTGTACTTGAATACTTTCCAAATTCAACAACAACTTAACATCGTTGATTTAAATCTCTGTAGACATAAATCTCATTCCTTAATAAATCTTTTCGATTCTACGAAAATGTTCAAATTCCATAATTAATTCTATTTCAAACAGAAAATTATTTCACAATGGGTGAACTTGTCAGGTGTCGATTTAAACCAAATTAAAGATATTGTGATCAGCTTTGAAATTAATGCTATGTGTGTGAAATCATCTGATTTGGTCGCCACATCGAAAAGTCCAATAGATCAAAAATCTTATGTTTTTCGATAGGAAATACATTGTTATACATTTTCCTATGAAATTTCCATGTTTTAGCACCATTGTAAATATATTGAAACCATGAGAATCATCCTGATGTTTGTTTTAATTGTGTTTCTAGTCATTAGAGTGACTTTAATGACGGAAATTTGAGATTTAAGCAAAAGCGGGAAAAAAATCAGGAAGATTTGTAAGAAAACGGTAGACCATACCTATGAACATCCGACGGATAGTGTAGGAGCTCAGTGTGAAAGTTTGCTCGATTTTTTCCCATTGATATGAGTTCTGGTTTTGCGTTTTCAAAATTTCAAATTTTCGTTAAGAAAAATTAAATTTCTTCGAATCGGAATGTTTCAATCGACTATCGAGATTTTTTTTTATTCCAATGCTACAAATAAATTTCATTTTTTCAGTGGCACCACACAGACCGATTCCACTCATTGAAAGGAAAATTTTCCTTTTTGGGGGGGTTATTTTGAGGAAAAACTTCAATAGCCAATGTTTTCTGGTAATTCTATGTTTCTCCTAAACAGATGTTCCACTATTGAAGGGTTTGACTGTACAAAACAAATCATAACGTCAATCTCATCGAAATTGTGTTGTAATTGAAGATTTTGAAGACAAAACTTGCCCAGTTTTCAGCCCATATTTTTCAAAGTCATTAAAAGTCACAGTTTTTTCTCATTTCACGGTTTTATCGGGATTTTTTCCAATAGATGAGACACCATTTACGATAGCATATAGTATCCTAGTGCCTACATCGATCGGTTTTGTTCACTGGTACATTACATATACTTACGGATAGCATAATGTATCCATTCACGAGGATTTTTATTAAAACTTGTATACATATGTAATGACGGATAGTTTCTATGATCACTCGGATACTATATGCTAATCTATTGGTATATCCTTTAAGACGTTTACAAATATCAAATGCAATATGCAAAGTATTCACATAAAACACATTCTTTGACTATTTTTATTTTCCATTGGAATCCATATCATTTACATGATAAAATGCTACACTTCAATCTGATGAAGCACATCCTTCTACAACGGACACTAGTCTATGTATCTGAACGCGCTGCCCACTCTACCGCGGACTACACTAATTATCTTCTAATTAAATTAATTCTTAAAATTTAGTTTAATTAAAGCTAATAGAGAATAGAGTCTAAGGAAAATAATTTCTAAGATTATATTGAACAAAAAATAAAATTTGTAGAATGATGGTAAACTTTACTCGCGCAATTTTTGTTCATAGAACTTTAAATTTTTATTAGCAATCTTCATTGACCTTTGGGTTGAACCAGGCAATTGTTAAGCGATTCGTCGACTGTTTTTTTCTCTTTAGTTGCGAACTACGTTTCATATCGCGATTTTTTTTGTACAACTTTATTGCCAGTCTATTTTTTGGTTTATACCGGGTAATTGGTAAGGTTTTGTTGTGATAGCTTTTTTTTTTAATAAGTGCTTTTTATGTTTCAAATATAAATAAATACGCGCTGCCCACTCTACCGCAGACTACACTAATTATCTTCTTCTAAGAAAATTTAGTTTAATTAAAGATAATAGAGAATAGAGTCTAAGGAAAATAATTTCTAAGATTATATTGAACAAAAAATAAAATTTGTAGAATGATGGTAATCTTTACTCGCGCAATTTTGGTTCGTAGAACTTTAAATTTTTATTAGCAATCTTCATTGACCTTTGGATTGAACCAGACAATTGGTAAGCGATTCGTCGACTTTATTGGACAACAATGAAGTCTATCTTCCTTCCTTTAGAGCATGCACACGCACACATATTTGGGCTAACTTTTTGGAACGTGTTAAAATCAATTTCGCTCTATTTTTACACTACCGACTCATAATTCACAGATATTTTAGTAAAAGCAAATAATGTATTTTAGAATTTTTTCTATATTTCGAAAAATAATGCGAAAAAAATTTCCAAATTTTATAGCGAAACACTCAACCAGCCATGCGAAAAATTAATTTTACGATTGATAATGGAGGACAAAAGGTCCGGGATCAACCGCCACCAAAGCAATCCGCTTCTGTTCCCTCGCGTCTCCCACTTACTGCTCCTCCATTTATTTCAACTCAACAGCCGTTTTCCCAAGCTCAACACACATTTGCCCCATATCAAGCTCATTACTATCCACAAATGTTTTCGCAACAATATTACCAACCGCCAAATTTCCCTCCGTACTACAATTCCCAAATGTTTCCACCACAAATGTCATCACAAATGTTGCCATCACCAACAATTCCGGTCAGTGCTGGGTTCCAATTTTCAGTACCACAATCATTTGCAACTGGTGGTCATCAACCACCAACTTATAGCGGTGCACACACTTTGACTACAAATTGCTCAGACCAATCGACAACATCACTCATCACTCAAGCTAGTGCTGATGTTAGTCAAGCTTTAAAAAAAGGTGAGCAAACGGAAACTCCGCCGGTTGTATTCGTTGAAAATCCAAACGAAAATGATAACGAATCGATCGAAAAGACAAAGAAAAAATCAAAACCGTCGAAGGAAAACCCAAAACGTAAAGCCGCAACTAAGGCGAAACAAAATATTTCTGCACAACTCAAAGACGCTCAATCTCAAGAAAATGAAATGGACGACGATGAAAATAATGAGGTTCCTGATAATTCTGATCCAAATACCGGAGTTCCTGTACCTTATCACGAAAAAAATCCGAGTATGCTCACTGATGCATTAATCCGTGAACACATCAAGCAAGGACGTATCGTATTTGCTCTTCCTAATCGGAATTCGCACAGATCGGCAATGTGGGATCACGGATTAAGAATGTTGGCGTGGCTTCATAACAAACAAATAGTCCCAAATTGGTACATGTGTACCAATAATACATGTTTACGGATGTGGAACGCCCCACCAAAATCTGCTGGTCTGAAGAATATATTGGACCACGTTTCAAAATGCGGCGAAATTGGTGGTAAATCATTTGCCGTAAAAATAACGCGCAAAGAGCTGGCACACGCTCTTGCGCAAGTCATGAAGATTGGAGAATTAAATGGCTGTGTCTCTGAAGAAACCATTTTGAACCTCTTACCAAGAAAACTGGCCAATAAGAGAGCAGCTGAATGGTATGTTTATAATATCTAGATATAAGTTCAAGGGGGTGAACCGGTTCATTCAAAAAATCTCGACAACCTCAACACTGAATGTTGAAGTGTCACTAATGTTTTGCGCGCCTTTTTATGATTGTCTAGCTATTATATGATACCAGACTCAAAACAAAACCTGGGACGAAAAACATTTGGAAAAATAAGAAAAGTGAACCGATTCGCCCCATCCTCTCCTATATATACTGTTGTGAAGACTTTTTTTTGGTAGAGAAAAACATAGAGAAATCTCCATCATCACTGTTGTGGAATCAAAAACCCCTTTTTTACACTAGATAGAATTGACTGTTTTTGTTACCCAAGAGAAATTTTTTTATTGTTTTTTGCTTTCTTCAGGTCAACTGAGGTATTAGACCGAATTCAAGATCATGCAATCAATATGCCCAATTTGAATTCGGCCAACGAAATTTCTTCGGATACAACCAATCAATCATTGATGAAAAAAACGACGGATGGTCAAACACCATTGGCATCTGAAACGTCGTCTGGAAACACGAATAAAAACAAGGGTCTACCGGTGGCTACTTGCACATCGAAGAAAGACGGATCGAATGATAAGACGAAATTTCATTCCACTGACAACAACGATCCCAATCGTGGTGATGATGAAATGCGTGAGTCGTCGAAATATATGTCGGGTACCGAAAATCTTCCTAACTCTGATTCGGATGGTGAGGCACTTCCGCAAAGTCAAGCGAAGAAATCTCATCCAACCGACAACAACGAGTCTGATCATGTTGATGATGAAAGGCGTGAGTCGCTGAAAAATAAGTCGGATAGCGAAAACTCTTCTAACTCTGATTCGGATGGTGAGGCACTTTCGCAGAGTCAAGGGTCGAAATCTCATCCAACCGACAACAACGAGTCTGATCGTGTTGATGATGAAAGGCGTGAGTCGCCGAAAAATGATTCGGATAGCGAAAACTCTTCTAACTCTGATTCGGATGGTGAGGCACTTTCGCAGAGTCAAGGGTCGAAATCTCACCCAACCGACAACAACGAGTCTGATCGTGTTGATGATGAAAGGCGTGAGTCGCCGAAAAATAATTCGGATAGCGAAAACTCTGATTCGGATGGTGAGGCACTTTCGCAGAGTCAAGCGTCGAAATCTTATTCCACTGACAACAACGACTCTGATCGTGGTGATGATGCAATGCGTGAGTTGCCAAAAAATGTGTCGGATACCGAAAAGCATTCTAACTCTGATTCGGATGGTGAGGCACTTTCGCAGAGTCAAGGGTCGAAGTCTCATCCAACCGACAACAACGAGTCTGATCGTGTTGATGATGAAAGGCGCGAGTCGCCGAAAAATAAGTCGGATAGCGAAAACTCTGATTCGGATGGTGAGGCACTTTCGCAGAGTCAAGCGTCGAAATCTTATTCCACTGACAACAACGACTCTGATCGTGGTGATGATGCAATGCGTGAGTCGCCAAAAAATGTGTCGGATACCGAAAAGCATTCTAACTCTGATTCGGATGGTGAAGCACTTTCGCAGAGTCAAGCGTCGAAATCTCATCCAACCGACAACAGTGACTCTGATCGTGGTGATGTTGAAATGCGCGAGTCGCCGAAAAATTTGTCGCATACCGAAAATCATTCTAAATCTCATTCCACTGACAACAATGACTCTGATGATGGTGATGATGAAATGCGTGAGTCGCCGAAAAATGTGTCGGATAGCGGACAGTTTTCTAATTCTGATTCGGATGGTAAGACAGATGTCGAAGCTGTTGATACGGCAGATGCCACGAATGAAGCAAAATGCATAGAAATCTGTATGTACCATGATCAAAGCGTATTGCTCCTTATTGAAGAAGCCAAAAGAAACGGAATGGCAATTTTACCGCGCAAAGAACAACAACTGACATCATCACCATCCACAAATTCTGCTCCGATACGACCATGTGTGAATGATATGTCACCAATTAAAACTCCAGTTGGTAGATCAAAGCGAAATGCCCAAAATAAACAGATGGCTGGTCCACGCAGTCGAAAAGGAAAAAGGACAGACGAATCATCAACATCTGATGTATTTTCAGTCTGCACCAAGGACTCCAACTTAAGCAAAATTGGCACACTTCCACCGAAACAAATTTTGGCCGAAGAGTCGGAAGAGGATGATGAAAAAGGTGTAGATGATGAAATACTGGCTTTGCAGCACGATATTGTTGGCCTTCAAACATTAGCCGGTACCACTGTCACACAGAAAAAAAGAACTCATGGTGCTGATGATGAAGAACATCCGACAAAAAAAATGAAAATTGCCACTGGCACACCAAAAAAAACAACTGAAGCTGATAAAGCCGGACATCCGACAAAGAAAAAAAAACCGATGACAAAAGTAAAAGGTAAGAATATGTTATCTAGTATCTTCAATTTACACGGATCTTTGAGGAGTTAACCCTTTAATTTTACTTCATCTCATCTAAGAAAAAAACGAAATCTTCAAAAAAGATGATATTATCCGCCATTTCTATTTCGCCAATTTATATGAATTGTATACATTTTCCATCTTAGACATTGGATCACCATCAAATGATGATGAAGATGACCCTGATGCTCACTAAAGGATACTCATGAAGTACCCATATAGGTATTCACCTTTCTCTCTTTCGTTCTCTTTCGCTCTTTCTTCCGTTCTATTTTCTTATCTTTTCATTTTTTCTAACGCTCTCCCATAATATATATTTTCCAGAATGGGGGGAAGGGTAAATCTCTCAAATGTATTAGGAATGGTATATACCATCCGTCCAATATTTTATGTACGGATATGCTAATAGATTATATACGAAAGAAAGACGCATACAATAAGCTATCCGTATATTCCCTTTCCTCTTAATTTCTTGTGGGTGGCCCTTAATTTGCTGCAATTTGTCTAAATAGAAAATGTCTTTTCTGTTGGGTTGGCCATTATTAACTACATATTGTTTTGATTTTTTTCAAGTCTTATCAACAAATTGAGATGAATAATAATAAACCACCTTGGGCAAAGAAATGCCATTGGTGGGAATAATAATAATAATAAAAAATAAACACTCAAATGTTTATATTGGTCTTGAAAATTCGATTAGCTATGTCGGATTATGCTTCTGAAGTACCTTTTTTAAAAGAAAAATACAAAAAAGTTTCGATTAATAACTTGAGTTAATAAGTTTAAAAAAATGATTTATCAACTAGTTATTAATTGGCTAATATCTCAAAAGGCACAGAAGCAATCCGACACAGCCAATCGATTTTTCAAGACCGATGGGAACATTTGAGTGTTTAATTTTTATCATTTATATCGAACTGTTGATAATATTTGGAGTAGTTGATAATGGCGAACTCTAGTTTCCTATCTATTTATATCATACCAAATAATTAATCATTATTGTATTTATGTTTTACAGCTACTCAACGTCGGTTTTACGAAATCAATCGTAGGCAACAACCGCCCCGAGGTGCAAAAAAATAATTATATTGACATTTGTAATGTTGAAAAATACACCTTTCATTGAATAAATTATGTCGATTATATCAACTTGAATACTTTCTTTTAATGATTAAAATAGCATACCCTTATGATTCTTAAGTTTCGAAATTGATGATATTTTGTAGCGAAATCGCCGTGAATACTTACTAAATTCTTTGAAAAGCCTCCCAAATTTTTAAATTAATTATCTTCTTTGAGATAAGCAGTGCTTATTATGATAGGAGGATGCCTGGCGAGGAACTTATATTATGAGTTAATAACAAAGAGATATTTAGCCCAATATGTGTGGATGCCCAAGATATTGTATATTAGTCAAGACTAATGGATGGTTGCAAACACCATTAAGTAAATCATTCTGTGTCATTTTCATAGCATTCGCTCATGAGGCATTGTATCAAAACTTGTATACACATGTAATGATGGATAGTTTCTATGAGCGCTCGGATACTGTATGCCCATCTATGGGTACATCCTTTAAGACGTTTACTCATATCAAATGCAATATGCAAAGTATTCACATGAAACACATTCTTTGACTATTTTTATTTTCCATTGGAATCCATATCATTTACATGAGAAAATGCTACACTTCTAGTCTATGTATCTGAACGCGCTGCCCACTCTACCGCAGACTACACTAATTATCTTCTTCTAAGAAAATTTAGTTTAATTAAAGATAATAGAGAATAGAGTCTAAGGAAAATAATTTCTAAGATTATATTGAACAAAAAATAAAATTTGTAGAATGATGGTAAACTTTACTCGCGCAATTTTGGTTCGTAGAACTTTAAATTTTTATTAGCAACTTCATTGACCTTTGGATTGAATCAGGCAATTGGTAAGCGATTCGTCGACTTTTTTTTTCTTTTTTACTGCGAATAACGTTTCAAATCGCAATTTTTTTGGATTATACCGGGTAATTGGTAAGGATTTGTTGTGATAGCTATTTTTTTAATAAGTGCTTTTTATGTTTCAAATATAAATCATTATGTAAATCGCCCAGATAATCTCTTTGCGATTTGATGCTCCATTCTTATATATATCACAATTTGATTTTCTCAGAATCTCGTATACTTTTAGAAAGGTTAATTTTCGAAAATACATTTTTTATTGTTGTTTCGATTAATAGATCTCTAGAGGACTTGAATATCTTTCACACGATGCAAATTGTTTGAATTTTCATTCAACAAATTTGCATTGAAAAGTAAAATGTGGAATTAATTTTCTGCACACAGTACAAAAAATTAAATCATGTCAAACTTGTTTTCTATCCATTCTGGGACTCTACAGAGTCGTATGAGCCGGAGAACGTACGGCGTACCCAATACTATCCGTCAGTGTATTGTATGGTGCATACTATCCGCGCATGTTCAAATTCCTCATAATGATTAACGGATACCGAATTCTATCCGCCGTTGCATTGATGGATGTTGCATAGGTATCCAGTGGATACTATCCACGACTTTGATACAGAGGTTTTTTTGGAGAATTTCTATCCTTTTTTGGGATAATTTTGCCTTTTTTATCCGATTTTCAAGCTAATTCACGTTTTTAATGTGTGCGACGAAAATTAGTTTTGAATTCGATTGGCAATCACTCTTACAAAACCAAATTTTTATAACCGACGCATAAATGAAATGCGAACTTTGGCAACAGTTTGTTCGGTTGTAATACACTCTTGAGTTTTTTTGTATTGCTATGCTGCTATGCGCTGTGTGTTTTAGCATGCTTACGCGTGTCGTCCGCCTCCATTCGAAACGAGGCACATCCGCGCAAACACTCATGTGATCTGTATACCGGCTTCACCGTCCCGTCCACCGTGCGACGACTATGTGTACACCACATTTACACAGTCGTCGAACGGTGTACACACAGAACATAAGTAGGCGGCATCGTACGACTATAGCTATATAGCGTACTTAACAACACATACATAGCTGAAACACGCTTGCGTGCGTTTCATCTACGTTTGGCAAAGCAATGCCGTACGACGCCGCGTGCTTATGTTCTGTGTGTACACCGTTCGACGACTGTGTGGATGCGGTGCACAAATAGCGTCGCACGGTGGACGGGACGGTGTAGCCGGTATACAGATCACCTGAGCATGCTAAAGTTCAATACAAAAAATCGCATGACCATCGTTCTTTTAACCTGCGCTACAGATTTTTGAATGCTGAATTTAGTATTACAGTAAACAACAATACTTAAGGGCGTAAGAGTTATACACAAATTCAATTTGTGCGCCAATGCACGCAAACGCATGTAGCTCAGTGGCTGCTATGTATAAGCATTGTATATGGATTTGCAAGCAAATCTTCCTGTCTGTGTATGAATATTATACACCAGAGTTATTTGCCCCCAGATTTTGCGTCAAGGAAAAAGGCAAACATTTGCATGATATTATATTTCACACATAGTGTTTAATTGCCAGTTTTTATCGGCAGATTTTTTGTTTTCTAAACTAAATAATGTCAAACTTACATTTACATGTATACAGATTTTGCACTGAAAGTAAGTTTTTTACACCATATTGGAATATATAATGGAGACTGAGTCCATTATGGAGTGTCCAAAAAATTATACATAATTGCGAAAAATTGAGTACAATTTTGGAGATTTTCGGGGATAACATTATGATCAATAGAGAACAATCGGAGACAGTGTTTTATTTCTCATATATTTTTTAATATTTTTACGAAAAATGACCAAAATATTCTCGAAAAAATCGCAAAATCGGAAAATGCAATTGGTCTACGGTGACCAACCATTTAATTCATCAAAGATAAAAAAAATATTTTGCCAAGAAAATATGAAAATAAGCCATGTTTTCACTGAATGGACACTAGAATGGAGCATCTTGCATATATGCGATGGTGCTGATCATGAACCGAACCTGTTCATATTCGTCTAAGTTCTTTCGAGTTTTTCTATTGTTGTAAATGTTCAAAATACCATTTAAATGTTAAAAATGCTCCATTTCAAATACATTGTGTGAACTGTTCATATCAAATGTTTCGAAAAACCAGCTCCAGGTTCAATTCTCTTTTAATTTCACAACGCTACAGCATTTTTACGCGAATCTTCAACCAATTATTTTCTGTTAGTATGATGCTTTCTGGTTCCAAAAAGGCAAACATGTTGAACCTCTTTATTGGGACCTAGCTTCGGTCCAAAATATAAAAAAATGAAATGTTTGATGGCTCAAAATCATTGTATAGTTGGTGCAAAAAAATTGTGTACAGAAAATTGAGAAAATTTAAGCAACATTTGCGTCAGTCAAAGGCTTTCAAACGCGAGTCTACTTTTTAAAATATCTCAAACAGTACTCGACTTATGATCCGCAACGTCGGTGTTATACCCGAAAAATGACTTCAAGTACACATGAGTTGGGTTTCTAGTAGATTTTTACACAAAAACAGGATATATTACTACACCTCTCGGATGGTGTTTGCACCCATCCATTAATTTTGACGGATGGTTGTAGGGGTAGAACACCATCCGAGAGGTGTAGTAATATATCCGCGCACAATACCCGACCTTTGGCGGATACATGCCTCTCGATGGTTGTTGGGGCAGAACCCATATTTTTTCTTTTTCTAAAATCTCACATATGACGGGCTTGGCGGAATAATGTAACACAGAAAAAGTCCGCGGAAAAATGTCAATATTCAATGTATTTGTTGTTGTTTTTTGTATACCAAATACACTGAATAACAACATTTTTCCGCGGACTTTTTCTGTGTTACATTATTCCGCCAAGCCCGTCATATTATGTGATACCTGTGATACCATACATTATATTTTTTTTACAGTCGAAGAAGTAGGAATGGCAACCCACTCTTATGTTGTGGGTTTCAATGGCAAGAGTTCCCTCTTGTTTCTCCACCACGAAAAATGCCTTTTTGTCAAAAAATCACAAAGAGGTTCAAAAATGCAGTACGAGTGCTACCATGTACACAATCGTGGCAAAGATGATTATGAACCATGTCCTGTTTTCTGCACGGTTGAAGGTGATGTGGTACAAAGGAACAATGAGTGCCACTCTCATCCTGATCATAATGTGAAGTATGAAGACTTGCTTTCTCTCAACGCAATGAGAAACACATGTTCGTGGTTGAAAGAGCATTGCCCTTCATCTGGATATCGAATTCCACTTTATGATATCTTCTTGCAGGAAATATCTAAGTAAGTAGTTATGATCGTTGATTGACACAATTCTATTGATTTGTCAAATTTCACTCATGATTGATGACTACCGACCATTGTATTGATAGATGTAACAATGGTATCCTCGAGTATTGAGAATGAGACGAATAGTTCAGTCCATCCGTCGTTAGGTGTATTTTTTCGATCCATTGATATCCTTACGGATAGCTATAATGCATTCTATCCGTCAGTATAATTAGCTTCTTTCTTCCTTAAAAAACTAGTGTATTACATATTAAAGCGGATAGTTCAAGGAGTAGTTTCTCGGGATAGTTTCTGGTACTTTAGAATAAGTTCAGCACAGACTCCAAAGTCTTCCAAATGATAGGGGGCCGAAACAATTGTAGAGTAATAGTTTTTGGTGTTTTAATATATTAAAATGTATACAATGTAATGCTGGAATGTATATACCTGCTACACTGTAATTATTAAAACAGTGAATTTCTAAGAGTGCGAATGCAAAAGGAAATTCCCATAACAGTTCCCTCCAAATTTGTTTGTGTGCAGTAATATCAAATAATACCATTTCACTTGCCACGTTATACTGTGCCACTTTTTAAATTTATGGTATCCACGATAGTATATGGTATCCGTCAATTGTGCACGGATACATTATTCCATCACTCGGATAGTTTATGTACCATCCATTGTCATATGTTCTATTCTCTATTAATACAATGGCGGATAGAATTGGGTATCCGTTAATCATCAAGCACGAGTGAAATACTAGATAATTCGTATTAAATTATACATCAATTTTCATTAGACGCAAGCCTGGGGAAACTCAGTTGAAATTCAAATCGATCAAATTCCAGCTACAGAAACTGAGAGACAAAAAGTACCCGAAAAAGCCAAATATTGCTGAAGATGATGGACCTTTTGAAATTCACAAAAAATATACCGCTCTTTTGAACGAACCAAACAATCTTCAAGAATATGGAAGAACGTTGGACAAACGCCAAAAATTGTACTTTGGATCAATCGTCCGGCCAGCGTTCACATTTCACGTTTTCGCCTCAATCGCCATCATAAATATGATAAAAGAACACATCACTAAAGAAAAGAAGATGAAACGGAGTTATTTAATGGACGGTACATTCAGTATCGTTCCCCGTTTGTTTTATCAACTTTTGGTGATTGCGATCGAGTACAAAAATGATGTACGTATATTTTGCTATTTGAAATGTTTATATGTTTTATGCATCTAATAAAGTCACTAATGTTTATTGTTCATGCGGATATTCTGTCGTATCCGTGGGGTGACTTTGTATTAAACGGATATCAATTTAGACCCATTTTCACTTTCCAGATATTTCCTGTTTGTTACGTACTTATGTCGAATAAGTCCTCGGAATGCTACTCAGCCGTATTTGATTTCATTGAAGAACATGTATTCCAATTGGAACCGGATGAGATAATTACCGATTTTGAAGACGGATTACGACTTTCCATAAGGTACAAATGGCCTTTTGCTAGCTTAAGAGGCTGTTGGTACCACTACTGCGTTTGTATTCGTCAAAAGCTCGTCAGTCTTGGTTTGAGAGCGTTGCTCAAAGTGAATCCCACTGCCAGATTGATAAAAAGAATGGTAATGAGTCTCCCGTTGTTGCCAGCAACATACTTCAATGATGGCCTGGAACATGTCAAACGTCTGACAGTGGATAGTAATCTGGCAGATAAGCTACGGCCTTTCTTCAGATACTTTGAGTATTGGATTGGGCAGGTGAAATCTTTGTTCCAAATCTATTTCTTTGTTTCGTTGAAAACACATATTGAGAATATGACGATAATAATAGCCGTATGTATCCAACCATATTCCAGAACAAGAGGAACCTGCTTTCAGTATTTGATCTGAATATGCGGACAACATCTTCTTTAGAAGCATTGAACTCAGTGCTGAAACGAACATTTCCGAGACATCCACATCTCTTCAAATTTATAGAGCGGTTGCAGTACCACGAGTTCGGTAAGCATCTCGATATGCTCGATTTAGTCAGATCAAATTTCGTGGATGATGACAAACAACTCCAACGGAAACGACCAAACGATCGACAGCGAGACAAAAAAATCAAGGATTCGTCGCGTAGACTTCAGGATGATGACGACCCGTTCGGAGTAGGCGATTTTTTGGCGAGTGTGTCGAACAGGACCACATTACCAGACATAAGTAAATGATATTTGACTTCACCCAGGTCTAACAATTTGATTATACCAAATACTATACGGTATCCGTGTATACTTTCTACATGTGCATGCATATTTCGGAGACAGGCAAACAAAAGCAGCTCTCGCATATCTCTTTGCAAACATTTGAATCTTTATTGCTCTCGTACAGATATAATTTGGTTTACCATTAAACAAATTCAATCAACAATCTTTTTACAATTTCGATACTTTTCTGCTTCTCAGGTTACCTTTCTGAACCGATGAAATGTCAGCCTGAGAATTCTGAACAAACAAAGCGCAAACCTAGAAAAAGAAGATCATCGGCATCCGAAGCTCAGCCACCCACTAAAAAATCATGCGTTGTTGCCAATAAAAGACCACCTAATCGTAACATAAGCCCCACTAAAAGGCAAAAGGACAGTTGAGTCCACGAGTAAAGTAAGGAAATGATAATATATTATAGTAGAAGTTTTAAAAGGAACGTTTAATGAATGTCATCACTTTCTTTTACAGTGATTCGCGTCACGACACGTCATACCAAAATATAAAGTTGATGGAAGGCCACTGATAATGTATCAACAGTTATTCATAATAAATTTTTGTTTTTTTTAGAGAAAATCAATGTTTTAATGTACACCTTACAACGAATATTTATTAGGAGACGAATATTTATTGACGATGAGGCGGATAGTTCATTACATCCGTCGTTAGGTGTATTTGTTCGATCCATTAATGTACTTTCGGATAGCACAAGACAATGTATCCGTCAATATAGGTAATATGCTCATTCCTTCCGTGAGATATTTAGAAGAAAGTATAGTTGAGAAAATTTACTGTTAAACGTTGGCTCATATGCAATGAACTATCCGCCTCATCGTCAACAGTCGTGGATACATTTTTAACATCTATCAATGCAATGGCGGATAGAATTAAGCATCCGTAGATCATTATGACGAATATGAACATGCGCGGGTACATAGTACTATTAGTATTGGGTATCCGCCAGAGGTCAGGTATTGTGCGCGAATATATTACATCCTCTCGGATGGTGTTTGCACCCATCCGTCAAAAATACCTACAATCATCCGTCAAAATTAATGGATGGGTACAAACACCATTGGAATTTGTCAAACGCATTGTGTCTTTGTATATCTGTACGAGATTGATAGTTTATTGTATCCGATATTTTAAGGTAGCAATGGTGAGTAAACACTAAGCAAACACAAGCTTATTCCGCGTCCGTTCCAAAGATAAATAAAATCACACCTCAGTCCCTTAGTGTCAATTTGACATTAATATAAATGAATGTAAACAGCAGTTTCAAGCGACCCAAAAAGTTAGGTTTTTCGCATTCAATTCTTCTGATCCATCTGTCATTGACGGACCGTCAAGACTAATGGATGGATGAAAACACCATCCGAGGAGATGAAGTAATACATTCGCATATAATACATGACCTCTGGTCGAGATATCATGCCTTCGGTGGATACACAATACAATCCGGGTAGTGCATACTATATATTGTACATATGGCTTTGTAAGGGAAGGCAGCTAGGTATGAGACGGGTTTTGTTTTTAACTCACCAATTCTCACTCGGTAAACCGATTTGGGTGTTCTATATACCGTTTCAAAGGTAAAGACCATACGCCGAAGAAAGTAATATGATTATGTCAACAGAAAAAAAATTATGACCAATTTTGTGACGACATGATTTTTGGCACACAAAAAAAGGTGCCCGGGTATGAGACACCCCAAAAAATATGCGAATAATGAACACACATAAAGTAAAGCCCCCATTAATATAGAAAAAATCAATGTTTATTCAATTTTAAAACCTTCAGTGGCAAAAATAAATTTAAATAAATGGGCTTACATGCGTAAGGCTTACTTTTCCGCACTTTTAACCATCAAGTGATTTGTAAAATTTGTTTTAATGTGAAAGTGAACATAGCGAAATTACAAGAAAACGTCATCCAATCAGCCTCAAATTCTATTTAGACCCTTTTTCCTACAAAATAAGCAGTTAAAATGGGTTTCGAGCAGTGAGTCAAAAATCGGAACCACTGATTTTCTGATTCCAATCTAGTGTATGGCCACATATATGGAATGATTGTATTTAGTACGCATATTTGCGGTACTATCCATATTAAATTGAATTTTTAAGCAAAACAGCCACATTCGCTTGAGTCGGTCATGCGCCTCAACGACTACTACAATACTGCTCAAAATAGGATGGAATCTTAGTGTTATGAAGTCCAAACCATTTGTAATAGTGGTCCACGAGTCAAAGATTGGATTTGAGCGCAAATTGATTAATAATTTTGCGTATGGCGTACGTGTACGAATTTTATGAATTTCGTCTATTTTGGCTGCAAATTTGAGAAATTTCACATCAAATATGGAATGATTGTATTTATTAATCTCAGAACCTATTTAGTTTGGCTCAGGAAAGTCATTTGGGCTTGCGGAAAACATTTAGTAGGCTTATTGGTGGTAATTTCGTTCAAAAATGGCATTTTCAGGGCAATAAACGTATATTCACTTGAGAGCATGGTGCGCCAAAACGGCTATACCAATATTGCTCAAAATTTGATAGGATCTAAGTCTAATAATTTCCAAACAATGGTGAAAATTTGAAATCGATCGGTGGAGTGGTTTTTGAGCTATCGTGGTAACAAAAAACGTGACAACGGACGGCGGACAAAGGACAACGTGCCACAGCCCCACATCAACATGAGTTAAAAACGGTTCCACCGCATTCCTGTGGGCCCCAAACGTCTAGAAAACTCATTTTTGAGGTTTCAGAAATGTTGGCCAATCGCAATACTTTTACGCATCACGTGGTGTGCGGAAAAGTAAAAATGAATGGAAATTGCGACTTTTCACTGCATTTCATCATCATCTGCATCATCTTCTTCATCCAAATCGCTATAGCAATGTTTGCAAGTGTAGAAGCTTGCTCGCATGTTTGCACACTACAAATGCACAGGCATCTTTCATGTGTTGCATCTGATGGAATTATTGGCGGTCAATAATCTCGGCTACAGCTCCAAGCAAATGATGCAAAATGCTTCGTCTATCAGATGATGTTTTTGCCTTGGAACGCTTGGCTGGTGGTGTTGCCTTTTTCGGTGTCGCCTTCTTTGCTGCTGCTGCTTTCTTTGCTGCAGCCTTCTCCTTCAAAATGGCTAGATTTTTTATTTTCCAACAAACAAAGTTTAATGGCTTGAAGAAGCGCATTAAAATGCATTTTTGTGGTTTGGTTTGCTTTTTTGAGGTTGACATGGCTAAAAACAAAAAAAATTATCAAAACACCATTTGAGTGGTGTATAAACGCTTTATGCTGACACAAATGACGATATTTGACAGTTGCATTCGATTGATGTTCGAAAAACCGGTGTCTCATAACCGGAGACATGTTGTGTCTCAGACCCGGGAACTGACGCCATTTTGTGAGTGACAATAATTTTTTTTTTCTTTCATATATTGTCTTAATCCATTATTCCATCACAGAATGTAACCGAAATACTACACATATATGCATTCAACTCACCTTTTTGACTTGATTCACTTGAAACAATAACACTTTGAAAAAAATTCAAAAACACTTTTTTGTGATTTTTACACACGCGGCTATTCACATCCGTCTCACAACTAGGCACCTTACCTTACGCGCTGCAAATACGTCATTATATACATACATATTCGTATATATACCATGGTACTTTTTGGCGCCTATAGAAACGTCATTCGATGTGTCAGTGTGAATATTTTGCCATGGTTTTCCGGACCCAATTCTGGTATCAAAGCTTTCCTTAGATACCATCCCTCCCCTGACTGTATTCTCTTTGCTAAAGACGCACCATGGGCGGAATTTATGCCGTATTGGGTCTTTGACCAGCATGTTCTCAGCTCGCCGTGAACACGTATTGGCATAAATGTAGGCTTCGTAATAAATAAATAAATTTCTCAACATCGATGGGAATCCCAGAGGGTTTCTTACGGGTAACGGAATTTAAGAAGTAAATTTACTTTACTTTTGTTGGATATTATATTGTCTTGGGCGCGGATACATGATTCTATCTGTAATAATACCAGTGGACGAATGCACCTAACAACGGATGCAATGAACTATCCGCCTCATCACCAATGGTTGCGGATACCTTTTTACCATTTATCATTGTAATAGCGGATAGGATTTGGTATCCGTTGATGACGGTTTAGTAAGCGCTCGGATACTATAAGCTATCCTCGCGGATAGTGAATACCATCCGTCGATTGATGCGCGGATAGTTTAGGGTATCCGTAAATACGTGGGCGGATAGTTCTTGGTATCCGTTCGGATGGTGTTTGCACCCATCCATCAATCTTGACGGATGTTTGTAGGGGTAGAACATATGAGCCTCAGAGTCCCACTCATCCAGAACAAAAAATTTACATTATTTTCGATCCACCGCATATGCTGAAGCTCGTTAGAAAGCATTTTTCGTCTAACGTGATTTATCACAATAATAAATTGGTGGACTGGAATCTCCTTGTAACTTTAGTGAAAAAACAATCTTTGGATAATTTCAATTTATGCAACAAGTTGACGGAGCTTCACATAAAATGGTACCAAAAACCAATGAATGTTCAGCTAGCATCGCAAACCATTAGTAACAGTGTGGCTAATGCGTTAGATCAACTGCGTAAAGATGGTTACGAAGAGTACAACAATTGCGATACCACCATAGAATTTATTCGATATTTCAATGATGGGTTTGATGCTTTGAATTACGGAATGGACAAAGATAGAGATGACAGATACAAGCAACCACTTTGCAGCAAAACTGCAAACAAAATTTTCGAGTTCGCTGAACGATTTAAACAATATGTATCCCAATTGGAATATAGAACGTCAACTCAGAGTAGACCATTATTAAAATCCACTGTAAAACGTGGTTTTCTTGGATTTTACTCCAATTTCATCAGTCTTCGTTATATTTATGAAGATTACGTGCTTAACGGTCCACTTGATACATTTTATCCCTTTCAATTGAGCCAGGATCACCTGGAGACATTTTTTTCTCTTATCAGGTATAACAAATTCATATTTTGAAGACTCAAAATGATTGACATTCTGAAAAATTTATTTATTTCAGGAATAGCCTTGGGCGGAACGACAATCCAAGTGCAGCAGAATTCGCATATGCATTCAAAAGACTTCTTGTTTGTCATCCATTACTGACTTCAGTCGACCGTAATGTAATAACGAATGCCACGGGGATCCTTACGATATCTTCAAGAATAAAAAAGAACATATCATATTCATCGGCAAATCAGAATCATAGACTAGAGTTTGAGTTGGAACTTTGCTATGAAGCCGTGATGGTGGATGAAATTGATACAATGGAACCCTATGAGCAGCATATGTGCGCATATATAGCGTTATGCATTGAAGAGAAATATATTCAGAGCACAAATCAGCACAAATACAAGTGCAGCGAATGTGCAAACGTCTTACTTGTTTCAGATGAAAAAATCCATGACGAGCTCCTGGCAATGAAAGCCACAGCAGCGGGAGAAAGCAATCAGCCATCATCAAGCACGTTGAAAATTGTCATTTTTGCCAATGCTATTATGAATATGATCTTTGAAGAAAGCCAACAAGGTAATAATTTGGATGCAGTATGCAAAATAATTTACCAGAATATAGATATTGATGATCTATATGACGATTTCAATTTGAGACACAACGAACAAGAAGAATCAACATTATACTGTCATAAAAGAGAGTTTATTAGTCTGTTGATAAAAACTTATATGACGATGAAGTCACTAAAAATCGGCAAGAAAATAACAGACCATCAACGAGGGGAGCTCATTCGGCATAGAAAGAAACGCGAAGTTATTTTACGTGGACAGTAACACAATTTTTATTACACCGTTGCCTTTGAATTATTAGGAAAGTGTTTAAAAAAAACTTGCTAAGAAAGTTAATAAAAAAATATGAAAAGTATATTTTTCCGACTTTAACTTCAATGAATCTTGAAAACTATCGTTATTTTTTCTGAAATTTTCAACGCTTTCAAAAAAACACACCTGATATCAAACCAATTCCAATTGCTCCTGAAATACATACTTTGTAAACAGTGAGTTCAGTAAACTATAACGTTATCACGTGGATATGTTTACATTCTCAGTATACTCATACCTGCTCATACCTCTACACATATGTACCGATTCTGATAGATGTATGCCTGTCAGCTGTTTTACTTAGTTGGAACAAAAATACTTATATTCAGTACTTATAAAAAAATATAAATTATGTTTCTAAGTAGACAGCGGGAATTTCGAAAAGACATCGAGTTAGAGTAAATTAAAATTAAATCATTAACCATTTACAGGAAATAAAAACTGCATTGATGCTTATCGATTGAATTGTTCATTTATTCAATCTCTTCTCTAGATTCGCTTACATAAATTTATATCAAGTACAACTGAATTTTACTTCGACGCTTGACTGGGCAAACCGGGGCAAACAATCGTAAGCGATCGCATAAGACGGCGCAAGATCGCGTAAGATACAAAATGAATGAATGACTGATGTACACTTGTGTGCGTTTCAGGAGTAGTGGTTTTGCCAATTCGTTTTGGAGAGAACTTTTAATTTATGACATATTTCTGTGATAAACGGTGAAAACTAAGTACAGTTTTGAATATTTTAAATGTGATTAAAATGTGTTTTTGAGTTTGAAAATGTTTTTGAATACTAAACGAACGAACGTATGTTGGCGTTTGTTGGCGTATGCTCGGTTTTGTTTGTCATTTCTGACGTCGTTTGAAATCTAATTATGTTTAGTAAACATCGGTTTAGTAAACATTTCATACAAAACATAAATTTTGTAAATAAAATCGATAAAAACTCAAATAGTGTTGGAGTTTTATTTTCAAACGTCAATCACTCAAATAGATGTAAATTTTAGTAAAATCTCAAACATTTATCACTTTATTGAGTTCTAATATGCCACATTTGATAATTTTTTAGTTCTATTTAGTTCACACGATTGTATACGGTCTTAAGATTTCAATATGAACACCAATTTCCTTCTCTTTTATAAACTTGATGAAATCTTTTGATTAAGGAATCATAGAGATGCCGGAAATATTCTGTAAAATATATTAAAATTGAAACCATCTATATTATATTATTGTTTATGCGACTGTAATTTGTGCATTGTTTAGATTATTTTTCAGTCGATAAAAAAACGAATTTTGATCTTTTTTGTGAAACACAAGCGAACACGACCGAACACAAGGTCGAATGAATAGCGGTAAACTTAAAATGGCTCCTCATCCAAAACAAAGCAACGCAATAAATGTGCATAAGTGCATTAGTTGTGATAAGTATTTCATACGCGACGCACGTCTTTTTGGTAAACATATTTTTTTTCAAAATGGAAGAAACATTGAATATCATTGATTTAAATAACGATTGTTTGGAGCACATTTTTAATTATTTGGCACTGGATGACCTCACAAATATCGCAGATTCAAATTCAAAGTTTGGGGAAAGCACTCGTATAGTATTCGTTCATAAATATGGAGAGGACCTGGTAAATTCGATAAAAGAAGTGTCTAGAGTGAATCATTTCAAGTTGTTGCTTCATTTTGGAAGCATCATGACAAATTTGAATGTGTGTGGAATCACTTTTAATTTGGATCCATATAAATACAGCATGGACTCATACATCTACGTCAGTTGTGTCCAAAAATACATAAACCAAAAAATTGGAGCAAATCAAACACCATTTCCATTTCTTCGAAAACTCAATTGTTTTGGCTCTTTTATCAACGAGATCCTGCCTCCGCTTGATAAATGCTTTCCAAGTTTAATTTGTTTGAAGTTAAGTGTTGTCCGGTTTCAAAGTTCCAGAATAATAGAACGAAAAATTCCATTGCTGAAACATTTAACTATTTGTAATGCAATAGAAAAATCGAGACCAATAATCTATCAACATGTTTTCTCAAACCATCATATAACATCAGCTGTACGGCTATACACAACATTGATCAGTTTATGTTTGACCCATGACGGCAATGATATCGGCATCGTGGTGAATGGAGATCTCTTGAATTTCATAAATCGTGAACTGCCGAATCTTGAAAAACTTGAACTTCGTTTCCAGCAAAACACTTTTTTTTTAGATTACAGTGGTGAAAATATTGTTTTCAAAAATTTGAGAAAATTTAGTGCTATTTTCTTAAACTCGTCAGTAATTCATTATTTGCCAGTATCGTTTGAGCACTTATTTGAACTGAAACTGGTGGCGAAAGATGTTGCTACAGATCATTTGATAGACTTTATTTCAAAGAATAAAAAGGTGAAACGATTTGAACTAATATTCGAGCAGTTGGGTGATTCGTATTGCAATATCGATGGTGAACAAATAATGGATCTCGCCAAAGAATTACCAGAGTTGGAAAGTGCTGTCATAAATACGACATCTTTATCAGCACAACAAATGTTGCAATTCTTATTCGACTGTAGATCACTAAAGCAACTTGATGTAAAAATTGTTCGTGACGGTTTTATGTGTTTTATGGAAGATTACCTTGACATGATATCAATTCAAAATGATATAAATATAATAACTCAAAGAAACTCAATTAAAGATTATTGGAATATACAGATTATGTATGAAAATGTTGATGGGGTCTGGAAATTTGATCCACAATGTCAAAATATTCAAAGTGTGAAGTTTCAATTCAATAGAATTGACACTCCGTGACCAATGTGTGTTTCGTTGAAAAATGTATGTCGTTCCCGAACGTATACATCCCCACATACATTTTTCAGATTGTACTTCCGGAGCGATACAGCTTGAGTCACATAATGGCACATCAAATGCTAGAAAATTCATCACCATTGTCAGTCATTTCGCAAATCGCACACAAGTTGCGAACACGATCAATGAGTTTCGTTGTCGATAAAATGCAGAAAGCAAATCTAACCTTCGATCATTTTCAAAACGAAGAAATTCGAGTACGTATATTTGAATCTCGAATTTTGAATTTCATTCAGGAAATAAATTTTTATTTTTTATCAGGTCAACGCTCAACGAAAGAATCTTACCTCCACTGGCACTGAAACCAAAAACCACATTCAAAAGTTCCTTGATGAAATCAAATACAAACTTTCAATCAATATAATCAACCAGAAATTCTACACATAAATTTTTCCGCATTTTTCTTTAAAATTTCCAGCTGCTGATTTATTTTACTTCGGATTGCAATACTTTCGGAGAGAACTTTGTCAAGCAGATTAAAGGGCCCTTAGCCTTTACATGCTTCTCATTTAATTTTTGAAAATTTACTTTTTTTTAATAACTATAATTTATCATTAATTTTTATTCAATGGATTGTTACAAAAGATGATAAACATGCATTTGTAAACACTTTATCTTGAACCGAAAAATATCATATTTTGACAGAGCTATTTTTTAATTGTGTGAAACTCTGCAAAGCAATTACGGTCATCAATGACGCAAAAGCATAAATGAACCTTGCAAACTGAGCAAAAGACGTGTGTTTTTTTATTACAATCCTCAAATTTACAACGTACCATTCTGCTTTTATCAATATGTGGAAAATGTCCAAGGGAGTAATCGAATCGAATGGACGGAATTGGCCTTTTCTCCGACTTGCATTTTTTTTTTGGAAGTATATCGTTTTGAGCTGAATCCTCCTCTTGAGCTATATTCTCCTTTCCGGCCAATGTACGTTTTCGACTTTTTCGCTCGATGTTCCGATAATTATTATCAGTTTTATCAGCAACAGTTGTTTTTTTGACAAATTGGTCTTTTGTGGCTTGAACCGGTTGTACTGAATCGTTTGTCTTTATTTTTGTAGAATAATTATTTTTTCTCCATTTAACTATAATAGTAGAAAATCGTCAAATATTCAAATAAATTAACAACATTTTTAAAAAACTTTTAATTTAAAACTAACTCAAAAATGTAATGGCAAATACGACACATCGAAACTTAGATCTCCAGAAATAACCTTCAATCTTTTCCAAAGGGTGTCCAGAAAATGATCTGCAAAATTTTTTCAAAATATTCGGAAGCGATGATTACTGGCTCATATATAAATTTAAAACATGAAGAAATAACCTTGGTCTACGTTTCTGTTTTGTATCAGACTGCTTTTGAACTGGTATCTCGTTTGTCCCTTTTTTCATGTCAGAAAAAAAAATTTGTATCAATTCAAATTTATTCGAACGGAAAAATATAGCTTCGTTCCCCATTTTGAATTCTCCGAGCTTGAATCCAATGGACAAAAGCACTTTTGAATAGAAGCTCGATCTGCTTGCTTTATTGCATTTCTCTTCGACTGACTTGCAAATTTCGACAAGTTTTTTGAAAACAACACTTTTCGAATATCCAAATCGAATAAAATTGGCATACGACTGTATGCATGATGTTTTCAACTGTCTCAAAACCAATTCGTGATTGAAATTTCCATGTAGTTTTTCATTGTTTGGCAAAATACAGCGAACGAAATGTAAATCCTGACGAAGTTAAAAAATATAAATCGATTAGATATCAATGTACATATTTTCGATAGTCCTATTTATTCAAATGTAGTTCTCACTGTCTTTTTGAGTTTTTCTATTAAACTGTCCACTTCAAATTTTAGAGATGAAACTAAGGTCTTCAAAGTACGCTCTGATTTTGATTCTACATCAGATGTTTCAAATAGCTTTGTTGATTTGTGAATCAACGAACGCAAAGAATTTGGCACATCTGTTCTATTTTTATCGATAAAATCATCCTGAAACATAATCATTTATTTGCTCGATATTATTGGGTGAATAAATTATATGGTGAATTTCAGGAGTAAATGAAAATCAATCAAAATTGACATACCGTTGAATACGTAACGTCATTTGTGAAATGACGAATTAAAAACATATTTCCGTGGCCATGAGTATCCCATGATATTGCTAAAGGTTTGTTTTTTCTCCATGCATTTTTCAGGCTATTTGTAAAATTCTCAATGGAGGATCTTTTCAAAGTGCATTCATCGTTGAGTAAGGTGAATATCCCATTGGTATTGTTGTCGAAAACGTCTATTATTAACGGAAAATTTACAAAGAAATTGAAATGATGTGTTTCAAAATTAAAACAATGGAAAGATAATTCCATACCAATAATGTGTGAATTGTCAAAGAATTGTACAAATGGTACATCCAGAGATTGGCTTTCGTACCACTGCTTTTCTTTTGAGAGTATCATTTCAACGAAAAAGTTTTGAAAACGTTCATTTGTGTAATTTATACACAGTTGATCAAATGTATTATTATCTGCCGTTAAATATTCTGAACGAAGAAAAAATAGCATTTTAAATGATAGTATTTGAATTGATTGGGATAAATAAAACAATAAATTTTGGGCCTACCAAACCCAGCAATGTCTAGTATTCCAATTGTATAAGTCGATGAAGATGGTGAGAGGCGAGCGTTTATATGTATCATTATTTGGCGAAAGAGTTCATCATACAAACCCATTGCTAGACAATCTCTTGCTTTTTCAGCAGCAATCTTACTTAACGGAGACCTAGAATAAATAAGTCACAATACCAATGTTAAATGTTGTGCTAAATTCATGTTTACACAAAAAAGGACAGTTACTTGATTTTTTGATTCCGTACTTCTATGGTATGGCTAATCAACGCATCCTCTAATTCTAGCTCAGTGACTTTCAACAAAGCGGCAGCGTTGCATAAGAAAGTGCGTGAGTCAATTTCAATGCAACTCCCATAATCATTGTCGAATGCACCGAATTGGATATTACCCAAATTCAAAATTGCCGACAATAGCATATATATAGTCTTTTTGTGGTTGGTTGAAAAACCAAACAAACTCAAGTTTCCTTCTACTAGATTATAGTTTTCATTGAAAACTGTGTCCACCGTTGATTTCAATATCAAATCTTTATCAGGTAAATACTAGAAGAGAGGAGATGTTTGAACACAAATTTGTCACTGTTATTTCTACACATATACGTACCTTGTAGGGAGTTGATGGATCAAGGCATATATTTTTCAAAAGATCATTTGTGGAACCAAGTAGTAAAGTGTAAAATATATGAAAATTAGATTCATATAGATTTGCGGAACAAATCCGGCTTTTTTCCAGCAAATGATATGTAATTTTGGCTCCAGACAGTTTTTCACTTGTGTCATATACGAGCTATTTGATATCAAATGGAACAAAATCAAATTAAACTATAATATTTGATAGAATCAGTTGCGCTTCAAAAAACAAATCTGCTTGAATTACTTTACTCCTGAAATGCACGAAATACATTGTGCGAAAAATTCAACAAAGACATAATACCTCAAAATGTTTACTGAATCTGGAACTGTTCACATTTCCACGTGTTTTGGCATTCCCAAATGCTTCGAGAATTGGACTTGAATTGAACATATTTTGTGAATCAGAAGCCTGACTTAAAAACCCGATAATGTGTTTTCCAGACTCTGTTTTTCCTGACCCTGTAACACCCGTAATCAATATTGATTGTGATTTTTTAAACACTTTCAGGTTCTTCAGTGATTGGTTTGCTACAATTCCAATGAATTAATTTTAAAATTGTAATAAAAGATATTTAATGGATTAAACATGTCCGGAAACAATGATTACCAATAGCATAAACGTGCGGTGGATTTTCAAATGATGTATTGGCTACATATTTGGCCATTTGTTCCGACGCATATAAATTGTCAAATCTTTCATATGGATTCACAGCTATCAAAACATTTGATGCATATGTCTGGAAATGTAGAAAATTGCAGTAATTTATTCTGAACGTTATTAAAACATTAAGGAAACTTAAAAATAAAACTCACGTAAATTGTTTTGTTGCGAAAACGTTCTTTTAGGTTTGATAATATGGATGTGTCATCCAAACTATTTAATTCGCCTAATGATATGATGAACAGATAATTTTTTCAAACAGAATATAGCAAAATTGAATAAATTTCAATAACTACTTACAAATATCATCACACATTTTCACAGAATTAATATATTTTAAAACAAACAAAATCTCAAAACACTTTTTTTGAACACAAAGTATAAACTGTCAAAACTACGGAATTGTTTAAGTACACAGTGACAACCGCACTTAAGGGCACGTTGTAATGTACCGATCAATTGTCAAAACCATTAGTTTCGCTTGTCCGTGTGAATCAGATCGTCATTTTAGTTGATACATCAACACGCACAGACATTGGCCATATACAAGTAACGGACGAAGGAGCATTGCACGTGCACAGTAGTCCCAATTTTACATTTTCCTGGCCACTGCCCGAATACTGGATCCATAAAACGACTTTGATACGCGGGGTGTGTGGGCCATTCACAATGAACATACGAGACTGCTTAGGAAATGACGAAGACATCCTAAGATACAAGCCTGGTTCGAAAAACATCTTCGTCCCAGCATACTATCAAAAAGGGACTGTCAAGTATGATAGGAGAGATGAAAAACAAGTCTCCCCGTTGCCTGAACACGTTCGGTTCACT